>CM056580.1:17755937-18386294 GCA_029721435.1 Gymnothorax reevesii | reverse complement strand
TATGGGGACGGGCGTTGTCGTGTTGGAGCATCAACGGTAATTGTTGTTGTCCAAGGTTGCTCAATAGTGGCTGGAGAACTGATCTTAAAAGCTCATCCACATATCACTGTGCCGTTAGACCTCCACGAATCACAACAATTTCACCCCAAAATCTCGCATTAATGGCAGCGCACACCATGACACAACCCCCACCAAACCAATTTCTCTCCATAACGCACCTGTCTTGATGACATTCATTGGGAGGTTGTGAATGCTTCCTGTCTGTCGGTAGCAATGTGCCAATCTGATGGTGGAAGAACTGACCCTGAACCTATATTTGCTGTAGGACCAGAGATTGCCAGCAGCAAAGGATGCCGACAGATTGTTTTTTTCTATGCCTAGTAGCTTACATCTATGATACCGGATTATTTTCATTTAATTTTCTACTGGATTACTTACTTACTCAGCGATTGGTAACCTATTGTAATCCCATTTACAATTCAGCTTTTCTTTCTTTTTTTTCAAGCAGAAGCTTCATAGGTTTAATACAATTTTTTAGACATTTCTTTTAAAAGTTACTTAACCCTTTAAGCCCTGAGCCTCTGGCATGAAAATTAGATGCCCAAAATGAAATGACTATATCTCTGCAACGAATTGGTCGATTTGAATAATCTTGGTATCATAGCTTGAACATCTTGGAGATTTTTGTCATGGTGCAAAAATCAGTGTATATGTCACTGAGTAAGAGTAAATGAAGATGGGACACTGCATAAATGAAACAACTTTTTTGCACCAAAAACAAAGTTTTACTTTAATCTGTTGTAAAATTATTCAATTGCGGTCTGAAACCCCTAAAAAATTACGGCACAGAATCTCACCATTTTCTGGGCCAATATTTATTCTAACCAAGTGAATCAGATCAAAATTAGAGTGATTTTACTTCGGGAATGTCTAGGTGGCCTCTCCAGGCTGACAGTGTGCCGTGTCATATTTCTCAGATATCAAACTGTAAAACTAATTTAACTTCACTTATATATCACTTCAGACATACATTCCATCCAATTACAACCACTTTTTAATTTTTAATTTTTTTTATTATGATTTCTGCCAGTCCTGGCAATAGTATCAAATAAAAGTATAGGATTGTGCGTATTATTTGTAAACAGGTTTGAATTAGTTGGCCACAGTAGCAGCTGACATTCTAGATTGGTGAATAGTCAAACTGTCATGCCGTGCTTGATAATGCACCTCAAGCCTTGAGTGACACCACTGATGTTAATTTTTTTCTGCAGCACGTTCTCAGAGTTCAGTCATTACTTAGCCATGGCGTTTAGCTCTTTTACGGTCACTTCCTAGTCTTTGCAGGAGCCACTGAGTACGAAAAATTTTGGAGCGCACCGTTAGTCTTCATTGAGACAGTCCACTGAAAATGCTGCACTGAAAGAAGCAGGTGTCAGGAAGGCAAAGGTCCACTTGGGGTAGTTCATCTGAACTCATCCACATCTCTGTAAGAAACAGTAAATCGAGGGCGCGAGAGTTATGAAAGTAACGGAGGACAAATGCTTTTTTCGACAGTGTCCGGACGTTAAGAGGAGGCATCTGGACTTTGGTTCCTTCATCAGGCAGTAAAGCCTTGCAATCCAGGGAATGCGAGTTATGCTGACGGAGCCCCCCTCCCATTCGACGTCTTCTCTTAGTCCACCAGAGGTACAAAAGCTGATCGCGCTCCAGAGACACCTGGTGAACAAGTTGAAGGCACCACTGTAGACACACCGAGTTTCCAGTAGACCCACTGCAGTAAAATAACAGTATGTGCCGTCTTGTATTTGGAATATTGACTGTTTGATGACATCATCAATGCAACATGGCCAGCGGCAATGACCTTTTGCAGAATGCTCTAGGCATATCAGTAAAGAGTTTCTACTCAAGATGGCAAAATCTGGTTCAAAATTTAAGTATACAGGAAAGTAAGCTGACCAAGTTTATGTGTTTAAAAATGAAATTTCTTGCAAAACATTTTTTTTTAACCTTAAAAACCAACTGTCCACTTATGTGGACGTTGCGCAGCAAAAGAGTTAAATGGCAAAAATTAGATTTTGTACCTAGGAAATGTTTTATTCATTGTTATTGTTTAAAGATTAATTCAACTACTTCATATTAAAGAAAACAAATATATAAGAAATATATGAACATAAATGATAACCTAGCTCAAGGTTTTAAAGTAGTTTTACTAATAACATTATACAAACACACTGAAAGCAATGAATGGTGCAGTGATGGTGACTTCAGACATACCGTATACACACACACACGCGCGCACACACACAATCTGTGTATATATATATATAGATTGTGTGTGTGCGTGTGTGTACAGTATGTCTGAGATCATAATCACCTCAACATTCTTTGCTGTCTGTGTAGTTGTATAATGTTATTAGTAAATCTACTTTACAACATACAGCTAGGTTACTGGTTAGGTGAGAGAAAGATACTGTGCATGAGGTATGTTATGGGATTGGGCAACATTGGCCAAGAAGTGCACCTGTCAAGAATGCCATGAGGTGCCGTTATGAGAGGTGCCAGAGGAAGACCAGATTTATCTGTGTAACGTGTCAGATTGCACTCTGTCCCGATTGCTTTGAAGGCTTTCAGTCAAAGTAGAGGTGATATCACTTGGAAGTATTGAACATCAGGTCTTACATTACATTTTCATCATATAATTTTAATCTTATTCTTTTAATAAATATCTCAGAGATTTTTAAAGTCGTCAAGTAGTCATCAATTCATCAAATCTTCACTGGTACTTGAAAAATCAGTTGTATGATATTATCGTTGTAAAATCATTTTATCTTCACATCAGAAAGTCATCAAATCTGTTATACTGTTAAGATATACTTGAATAAACAGTTGTTGTTTTAAATTAAACTCATGTAATGGTCCATATTTTCTGTCATTGCTCTGTGTTATTTTTTACTCCTTTGCTGCACAGTTTCCACATACGTGGACAGTAAAATAATTTCTATATCAAACCATATTTTTAAAAAAATCTAAATTCTTTTCATTTTGGGCCTTATTTGGAGTCATAAAATCAATGTTAAAAAACTCTTGAATTTCTTTTTCATGGTACGCGCATGAAACGGTTTAAAAAAATAAAAAATCCTTGCAGCCAGGAGTGTCGCAGTTTCATTCCATGACATCGATTTTCTAAAACATTACTTTATGAAAAGTTAATTATGCACCATATTATGCCCTATAATTATAAATTCAGAAAAGCAAATTGGATTGGGCAGTCAATGGGTTTATTGACTTAGTCTTTGAAAGCTAAACTTCCATTTGAGTTGAGTGGGGAGAGACTTGCTGCTTCCCAGTGGGCAACACCGAGCGTTCCTGGCTATTTTCAAGCCCAAGGGGAAAGAAACATCATGAAAAAATAGCAACCATAGGCTGTACATGAATTGCTTTCTTACTATAACTACCTTCAGGTTGATACCAAGACTTCGCCTGATTTGCGCACGATCAAGATTACATTGATGTTTTTAGAAAGTGAACCCAGTCCATAGACTGACAGACTCTGTGACACTGTAGTTGCCTCAGTTTGGCTTTGGAGCTGAAACAAAATGGTGCCCTTCAAGTTATTTTTAGTGAAACCTGTGAATATGGAAGAACTGAGCAGACACAAAAAAGTGTCCCTGTAAATTTTGATGAATGGCACAAGTAAAGGCTACTGTATCCACTTTATTCTTAACTGGGTTTTTAGGTCATTAGTGACACCTCTTGAATTTTATTGAAGCTTGACAATGTTATATGAAAATGTCAGAAATTTGATTTTAGATAGCCCATGTCTGTACAAACAAAGTCTAGGAGCTTAGATCTGAGCAACGCCTTTGTAAATCTGCATCTTGTCTTTAAAAGCATCCTGTGGTTCAATACACAATTATAGTAAGCACAGTATTCCGAAAGCATATAGTAAGATACATACTTTCTGGCAGGACCTTGCAGATGTAATCAGATGCCAGCACACACCCTTCGCTGCTTACCATGTGCAGGTATCCATACACCATCATTATCCCAAGGAAAACTGCAATTATGACCAGAATCACACCCATTCATGAACATACACTCATACACATGTTTGCGCAAAAAAAGTCAAGTACACATAGAGTGAGCAAATAAAAACTAATCAAAAAAACTGTTTTATGTTAGTGTCACTTAGACATTTGATTTATTACAAAATAGAAATAATTTGTTTTTAATAAGATCCCATTACATGAACAAAAATGTCACTGTTGAGTATTTAAGCAGAAATGTTATTTAAATAATGCAACTGCTGTATAAAACCAATAAAAAAGTTGCTGACATTTTCTTTGACAAAAATAAATAGCTGTGATTACCGTAATGACAATGTAATCACACTTCACAAGGTACATCTTTTCTCTAATGATTTTCAACTAAAACTCTCTGACGTGATTGTATCAAGAAATTTGATTCATTCTTAATTTGTCCCAATCGAGCTACGGCATTACGCTTGTGGAAATGAACATATCTACTACACCTTCAGACCATGCTTTTTGGTTTGATTAATCAATGTAGCACCTAAAAGGTTTATTTAAAAAAAAAAAAAAAATTTTGTGATAGAAAATATTCTTCACATTCATATTTTTCTTTTGGAGTCAAGTGTCATGCCTACTTCATGAAGGAGAGAGTCTATATCTGACGGCAATGACCTGAAGCAAGTATTCACAGACCACCCTATATTCAGAAATCTCTGCTCTAGTGTTGGTGCCCTTCTGAAATTAGATATTTATACTCACTGGACACTTTATTACACACATCTATCTAGTACCAAGAAGAACTCCCCTCTTTTCTCGAAGACCGCCTGAATTCTTTGACAAAAGGACTCACTGAGGTGCTGGAAACATTACTTTGGTGCGTAATGATTCCACAGCATCACACCATCACGCCATCACTATTCCAATCACGCCATCACTAAAGCCAATTTTTCCCACATATTCATGCTGTACTAACTGCATGTACACCCACATCGCCAAGATGCATCATATAGTGAGATGATATACTCACCCTGCATGCTGATGATATGTCAGAAAGGAGCCGTTTCTGGGCTGGGTGTATTCTATTGATTTACTTGCCGCCAAATGAATGCCGTAACGCTGAGAATTTCCTTTTTTGAGTTTACCAGCCGTCGTCAAGGAACTTGTTTGTTTTATGACACTACTGGTGCTGCTGTAAGACTTTTGGTGTTCCAGTTGGCCAGTGAAGTGGCAGATGAGCTCCCTGCAGAGGCTAATGCTCATCAACACAACACACCTTTAAAAAAGTTGGGCGACCATCTGCATCACTGGGCACCTTGCAGAAAATGAAGGGTGCCTCGGGCAATGAGATTTAATTTCTTCCTTGGAGTATAAGACAAATGTTAATCGTTAAATGGAGCAACAGGATCTGGGACAGTTTCAGTAATGAAGGTGAAAACTGCCTCATGTTATCACTAGTACTGCAGCTGCAAAAATTTCTATGAAGTCCTTAAACCAACCACTGTTTGTTTGCTACTCAAGCAACCTACCACCTCCAGGGCTACCAAGCTGCCCCATAAGGTGTCATGTCACCTTATGATGGTTTCTTAATGTCATGTACCTTGTGTTTCCTGAGGTAGTATTCCCGTTCCAACAGACTGTGTGTGTTTTGCAGTTTTGCACACCCCACAAACGTAAAAAGCTTCGTAAGATGGATGCTTTGATCATCCTCATCTTAAGATGCATTCGAAATATACGGCCCTAAACTAATTGTATCTCTTTAAAATGAATTTTGAGGTAGTTAATTGCAGTGCTATGTGCACAGTAGATGTTATAACGATTTCTATGAATGAGGATATCCATCTCAGTGGGCTATTTACATAACGCACCACATTATCTCATTTTCAAAAAGGTGCTACATCCGCATTGTATAATTATCACCACAATGTATGCAGTAATTTATTAGAATGGGAGGAAATTTAATAACATACTGCATTCAGACCATTTTTTACAAAATGTGGGAGGTTTGCTTAATGCCAGGTTTATTGCAAAATGAGGGTGTTATTACATAATTAAGTGAGAATTTATTTTTGCGTTGTTATAAGGTTCATTCCCCATGAAACCTTCTGGTCAGAAAATGCCTTCTAGTATTGAGGATAGTGTTGTTCTTCCTCTGTAGGTTTGGTAATGGTGAATGGAAAAAGCATCTGCTACTCCTCTGAGTCCATTAAATGGGAACTGGCTCCAGTGTCTGGACCACATTACTGTTAAACCTTAATTCCTGTATAAAAGCAGTCCTGCACCTTTGGGTAGGGTTCTCTACCTGGCTTGGGCTCTGGGACACTTTCTGGCCTTGGCCTGGACAAGCTCCTTCTTGCTCCAGAAATACCATCAACTTTGCCGGACTGCTGTTCCTCAGTTCTGGGCTCTGGTCTTGCCTCCTCAGTTACTGTATTCCTGTTAATAAATATGCTCTCATAGCTTGAACTCTGAATCTGTGTTTGGTATCTTATCTGGATCCATAAGTCAGGTCAGAAATTCACATCTTCGTTTCCTATCATTTGGAGGTGGACTTGTTTGTGAGCATCAGATCATTGTCTTGTAGCAAGCATGTCGTCACATCCAGCTGCCAGTCGGCGGTCTGTTTTGCTACTGCTGCTTCGTTTGTTTTATAATTTTTTTATTCTGACATTTCATTATTTTATTTTATTTATTTTAATTTGTTTTTATCTTGGAAAGAACATGTCACTATTCTCCTCTCCATTTGGCTGTGAGGGCTGCGACTGCCTCCGCAAGGGAATAGTGGCACTGGAGCAAAGGATCTCCACTCTACAAAATCTAGGAAGCTTAGAGGCATTTGGATACAGTACCGTTCAAAAGCTAGGACACAGCTTGCTAATGTCACAGCGCTCTGGTAAACAAGTGAAAAGAGAGTAATTTACTTGTTTGAAAAGTGTCCAAAATTTTGGAATTCTTAAAGAAGCCATACTTTTCAAAGTAAACAGACAAATAATCTCCTATTTCCCAACAGCCAAATTAAAGTCAAGCGGTTTTGGGACTTGTTTGGTGGGAAAGTTGTTGAAAAGCACACCTCAAGAGCAGCATGTCTTTGGGAAGTTTGACAGCCGTGCAACTGCAAATTCATTATATCATTATGACTGCCCTTGTTTAAAAAAGCGAGAATGCTACACAAATATGACAACAAATGGTGGTTAGTTTGATGGATTTAAGAATTAGATCTTTTTTTTTTTGTTGCAAAATAAAGCCAGCTTATTTCTTTATTTAACATATATTGTAAGAAAAATGTGGGTGTGTCCAAACTTTTGACTGGTGCTGTACTTTGTACTTTCACCCTCGGTCAGGCACATTCCATTTCCATTAGTGTGTCAGAGATGATGGAGGCTCCATCCAATGCAATTGCTCCAACTACGGCTAGTGTCCCCTCTAAAGTCACTACACGGCCTACACAACCAAATGCAAGAAATAGCTCCAAATCTTCTCTTCTTGACATAATTTTGACTAACATGCCTCAGGGATATCCTTCTAGTGGTGTTTTCCCTCAAGATGTCAGTGATCACTGCTCTATTGCTTGTATAATGAATGTGAAAGTACATAGGTGAAAGACACGTGTCATTTTTAAAGAAATTTTTGGCACTTTGACAATCAGAACTTCCTGCATGATGTAAATATGTGTGACTTAGACAGGATGTCCCTTATTCATGATCCTGATCTGGCCTTCTCATATTTCTGTCATACTTTTAAGACTATTGCCGACAAACATGCTATCCTTTGGAGAATTAGGACTTAGGAGAGATGTACAGTGTGGTTCTCCCGTGAATTTTCTGAAGTATTGAATGAAAGGAATTCCGCGTGGGCAAAAGCTAGAAAAACTGGGGCTCATTCTGATTGGATTGTGTTCAGGCAGGAAATAGATTTCAAGTTATCTTTCAAATAGAACACAATGTGTTCTGGCAGATTGTGCTCAATCAACTTTTTTGGAGGTTACTAAAGGGGTACCGTAGGGCTCGATTTTAGGACCCTTACTTTTTACTCTATATTAATATGGTCTCTTTTGATAATGGCTGTAGCGTGGACTTCTATGCTGCTGATACAGTGCTTTATACTTCTGTTTCTTCATTAGATGAGGCATTATCTGCATTGCAAAGAGCCTTTGTGTCATTTCAGCATTCACTTCTAGAGCTCAAATTAGTCTTAAATGTAGCAAAAATACAATGTATACATTTCTCTAGATCCCATTCTTTGAGGGATTGTACATTTGGAATTCGCACGTTGGATGGCTCTGAAATTGTGCAAGTGTCTTGAGACAAATACCTTAAGATATTTATCGATGAAAAACTGTCTTTTAAAATACAACTTGATGAACTAACAAAGTTAAGATATAAAATTGAGTTTTTTTTTTTGTTTTTTTTTACAGAAACAGCTCTTGTTTCTCTTGCGATAATAGGAAGCTTTTAACTCAGTCAGCCTTCTTGTCAGTGTTAGATTATGGTGACATCATCTACATGCATGCTGCCCCAACGACCTTGAAAAAACTCAATACAGTCTATCACACTGCACTTCATTTTATTACTAGAGATCATTTTAGAACACATGATTGTTCTCTGTATAAAGCTGTGGTTTGGCTATCATTTGCTACTTGGAGAAGGAAGCACTGGTTGATCTTCATTTATAAAGTAATCCCACACAGATTGCTGAGTTATCTTACAACTTTTATTTCAAGGTGTTGCAGCAATTACCAGGCATGATCTCAGGACTGGTTGGTCCGAGAAGTCCCCAGAGTTAAAACGGAGCTTGGTAAAACTGCTTTTAGTCACTGTGCTCCTAGGACGTGGAACAATTTTCAAGAAACTTTTAAACTGGATAAATTAATTTCATTAGAGAATTTTCTCTGTTAGATGTATTGTATGCACT
The DNA here is from genome assembly GCA_029721435.1 of Gymnothorax reevesii. Lineage (NCBI taxonomy): Eukaryota > Metazoa > Chordata > Actinopteri > Anguilliformes > Muraenidae > Gymnothorax > Gymnothorax reevesii. The sequence continues at coordinate 18,377,355 of CM056580.1, read as the reverse complement.
CCTGTATGATCATTTTTATTGTATATTGTTCTCTTTTCTATGATAATGTGTTGCACTATTTTGTATTTTCTCTTGTTAACAGGGCACCATCGAAATGAGACTGAGGTCTCAATGGGTTCCCCTGTATAAATAAGGGTTAAATAAAAAATAATTAATAATAATACTTAAAAACATTACAAAGGCCCAAATTAAAATGTTTTATTTTCAGGTTTCAGTACATTTATACATACATTAATTATACACTTAAGTTAAAATCTTTCCCTCTGCCATATACATATCCGTACACAAACTCATTACTCACTCAAGCACACTCACAAACTCTTGATAGTAATTTATCACAGAATTGCTGTTTGAAATGGAAAACACAAATAATGAGAAAATAAACATTTTTGACTCCCCTGTTAAAATTACTTTCACCCTCCCTTTCAAATATTCTCAGACAGTCAGCACTTGTAGACGATCCTTTTCATTTCAATTTGACTCCGTTTCAATCAGCGCGCGGCTCGTTGGCCGTAACAAAGGGAAGCCAGAACCTCGCCCTTTCAAAGCTTAATGACTTCAGCATTTCGTAGTTCACTTGTCTTTATCAGCAGTTGCTCATACGAATTGGTTGAAGGACAATCAAATTTATTTTCGATAGCAAATGACGACGCAAATTATCAACACGTCTTTATAAATAAGTTTGCAAGACTTCTTTCACAAGAAGCCATGACAGACCATTTTCTACAATCTTAATATAGAAGAAAAGAATGCGATGTTGCACAGCTTATTGCTTAATGAGCCTCACTAATCAATTTGCGCATCTATGCCGTTTCGTGATCTTCTTGAGCGCGGAATTTGTAGCGTAGGCCTTTGGTAATTTATGTCGTAATTTATGTGTGAAAGAAAACCCCTCATAATTTTGCGGTGCAATGTATAACAATGCTATCGAAAATAAATTTGACTCAACTGACTGTTCTTCTAACAATTCGTATGAGCAACTGCTGATCAAGAAAAGTAAACTGCGAAAGGTTTAAGTCATTAAGCTTTGAAGGGCGAGGTTTTGGCTTAACTTTGTTACGGCCGACGACCCTCCCTGTTTAAATGAATGATTGAAAACAGGTGATGAACAATCATTAACATTAAGGGATTGTTTGGGCTTCCTCTGTTGCCAATTCACGAGCCGCCACTGGTTCAATCCACCATTTTTGATCTTGTCAATGGAGAGAGCAGATCCATCTTGTTTGAATCTGAAGTAGGGGCGTCGCCCGTATTTGGCCTAGGCATCACTGGCTGCCTTATTTATTTAGAATAATTGATTTATAAATTCATCGATTTATTAATAATATATAATGAACACGCAATGTAGTTTTGAGTGTGTGTCCTTATTTAGCTTGCGTTCAGGATAAGGAGATGTTCAAAAAAAGTCGAGGGAAGTATGTCGAATGAAACAGATTCTGACACCAGCTGCTGCTGAATCAAAAATGGAGAGGGCACAAAACATCCCCAATTTGTCAATAATTTGTCTTGACCTTTTTTATTGATTAAAATTACATAAATTCCGAAAATGCTCAGCAATATCAATTGTGGCCAGTTCACCTCAGGAAGATACAACAAGAAATACACTTCATGTGGATTGTATGCATTTCAATAAACATTGTTCAAACTCATGGATACCTGTTGCTAAACTTCCTTTCCTTTTTTTGTCGTGAAAACAACAACAAACTGCAGGTTAGAGAGTTTGCATTACAGGATAAACTGCAGGTTAGAGAGTTTGCATTACAGGATAAACTGCAGGTTAGAGAGTTTGCATTACAGGATGCGCTTCAGCAAATGTGGAAGTTAGCAGGGTAGCTTATCTTTTCAGGAAAGCATACTTGGTGAATAAAACATTTTTTCCAAATTAAATTTACCATTTAATCACCGCAACACTACATGAAAATGGAAGTTGTCTGTTTAAATGCCAATGGATTATTCAAATAAACAGATAACTTGTTATTCAAGGTAAATGATCGAAAACAGTGACGTTTTCATTGTACGCCTAATGAAAGCTTCCTATATTTTTCATTCTGACGCGTACCAAGTACAAGAATGCTTGAATTCAATGCTGTATCCTGCTTGTGGTGCCTGGCTGAGATCCATTTGATTCAAATGGGGCAGTTGAGAGGGAATGTCTGGTTTTCAGATAACATCTATCAGCACTTGCTGGAGTTACTGAATCCTCTCACCTTAATTCGTAGATCCAAAAGATGCATAGTAATCCTATCAAATCAAAAAGCTTTTGACTGTATTTCCCCATATATGTAGCATAATTTTCAATTCAAGACTCAATTTTGTGATTCCAAGCCCTGGTTTGTCTGGAGAAAGCAACATTTTGGCCAATTTTTGGGAACAATACAAGGCCACAAGTTTAAAATCGTCCAACATGTCATGACATTAACACATTTATGCCTGAATTTTCTTTTTTTTTACTTTTTTATGTTATTATACTTCAAAATACCACTCTAATAGTCATTCAAACAGGACACTTTTTCTTAACAGACCTCATGTGAGGACGCTAGGCATAAATTGGTTAATTTTCTTTTCGATTTTAGTTTAAACAATGAACTTCAGCCTCCATCTGCAATGCTTTGTTGTTTCCAAATCTTTTCCTGACAAAGTTCTATTCGTGTTTTCGCCAAGACTGGGGAGAGAGTGGGGTTATGGTCGTATCCTGAGTGTGACATAAATGTCATCTGAATCACAGGGAAAAGACAACAAGACTCAGCCCTTTGCTAAATTTCTCATGTCAGATCAGCTAAAAATCAGGCTTTTCAACCAGACACATTGGCTACAGAGCCCACAATTTAATACATCATAATATAAGATCACCACGTAGTCCCTAAACGAAGGCACATGAAGAGCTCTTTCATTCATCATGCATGTCTCTCAGTTTTACTACAGAACACATGATTTCATCAATTTCCACTTCACTGATGCTCTTTAAGTAACTCTTCACCAACCGCACATCTTTGCAAGGCCAATGCGCTCACAGAGTCTGGATTTCCCTGTCCTCTGTCCATCGATAATCTAAAAACCCCTTCCTCTTAATCTGGATTGCAGGTTGCATGGAGCCTATCCCTTCCAACAATGGAACACACCCTGGGCAGTTCATCAAACCATTGCCGTGCTCACACGCACTCAGTTAGGCACTCCTGTGGGCAATTTTGAGGCTTCATTTAGCCAGGCATGCATGTCTTTGAAGGTGCAAACTGTGCACATAATGGCCCCGGGTTAAATTTTGAACTCATGGCCTCCTTCCTGTATGACAACAGTACTACCCAATGTGCCACCTTGTGTCCCTGTCTTTTGCATCAATTTTTTGCTGTCCAGCAAACTCTGTTGGTAGTCTCTCAATACTGTAAGTTAAGCATTTTAACATATTCAAATAATCCTACGTTCCCACTGTGAGCTTTCCTGAAACATGCTACTTGTCGTCACTTCATCGGGTTATTTTTTTTATTTTGCAGGCGCAGAGCATTGATGAAGAGGGAGTCCTTGATAGAGCCTCGCAGCAAGGGCCTTTGGAAATGACGAGCCCAGGTGGTCCGAGTCTTTTCCCTCGCAGCAGGGCTGGGGACCTAACATCAAAAAAGGCTGTTTTAATTTCTGTTTTAATATGCAAAGGTTAGTTAGTGAATAGTGCTCTTCTACAAAATACCGGATTTAAATTGCGTGTGATTTTTATATTTGCTAACTGTAGCTATTCAGTTGAAATCTGAAGCTTACATGCAATGTAGCCAAATATTTTTCCGTTCAGTTTATCAGCATTCTTAATCCTAGTAAACATTCATTATATTAGGTCAGTCAGAATCATTATTATAATATGTAAAAGGTCAGAATAATAACAATTTACTTTAGCTTTAATATTTTTAATATAAAATATTTTAGCGTTTCTATTGTTGCTCTGTATGGGCATATAGACACTTTGACCGTGATCACATTTTGACAATGCCAGATCTTCTATTGTTAGAGGAATACGCTTCTGTCCGACGTGAGAGGAACTTTCGGCACAGAGAAGATCTCCTCCAGGAAAGTGACGAGTGGCTGCTCGTTTTGTGTGGCACCCAATAAAATGTCATGGAGTAATACTGATAAAAGTACAATGAAGAGTGATCTCTGCTGACTGTATTTTAACAATTACCCTCATGCAGCTGCGATCGATGCGGTGGGGACTCATCTGTGTCCCCACCGCCTCGTATTCCCACGATGGAGGGGGAACCCATCAGTGCTGCTACGCGCTCCTCAAATCGGACCACTTTTTTTTTAACCTACATATAAAGAATTTGCATTGCCAGTGATGTAGGTTATATAACATGAAATATCATGGATCTATAAATTGAATTTATTAATGATTTAAATTAAACCTCTGCTGCACTCCGGTTTTCCACCCCAACGGTGTTTACTGCAGCAGCTAAAGTTTTCCAAACTGCAGCCTTCTGGGCTCCCTTTATGCCACTCTTAAGACTTCAAAAAAAAAAAAAATCTCCACCTCTGACGTGATAATTTATATTTCCTCCTCAGTGAAGTTGTTCCTCTTTGCCGTCTTTCGAGAGTCCATGTCATACAGTGACTATGCCTCCTGGAGCATAAATTCATTGGGGCGTGTCATGCAAATTACGATGGTTTCAGCCGCCAGATTTATCAACGCTATGCAAGTTCTACACCGAAATCAGCGACGTACACACTTTCAGTAATTCAGACGTAACACCGGTTGTTAGCTGATATTTACACCAGAATCTACACCAGATGCCACGCAAGATTGATATATGAGGGCCGCTGTCTTTGTCTTATATTAAAATTATTTGCATGATCTGAAACATTTAAATGCAAGAAATACAGGCAAAAATGGTAGAAATCAGGAAGGGAACAAATCAAACAAGTCGTGATGTAATTTTATGGAAGTTTTTTAAAGGCACAGTCAGCTGAGTGCAAACGTCTGACCCACTGGAATCATGGTATCGGGAATTATAAGTGACATTATCTGTAAACAATCGCTGGAAAAATTACTTCTGTCATGGGGATACTTTGCTGATTTTCAGCTTGCTTTGCAGAATAACCATGTGGCTAGTATATGCAATTGAACAAAGTTTAACTTTCCTCAGTGTTGCCTGGACTGAGAATTTTCCACTTATTTGCAAGAAATTGCCCGCCAGATGGCTCTCGGGTAGACGATCAAACTACAGATAGTTCTTCCACATCTTTGTATGCCAGGCTGCTCGTATTAAGAGGGGCAAGTCTGTCAAATCCAAAATCTAAACATCCTTGTCTGCCCTACTTTCAACAACCATGGGAATGCCACTGCAGAAGACAATGTTCCTATAGATAAGGAAGAACAAGATTTTCATAGTTTGATGTTGGACTAAGACATTTGGGGCTACATTCAAGCTGGGGACTGGAGTACTGATGCTGCCGCTGTGGTAAATGTGGAATGTGCTCCAATGGAGGAGAAAATGGCGTCGATGTGCTGCAGCGAATTTCACAGAGGCATGTTTCTTTTGAATGCTGAATCCCCAGAAGTAGGGGTACAAGCATATGTGGCTTTTGCCCTGAGCACAGGCAGGGGTGTGCTGGCGACATACAGTGGGGAAATAACATTTCAAAATTTGGCTCAGTAAATATATTTCTAATGGGGCTATTGACATGAATTTTTTACTAAATGTCCACCGTTTCATCTTCAGCATCCTGGTAGATGGCAGCAGATTCTTATCAAGAATGACTCGGTACATTTCTCCATTCATCCAGTACAAAATGCTGAAAAACAGCCCCACACCATGATGTTCCCACCTATCTTCACTGTTGGCATGGTGTTTGGGGGATGATGTGCAGTGCCGTTTGTCCTCCAAACAGACTATATTCTCCCAGCATTTCATAGGCTTGTCCAAATGTTGCGCGGCAAACTTTAAACGAGCTTCAACATGCTTTTACTTCAGCAATGGAGTCTTGCGCAGTGAGCGTACATAGAGGCCGTGGCGGTTGAGTGCATTACGTATCGTTTTCTTTGCAACAACTGTACCTGCTCATTCTAGCTCTTTCTGAAGCTCTCTGCAAGTGGTTCTTGGCTCTTGGACAACTCTTCTGATTATTGGTTTGACTCCTCTGTCAGATCTTGCCTGGAGCACCTGGTTTTGGCTGGTTTATGGTGAAATGATGTTCTTTCCACTTTCAAATTACGGCCCCAAAATTGCTCACTGGAACATACAGAAGTTTAGAAATGGAGCTTTGATGTAAATTCTGATGAAAGCAGCTAGCTCAACACTCCACCCCAATTCCATCTGTCTTTTATAGCATTCATTGATCATGTTCCCTTATGACTAAATTACTGTTGGATAACATTGTCTCTTCCTTTTTGAGGTCACTGTTGCTGTAGGCTCTGTTCTTTGGTGGCGGGGTTAGTTGCAGCTCCCTGCCTTCGGTTCCATGCTTGGACGAGCAGGGATATCTCATAACAGAGCCATGTCGCCAAACCCAATGTATGCTTGTATGCCTGGGTGCTTTCAATTAATTTTTCTCTTTTTGACAAAGTGGTCCTATCAGAAGTACGTCTGTAACCAATGCCATCAGTATGTTTTGCAACAATAAGATCATAAAGCTCTTGAGAGAGCTCTGTGCTTTTCTCCCTCATGAGATGCTTCTTGTGTGACACCTTGGTATTGAGAAACTTTTTTATAGGCCATCAATTCGGACAAAACCAGCTGATATTAATTTGCCTGGATTGGGGGCAGGATTGCTTTCTAAATACTGAAAGATTTCAGCTGGTTTCTTGGCTTTCCATGGCTTTTTGCACCTCCTGTTCAAGTGTTCACTACTTATTCCTTGTCTCATTCCACTTTATTACAAATAACTTAATTCAAGGAGTCACTTGTGTTGATTACTTGGGTCGTTACCAACATCTGACGAAAATTTCATGTTAATAGCCCCATTAGCAAAATATGTCTTTACTGAGAAAAATGTTGACGCATTCAATACTTGTTTCCCCCCTGTATTTCAGGATCCCATAAAGAAACTAGAAAAACAACTGAAGCCAGCAGCGCAAAAGCGACGTCTGTTACGTCTCTGGTAGAGTACATAAGTGCAGTAGTGACTGTGTTTTGTTTCTAAAGTTGCAGCTAATGAGACCTAAGCTATCTTGGTACGGAGCTGATGTTATTGAAATTTAGAAATTTAATGTTCAGCTGTTTGAAAGAGTTGAAGAGGTTTAATTTTGCAGTTCAGCCAAGTTGCCAGAGAGTAGCTGAAGAAAGCAATGCGCCCAGTGCATTCTAATTATTGTAGATTTTTTACCCTTTGAGCAAAAGGAAATGCCACAGCCCCTCTCTGTTTTCATGGGTAATGTAGCACTAATTTTAAAAAAATTTTCACCTTTCAGCTATTCAGTGAAGTTTTGTGAATAGACCATTCTTTCCAGCAGTGGAATACTGCTTTAATATGAAGTCTACAAAGTGGTTCAAAATGAGTTTAAATGACTTCAATCAAAATGCATGTAAACTTCTGACTTCAATAGATTGTTAAAGGGCCTATATCACCAGTTGGGCATGTGCCATTTGGTCAAAAAAGCTTTGGAGACAGATGCAAAGTAATCCAAGCAAATCTCAGCCATGTTTCGTGCCATCCAGGCAAACTTCACTGAAAGTTAGAATGCTGAGGTACTCTTGACTACTTTTAATGGTAAATTTTCCTCAGTTATCAAATTCGGACTTCAGTAGCATTTGCAAGGCTGAATGGGAGAAAGCCTATAATTGCGCAACCAATGCTTTCTCCTGAACACCCCTTCAAGACTCAAAAGGCTTGGGAGAAAAGGCATATGGCTCACAAATGCTGAATCAGTGACATAACAGCAAGTCCCAAGGTTTTGCTTATTGGCAAACTCTTCTTTGTCCATCCATGAATGCTTCTCTCATTCGACATCGCTGATGCTATATTTTGAAGTGCGAACTGACATAACTAAGGAAAATTTTCTATTAATATTAAAGTAGCTAAGCTTGCTAACAACGTGAAGATTGCTTGGATGGCAAGGAAAATGGCTGGGATTCACTTGGAATTTTTTTGCATTCACGTCTCTTTGTAGGTACTGTTCACAAAAAGACGGAAATAGAACTACTTACAAGGCCGTGAGGATAACATGAGAAAGATGGTAGTAACTGGTTAGGGACTGGTCATGGTCTGTTGAGCAGCTCATGTTATTATCAGTAATAGTAGTGCGGGTGCAAGGCTCGCCGTCTGTTGTCTGCATGATTCTAACCTTGTGTTAGTACCCCATGCAGCTCAATAGCTACCTGTATGGTAATGTTATGTAGCCTTACAGAGTCAGATACTAGCCTTGGTAAACTCTAGTCATGGCGAGGAAAACAGCCCAACGGAGAAAAAAAAGCCCAAATTATGAACCAGTGGCGTAGCCAGAACTGAAAATTGGATGTGCCAGGAACATCCCTTTACAACTTCTATCAGTCCTGACTTGTTCGCAATCATCTTTCCTAATGAACAATACATTTACTCCAAAAGCAATCCACACTATCAGGGTTGCTAGTTCTCCTGGTGAAGGTAAGATGATAATCATTTGTTTGGACGCGGTTGAACAATTATTGCTCCTGACTTGTTCTCAATCATTTTCCTTAATTAAAACGTTTTACAATTATAAAAATACGCTATTGACAATTATAGACACAGCATTTTTCTTAATGCGACCCAATGGTGACAAAATAATCGGCTAAAGTCCGTTCAGAGAAATAATAGCCGCACGCTTTACGAAACTGCTCTGGATCTTCCGCGCTACATTTTTTTTGTCACGATCAAACATGCTCTTCACAATCACTTACAATGCTGGAATTAAATCAAAGATGAGAAACACCTGTACGCAATTTTGAGCATGGCTGATTAAAGGGCAAAAAAAAAAAATGCACGTCCACACAAATGATTTCCACGAGAAGAACTAGCAACACCTGATAGAGAGGACTGTTTTCGGAGGGAATTCATAGTTCATTAGGAAAGATGATTGCGACCAAGTCACAAGTCAAGACTAATAGAAGTTGTGAAGGGATGTTCCTGGCACACCTGATTTTCAGTTCTGGCTACGCCACTGTTATGAACCCCAGAGACGAGTAATTATGGCGAGAGCGATCCGAAATATTATTATAAATGGGTTTACAGCAAGCTTAAAGTTACTATAATTACTTCGAGATGGAACTTTTACATTTGCATTTCTGACATAAATCGTCATAAGCACAATGTTATGGAATGTCCAACCGATACTTTTCCAATAGGTTACTTGGAGATTCTGTGTTATGATTTTTTGTGTCAAGAAAATAGGTATATATTTACCATGTATATTCAGTAATGTGTTTTTCACTAATTCAGGATATAAAGCAGAATCACTGACATGCAGTCACTTTCTTTCACTTCTCAAATCTTAACGTCAGTCACACATTCCACTCGCTATTTCATACGCCAGCCCAGTTTTCTTAGTCTTTGAAGCTTTGTTTAGTCTTGCAAGATGTCTCGACAATTTCTGCTTGAATTTGTATATATTTTGTTAGTCCTAATATTAATGGTAATATTGTGCCCCCTTGGTGAAATATATCAGACCAATACATCAGTTAATATACAGACTCCCCTTGGTGAAAACCCAGTTAGCCATTATTAACCCGATAGGATATTGAAACTAACCAGTTAGCTAACTGGTTAATCTTCCGTCTTTTCGTGCGGTAGTTTCCCATCGCCCACGCAAAAGCAAACTCTCGTGACCAAAAGTGCACATGGCCTACTGGTGACACAGCCCCTTTAATGCTCACATGTATGTTTCCACATCGAATGACCCCCACTGCCTGCAAAGAGGATCACCTCTAAAATTCCATTCAAAAAAGGGCATCATACACAGCAGCAAAGGGTGTAGCAGTTCAGCTTTGCAGCACTTCCTCCTGACCCTGAATACCGATTGCTCTTGGGAAGCAGTAGTATGAAGGACACCGCCATGGACAGATGGTAGAAACTGTGAACATAGGCATAGTCCCATTCCTAGTTGGACAAAGGGACAGAGTCACCATTCACTGTTGACTTAACTCTTAACACATAAAGCAAAAAGAAGGAAAAAATTGCCAGACAGTATGACTGCAGTGTGCACTTGTCAACTACAATCATGTGATGACACATGATTAAGAAGTGTTAATGACAACAAGATAAAAAAGCTACAATGGGAGATTGCTAGGATGGTAATTACTTAGCTTCCCTAAATTTCACCCCGTCATAGTATTTTTTTTCATCTGACATTAAGATAAACAAAACATTGGGCTTTTTAAATTATATTTGTACTTAATATGGCACATGATTTTGTTTCAAGCATTCAAACACATAGCTGAAGCCGAAAATTTATTGTGCGGTATATCAACCAGCAGTTGATTCAGCATGTTTACATGTTTGTATGAGACTGCTTCACGTGTTGTAAGATCATCTAACAAATTTACACTAATCAATGTTGTATCATGAGAATTTTTAGGTCAGAATGCAGTTGTGAAGTCTAAACATTAATTGGCTTTATAGATTAGTCAAATTAAAAATCAAACAAAATGAATTGGGGCAGGTTGAGAGTAATCATGCGTTAAAAGGTGAGGATTGTGCCATCTCTAATCTACCTCAGAGGGTACATCGATCACACACAATATTGCTGCATAATTCAGGAATTTATGGAATGTTCACTTGGTTACTAGAGGTATACGGAAGAGTTGGTTTTCCCTTATCTCACTCAACAGCATGAGACTGAATCAGCTGTGCCAAATGAGGGCGAAAATGAAAACCAAGAGGACAGTATTGAGAACATCTGTATTAGTGCATCATAAATGTTCTATGAAGTAAACATTGTAGAAAGCTGATTGTAGAATGTTGGCTTCTGTTGTGGCTGTGTCAAGAATATTACAACTAGTGGAAGAGGAACTCAAGTAATAAATACAACCCCAATTCCGAAATAGGTGGGACAAAGTGTAAATTGTGAATAAAATCAAAACGCAATGACTTTCAAATCACACCAGCCAGTATTTTATTCACAATAGAAAAGAGATATCATGGCAAATGTTGAAACAGAAGTATTACAATTTCATCCACAAAATGAGCTCGTTTCAAATTTGATGGCTGCTACAGGTCTCAAAAAAGTGGAGACAGGGGCATATTTTGTATATACCATGTACCATGATGTAGCATCCCATGTTCTTTAACACAGAGTGGAGGCATCTGGGCATTGAGGAGACAAGTTTCTTGAGTTAAGCTAATGGAATTTGATCCCACTCTTGTTTAATACAGGCTTCCAGCTGCTGGAGAGTTTTGGGTCTCCTTTGTGGGACTTTTTGTTTGAGAACATTTGGTGCGTGAAAGATCAGGACTGCAGGCAGGCCAGTTCAGCACACGGACTCTTCTACTACGAAGCCATGCTGTTGTGATAGCTGCAGTATGTGGTTTTGCATTGTCCTGCTGAAATACACAAGGCCTTCCTTGGAATAGATCTGGAGGGGAGCATGTGTCGCTCTAAAACCTTTATATACCTTTCAGCATTCATGGTACTTTTTAAAACATGCAAGTGTCCCACACTATATGCACAAATGCATCCCCTTACCACCAGAGATGCTGGCTTTTGAACTGAATGCTGATAACAGGAGGGGTGATCTTTCCTCCTTTAGCCCGGAGGGCACAACGCCCATGATTTCCAACAAGAATGTTAAATTTGGACTCGTCTGACCACAGGACACTTTGCCACTTTGCTACAGTGCATTTTGAATGAGCCTTGGCTCACAGTACATGGCGGCGCTTCTGTCTCATGCTCAGCAGAGGCTTCCTTTTTGTATGATAGAGTTTTAGGTGGCGTCTGTGGATGGCACGGCGGACTGTGTTTACAGACAGTGGTCTCTCCTGGGCCCATTTAGTAATGTAAATGACAGAATTATGCCGGTGTGTGATGCAGTGGTGTCTGTGGGCCTGAAGATCATGGGCATCCAGTAAAGGTCTTCGTCCTTGTCCCTTACGCACAGAAATTTTTCCAGTTTCTCTGAATCCTTTGATGATGTTATACACTGTGGATGATGAGACCTTCACAGCCTTTGCAATTAGATGTTGAGGAACATTATTTTGATGAGACCTTCACAGCCTTTGCAATTAGATGTTGAGGAACATTATTTTTAAAGTAATCCACAATTTGTTTTTTTTACGCAAGCCCTCACAGGTTTGAGAGCCTCTGGCCATCTTTACTTCTGAGAGACTCAGCCTCTATAAGACATCCCTTTTATAGCCAGTCATGTTACACACCTGACGCCAGTTAACTGAAGTACTTGCTAAATGTTCTTTCAGCTGATTCTCTTATATATTAATAGCTTTTTCAGCCCCTTTTTTTTTTTGCCTGTGTCCCAAGTTTTTTGAGACCTGTTGTAGCCAGAAAATTTGAAATGAGCTCATGTTGTGGATAAAATTTGTAAAATGTCTCAGTTTCAACAATTGAAATGTTATTCATGTTTTATTGTAAATGACATATTGGCTCATGTGATCTGAAAGTCGTAACATTGATTTTATTCATAATTTACACTTCTTCCCAACTATTTTAGAATTGAGGTTGTAATAGATACTTAAAAAAACTTACAGTAATTAAATAAAAAAATGTACATGACGGATTTTTTCATATGACAGAGATGGCCTGACCCCTTCTTAATATATGTGGCTTTTAGATTTGTGGCCAGTCCAATTTAGAAAAAGTAAATAAAACCCACCAGTGCTGCCCTCCTGCTGATTGGTGTATGAACCTGAAAATTTTCACTTTTTTGTATTGGTGTTACACCTGCACTGCCTACACTAAATATAGGAAATACATTAGTGTACAGCATACTTGGCTATTTAAAAAATCGAAGTCAGAAAGGAAGTACTTATATTCATGTAAATCAAGGAAAGTGATGCCCAAGAGGGTTAATACCTCAAAATAGAATCGCAACATCAATGCAAGTGCTCCAAAGCAGCAGCCGGGCCCCACCTGCTGGGTGTAAACACTTCTTTTGGGGTACAGTCCTTTCCTTTCCTTCATTTTCTGTAGCTGTTAACAATTACACACACACACACACACACACACACACAGGTTGGAAAATGTCGGAAAATCACAATCAGTGCTCTAATGTAGACAGACAATTACTCTGATGCCATTCTATTACAATATGATTCAAAGACTGAGTGCCAAAGCAAACTGACCCATTTTATGGTTATCATTAGCACAGCTGTTCCAATTGGTCCAGAGTAAACACCGTATCCCCATCGGTCGTGGTAGATTCTCACAGCAGCTATCAGAACCCCAAACATGGTGAGGCTAGAACGCTTGGGTTCATCAAAATCCCCAAGGGCTGTCAATAAATTCAAACGAAACAGAGTCTTAAAGGATACAGGAACACTGATAGCATATGCAACTTTGAATATATAGCACAGTCTGATATAATTTTCCTGGAAACCAGAAAAAGCACTGACAGAATACAAAAGTGGTGAAATCAGGGAATATTCTTTATCCTTTTAGGTGGTTTACAAACCTAGTAGGGTGACCCATATGGAGATTGCTGTTCCAAAGACAGAGAAATATTCAAGAATATCGTACTTCATGAAACACAGGACGGACAATCCCGGTCCATCACATGCATGGTAAATCTGGAATTAAAAAAAAAAATTCTGTTTGTTCTAAAAACACTACATGCTCACAACTCATAATCATGATACACGTCACATTCTTTCATTTACACTGATGATTTTTAAATGGTGCTTACAACTCAACATAGGGATTCAAAGTTGGGCAATGATTGTACATTTTCCAATGACTGGGTTATTCATCATTGTTTCCAGTAGTATAAATGCATCAGATTTCTACTTATCATTTCTTCTGCCAGATCAGCTTTTAGTTGTCAAAAAAAAACAAAAACAAAGGTATGATCTCAAACATGCTAGCATAAACCAAGAACTAGCAGGAACAGCTGAAATACACCTCCAAAGTTCATTTAATGTTTTTCTTTAAGTCCAATTGTACATTTTAATGCAGATGCCAGCTCCTGGATATTTAAATTTTGATCTTCAAGAGTTCAGGGCTGCAGACACACACACACACTCTGTCACACACAAGCACAAATGCATACACATGGAGCTCTTACCGCCGTGAAAAACATTGTGAAAAAGTAGACCATTGCTTCCATATGAAAGCCTCGCTTTGTTGCTACACTGACATCCAGAAACAGAGCCAGGCTGCTGATGGTCGGGAGCAATAATTTAGCAATAAATGCTCCCATCCTGATGAAGCGCTGTGTGAGAGACCTGGATTGAGAATATCAGTTCTGTGAATAAACGAGACAAAGAGGGAAAGTGGGGATCAAGTTTGTAAGATAGAAATAGAAAGTTGGTGACAGAGGTACTATTGGACTGACGCAACACATGCGAAGCTGTGAGGAAAATGAGGAGAATAGCATGTGGCTTGCACAGCTGTTGCAGAAGCTCTGTAAAATTTAAATGCCCACCAGAAATAGAAGAATCAGCCTGGTACCATGTGGTCATGTAACAGCTGCTCAAAGCGAGGAACAACCCAGTGTACAAACTATTACTATTTTCTTCGTTTCAAATATTTCTTTTTGTGAAGCTCTTTATAAACTTGTTTGGGTAAGTCCTATGCATATAAAGAATTATTATTGTTGTTATTATAATTATTACAACTTGTATTATTGAAGAGATGAAACAACAACAAAAAAAAAAAATCGAAGGAATCTGGGTGTAGTAAATACTTTTTCACAGCTGTGTAGTTATATCTCATGACTTACACTCAAACTATTACCTCCGCAGACAAGCAACAAGCTCTGACTGCAGTAGAGCTCTGTGAGCAAGTGTCCCCCGCCTCTTACCCAGCTGTTACATCTCCCTGTAGAACCTGTTGATGCAGAAAGGCTGCATTGAGAGTCGGGTCAGGCCTCTGTTATTTGATCTTCTGAGAGAGCAAAAGAATTTACACCCTTTGTGACGACGTCATATCAAGCCAATGCTTGCCTGTGTGTGTATGACCCTTATTTAAGGCTTTATAATTCAGGATTTGAGGGTCACAGGGACTGATGAAGTGATATTGCTGAAGCAAGACACTCAAATCATTTGGATTTAAAACTTCCATTTATTTAAAAAATTTTGAGACGAGAAAAGTTGAGCAAATACCAAGAAAGTTCAACATTGAAGTTGTTTCCCAGTGAAAAAACTGGCAAGAAAGTAAAACAATACATTTTCTTGATCACAAACACATTGACCAGAAGTGTGCTGCATCTGAGGGTACTATTCAGAACTATCGGCATCAGTGATGCCTAATAAAAGTTGTTCCCTTACCTCCCCAAACAACTAAAAATGCTTTGGTGTATATTATAAAAAATACAATGTTTTAGTACCAAGCAAACGTTTTGACACTTAGTGGAAACTTTTGCATTGAACGCGTGGATATTATTAGTTGTTAATCTTTTTGATAGTTAAAATAATGGGGGGGGGCATATATACTCAGCAACAGAAGTTCCTGTGACACCAGAAAAAAATTCAGTAGAAAAAAATGGTGTTCAAATCTTTTGAAAGGATGAAAATGAGTCACACAAACACACCCGCTGCAGAAAAGCATGCCTTGAATGCAAAAGGTGACTTTTATGCAAACATCATACATTTAATGACCTAAACTTAGGTATAAAACCACGTATGTTGCAGGGATTCAGTATTCATTGTTCCTGCTAGTGTTGACAACTGCCACACGAAAAAACAACACGTTTCCATCCTTAGTCAAAGTTTGAAGATGCCATGCCTATCTGAAAATGAACGTCTCCGAGCCATTGGTATGCTCGAAGCTGGATCATCTCAATGGGATGTTGCAAGACAATTCAACGTCTATAGAAACACCATTTAGACTTTATGTCAGCGTTGGCAACCAACAGATGCTGTCAGAGACCGTTCTCAATGCTGCAGGCCATCCGTTACTAGCATCAGACAGGATCGTTGGATTCAAAGCACACACCTGCAAAATCGGTTCTTACCTGCAACAGTCGCTGCCAGAGCCACACCAGGACTTCGGCGAATATCGGCACAGACTGTACGTCAGCACCTCAGACGTTTTGGGATTGTCGCCGGAAGATCTGCTAGACGTCTGATTTTGACCCTCATTCAGTGACGATTACGTCTTCAGTGGTGCAGGCAGCGTATACTTTGGACAGCAATTCAGTGGAGACAGTTGCTGTTCACTCACGAGTCTTGTTTCAACCTCAGCCGCTATGATGGACGCAGACATGTTTACTGACGTCAAGGTGCACATTACGCTGAACACTGTGTCATGGAGCAAGACTATTTCGGAGGTGGCAGTGTTATGGTATGGGGTGGGATCATGGCTAGACAGAGATCCCGTTTGATACTGGTTGATGGCAATCTCACTGATCAGCGTTACCGTGACAAGATCATCCATCCCGTTGTTCTGCAGTATTTGCGTCGTCATGGCCCTGGCGTTCTCTTTCAACATGACAACGCCTGACCGCATGTGACTTGAATTGTGCATCAAACGCTTCAAAAAAACTACATGAATGTGATCCCTTGGCCTGCTCGCTATCCAGTTCTCTCTCCAATCGAGCACATGTGGGATGGGATGGAACGACGTCTCCGAAGTTTACCACGTGCCCTAGATACACTCCAGGAACTTAATGACAGGAATGGTATCCCATGGGACTTTGTGAGACGTCTGATTCATTCTATGCAAGGAAGATGTGTTGCTTGCCTCGAAGCCGGGGGGGGGGAGGACATGCGTTACCAATGTGGGAATTGTAATTTACGCTTGTCCATGTTTCCCATGTCATGATGTCATAACTGTAACCGATATGGCTTATTAAACATGTGAACTTGTAACAGGAGTTTGTTTTCTATTAGAACCACAAATTATTTTTAGATTTAGGAATGTACCTTATTTAAGATTCAATTTTCTGTAGCCTCACAGGAAGTTTTGTAGCTGAGTATAGTACCGATCCATTTGGTCTCCATAACTAAACCAAAAACTACACCCTTGAGCAAACTTATTGAAACAAGTTGTGAAAAAGGTAAATTATGGGTTTTTTTTTTTTTTCAAAAGTCAACTGGCCATTTATTACCTTCGCCAGCGACTTCGCTGACGAAGGTAATGTTTTGATCCCTGTGTATTTATTTGTTTGTGTGTCTGTCTGTCTGTCTGTGTGTATGTGTATCGAATAACTCAAAAAGTACCAAACGGAATTTCATAAAATTTGGTGGGTTGATTTGGCATGACCTGAGGATCAATCGATTAGATTTTGGGAGTGATCGGGTCAAAGGTCAAGGTCAAGGCCACAAAAAGGTCAAAACCGACTTTCGGCCATATCTCGGTCAATTTTTATCCGATCGGCATGAAACCAACGCCAAAATGTGCAGAATTATATACCCGATCCTGTGATGTAAAACACGGTACAATGGGGTCAATACCCTTCTTAGCGGTTGGGGGTCAAAGGTCAGGGGGGTCATTACCTTTCGAACTTAAAGGCGTATTGATGTAAAAAAAAAAATATCGTACTCTTCTCATTCATCGATCATTTAAAAAAATAAAAATTGGTCCTCAGAGTTATGTGGCGAGGGATTCAGTGGCGTCGGCGAAGGTATGCGCTCTACCGAGTGCCCGTTCTAGTTTGTTTGTGTGTCTGTCTGTCTGTCTGTCTGTGTGTATGTATGTGTATCGAATAACTCAAAAAGTACCAAACGGAATTTCATAAAATTTGGTGGGTTGATTTGGCATGACCTGAGGATCAATCGATTAGATTTTGGGAGTGATCGGGTCAAAGGTCAAGGTCAAGGCCACGAAAAGGTCAAAACCGACTTTCGGCCATATCTCGGTCAATTTTTATCCGATCGGCATGAAACCAACGCCAGTGGCGGGATTCAGTGGCGTCGGCGAAGGTATGCGCTCTACCGAGTGCCCGTTCTAGTTATGAATTGTATTGATTTACTCATATTAATACATAATGTGACCTCCTCAGTTTTTAAGACTGAAAGACTGAAATTACCTGTACTTGCTATATCCCTGTATGACTTACTGATGTGTTGATGCAAAGTCACAATCTTCATGCGCTTTCTTGGGGGCACATCTATCACATACAACAGATTCACAATTAACTAGCCAGGGAAACAAAAGATTGCAAATTACCAAGAAACATGTGCTGATTGTTGTGATAACTGCACATGGACAACTTTTACATCACTTGCCCCAAAAATGCTAGAGTTCTTATGCCGCTCAGTTTCATTTTGTCCTGCTGAAAGAAATACAAAAATAAAGACAAAAGGCAGGGTTTTGCTTGAAATCATGACTTGGAATTAAAGACTGAAAAAATTGCCGCTTGTTTGAACTAATTTGTAAAAGGGTGTAACTGGAAGTTATTTGTCCAGAAAACCTTCATAAAATTCTCCCTTATGATATAATATTGTCCCTAAAGAGAAAAATAAGGCAAACTCATCCTCAAAGACTTTTTCGTCAACACAGGTCGGCAAAATCATTCTCTGCTGAACATATTCCTATACTCCAAAATATATCATCATCAATACCATAGTATAGCATGTCATTTTACAAATTTCACTACTTCCACTCAATCCACAAGCAAATTAAGTTTCATTTTGCACATAACATGAATACGGAGAATTACTCTGGTACTATCCGTACTACTCTGGTAATTACTCTTGTGCTATTTCCCAAGTTTGAGTTTCTATGGTTTTAAGTTTCCGCTGTAAGGTCAAACAAATTTTTCATGATTAATATACAGCCCCAATTCTGAAATAGTTGGGACAAGGTGTAAATTGTCAATAAAATCAAAATGCAATGACTTTCAGAGCACATGAGCCAATATGTTATTTACAATAGAACATACACTGAACAAAAATATAAATGCCCCAGGTCAAATATTGATGCCACATGGAGTTAACAACTCTAACTGAGCATATGCTGAATTTTACTTGTACAATAGGGGTATTTCTCTTGATTTGTGTACCATTTTTTAATCCATCTGTCAGTGAGCATTTGCTCAGTGATTTCACTCAGTACATGGGTATGGCATTTCCAGACGGTGATCAGACAGGATGAGCAGTGCTTAGACACTCCTTATACTGGGGACAATAAAAGGACAGCCCAGAATATCAAATTTTGTTTAAGAAGTCATCATGCATCAGATGTCTCAGGTCATGCCATTGGCATGCTGGATGCAGGGATGTCCACCTGAGCGATCTGCCTGCAGTTCCTTGAAGCAGGGCACATTCCAGTTCTGGATTGGCCTGCATATTCACTGGACATGTCGCCCATAGAGCATCTTTGGGATGATCTGGATTGACGTGTCCGCAACAATGTTCCAGTTTCAGATAATGTGCGCCAGCTCCGAGTAGCCCTCCGGGATGAATGGAATAACATTCCACAGCCCACAATAGACAACCTGATCAACTCCATGGGAAGGAGATGTGTTGCTCTGAGAAATGCAAATGATGGACACACAAGATATTGAACATTCAATTTCAACCTGACCCCCAATGTGTTCAAAGGATTGTCACTCCTTTGCAGATGCCAATATCAAGATGTAATGGACGGTGATCTAAAGATTAGTCATTAACAAAACTTAATTTTGATTCGCTTCATATATTGCATAACCCTGATGTTATTAAAAACTCAAATTTGACATGGGGCATTTATATTTTTGTTCAGTGTAGATAACATTTCAAATGTTGAAATTAAGACATTTCACATTTTTATCCATAAAATTTGTTTATTTCAAATTTTCTGGTTGCAACAGGTCTCAAAAAAGTTGGGGCACAGGCAAAAAAGGGCTGAAAAAGCAAGTAATATATAAGAGAATCGCTAATCACTGGCCTACCGACTGAGGCCAGACTGTATCAGCAATTGACCGTTGGGAGCGACCAAAGCTTGATACGGATGGATTCCAGACTACTAAGAGGTAAAAAAAAAAAAAAAAAAAGCAAACTGTCAGTACAGCATGTCCACAATAACTTCCACTGCTGTGCTTGTGTGAACTCCCTTTCAGAATTATTATTGTGAACGGTGGTTATTTTGGTGAATTCAGAATATTTTTTTCCCTCAAATAAAACCCTTTTTTAATCTCTGATCAGTAGAAAAATGTGGGTGCATCCAGACTTTGGACTGTCATTTCATATATTCAAAGACAATTGAAATAATGAAAATAAAAGACAAAACCTCATACTTATGAAAGGACAACTGAAAGCAGGATGTTTATATGTTGCTAGCAAATAATCGAAACATCAGCGAGTCCAAAAAAGAAATAAATAAATTGGGCACCAAGAAAGTGTAACTCCCAGCAACAGAAGGTCAAACATGTTTAAAGATGCATGAGAAATTTATATAGCCGGGCAGAACTTGTGTGCTGGTGTGGGTGTCAAAGCTATCACCTTCTTTAGTTTCACTGTGTTACATGAACTCACAATACCAGAGATCAACAGTGAGAGCACAGAGACAGTCGACCGGAGACTTTACAATTTAGGATTCAAATAGAACACCAAAGCAAGAAAACAGGTGAGACATGCACTCTTATTTTATGCAGTTTTTCTGACAAAGCAAAAATCTTTGTAGTGTTGTTGTTCTTAACAAGCTCTGGAGGCATTGATAGTAGAAACTTTTTGATCTAGCTCTGTAATCTGGGGTGAAAGTCTAGAAAATATAATGGCACATTTCAAAGCCACTGAATTTAATTAGCTCATTATTAAAGTAATGTGCATATATGCCACATGTAAAGAGCTTCTATCAAAGGGTAGATTGTACTTTTATACATAAAAGTATATTTTATTATGTGCCCTGTTTCAAAAGATAATTTTTGGAATTAATCACATTGCAAGTGTTAGTAATCAATCAGGTGTATTTAATTGCTTTCTTCATATCCAGCAATAACTGAACCTTCAGTATTTATGTTATGAATAGCAGGGAAAGAACCAGGTGCAGATCCACTGAAAGGCATTTTAATCGGGTAATTCAAGCCACAATTGGGGCAAACAGAAAATAAAAACATAAGAGGTTCTGAGCTCTGGGACAGCAATCCATGGATAACAGGCCATGCTGGATAGGTGTGCACTCTCAAATTCAGAGGCTGGAGTGACTGGAACAGATACTTGGTTTTCTTTACTATATCTTTTACAGAAGATGGGAGGTTGCAGTACGTCAGAACAGGCTTAAAGCACAATGAAGAGTAACAATCAAATGAAGGTGCAACAAAACCTAGGAACTTAATTAACCAGTAATACAATAGACTAATCTGGCCTGTCAATAAAATCCTGGACTAGAGCCAATGAGGTGGCCCAGCCCAGTCACGTGACAAACTCGCAGCCGACCTCCTCATTCTTTGGCAAACAAACCTTGCCTGAGCTCAGGCAAGCGTACACTAAACCATAAGCTCATAAAAATCATTGCATTTTATGCTGATAGTTTTAAAATACTGCAAATATAACAGGCATGCCTGGAAAAAAAACTGCTTTTACGGAATGTAATAATGTAATCAGGTCGCCAGAATGAATGAAAGGGTTGTTTTTTTAATTCCAATCACTGAACCAGAGACCTGACAAGAAAAGGGACTTGCAGCTAGAGATAGGATATCATTCTCATGGTATGCATGCAATCAAACAGTTCTTTATGGCAATAATTACTGATCTGAGAGCTAGTTAGCCATACATCTGAAAGTAAAAGTATACAGACATGCTTGTATAGGATGATTCCCTTACAAAAAAGAAAAGATTTCAGCTAGCCATCCAGTATATCTAGCCACATATTATCGAGCCAGCCACCCTAAACCCGCATATCTGACAATCTGGCTATTCAGCTAGCTAGCATAGTCATCAACAAGGATGACGCCCTGTCTCTTGCCGCAAGTGTTTGGAAGGGAACAAAGAATTTTTTTTTTTAAATTTAGGAATTGAGATCTAAAGGTGGTTATATATTTTCTAATACTTACTTAATACTTACTGCTACACATTATGACAATTTCCCGCAATCACCTTTAGAAAAGATTCGAGTGTGTAAAATAACTGCCTCCAAATTTTAAAGATAAAACATTAAAAAATTCCAGAACGTTCAATAACACTCAAAGTAATTGCACTTCTTGTCAGTGCGTAGTTTCGGCATATCTGGAATTACATGATCTTGAGTAAAACTGTATTAGCAACTGGAAGAAAAAAGGTAGTGTCACATTAACTGTGATGTTATTTAGCATGCTCAGTTTACATTAAAAGGTGTTCTAACCCAGCAACACAACCACAGTAGCTGCTCATGACATCTGTCTAACAATGACGTGTAGGACTGGACTTTTTCATTGAATTCTTCCATTTGCCATGAATATCCACTTCATTGCTATCCGACATCTTGCTAAAAAAACCATGAATATAACCCTCCGAAAAATAATTGTAGCTTCTCTACTTTGCTCGCTGGATGAGATCATCGCAGGAAAAACATGCCAAAAAAGCATTGTGTGGTGAAATGTCAAGCCGCTTTGATGGCATTTTCGAACAAAGTTTGCCCCAGTAACGGTCAAGGTGGGCAGAGTTTGACAACTACTGATGGATTGTCCTGTTAACGAATGGGGAAGGCAGTGTGCAGGCATGTGGAGAAACAAACGGGGAGGGAGTGAAACGAAACAATAATTTGTGGGATCGCAATAAATTTCATAACTTGCCCGCCAATGGCACTACCACTATTCTCGCCAAATCCTTGTGTGTGATTGGCTGATGCGCTGGAGGTTAAAGACCGTTAGTTCTCAGTTTTGAAATGAGCACTTCTGGTAAGCACGACAACCAGAACTCTGTGCTGGCACGCAGTGCCAGGTGAATGTACGATACAAAGGTATGTTACTGGCTTTTCAGCATTTGCCCAAAAAAGTACAAGTTCTTCTTCCATAAACACTTCCTGCAAATTTTTGCGATTTTTATGTTCTGAGAAATCAAACCTCCAACCTCTGAAATACAACTAATAAGCTCAAGTTCATGAATGCCACCATTCCGCTTTTTTAGCCGATCCAAAAATACTTTGTGTGGCAATGTCCCAGATCAGCTGATCTGTATAAATTGTAGACAAATTAGTCCTCATTTTCACTCATCACTCATGCGGTGATATCGGACCTTGTCAAATGATCAAGATCCAATATTACCAATCATTATAAGAACCTGAGCGACATAATTCCACATGAGTGAATCTTTTCAAAAAACAATAAAGTTTATCAGTTTGATTATTAAATATCTTGTCTTTGCAGTGTACTCAACTGAATATAGGTCGAAAAGGATTTGCAAATCTTTGTATGCTGTTTTTACTCACGGTTTACACAAGGTCCCAACTTCAGTGGAATTGGGGTTTGTAAAACAGAGCATCTTTTTGAAAACAAGACACACCACTTTCTAATGAAAATGAACAGCAAATCTAGTCAAACCAGTAAATTATAGTCATGGATGTCAAAAAGAAATGGAAGATATATACAGTGAAATGGAAGGTAAATGCAGCTGAACAAAGGTCACAATAAAAACCAATTTCCATAAGTTATGAATGAGCAATACCACCATCCATACAGGTTTGAAGACTTAATTCATCATCGATAGGGATGTAGCGTGGTAATCAGAAATTTTAGCCAAAGAATAAGCAGCTAAAAAAGATGACCTTTTCCAAGACTTCTTTTTCACTTGCTTTTAACCCATGTTTCTGGCTCCCTGGGTCTTTTTTTGCCATTTTAGATAGCAGCCACTGTAGCTTTCTTACCTATCGGCCAACCAATTTTCTGATTGGCTGAATGAACTTGTGTACCTGTAGAAGTTTTAGAATGGACTTGTGCTGCATTCGGTAACACTTGTAAACACGAGTTCTGTCATGAATTAAAGTCGAAGGTACGTGGAACGGTCATTCGGACAGTGAGGTTGTGTGGTCAAAAGAACGGAATTCACCAGTCGTGTCTCGAAAACACAGCTCATGGGACACGGTACCGAATGCAGCATAAGTCGCCGCTCGAAGTAGGTTCTTAGGTAATTTCCAATTCACTGCTCATTTTATATTGTACTTGAGTGTTTCTTGGCCAAAATTAGCGTATGTGGCTTATTCCTCATCAGTGAAAGAATGGATTTGTAGTGTTATCTGATTTTTAATGAGTATGGACTTGATCACTTATATTATGGCCCGGCTCTGAGGCCACAACAAAAGAGGAAGCGCACAGTAGGGATTAATGACAGCAAAGGAATTTATTTCACAAATGGTCATTTTAAGTTAACAAATGCAATGAAATATTCAAGCTAACAAAGGAAACTGACAAGAAAAAGCATATTACCGGATAAACTTAGAATAAGGTTACTCAAGCTATACAAGGATTAAAGAAACTATATTAAAAATCAGGAAACTAGAAATCAAGATGTAATGGTGCCAAAAGAAGGCTGAACTCAGACTGCAGGAGGGGTGGGTTTATGAATGGAGGTTGGAAGCGATGGCCATCTGCATTCAATCTCCTGATGAGCTGCATGCCAATCAGGGAGTTCACACTGAAACACAGTGACGTCACACAGCATCACACGGCAACAACAATGACAAAGGCCCTGGGGCCGTAACACTTATAGAAATAACCCCTTCATACGTCTTTGGCCAGTGACAAAATTTGGCTCTCACTGATTTTGAATGGAACAACCCATATGTGAGTGAAGTGTAGACTTTTATCTTTAATGAAAGGATTCTGTGAAAAACCTTGTCTAAAGCATTTTGGAATTGCTGCCATTTTCAGTTCATTTGGACAAAATTAACATCATACCTCAATACTTAACCCATTTATGCCTGAATTTTCTTTTTTTACATTATTATACTTCAAAATGCCACTCTAATAGTCATTCAAACAGGACACTTTTTCTTAACAGTCCTCATGTGAGGTCGCTAGGCATAAATGGGTTAATTGTAAATCATTTGCAGTCAGTTGCTGCCTAAAGTCAGGAGCTCATGGACATCACCAGAGACTTGGTTTTTCCTCGGTAATGGTGTTCCAGGCTTTCATTGCAGCTGTCTTCAGTGTCTGCTTTAGTGATTTCGCTTTCAGTTTTGCCTTCAGCAAGTGAACTGCTAACTCAGTTTGATTTACATCAGGAAACAGAGTTAGTTATTGGAGAACATCGCATCTTCTTTGCCTTCAAAAATCTTGTGTTGGTTCCGCTGTATGCATTAGGCCATAAACTATCCACATGGTGAAGCGCTGTCCTTTTGAATTTTGAATCATTTGACTGAATCTGGGGAGGTAAAATAGCTATTTCTGATCCTCAACATATCTGTCTGTTTTGATCAGTAGTCATATCATTAATAAACTATCATTAATTTTTCCTTCCCTTCTTTTGCTTTTCTTTGAATAGTTCTAGTGTAAGTTTCTCTTTGTCTTATTGGTCCATAAAATGTTATTCCAGAGCATTTCAAGCTTTTAAAAGTGTTTTTTTTTTATGTTTCCTGTTTGAGACTTACCTATGGTCTACTTGTTGTAGTAAACTATCTGTATTTACCCTGGTGATGTCCTCTGATTAACTTTGAAACCGATCTGCCTTCCCAATTGCAGTTAGGGGGGTTTTCTTCACCAGGTAAATGTTAATTCAGTCATTCTCCAAATTTGAGCAATTAGATGCGCCTGAACATTCTTCTTTGTGATACTTCCACAAAATGATTGCTTTCTTTAATGGCAGGAGCAGTTCTTTGGTTTTATGTTGACAGATTACAGCTTCATATTCCATATGCAAATGCTGCTCTTGAGTTAAACGCAAGACCTTTTATCTGTGTATTTGTTGATTAAACAATGAGAAAATAACACACATCTGCCGATGGAGCAGCTGTACAGCCAACTGTCCTACAACCCCAATTCCGAAATGGTTGGGACGAAGTGTAAATTGTGAATAAAATCAAAATGCAATGACTTTCAGATCACATGAGCTAATATGTTATTTACAATAGAACATAGATAACATTTCAAATGTTGAAACTGAGACATCTTACATTTTCATCCACAATATGAGCTCATTTCAAATTTTCTGGCTGCTACAGGTATCAAAAAAGTTGGGACACAGGCAGGAAAGGGCTGAAAAAGCAATTAATATATACAAAAATCAGCTGAAAGAACATTTAGTAAGTAATTAAGTTAACTGGCATCAGGTGTATAACATGATTGACTATAAAATGATTGTCTTAGAGAGGCTGAATCTCTCAGAAGTAAAGATGGCCTGAGGCTCTCCAACCTTTGAAGGCTTGCTCAAAGAAATTGTGGAATACTTTAAAAACAATATTCCTCAATGTCAATTGCAAAATTGCAAAGGCTTTGAAGGTCTCATCGACAGTGTGTAACATCATCAAAAGATTCAGAGGAACTGGAAAAATCTCTTTGCATAATAGACAAGGCTGAAGACTTTAACTGGATGCCCATGATCTTCGGGCCCTCAGACACCACTGCATCACTCACCGGCATGATTCTGTCATTGACATTACTAAATGGGCCCTGGAACACTTCAAGAAACCACTGTCTGTAAACACAATCCGCCGTGCCATCCACAGATACCAGCTTAAAACTATCATGCAAAAAAGAAGCCATTGTTGAGCATGATCCAGAAGCGCCGCAGTGTTCTGTGGGCCAAGGCTCATTTAAAATGGACTGTAGCAAAGTGTCCTGTGGTCAGATGAGTCCAACTTTGACATTCTTGTTGGAAATCATGGGCATCGTGTCCTCCGGGCTGAAGAAGAGAAAGACCACCCCTCCTGTTATCCGTGTTCAGTTCAAAAGCCAGCATCTCTGATGGTATGGCGATGCATTAGTGCATATGGTGTGGGACACTTGCATTTTTTAAAAAGCACCATGAATGCTGAAAGGTATATAAAGGATTCAGAGCAAGATATGCTCCCCTCCAGAAGACATCTATTCCACGGAAGGCCTTGTGTATTTCAGCAGGACAATGCAAAACCACGCACTACAGCTATTACAACAGCATGGCTTCGTAGTAGAAGAGTCCGTGTGCTGAACTGGCCTGCCTGCAGTCCTGATCTTTCACCAATTGAGAACATTTGGCACATAATTAAGCAAAAAGTCTGTCAAAGGACACCCAAAACTTTCCAGCAGCTGGAAGCCTGAATTAAACAAAAGTGGGATCAAATTCCAATGGCTAAACTCAAGAAACTTGTCTCCTCAATGCCCAGACACCTCCACGCTGCGTTAAAAAGAAGAGGGAATGCTACATCATGGTAAACAGGCCCCTGTCCCAACTTTTTTGAGACTAATAGCAGCCATCAAATTTGAAATGGGCTCATTTTGTGGATAAAATTGTAAATTTCAACATTTTCTATGTTATCTCTGTTCTATTGTGAATAAAATACTGGCTGGTGTGATTTGAAAGTCATTGATTTTATTCACAATTACCTCTTTGTCCCAACTTTTTCGGAATTGGGGTTGTATAACCTCTGGGGGGGATGTAAACAAAAAGTGTTGTAATTCCTAAACGGTCAGGTCCTGATTGTCTTCACTCACTATCAAGCTATTCTCGTCAAATTCTATTTTGTTTCTTTAATTGATTCTCATTATTTAATTATTGTCTCGTTTTTCTTCTCTCCTTCTGTGTGCACATTCCTCACACTTTGTGAATTGTTGTCTTATATATTTATGTTTCTGCTCTCCTTATCTCCTTTGCTGCATTGTTTTCTTCCCTGCTCGATGTGAATCTAAAGAAAACAAGTATCTATTTATTTGGGATATGCTTAGAATATTAGAATATCTATTTATTTGGGATATTCTTCCCAGAGCCTGCGGTCCACTCAAGTGGCAGTTTTCTCAGTTTCCTCCTCATCCCAGTACTAGAGTTCACACCTGCCCAGCATGTCCTGATTTATCTGGCTTGCTATCACAGTTACTGACCTCAGACCAGCCCCTTCTACAACACTTCGCTTGACTCCTAATTTACGGTTCACTCCTATCTGACTTTAAACTCCTACTCTGATCATCTTCTTCATTTGCTCTTGAATACCTGGAATCCTCTGTTAATTAAATAGGCTGATACGACCCACTTGTGATCTGCATTTGGTTCCTGAGTTCTGAAAATCTTGACACACACTGATCACCCAATTTGGATGTAAAAGCTCTCAAATTGAAGAATGAAGCCTGAACTCTCATATTCATTCTTTAATTTCAATTCCGAAATGCAGTAGTAGAGACCTAGACAGCAGCTGACTCTGGGCAGGAAATGTACCAGTTCTGGCCCAAATCAGCAGGAGGTAACGTGTCCTGATTGGAGTTGCTTGCTGTCTGAGGAGGTAAAATAACAATAATCTTGTCAATGTCCATATATTTATGGACTTGACTCTGTATTACTTAAATCATCGTGCTTGTTTCTCATGGCATATTGCTGTTACTTTTGCTTGTTTTTTTTTTTTTATGACTTAAACGTTTATTGAAATTTTTTCGTGTACAGAACGGCAGTGAGGGAATGATGCCGTTTGAGAAAACAGTAGGAGAATCATCATGACAAAAGTCCCAACAATACCACCACAGACACCAAGCTAAACAGGACAAAACATAAATAAACATCCTACATATCAACGAATGCCAAAAAACATCACACCCCCCTACAAAAAAAAAAAAAAAAAAAAGACGAGAACATACAGGTCAGAGCAACCCCAGACGTCATAAGATGTTGCATAAGTTCCTGACACCAGACCCCCCGCAACCCCTCCCCCCCCACACTGAGAATTAAACCAACCAATCCCTCGCCACGGTACTAGGAATGATCGCCCCTACACCTGACATCAAACCCTATGCCGAAAATTACCAAGAATTAAAATCTAAGTATTTTCCCCACTTACTAAGATATTTTCCACCTCTTTCTGCCAGGTTAAAAGAAATCTTTTCAAAAGCAGCTATTTTACTTAATTCCATAAGCCAGTCATTGAACGAGGGCCCCTCCAGAGACCTCCACCCCCTCATAATAATCTGCCTGCCGATCATAATACTAGTTTGTATCCAGTCTGCTACTGGTTTTGAGATATGCTTGAGAGTGCGAGGATTCCCAAGAATGTATAGCCCAGGACCAAATTCATATTCAGTCTCTATGATTGCCACAATATGGTTGTGAATGCTCTTCCAAAAATCACTAATCTTTGGGCATGTCCAAAGAGCATGCACTAAAGAACCCTCCTCTGCCCTACACTTCCAGCAGTCTGGGTTCTCTTTCAGACCCAGCCTAAAGAGCCTGGAGGGGGTCCAATAAAAACGATGGAATATCTTAAATTGTATCAACCTTGTTTTAATATCTCTAGATACCTGCCTGGGAGCCCCTGAGATAACATCCCACTCCTTCTCCCCGAAAGTGAGTCCTAGGTCCCTTTCCCATACTGTTTTAAGAGCCGAAACTATCTTGTTGCGATCAGTGTCGTTATCCATGAATAAGGAGTAGTAAATAGAGGCCTCGTGACCCAACCCAAAAAAGGCTAAGATGTGCTTTAGCAGATCCATTCCCTGAGGGGGGGATTGAGGGGATCCAAATATGTTTACCAGTAAATGTCTCAATTGTAAATATCTCCAAAACTGATTTCTGGGCAAAGAATATTGTTGAACAAGTTTCTCAAAAGATTTCAATGTGTTGTCCTCATATAAATCCCCCAGTGTTAGGATGTCTTTCCCTACCCATTCCTTCCAAACAAAGGTGGATTTACCTATGCACAGTTTGGGATTAGCCCAGAGACCAGCTGACAAACTTAAATTAGGACTAATTTTGAACAGACGGGAGACCTTTCCCCACACGTTCTGCATGTGGGAGATAATGGGGTGGGATCGAGCATCGGGAGGTAACCTAGCTGTGATATAAGAACGAGGAGGGAGTGCCGAATAGACAGACTGCTCCATTTTAAACCAAGGGGGGGCTCTTTCAGGGGGCAGAAACCACTGTGCCAAGTGCCTGAAACTGAAGGCATAATGATAGAACAACAATTTAGGGAGGCCCAAGCCACCCTTCTCGACCGGCTGTTGTAATTTACCAAGGTGCATCCTGGGTTTCTTACCATTCCACAGGAATGTAGTGCATATTTTGTCAAATTGCGTAAAGTACTTATTGGGGATTGTTATAGGTAGTGACTGAAGAAGATAGTTCACTTTGGGAATACAATTCATCTTAAGGACATTCACTTTGCCCCATAGAGACAAGAACAAAGGAGTCCACCTTTCCACATCTGCAGAAATCTTACCTAATAATGGGTCAAAATTTTCTTTAATTATATCGCTTAATTTACTAGGAAAAAGAATACCTAGATATTGGATGCCTTTTTCTGGCCACTGAAAGGAGCCTGCCTGAAACAGCGATTTAGGACAGTAAGACGTCAAGGGGAGGGCCTTCGACCAGTTAACCCCATAACCCGAGAATTCTGAAAATGAGTCAATTATAGTGAGTA
This sequence comes from Gymnothorax reevesii, assembly GCA_029721435.1. Taxonomy (NCBI): domain Eukaryota; kingdom Metazoa; phylum Chordata; class Actinopteri; order Anguilliformes; family Muraenidae; genus Gymnothorax; species Gymnothorax reevesii. Next base: position 18,346,886 of record CM056580.1, on the reverse strand, counting down.
ATCTGGGCACTGAATTACTAGGGTCTGAAACAAACAGTAGAATGTCGTCTGCGTAAAGCATTAATTTTTGGACTGAGCCGCCCACCCTAACTCCAGGAAAACCAGGGTCATTGCGAATAGCAACTGCAAGTGGTTCAAGTGCGAGACAAAAGAGCAAAGGGGACAGGGGCGAGCCCTGGGCCGTCCCGCGTCTGAGTCTAAAGTACGGGGAAATTACCCCATTAGTTTGCACTGCTGCCTCTGGCCTATCATACAACAACTTAACCCATTTTATAAAGATCTGTCCAAACCCAAAGGCCTCCAGAGTTGAAAACAAGAATTCCCATTCCACGCAATCAAATGCCTTTTCGGCATCCAACGAAATGGCAGGTATTGGCTCATTATTGTTGCTGACTGCCCACATGACGTTAATAAATCGTCTAATATTATCAGCCGAATTTCTATTGCAAATAAAACCAACTTGGTCGGGGTGAATAATAGAGGTGATCACAGCGTCTAGGCGGTTCGCAAGGACTTTGGACAGAATTTTCACGTCCATTGAAATCAGAGAAATCGGGCGATAACTCTTGCACTCTGAGGGTTCCTTGCCTTTTTTCAATATTAATGCCTTACACAGGGTAGGTGGTAAATGCCCACTGGTAAAAGCCTCTGTGTACATGTTCTTCAGTAGAGGCGTCAATTCCGCAGTGAAACCTTTAAAAAATTCTGCCGTCAGACCATCAGGCCCAGGCGCCTTACCCGATGGCATATTTTGGATCACCTCAGCTATTTCCTCCTCTGTAATCGAGGAATCGAGGTATTCGCGCTGCCCCTCATCAAGGGTAGGGAGGCTCAGCCCATCCAAAAATGAAACAATTTCCTGCTGCGTGGAAGAGGCAGAGGAAGTGCAGAGATTCCTATAGAAATCACTGCTCTGCATGAGCCCATTCACATTCCCCAATTCTCTGCGAAAGAAATGCAAATTTATATCAAGGAAATACATTTTTTTTTTTCAAAATCTATGTTGACCAACACTCCAACCACTAAGGTTTGAGGTCAGTTAACTGGTGACAGTACCCATAGACGGTGATGTGCCATCAGAGTTCCATTTTTTTCTTTTTTTTTGATTAATCAGATGCTATGGTGCTTCACTGTCGACTCATAATAATCATTGTCCATTAAGAATTTTTTTTTCCCCACTGACCAGAATTAACAGATGTGAAATAGCAGGTTTTCCTGCAGTAACTCAAAAGACCGGCAGAATGTTGCAGAAATCTCATTTAATTTCATCAATTTGATACTTCCTCATCTAGCTCAAACTTGTGGGATATCGCCACGTTAGTCTGCTGATGTTAAATGAAATAGGCCAGGATATCATGTGAAATATGAGCGTTTACATCCGACTAAGTTAGCACTTGTGGTCACGCATGAATGCTGCAGCAATTGAAATGGTTAATTACATATTTTGTATGCAGATGAGAACTGATCATGGTAAACCCCAAGTAGGACACAAATATTATTTTGAAAATATGCGCAGACATTGAAAAAAATGTGGCGCTTCAGCTTGTACCCCTTAATGAATACATTTTGAAGACTGTTTTAGAAATGACAAAACTGCCTAATACTTCCTCTGCTTGATTCTTAAGATGAAAAATCTTTGTATGGGGAAAAAATAAATGAAGTTTAATGATGAGCTTCAATCAGAAATCATCGATGAAGTGGAAGAAACAGAATGCATGTAATATGGAGGATGTCTTGCACAAAAAGTTCCAAGCCAGAAGCAAGGAAACATGTGTAAGTAAGCAAAAGAATATTTGTAGAAAACTATTTAAGTCAGTTAAAAATGCTGGACTCTAAATATTATTGAGTGTAGTTGGCTGCAGTTTGCTTTATTTGGGGTTGTACGGCATAATTTTAGATTGGTGATGATGCTGTGCGTGAATGTATTTCAAGCAGGCATTCTTTTTTTTATTTTGGTTTCTTCATGTTAAAATGGCAAAAATTTATATTGTTCTCTGCCTTTTTTAAAGCATAGTGCTTCGAGCAAATTAATCTGATGGTATTTCAAATTTCCAAGGCATATGTGATTAACACAACCATTTTAAGGGATGGGTATTGAATAAAATATTTTTTACACAGAATAGGCCAAACAGGAACAAAAGATATTTTTGACCAATGCAATATCTAATAAGTGAAGATCCTTGTTCAATAAGTCGACATGGTCAACAACATCCCCCGCCAATCGTGTGCTTCTTATTTTCGAACTCCATCAAGGCCTTTATGGTCTGAAGCTACACACCAAATTTGGTTACTGTATCTGTAGTAGTTTCTGAGTAAAGCTGTCCCCTTTATCTTGGATGGACAGACGGACGAACGGAAGGACAGACGCACGGACGGAGGTCAAACCTATATCCCCCTCCCACTTTTTGATGGCGGGGGATAAAAAGCACTTACGTCTCATTTTCACACACCATTTCCAAGTATGGGAAAGCGTCTTTTATCATTGCTGCTCACTGGCTCGATTTTCTCAGAATTGACATTTTGTGAATTAATTACTTTTAGCACTGAGGTCTTCAATTAAATAATTCCTGTCACAGCAACAAAGCATCACCATCATAAATGTGACGGGAATTTTCAATTATTGGAAAATTGTCTGTCATAAATATATTTTGCTCCTTGTTGGATTACTCTGTGTTTAAAACTATGGTTTTACGGGATGGCATTTAAATGTGTTCTTTTTCCACAGATAAATAATAAAAATTATCCCCTGGAAGGAGATAGAAGTCAAAAGGTTTACCTCCCAGCAGTAAATCGGAAGCCGTTGCGCCCCCAGACTGGGAAATATGCCATCAGTCAATCCTTTTTGACTCTTTATAGCGGATATCACTCCTCTATGTCTTCCATCCTCTCACAGAGACATTTCCAAACCAACAAAAAACAGGTAACAATGCTTATATTCTGAGTTCTGAATGACATTAAGATGTTGTTTTTTTTTTTTTTTTTAAATCCTGGTAAGGATTCTGCTGATAAACACAAAATAAACCAAAAACCAAAAAGACTCTGCTTTCTAATGACATCCTAAAGCCTGTTTGAATGTGTCCAGATTTCCAAAGCAACATAAGCACATTCCCATCTGTTATTGCGCTCAGACATGTGTATCCCAGAGTTTAAAATGCAGCGGAATGCTTGTGCTGTGGCATACATCTTGCCCTGCACTGAAAAATGTATGAATCTGACTGATGATATGAAAATATGAAGAACTTCCCGCACAAACATTGGCACATTGAAAAAAATAAAGTTGTGAAAATTCCGTACAATGCGCCTTACAAAAGTATTGTAGCAGTATAGGGGAATGTTTTATTTTTACAATACACTTGTAGCATTTTGTATTTGGTTGAGAACCCAAAATTTCAGCAGTGCAAATAGAATAAATTTACCTGAAAGTAAATCAATAATGCCAAATATTCGGTTGCATGGCCCTGAAGCCTTAAAGGACTACAATCAAATAAATGTGATGAAATGTCTTTCAAAGAAGATTGTAATTCCTGACTACAATGTTTAATTAGGAATTAAAGTTAGCATTTTCATACTTGATCACTCAAATGATGAAACAATGACCACTGGTAACTGAGACTATTTCCATATTAAGGCCTAGTCGTCGCATGCAACGGATATTTTTCTATGCTTTTTAAAAAAAAAAATTCTGTCCTCACGACCACGCTTTAGAAAATATCCCTGTCCACACGAGAACGCAAAAACGGCTACAAACACTTAAATCAAGTATTCCCAGCCAGTAGGTGGTGATAACGTCCACATTTAAATGGTCTAATACCAGAGAAGAAAATCACTCAACGCAACAGTGGGCTTCCGTGAAATGAGCTGTGACATCATCCTTTGCCATAAGCTCCGTTAAACATGTCCTCATGGATACACAGAAACTGGCATTTTAGGACTGGCATTTCACCCAGGACGGACTTTTCAAAAATGTTCATTTTTAGTGACCTAAAATGTTTGTGTGCGTACAAAAGGCCAAACTGCTGAGGAAAAATAATGTTTTTTTAAAATGCTCATCTACTTGTGGACTAGGCCTAATTCATTTTAATTTTAAATGGCATTACTTTTGCTACGTTTTCACCAAGCAACCACACTACTCTGGCGTTCTTAGACCCCTAAAATGGACACTTATGAAAACGCTGCTGACCCCGAATTAGTTTGAAAACTCCTAGACTATGTTTTAGCATGGACAGGAGATCCCTTTCTTTTTGAAACTATATTGTAAAAATGAAAACATATTACTGTGGACGTGGCCCAAAAACTGGTAACTGAGTTCTATAACAGTAGTTCCCATCTCAGTCCTCAGGACCCCCTGCCCTGCAGGGTTTTGCTCCAGCTCTGCTCTTTAACACCTGATCCATTTAAGGGCTTCATGCTAATTGGTTGAAGAAGATCCCCTGAACAGGGTGTGCATGAAGCTGCATTGGGCCTTAAGTGGATAAGGTGTACAAAAGTAAAGCTGCAACAATAACCTGCAGGGCAGGGGGTCCTTGAGGACTGGGATGGGAACCACTGTTCTAGAACACTAAGCTTGTGGTTTGGAGAAAAAAAATCATTTTCTGAAAATGCTTTTACTCTTCAAAGGGTTAATAGCCCAACCTTGTTGTGAAAGCGGTTTCACAGAGACCGTGCAAAAAATTAGTTGTGCGAGGGCTTAGTGAAGCTATTGTGACAAAGCAACTTTAGAAAAGGGAGGGATTCAGAAAAGCCTTCAGTAACTATCCGCAAAGTTGCAATTTGTGTGCGGCCTCGTCTTCCTTCTACATGACTAGTTGGGATGAGAATGTGTTCATTTAAATAATGTAGATAGTGTACTTACACCAGGTTTACACAGCTCGAACAGTCCAAGCATAGATGGGGTCAGGGTCTTTTGTATGATGGTAAAACCTTTGGCAACAAAATTGATGAATTTGAGCTCATGATCGCTAATCCCTTGTCCATTCATCGCATGGTACATCTTGCAACAAATTAAAATGTCCTCATTTTGAGACGGTCTCTTTTTAGCAATTAGGCGGCCATCAATACAACCAGTGATGTTGGTTATTCCCCAATGCCTTCCATCGAAATACCCCTCCTTTATTTCTTGTTGACAGTCATGTTTGTGCGGCACTAAAAGAAAAGAAAAGATGCACCTTGCTCGTCTATGCAGCAAATACACGCAGTACTACTGTACGCGAGATACCGACGCCTGGCTACTACCCATTAGATCCCTGCATGTGCACAGGAAATGCCCCATGAAATATTACCGAAGTGCACTCAACACCTGCAAATGCACGGGATTTGCACTGGACCTTTCTATTGGGCTTTGGAGATCATCCTTAAGTTCAACCAATTCAAGTATCACGTCGTGAAATTCAGCAGAACTTGGTAGTGATTACCTCATTCAAAATGATTCATATCAGGAACCAATTTCTGCTATTTACAATGTTTTGTATAGCAGCATCCTATTTTCTTTTCTAACTGCTACAACACAGTGACTTAAATCCTAAGGGTTGTTATTCCCTAGTTTTACTTGATCGGAGCGCACGCAAAGGATTCTGTAAGTGTGAAATGAGGGTCTCTCTTTGCTGTCACAGGAACATCAAGGGAGACTCAAGAAGAATTCCAAACAGTCAAATGTCGCAATGACTGTGACTTATCTAGGGCAGGGCCCTATGGCAAATTTCAAAGATGAGATGAAAGTTCTGCAGCAGATCAGTGGAGGAGAGAATGTTTGTGTTTTCAGAGGGACTCTGCTGCCAGGGGGTAGGAATATCAGGTCTAATTTTCATTTTATGAATTTTTATTGCTACTTGTTTCATGAAATGAGTGCTTTCACTTTTGTATTTATGATTGAGGACTCTTGGTCTGATTTGTGCACCAGCTTCTCCATTGTAGCATGCCTAGGAATTGCATGCAAAGAGCGCTTCATGAATCCTTGTCCTTGTTTCCATGTTCTGCAGATCAGTTCCAGTTTGTGTCTCGGAGGCAAAGTGGTTTTCCTTTTAGCGTCTCTCTCTTTGTGAATGGCATCATGGTAGCAAGGATCACCTCTTGCTGTGAATATCATTACAGTCCTGGGTTTCAGCAAGGCAAAGGGAGCTGTTTGGAATTCACTGATCTGAGAGGAGGAGAACCTTGTTATAGGTGAGAAGAACAGAAAGCCCAATGGGGATTGAATGCTGCGGCCTACCAGGGGCGTTCTAAATGTAATGAGACAAATGCTCTGCATTGTTTGTAATGGGAAAAGTTGAAATGCTAAAGATGGCAGCACTGCAAAAGACTCTGTCAACCAATCACACCTTCAGATCATTCTCAACCACAAAACTTATATATTTACAACAGGCTGTTTAGTTCAGTAGCTCAACAATGATGCAACATGGCTTTGTAAATGGAGTGTCTTGACTTAATGCTTAAGAATAAGGAGGAGTTTACAAATCAAAATAAAAACACATTTTAACACCATTGTCTGCCTTTACACAAAAGACATTTAATCAGCAGTTGACGCCTAGTGTATACCCAACCCTGTGTGAATTGGCAATACATTCTTGGATTCATACTTATATTCATTGTGATGCATGATCACCATAAGCTAACATAGTACTCGCTGCGTGTGACAAATGTCATTGTGACAGCGAAAAGCTGCTAAGATCAAGAGAAGACAAGGAACCATGCGCAGAGTCAGGGTACAATCTGCTAGGGATTATGAATTAAAAGGAAGAGGATAATTAAGGACAGAAAGGCATGAGCCAAAACAGAGCAGTAGGCAGTCCAGCACAAATGGTGATGACTAAAGAGGTTACGGACATGTCCGTGCCCAGGTCATTGGCCATTCCGGGGCAGAAGCCAGGTAAAGAATTCACTTTGCCGGAGCTGGCCTGCTAGACAATAGAATCAAAGAGGATAGCAGGAACACAGAACCAATCCTGGGAACTGAGATAAAGGCTTGGGAGGTTGATCCTATTAATAAGACTGTGAAGAATGACTGTATTTCTTTCACGTTAATTTATTGAAACACATGGAAGACAAGCTGCTCAAAACTAGATAAACTGACTGGAAGGCTTTGAAGGGAGAGTGTTGCAATCCAGCAACCCTGTTAAATACAAAGTAAGCTTATACAGACAAGAACTTTACATAAGGGGTGGGGCACACGATTGAAAACACCTGGGAGCCAGCGAGGAAACAAGATGATGAATCAATGAAAGGAGGCAAAACCATAAAACACATGCAGGCTGCTGGAAAGAGGGAAATGCCAATCAAGGAAACTGAAAGGTTGTGACGAAGCACCCCCTTCCCCGGACCTGGTGGCCCTGTGGTCGACCCCAGATGTCGACAAAGGAAGTCACGGACCAGGGAGGGGTCAAGAATGTCACTCTCGGGCACCCAGGAACACTCCCACAACCAGTACCTAACTCAGTCCGCCAAGAGCTGGCAGCCATGCCCCCTACGCCAGGCCTCCAGAATACAATGCACAAAGCAAGCAGGGCTGCCATCGATGAACCGCCAGGAGGCAGGGAATGGAAGTCACATGAGAAAGGAACACAGGTTTAATTCTGAATCATGAGATACTGGACACAAAGAAGAAGCCAGCTCTGGCTGGCAATGCATAGGTGAGAATGATGCCGGAAGCCAGGGACTGGATTATGTAGCTTATATAGCGCTGGATTCTGGTGCTGAGGGTGTTCAACCGGGTCCCCTAGGGCATAGCATCCCAGGTAGCAGATAATTGGCACAGTCACAGAGTCTGAGGGGTGGGAGCATGTGGCATGTGTTTTACTGAATGCCTGGTGGAGATTGTGGTTGAGGGTTGGGAAACCTCTCAAACCTGGTAGCTTTCTCTGATGGTCGAGGGAAAGAGGTGCAACAGGATTGGAAACTGGCTAAAAATAAGACTGTGAATAGGATGATGCCCCTCCAGAAAAATGGGAAGGAGTGGTCGAGTAGAAACGGTGGCTCTGGATAGCAGTTCTTAAGAAATAAGGCGAGGCTGCCAGAAAGGAGAGATAGGGCTCTGGTCTTTTTGGTTGCGATCCTGCTGCCCGAGAGTTTCAAAGATTGTGACGGAATGAATCGTCTCCTTACATTTAGAGCGTCTCTGATTGCACATATATACTTTTATATATACATATGAAGAGTTTGTCTCCAAAATGCAATATATCCATTTTACTCATTTTGAGTAATTAAGCTTTTTCTCTGTTGGCTCCTATTGCATTTTATTGAGAAACACAAACTTTGACCATGGAAAAATACACTCTATAGTATGAATTTCAAAAAAAGAAATATTGCACCATGTGTAAGAAGCACAGGGCTATTGCTTTATGGTATTATCTCCACTTTTGAAATTTTGGCACTTATTGCGTTTTGGAACAAAACTCTTCATATATACCTTGTACTTTCGTTGCATACATCTGCAATTGATAGTAAATAAATTCTTTTTGTGCATTTTTCATGCATTGATTCATACAAAACTTAAAATAACAAAACTTGAATATTATATGATACAATCCCATTGAATTCTTTTTAATATATTTTAGATGTTTAAGCATTCACTACAAAAATGGGAAAAAGCAACTCGAAATGAAAGGTAACCGTCCAGTCTCTGCTGTGGGAAAACACGAAAAAGGTGAAGAGCTTTGGAATGTTTTGATGTACTCTGAGCGCAATGACGCATGGGACAAAGGCATGTTTTTCATTTGGATGTGTCCTTAATAATTTTAATTTTGACCACAATTCACGTGGTCATGGAACAGATTTTCTGGTTTTGTTATTGAGCATGCATTGGTTTCATTACTTTGTCTTAGATTTTTATGGAACTGTTTACATGTGGTCTCCTCCAATGCAGAGGGCAGAAAAAATTTTATACAAGTGGCTTCATGTGTCTCTGATTTTAGGATTTCTCAGTTGCTTTCCTAGTTCCTGTAGTGAGCCAGTGCTTTCTTTGAACTAGGGTACTAGTGCTTTCAACATCTACTGTTGACTCAAGGCACTTTAGCCCTTTGAGTCTGTTTTTTTGTATTTATCCATTATTCAAAGTTGTGCTATTTAAAGTAAAAAAAAAAGCCCGTTGATAAGATTGGGAAGAAATCGGACTTTGCTTGAGGATTTGAAAAAGTACAACCTCCAGGTCCGTCCTCCTCCCTCTCTGTTACAAGTCAGTTCCACCTCCAAAGCCCCTCCCCACAACAGAGGCTGTCATGAATGGGCAGGCTTGTAACTACAGCAGCTTAGGAGGCCAGGTTTACAAAATGATGGTCAGACATTGGCTATTGCTGTGAAATACCAACATTTTTGTCCAACAACCACAGCCTTTGCATTGATGTATTCACTATCAGACGGGCAGAAATATTTCTGCTATGAAAGTAAACTGCAAATTCCATTTAGCAAAACAACTAGCTTGCATGCACTTATTGCAGTGCTGATATGTTCAATGACAGAAACTGCACTAGCTTTAGCGTGAGGCACAGGCACACATAAATATAAGGACAAACTCCAAACTAATAAAACTGCCTGGGCATTTCACAAAGACTTTTTCTGCCACTCTGTTGCTGGTTAATAAAACAACGCTAACCAGCAGCCTTAGCATCAGAAACAAGCTCATGTTAGCCTGACTGCAGCTTCCGCCACGGCAGCGCAGCTGATGGGTTTCACTTTAGACAATGAGCTTATTTACACCAGATCCGCTGCGTTGCATTTCTCGTCCGTCCCATCTCCAGCAAACTGCAGCCATGCACAGCAAATACGCAAGACTTTTATTTTCACTGTATGCCACAGCCCTTCAGCACAGCAGATCGATCGATACACAGACATAACATATAAAACATACGATTAATATTCAAAATCCGCGTTGGTGCCAGTTGGCGCCAGCAACCGAAGAAAGAAAATATATGTCGTCTACACTTTATCGACAGAACACTTTCCAAACAAATGGCAAACCAACAGGAACAAGAAATTAAGAACACTTATTAATAAATAGGCTACTTATCCATGGTAGAAGCACAAAATCTTGAATAATAAACTAATCAAATTAAGTCAACCGTTCTCCTGGCTCTGATTGGATGACTTTGAGCGGGTGCGGTGGATTTTAGCGAATGCCATTTTGAGCACTGGGAGGAGCTGAAGATACCCAATTTTTTGCAGATTGCCCATCTCATGTACTACTGTCAGTACAAAGACGAAATAGGCTGAGAAAAATTACGCTCACCAAAATCAACATCTGAGAAAATATTAATAAGAAAGTATCCCTAAAGGCCTTGGTAAGCTAGGGAAGGTCTCTACAGTTGGAGACTGAAGAATTCTCAGGGTAGTGAATAAAAATTCCTAAAAATCAGTCTGATAGATGAGAAATGCATAATCTCTCTCAGATAACAACAAAATCCATACATTGTTCAGCCCTACTAGAGATATGGTCATAGGAAAATAAAAATAATAGTAGACAGGCTGGAGGCTTGTACACTCATTATAACCACTATTTCTTTCTGTCTCTCTTACTTTATCATCAACATTTTTTGCTACCAAACTGCTCCTTTATACTTTCACCAAGAAACATCATTCAAAATTAAAAAATTCAGTTTGGAGTTATTAAATTTTACTTCATTTTTTCCCCTCAAGGGAAAAATTGTAAGAGATTCTTCAAAATTCAGCAATATTATACAATTTTTTTACTCTGTCATACTTTTAGCTAGAGACTTCATCCTAACTGGAAAATGTAAAGCTAAGCTTGTATAATTTCTATACTTAACTTCCATCCTTTTTATAATTTCTTTCGTAAGTTTTTTTTTCTTTTTTTTAACAATGTACTCTGGAAACCGAGGGTGGGCTACTAGAGGGCAGAAGAGCTTTAAATCGTCAAAGAGCAAGTATCAGAGAAGACTTAAGACCACACACATAATTGTACATCAAAGTAGAAAAATAAATTGTGCTGGTCACAAAAATGCGACAATGGAAGCAATTTGAGCAATAATTCGTTTGAAAAAAAAAAAAAAAAAAAAACGCCCTGAAGTTGCAGTCATGCCCCATTTCTGATGCTTCATGGGATAGTTCGGTGGCCGAATCACTTTCAGTCTCACGGAGCTGCAGAAGGTTACTTTGGCTTGCGTGGTTACAGACACTTGGCCGTACGATAATTCCAATGAAGTGGGACGTTGTGTAAAACGCAAATAAAAACAACGCAATGATTTGCAAATCCTTTTCGACGTATATTCAGTTGAATGCACCACAAAGACATACATTATTATACGTAGATATTTAAGGTGGCATAGTGGTGAGCACTGTTGCCTCACAGCAAGAAGGTCGTGGATTCGATTTCAGCCTGGGGTCTTTCTGTGTGGAGTTTGCATGTTCTCTCCGTGTTCATGTGGGTTTTCTCCGGGTACTCCAGTTTCCAAACACATGCATGTCAGGTTAATTGGAGACACTAAATTACCCATAGTTATGAGTGTGAGAGCAAATGGAGAGAAGATTCGAATAGTGTCTTGTAATGAACTGTGGAGGGCAGTATTACGCCATATGGTATACAGCCTGCCGGAATCTCAGATGAAGAAGAAGAAAAGATGTTTAATGTTCAAACTGATGAACTTTATTGTTTTTTTTGGAAATGTTCACTCATTTTGAATTTGATGCCTGCAACACAGTTTACCACTGTTACATCACCTTTCCTTTTAAAAACAATAAGTGTTTGGGAACTGAGGACACTAGTTGAAGAAGGTTTGTAGGTGGAATTCTCTCCCATTTTTGATGTATGACTTCAGTTGCTCAATAGTCTGGAGTCTCCTAGTCGAACTTTGCGCTTCACAATGCGCCACATTTTCAATGTGAGACAGGTCTGGACTGCAGGCAGGCCAGTCTATTACCCACACTCTTTTACTATGAAGCCAAGCTGCTATAACACTTGCTGAATGTGGCTTGTCATTGTCTTGCTGAAATAAGCAGGGATGTCCCTGAAAAAGACATCACTTGGATGGTAGCATATGTAGCTCCAAAACCTGTATGTACCTTTCAGCATTAATGGTGCCTTTACAGATCTGCTAACACATCCCCATACCATCACAGATGCTGGCTTTTGAACTCTGCGTTGATAACAATCTGGACAGTTCATTTCTTCTTTAGCCCGGAGGACACAATGTCCATGAATTCCAAAAACAATGTGAAATGTGAACTCATCAGACCACCGCACAATTTTCCATTTTGCATCAGTCCATCTCATATAGGCTTGGACCCTGAGAAGCTGGCGGCATCTCTGGGTGTTGTTGATATATGGCTTTCGCTTTTCATGGTAGAGTTTTAACTTGCACTTTTTGATGTAGCAACAAACAGTGTTAACTGACAATTGTTTTCCTAAGTGTCCCTGAGCCCACATGGTAATATCCCTTACAGAATGATGTCAGTTTTTCATGCTGTGCCGTCTGAGGGACCGACGGTCATGAGAATTCAATGTTGGTTTTTGGCCTTGATGCTTGCGTGTAGAGATTTCTCCAGACTCTCTGAATTTTTTGATGATATTATGGACTATAGATGATAAAATCCCTACATTCCTTGCAATTGCATGTTGTTCTTAAACTGTTGGACTATTTGCTCATGTAGTTGTTCACGAAGTGTTGAACCTCGCCCCATCCTTGCTTGTGAACAACTGAGCCTTTCGGGTATGCTCCTTTTATACCTAATCATGATACTCCCCTGTTTCAAATCAACCTGTTCACCTGTGGAATGTTCCAAACAGGTGTTTTTTGAGCATTATTCAACCTTCCATCTTTTTTTGCTCATGTCCTAGCTTTTTTGGAACGTGTTGCAGGCATAAAATTCAAAATGAGTGAATATTAAAAAAACCAACTTGTCTTTGTAGTGTACTCAATTGACTATAGGTCGAAAAGCATTTGCAAATCATTGTAGTCCGTTTTCATTTATGTTTTACACAACTTCCCCACTTCATTGGAATTGGGGTTTGTAGTTTTCTTTCATGCCACATGGGAACATAATCCTTTCAAAGTAAGTTTGATAACTTGTTTTTCCTCCCATCAAAAAATCAAAACCTATGTCCAAATTTATTGAGATTATACCAGTCTTCGCAGGGTGTGTCCATGTGAACACCTTACTGTAATATTTGTAAAACAGCACAACACAATCGTTAAAGCTTCTATTTCTGTGTAAACTAGCAACTGTTTGCACAAAATATTTTGTGATTTTCTAAATGTTCATGCCACAGGAAATGTTGCTGTTTATGTTTACTTTTATTATGTTCAGTTAAATAGTAGCATAAATAAACAGTCCTCTGTGTAAATGGCAGTTGCTAGCACTGTCTCATGATGATCTCAATTAAAGAGCAGCATTTCCACTTGAATGTTTAAAATGTCTATGCAGTACCACTCAAAGCACTTCAGCCCTTTTACGTACAACACCACTTTAACTATACTCTTCCAGAAAAGAAACTGTACAAATATTGAATTATTGATTACACTTTCTTTTCAATATGTTTTCCACATTTGTCAAAACATTTCATGTATAATAAATTGATGCTAACAACAATGTATTGTTTCTTTTTTGGAAGAGTATTTCATTTTCTTTTGACATATTCAAAGCTTTTAAAGTTTGGCAGTTATCTTTTTTTTGTTTTGTTTTTTTTTGGCATCACAGTTAAACTACAAAATATCCTACTGTCGTAAATTAATTCTCATTTTTCAAAAGCTTTAACTCATTTTAATAGCTTTACCCTGCATTTTCAGCTACTCGAGTCTCACATTTTTGGCAGCTTTCAGCTTGCCCCTGCAGTTTCTCCTGTAATTGCACTTTTCTACTTATATTAATGTACTCTTTCTTGGTAAATTTTAGTTGATATATGGGATCCTTTTTGTGGAAAGATCATCTTGGAGTTATATTTAAACTCTTGGGTGTGGCGTAAAAGGCTGTTTTGTTATTTCCTGGCTTTGCTGGGGGCATATCTGAGACATCAGATACTGTATATATCAGTACCATTTACTGAAGTATTGTAATTCATCCAGTTAAAATTACAATATTGTAAGTTTGAGGCCAAAAGCAACACATTTATTTGCATCATCCAGTATCAGAATCTTCTTGATTTGGACTATATCACATAAAGACGTGATGATTTCTAAGATGTCCTGAGAAGGGTCAATACTGATGGCAAGATGGAAATAAAAATATTTTTATCTTTCCTCTGTATCTTCCCTTTGTCAGTGTGAAGTCATGCTCTTTCTGGAATATTGATTGATTAATTCAGTAAAGAAAAAATACATACTTTTTTTATGAAGCACACGATGACACCACTGACCTTTACACATTCACAATGACACTGTGGACTTGTACAGACCTGTTAGAACAAATTGCTGCCCTGCAAGAGGTAAAGTCCAATCTGTACTCCAGCTAATGAAGGCTGCTGGCGTGTGACAGAAACAGTCACGGTTGGAAGAAACCTCATCTCCCAGTGAGATGACAGAGCCTATTGTGTGCTGACCTGCTAAGCTGCTCGCTGCATTCAACAGATGTAGGTTATGGATTCAATACCAGCTCATCTGGTCCATCCTTGAATATCTAACCAGTTTGCATAAAAACAAAATTAATCAGTTGAAAAAAAAAAAAAGAGTGCACCATAACCTTTGGTCCCTCGCTCATTCGTTGATGTAATGATAATCATCAGTGAGTCCAAAACTATGAAGGAACAAATACAGCAGTAGCTTTCTCATTAATATCAAAAAGTCTGTTAGAACAATATTCATGTTTCTAATAGTTTTTTTCCGTTTCACTTTAGGAGAAAATGAATCATGCTCCTCTTCCCCCCTGTTCATACCGATTAGAAAGGAAACGTCATTACTGAGACTGAGCAGAAAAGACTTTGAAGATGTGAACAGTACATCAAGTGACACTGAAGACGAGAACAATGTGCAACCAAATAGAGGGCAAAAGGAGATTAATGAGCAACACTGTAAAAAAACTGTTAAAAAGAGGGCATACATGGAAGAAAGTCACACAAGAGCACCCAAAATGGCTGAAGTGGACCAGGGCGCTCATATAAAAAAATACAAACGGAAGAGGCCAAAGAAGAAGAAAATCTGCACGAGTGATAAAGGAACAAGTACGACAGGTATGCTTCAATACCATTCCTTTACAAGTACCACAGTATAGACACCTCTGTTAAAGGCTTTTTC
The DNA here is from genome assembly GCA_029721435.1 of Gymnothorax reevesii. Taxonomy (NCBI): domain Eukaryota; kingdom Metazoa; phylum Chordata; class Actinopteri; order Anguilliformes; family Muraenidae; genus Gymnothorax; species Gymnothorax reevesii. The sequence goes on along the minus strand of CM056580.1, from coordinate 18,331,719 downwards.
TTTTTTTCAATAGAACTGAAAGAAATGTCTCTTCTCAGAAATATTGGTATTGGCAAATGACTAAGGCAGGTTTTTACTTTTTTATTGGTTGCTCATCTGTTGCGAAATTTACATATACCCCAGCAGCCTCAAGCCTTCACCTGACAAGAACTCCCAATACAATGCACATATTTATTCAAATTCACTAGTATTTATTAATCGCTATCTTATGTATTTATTTATTTTTACATCTTTTCTGCTAATAGACAGGCTGGTGCATATCTTGATTAATAATATAAAGCCAAATATTGTCCTATTTTATAATTCTAGTGGCTGTGCTGTCTGAATCACAATATTTTCTGTCCCTGGATCATCTGTATTGCTAGGTTGCAAGATTGTTTGAAATACTTCTGAATGTTTTGTCTTTTGCTAAAAATTGGCCTGACAAACGTAGTCCATGTGTAATGATTCCAGCTGATCATCGCATATGTCTTTCATTTGATTTAAGTGGAAGATAGACATCAACTCAGGGAGGAAACTTCTGTAGGGTATCTCTGTGGTGATACCTCCAACTCACAGTTGGAGCTTAGTGATGAGAGTGAAAGCGCACTCTGCTCAAAGAACAGGTCTCTGAGGAAGGGTCTGCGGGCAGAGGGAGAGGGCGACCATTACCACGCTACAAATGGTGAGGTTATGACTGAATCACATGTCACTGCAACAACACGTACCCCGTTTCATTAGTACCCCCATAAAAGATCTACTCAGTCAGGTTAGCAAGTATTTGGGCAGTAACTTAATTTACTGTTTCTGTCACAGAGACAAAGTTTGAAAAGAGCTTACATTCCAACACGCATTAATCAATTTGGATTAAAATATCTTCAAATGAAAGCTGAAAGTCTGTGCATGAGGTTATATCATTTTTTTATTTCAAATTCAAGGAGCTGTGGTAGATGGCTGAAATAATAACTTTTTCAATGTCCAAGTATTTATGAATCTGAACATAATTAAAAATAGGTCTTCCCATTTTCTTAAGGTTTGCTTTGTACATTTGATTTACGAGGAGTAGGATATTCCAACAGTTTGGACCCGAACCAGTTGGACACTATGCGCAAGGAAATGACCATGAGACCAATCAGCCAAGGGCTTGCAGAGACAGAGCACGATCTTGAAACACAGGTACACAGCATTTAGGATTATGATATTGTGATATTGATATATATGTATATATATATATATATATATATATATATATATATATATATATATATATATATTATGATCGTCGCTCTGGATAAGAGCGTCTGCTCAGAACCTGTAATGTAATGCATGATATATTTTTGAAACAATGTCAGATGAAGTAGCTTCAACATACTAAACAAGCACAAATTACATGTTGTAATTGTCACTCTGCCACACGACTCCATGGTCAGCATGTTGCCGAGAAGCATGCAGCTTGACTAATTTTGCCCCCTCCTGGGAAAAAAATCAGCACAAGTATTTAAGTGCCAATTCCTCTTATTTTCTCGAAACAAAACTAATGTGGTTAACCTTTGACCAAACAGTTCATGACCAGTATCCTGCTAATTATATGCCCCAAATTTGCCGCTTTTCTCAGAAATGAGCCTTTTACTGAGGTCCAAGCGCAGATTTCCAAAAACAAAATGAAGATTGACCCAAATTTGCCAATTAAATGATGTGGCGTAAAGGGAGGTGTTCTAAATGTGAAAGTCAGGCTGAAAACAATAGGAAAACAAAATTTTGTCAAAGAATATTATTTCCGTAAATTGCTGAAAAGAAATATTTTTCACAACAGAAGGGGAAAAGGAACAACGTGACAATCAGCCTGTAGGCATAATGCACCAAAACTACTGAGAAGTTTATTGGCCATGACGAGGAAAGATGTCCGAAAATAGATAGATGATGACAACACAAGCTCTTCAGAGTCTATTAACCCCTTTGTGCAGAAGCCAATTCTGGCTATTTATGTGTTACCTTATTTCAGGCTTTATAATTCAAGATTTCAGCTTCACGGAGAGGATGGGAATGGCTCAACTGAGTCAAGACACTTGAAGCATTTAGAATTCCATCGTATACTCAGCAACAAAAGTTTCTGTGACACCAATATTGTTAATTATTTTTCAAAACGCAATTATGAAATTGTCATACATGGTAATATCAGACTGAAACGGTACACGTAAACACAACATTGAAATGGAAATCATGAAAATGCGAGAAAATGACTTTGCACGTGAAAATGTGCGTAAATCATGCTTGTGGATGGCAATAAAAGAGGAGAATTTTTGGAATGTTCACATTGTGCCTGATGAACGACGGAAGCATCACTTATCGAAAACACAGCCATTTCGGATCAGGAACTCTACCCTCTAAATGCCAAGACTGTCTGAAAATGATCGGTGGAGGGCCATTGGGATGATTGAATCCGGAACCTCGCAGAGGGAAGTTGCTCATCGCCTGAATGTCCACCGAAACACCATTTGGAACTTATGGCAGCGTCATCAGCAGACAAGACATGTCAGAGACCGTCCTCGCAGCGGCCGTCCACGAGTAACCACTCCCAGACAGGACAACTGGATTCGAACAACCCATCTCCGAAATCGATTCCAACCTGCAACCATAACTGCAAGAATGATACCTGGTTTGAGGCGACTGTCTGCACAGACAATCCGTCGCCGTCTCCGTCATTTTGGCATTGTCCCACGTCGGCCAGCAAGACGTCCAATACTCACAGTACAACACAGACGATTGCGTCTACAGTGGGCACAACAACATCGACGGTGGATCCAACGTCAGTGGGATCTTGTACTCTTCACTGATGAATCAAGATTCATGCTTAACCGATGTGATGGTCGTTTACGTGTATACCGTCGACGTGGAGAACGTTATGCCAACAACTGTGTTCAGGAATTTGATCGTTTTGGAGGTGGTAGTGTCATGATTTGGGGAGGGATCACGGCTAGAAACAGAACAGATTTGCTTGTTATTGATGGAAATCTGACAGGTCAAAGATATCGCGATGAAGTGCTACGGCCATTGGTGGTACCGTTTTTGATGCAACATGGTCCCGGAATAACGCTGCAACATGATAATGCCAGACCACACGTTGCAAAGATTGTACAGCAGTATCTAATGCAACAACATGTCAATGTCCTGCCATAGCCAGCCAGATCCCCAGACATGTCCCCAATCGAGCATCTTTGGGACGAGATGGATCGACGTTTGAGGCGGTTGGATAACCCGCCAGCTACACTCCAGGAATTGCGACAACGTCTACGTCAGATTTGGAATGACATCCCACAGCAATTTCTGGCACATCTGATTCGGTCCATGCGCCGGAGATGCGTTGCTTGCATCATGGCACGAGGAAGTCACGCCCGGTATTGAAGTGTGAAGGTCACAATTGGTTAGCCGTCAGACAAGTGCTTCATGACGCATGAAAATTACATTTTTCGTTTTGAGTGACGTTGGCACTGAAAAGTCAGTGTTTCTCCTGTTAAATAAACATATTGATTGCATTGAGATCTTTGCGTGTCATTTATAACATACACATAAATGGTGTCACAGAAACTTTTGTTGCTGAGTATATTTCAGTCTTTTTTCATGATTTTGAAGGAACTGTTTATTTAACGGTCAGAACATTCAATATGCTACCCTAGATTGACCAACAATATATATACTGAATATATACAATTTAACTCACTCATACATTGAAGAAAAACCTTTTCTCATAGAATCCCTCTTCCTGAGACAGAGACATACTTAGTATAAATAATTCCCATTGACCATGTCCCTAACACATTGAAATCCTGTAAATGTAACTGTGTACTTCAGGCTGGTTTTAGAAGTCTTTTTCTTTTCAAAATTGCATCAATTTCAGCAGTGCAACTGTGCTCATCATGACGAGAATACAACCTTACAAAGGTTTAAATACTCTTCTAATGGTCCAATCAATCTCTTTCAGGTACTGTGAAAAGTTTATACCATCTGGAATTGGATAAGAAATGTGTAAATCAAAAGGTCGTTACCGGGAAAGTGTCACGTGAGCATGAACTATAACTGTGCGTTACGGAGACATGCCTAAATAAGCAATTGAGTGAGTGGCTAAGTAATGAGAGCATGTTGATTTTTCCGATGGAGGAATTGACACATTAATCCATGGTAGGGAATTGCACGTTTTTCATATGTGATGACTATAATTGATACGAGAATGACACAGTACTAATACCATGTCAAATTGTTGCTTCCGTAAACTGAGGTTTCTTAACTTCTTAATTGGGATGCCATTGGCTCACTATAGCTGAAGTGGTTGCCGCAAAAAACTACTATTTTTTTCTGTTGCAAGACATAATTATTTTGAACTGCTAGACAGATACTATGGGCAAGCGTATTGAGCAGTTTGCATATAAGGCTTAGCTGAGGAGTTTAATTCCTGCAACTCCTGGGAAACAGGGATGGGACTGAACTCGTCCACATTCTAAACTGTGTTCCAGGTCAGCTTGCTAGTGAATATTCAAGAACTGACTCAAGCCATCTAGTAATAAAATAGTGTAACTGCGTGCATAAATATAGCAGCTCCATGTCCGCTGGGGTCTACATCTGTGCAGAGGGGTTAACACTGATTCAACAGTACAAACTTGACAAACAACATGGCCCATGCAGGTCAAATGAGGCCCTGTTTGCACACCTTGGGTGCATGTCCCGAAATCACAGATACTGACTTACTACCCCAATTCTAAAATAGTTGGGACAAAGTGGAAATTGTGAATAAAATCAAAATGCAATGACTTTCAGATCACATGAGCCAATGTTATTTACAATAGAACATAGGTAACATTTCAAATGTTGAAACGGAGACATTTTACATTTTTGTCCACAAAATGAGCTCATTTCAAATTTTATGGCTGCAGCAGGTCTCAAAAAAAGTTGGGACACAGGCAAAAAATGGCTGAAAAACAATTAATACATGAGAGAATCAGCTGAAAGAACAATTGGAAAGTAATTACATTAACTGGCATCAGGGGTGTAACATGATGGGCTATAAAAGGGATGTCTTAGAGAGGCTGAGTCTGACAGAAGTAAAGATGGCCAGAGGCTCTCCAACCCCTGAAGGCTTGCATAAAAAAAACTGAGGAACACCTAAAAAAAATGTTTCTCATGTCAAATTGCAAAGGCTTTGATGGTCTCATCGTGAACAGTGAATGATTAGTAGCAGCTGATTTTTTTTTTTTATGAAGCCACGATACGTGAAACCATAGAACTAGAAGAGGGAGTACTTTTTTTCCAGGACTGTATTTCAGTGAATCATTGTTTTTCATTAGTCATGTTTCTTGAAAACAATTATCTCAAAAGCACAAACCTCACATCCGATCGTGAAAGGAGAAACACCTGGATGTTGTATGCAGTCCAAAAAGGATATGCACGCAAATGTTGCATCTGGTCATAATGGGTTAAATACAGCCCACAAGAGATCATGGAGGTTTGCTCATATAATGGGCAAAGCTCAAAACAAAATTAAAGGGTTAGGGTGCTGGACAAAGAGGAGACAAACCCAAGCAACTTCACAGGAGAGGTCAGAGATTACAAACCCTCATCCATGATGAGCTCCTGACTTTTGTCCAATGCAAGATGGGGATAGGCCCCATCATCTCCCAATGTCTAGGCCTGGGACAAGAGGGTTCAAGATTAACATCATAAAGCTCAATGACACCATTTTGTTCGATAATCTACAGACTGGTGGACTGTCTATTGTCTGCCATAGAAAATGCTCAATCAGACATTATTTCCCTCAACTGTTTGGTAGGTGGAAGCCATAATATCGAAACTGCAATCCTGTGACCTGGTGGAACAGCTGGTCCTACGGAATACTGGGCTTACTGATGAGCTTTTGAATTGTCTTGTTACTGCACTCAAGAACAGCCCTTCTGAGGTAGTGCTGATAAATTTGAACCTGAACAACATTGGGCCACCTGGAGTGCAGACACTACTGAACCTGATAAGACTCAAACCACAGGTCAAGGGTCTGCTGTGAGTAATCCTACTTCGTATTTAGTCCGAGCAGTTTTCTTTTACATATCTTGGAAAATAAAGCTATTCAAAGGTGATTAACTCAAAGACGTAAATAAATATATCGGCTCACTTATTTGCATATTTTGAACAGTCTTTGTGCATTAATTATTGTAGTGCCCAAAATGTTTTTTCATGATTTACTTAGTCCAAGCATTGTTCTTCACTGTGAAAGTAGTGCGAAAGTAAAGCTTTTTAAATGAAGAATTGCCAGTGGAGAAATTTGGCACCAAAAATGTTCAATTTTTGTATTTCTGAGCTTAGCAGTTTACTTGGTTAAATATTAACCGTGGTTGATTGACAAGATGTCATTTATATGACTCAATCTCTCAGCTGGGAACTCACTAAGTATATAAAATTGTTTGTGCCAAGGGAAAATAACTTGAATTTTATGAAGCGGGAGGGCTTTCTACTTCTGTCCTTTGTGTGGCTGAAATTTGAGGTTTTTTTTTTGGGGGGGAGGGGGTCTAAACCCTCCGTAATGCATCAAAATCTGAATCTGTCTCTGGGAACAGGATTTTAGGGTGAGCCCCATTACCATTCCAAGTTCTGTGAAAATTGATGAGAAGTAGTAGACCTGTCTGGTTGACTCTCATATAATGTCTCAATACCATGCGGCAGCACTAATAACACCACGCATCCATGTTTCTTTCTTCTCTTCAAAGGTTGTTTGGTAACCACCTTGGAGACAAAGGAGTTAGTACATTATTGAATGGCTTGGCTGATATGCAAGGTCAAACAGTGGAACCGAAAACAATGCAGTTGTGGTCTGGAGAGGCAAAAAAGATGGACACAGCACTGCTTCCAAAAGTAGTGCACAGCACTATCACACAGGAATTAGTGCTCACAGAATTAGATCTTGGAGGGAATGGGGTTAGTGGTGAGGGGCTGAGGGTGCTGTCATCATACCTGAGGAGCCATTCAAAGCTACAGTATCTGGGCCTCGCCAAAACAAGTGTTGCAGATATTTCAGCATGGGAAAATCTGTTTGTCAGCTTAACAACCAATGCTGTGCTCACCCATATCATTCTGGATGAATGCCACTTGGGAGATCATGGAGCAGAGTTTTTTGCAAAAATGTTGAGACACAATCAGAGTTTGAGCAAGATAGACCTGGACTACAACAGCATCGGGGATCATGGAGGAAACGCAATCATCGAGGCTTTAGTCAGCAGAAGATTTCCCCTGTATCATTTAAGTCTAGAGGGAAACTACATAAACCTTACTCTGATGAACAAAATAAAGCAGGAGATTCCTTCATCTAATAATTGAAACTCAGTTTCCTTAAATTCTGGAAGTGCTTTTACAATTTTGGGACTTCAGGTTAACCAAAAGGTCCCCATGTCTTGGTGCATGAAAAACAACACCAAAATTACAGTGCCTGAGGTCCATAGGAAATGGAATTCTCTCCAGCAGACAACACAGCCTTTGAACTGCCTGAAATGGCTTGTTTGTAGTCTGGAGTTTTCTTCCGCAAAATGTCCACGTCACGATGTAAACAATTGCATAATGCCCAACCAGCAGCTATTTTCGCAGGCTTTTGAAAATATGCGGGTGGCGCAGAGGCCAGAAAGAATTTGAAAAGTACTAATTACCTTGTAGAGATTTTCTTCAGTGCAAAGGTGAATTTCTTTTATATGAACTTCATAAGGAAGATAAAGTGAAGAATCACTGGTTAAAATTGTTTTTTTTTAAATCATGCTTTCTCTGCAGAAGTACGGTGGCGGCACAGTGGCTAGTACTATTGCCTCACAGCAAGAAGGTTGTGGGTTCGAATCCGGCCTGGGGCCTTTCTGTGTGGAGTTTGCATGTTCTCCCTGTGTTCGCGTGAGTTTTCTCTAGGTACTCCGGTTTCCCCCACCCACAAAACATGCAATATTGGAACACTCCTGTATGGCTGTGTGTGAATGTTTGGTGGTGGTCTGAGGGGCCGTAAACGCATGCTGGCAGCCACGCTTCCATCAGTCTGCCCCAAGGCAGCTGTGGCAACAAAAACGTAGTTTACTACCATCAGAGCGTGAATGTGAGTGAATGAATAATGTATCCTTGTGAAGCGTCTTTGAGTGCCCAGAAAGCAGAAAAGCACTGTATAAAATTGATGCATTATTATTATTAAGTACCCCAACGGTTTTTATGTTCCCTTCATTAAACAGATTTTGGCTAACTGAACAGCGATTGGCCAATCAGAGCAGAATGATCTTAAAGGGAGGGCCTTCAAAAAGACAAGAGCCAAAGCTGCTCATTCAGGCTGAATGAGCCTATATAGCTTGCACAGCTGTAACTAGCCATTTTTTGAACATAGACTAGGGCTGCACGATATACCGAATCGCAGTTATCGCGAGCGCAATAAAAGTAACTGCCACTATGAGGCAGGCAGATATGACACGTACCTAATGTGGTCATTTGAAATGCTTCCGTGAAGAAAACTGTGATTTCAAGTCTGCTAATTACCAGTGAGGTTGTACAGCCTCCATCGCCTTGGCATAATTAGCTTACCTTAAATCAATTCCCATGTACGTTGCCTAACTTGCAATCAAGCCGTTTATTCAGCCAACTGACTGATCAAAAGTAACCAAAATGTGGCCAATAATGATAAAGAAGAGATCACGAGAAACAGAAAGAGCTAACCAGGCTGCTGTGTAAAATTGAGTGTCAATAATCTGAATAAATAGCAGACCTCTGAATTTCACCTCTCGTAGAATTTTTAGATAGCCTATCATTAAAAAGATTCCAAAAAATAAACCATTTTAAGATGGCCTTGGTTTTTAAGCATTTCAAAATATACACGAAGCGGAAAAAATTTGTAAAGCATATCGAACGTGAACGTGAGAAATTATTTTTGCATTGCACGCAATAGACAAATGCAGCGAAGACTTGGCAAACACATTCAGGCAAATGCAAATTTGGAGCATTGTTTATTTGATAATTGAACAAGATTTCTAATAAAGCAAATAATGGCTGTTTATTTTGGTTGCTTTTGAGCGTCTAAATAGCCTAAAGTGAAGATGGAAAACATTTTGTTTAAGCGTATTGAACGTGACGTAAAGAAATTGTAATTGCATTGGCACGCACCCAAAACTATCATACAAAAAGGAAGCCACTGTTGAGCATGAAACAGAAGCGCCGCCATGTTCGGTCAGCCAGGGCTCATTCAAAATGTACTGTAGCAAAGTGTCCAGTGATCAGATGAGTCCAAATTTGACATTCTTGTTGGAAATCATGGGTGCTGTGTATGAGTTCAACAGCCAGCATCTCTGGTGGTATGAGCATGCATTAGTGCATATAGTGTGGGATAATTGCATGTTTTAAAAAGCACCATGAATACTGAAAGGTATATAAAGGGTTTAGAGCAACATATGCTCCCCTCCAGATCTATTCCAAGGAAGGCCTTGTGCATTTCAGCAAGACAATGAAAAACTACATACTCCAGCTATTACAACAGCATGGTTTCATAGTAGAAGAGTTTGTGTGCTGAACTGACCTGCCTACTGTCCTGATCTTTCACTGATTGAGAACATTCGGTGCGTAATTAAACAAAATGTCCATCAAAGGAGACCCAAAACTCTCCAGCAGCTGGAAGCCTGTATTAAACAAGAGTGGGATCAAATTCCAATGGCTGAACTCAAGAGACTTGTCTCCTCAATGCACAGACGCCTCCACTCAATGTTAAAAAGAAGAGGGGAGTATCTCTCAATTAGGATAGACACTTGCACATTTAAATTCAATGGATTCTGTGGTATGCAATAAGCCAGGCTCTGTCCCAGGCAAATGTGAGGTGAACATAATAAGCTGGAATGTAAAGGGGCTTAATCATGCAGTCAAGAGACAGAGTTCTCTCACACTTACAATACCTTGGGGTAGGAATAGCATTTTTACAGGAAACACACCTTCAAAATAAAGACCATTCTAAAATTCATAAAGATTGGGTAGGGCAGGTATTTCATTCAAAATTCAATTTCAAAACTAGAGGAACAGCTATATTAGTCCATAAAAATGTTTCTTTTACTGCATCTAATATTATTACTGATCCTAATGGTCGATATGTTATAGCTGTCGGAAAGCTGTCTCTGCTTAATGTTATCCTGGTTAATATTTATGCACCCAACTTTGATGATGATCAATTTTTTAGGAGGACGCTAAGCTCCATCCCCAATTTGGAAAGTCATCATCTGATTCTTTCAGGGGATTTCAATCTGGTGATGGACCCAGTTCTGGACCGTTCTTCCCACTCCACTCCAAAGTCATTTAAATCAGTACAAACAATCCAGTCATTTAAAGATGCACACAAACTTGTAGATCCATGGAGGTTCAAAAATCCTAATAAAAGGGAGTACTTCTATTTTTCCAACGTGCATAGATCGTTTTCGAGAATCGACTTTTTTCTGGTAGATCCGTATTTGTTAAGCTCAATTACAAATTGTAGATACAATCCAATTATAATCTCAGACCATGCTCCGGTTTGTATAAATATAATGCTCCCATCCCCGAGAACAAAACGAACATGGCGACTTGATCCACTAGTGCTTGCAAACCCAGATTTTGTGCAGTTTATCTCAGATCAGATGGATCTTTTCCTGGAAATAAATGCATCTGACAGTATTCCAGCCTCAACTTTATGGGAAACACTGAAAGCTTATCTCAGAGGTCAAATTATTTCTCAAAATGCACATATCAGGAAAATGAAGCGTATATCTATTGGCGACATGTCCTCTAAACTTAAGGCTTTGGACCAACATATATCCCTTTCTCCGGCTCCTGATCTGATAAAGCAAAGGGTAAGCTTACAAACAGAAACTGATCTTTTAACCACTACTCAAGCAGAACAACTAATCTTTAACTCCCGTTGTAAATTCTATGAAGAGGGGGATAAACCCACAAAATTACTAGCAAATCAACTTCGGCAAAAAGCAGCATCTCGTATTATTCCCCAGATTCGATTACCAGATGGTACCTTAACAGCAGACCATCAAATAATAAATAATCAATTAAAAATGTTCTACTCTAAATTATATTCCTCAGATATATCACCAAATGATAGTCAATTTGATGCATTTTTTAAAAAATTGAATATTCCTAAAATTGTCAACTATTTTAAGGTAAGACTAGAACAAAATCTCTCATTGGAGGAAGTGACTACTGCAATAAAGTCCCTTCAGAGTGGAAAGGCCCCAGGTCCCGACGGATTTCCGATCGAATTTTATAAAAAATTTATAGACAAACTTACCCCTCTTCTTCTCTCAGTATACAAAGAAGCACTAAAAAATGAAATTCTTCCTCCAACACTCCGGCAGGCATCGATAATTTTGTTACCAAAAAAAAAAACAAAGACCCACTTGACTGCTCAGCATATAGACCAATTAGCTTAACAAATTGTGATGGCAAAGTGTTTTCTAAAGTCTTGGCACTCCGCCTTGAAAATATTCTTCCTCATATTGTTTCGGACGACCAGACTGGGTTTGTTCAAGAAAGACAGTCATATTTCAATCTGAGACGGCTCTTCAATATAATCTACACTAAACCCCAAACTCTGTCCCCAGAGGCAGTAATTTCCCTTGATGCTGAAAAGGCATTCGATAGGGTCGAGTGGGAATATCTTTTTTACACTCTTAATAAGTTTGGATTTGGCCCTAACTTTATTAAACATATTAAACTTATCTACACCAACCCTACCGCGTCGGTTTATACGAATTCTGTCTCCTCTGACTACTTCCATCTTTGTAGAGGAACCAACCAAGGAGACCCACTGAGCCCATTACTATTTGTCCTCGCAATAGAACCACTTTCCATTGCTCTCAAGGGCAACAACACCATACAAGGTATTGTACGTGGTGGTCTAACACACACTGTTTCGCTCTACGCAGATGATTTGTTGCTCTATGTAACCATCCCCATCTCAACTGTACCAGAAGTCCTTAGAATTCTGGAAGAATTTCAGGGTACAAACTTAATATTGACAAAAGTGAGTATTTTCCCATTAATAAGAATGCTGAAGAATATCCCAATTTACCATTTAAACTCTCAGTCGAGTTTTTTACATACCTGGGGGTAAAGGTAACAAAATCCTACTACAGCTTATTTAAAGTAAACTTTACTCCCCTCCTTGAACAGTGCAAAAAGGATATCAAACAATGGTCTATTCTACCAATATCTCTTATTGGGAGAACAAACTCTGTGAAGATGAATATTGTCCCCAAATTTTTATAGTTGTTCCAAGCGATACCTACTTTTATACCACAATCATTCTTCAAGGACTACAATCAGATGATCTCCTCTTTCATTTGGAACAATATACCTGCACGTATTAGGAAAGAATTTATGGAAAGACCAAAAAAGTTAGGTGGGCTCTCCCTTCCAAACCTGCGCTCATACTATTGGGCTGCAAATTTTAACGCCATTTCCTTGTGGTTAAAGGAGTGGAGTGGTAAGACCCCTGCATGGCTCCAAATAGAAATGAATACAAGCAAATCTTACTCTCTCCCTGCCCTGTTATGTGCATATTTGCCTTCACTGGTGAACAATATAGCTGAAAACATAATAGTTACCCAATCACTGCGCATTGTGAATCAATTTAAAAAATGCCTGGGCATTCAGAGCATATCTATTCACTCACCAATAGTGAATAATTATTTTTTTCAACCATCTCTACATGATAAGGGCTTCCAAGACTGGCATAATATGGGTATGCACAGCATTGGAGGCCTGTATATTAGTAATACCTTTGCCAGCTTTGAGCAGTTATCCAGGAAATTTGGACTAACTAATAACCACTTTTTCCGCTATTTACAAATCCGAGACTTTGCACGCAAAAAATTAGCAAATTTTCCAAACATGCCAACATTATCTTGTCTAGACTCTCTAATGAAAGTGAATATATTGGATAAGGGTAGGGTTTCAATGATATATTCTCACATCATGGACGAATATAATCCCTCGGTATCTCATATTCGGGACCAATGGGAAAATGAGATGGGGGTCTCTCTATCAGATGAGGAGTGGGATCTGGCGCTTTCAAGGGTACACTCATCCTCGATATGTTCAAGACATGCCCTAATACAATTCAAAGTGCTATATCGGTTACACTTCTCAAAAGCAAGACTTGCAAAAATGTTTCCAAATCTGAGTCCATCATGTGACAGGTGTCAGCAGACCCCAGCGACCATATATCATATGTTGTGGTCTTGCCCAAAACTTGTCCCTTTCTGCTAGTCCTTTTTTGATTTACTTTCTGGGTCATATGGCTGTGTGGTTGGCCCCTCTCCTATTATTGGTATCTTTGGTGTACTCTTGGCTCCACCAGGGGTAAACTTTCCTCCTTATTTTCAGAACGTTATTGCTTTCTCCTCATCCCCCATCCTCATTACTAATACTTACACATACTTCGCCAAATGCATTACCTTGGTGGCTGGCAAAAGCCAATTGTAGTAATAGCACATTGCAGCAGCTAGATTGACATTGAAATATCAAAGCAATAAATTTGGTCTCAACTGGATTACTGCATAGCAAACTGAGTATAATTCTGAGACCTCATGATTTACGTCTACCCTACAGCATGTTTAACAAATATGTATGACTCTTGAATAGCCTGAGTGCATGTTTATAGGCTCATTACATGATTACTGATGCTAAAATGTGTTTAGCTAAATGTGTGATGCTAAACTGGTTTGAGGCAACATTCCGCAAAATTACCTCAGATGGTCAATTGTTCCAGCATATAAGGTCACACAAAATTTGAGTAATGTCACAGTGGTAAACACAATGGCACGGTGGAGGGACCTCCAAGATTGTTCGTAGCTGCATTGTGGCCTTACATAAAGACATTAAATGCAGTCACGGCGCAGCAAGGAACACCACCAAGAAAAAAGAAATTAATTAAAAAAAAAAATTAGCTGTTGACAACAGGACAATACCATGATGATATTAATGGTGCCAGAAGTGAAGAGATGAAAGCATCAATATCTTCTATTTCCAGATGTGTGAGAAAATGGTCTGATTGATCGTGTTGCTGCCAAGGGCTGGCAACATCAAAAAAAAAAAAAAAAAGAAAGACTCGAGTTTGGCAAGACACCCAAGAATGGACTGGGAATGTGTCTTTTTTCATTTTTGAGGAGATAATTACCTTATACACACTAAATTGTGCAAGAATTATCTCAGTTGGAAAGAAACATCCGGTAACATAAAAGTTATGACCTGGCCTGCTCAAAGTCCAGACGTTAATCCAAATGAGCAAATCCTTTGAAACATTGACAGAATCTCTTTGGAAGAAATTTCAAACCGTTTGTAATGGTTTAGCAAATGAAGAAATAAATATGTGAAACCTATGCCTGAAAGATGGCATGCTGCACTCAAGGCAAAGGGTGGCCACACTAGATACTGATATTTTCTCTAAAAAAAACCTGTTATTATTTTTGTTTTTACCATGTACTGTTATCCGTTTACTTATTTTCATGTATACGATCCAATATTACATGAAATAAATACTTGAATAGTAGTAGATAATCAAAAGAAGATAAATTAAAAATGATTTGTGATTAATCATCACAGCACGCTACACTGAAGCAATATCTCAAGACATCAGGAAGATTAACCTTAGTCACAAGTGGGTCTTCTCCATGGATAGGAGCCATTAGGAGATGGCATGCCACCCCAGCTCCCACAAAATTTGAAATTTAAAAAATAGGACCAGGGGTCCTGTAGCTTACAGGAAAGCAATCTTCTAGTGATCACACAACTTATGAAAACTTCAGGTGAAGTTTGACATTCATTCATTGAAGGTCAATGTCAATGTCACAAAATAAAAGTACACACGCATTTATAAGACCTCCTGTAATACAATCCTAAGCTGTGCAGCAAGTAATTGAAAGTTCAAAATGTCAAATGTGAACTTAAAAGGTCACAGAAGGTCATATATTCATATATGACTTTCAACATGTCTCTATACAAACCTTGGCTCAATCTCTGAACATTTCAGTGATACAAGTCATAGTAATTTCACTGTCGAGTTTGACCCTCAAAAGGCCACCGACATTCAAGTTGAATGTCACCGAATGAAAGCTCATGTGACTTCCTAGATGTCTGTAGCAAAAAACTAGGCTCATCTGTGACCGTTTTAGTGATACAAGTCAGAGAATTTTCACTAGGTCACATTTGACCTTTAAAAGGTCAATACGAAGGTCACCAAATGAGGGGTCAGATATGGTCAATTCCATGGTAACTGACATAACATTTAGAACAACGTAATTACATGGTGGATCACTACAAAACATCACAGGGATTCGAACATTTGTTGGTGCTTGAGAACACTTCTCAAGCAATGTAGAAAGCATTTAAGTTGGCTGAATTATATTTTCTGAGTCAAAACGTAGCGTCACTGAGGTAACATTCTTCGGTAACTGATGTTACGTGTCTGGGACTAAATGAGAAATCTGACCTTCGTTGACTTTTCTGTGGCATATAATTCTGAAGAAGTGCAAGCATGTTTTACTAACACACAAAAAAAAAAAAAAAACAAAAAAACACGTTTTCACCGCACAAACAATTTCAATCCTATAGAAGTCTATAGGACTCTATATTTTTCTGTTCTGAATGTATAGCCCATTATTTTGACGCTGTTGGATCGCATAGGGGAGAGAAGCCGTATCTTAAATTGCCACTTTTCTTGAGTTGTAAAATGTGTTAAAGGAAAACCATCTAAAATTAGCCAGGAATAATTGTTGTCAAAGAAGGGATGGATATTTGCCCCCTAATTTTCAGGTCTAGCGCTGGCCCTGACCCGCCACTACGAGTCATCTTGTAGTAGGCAGTCAACATGTTAAACTCCTCAGCGAAACCTGCAGTGCAAACTGCTCAATATACTTGCCCGTAGTTTCTATCCAGCAGTTCAAAACACTTCTCTAGTGACAGGAAAAATCGTTGTTGAAGCAAGCACTTCAGCTACAGTGAGCCAATGGTATCCCAATTAGTAGTTAAGAAAAATAGGTTTTCTGAAGCAAAAATCTGAATGTTAATGATACTATGTCATTCTATTATCAATTATAGTCATCATAGATCAAAAATGCGTAGTTTCCAAAGGCGTATTTACGTGTAGATTCCTCCATCAATAAATTCAGCACTCCTTGATGTCCTCCAAAATACTCATGTTGTTGAACCAATCACTCAATTATTTACTTAGGCTCATCATCGTAACTGCACACTTATAGTTCACACCCACTTGAAGCTTCCCCGGTAATGACGTCCTGATTTACTTGTTTCTTATCCAGTGCTTGAGTGTATTAACGTTCCACAGAACTGAAACTGAAAGACATTGATTAACCAATGAGAAGAATACAAAAGCCTTTACGTAAGGGCAAGGTAGGTCATATTCTGTTAACGTTGGGCACAGTTGCACAGCTGAAAATGACAGGATTTAAAGAAAAAGAGACTTCCAAAACTGGCCTGTAGTGTTCAGTTACATTTACAGGATTTAAATGAAGTACGGACATAGTAAATGGGAATTATTCTGAATGAAACAGGAATGAAGGGTTCCTTCTACCGGATACATCTGTCTCTTTGGAGGAGGGATTCAATGAAGAAATACTGCTGCTGCTACTGTGGTTGCATTTGCTCAAGGTGGCTTTTAGTTTTTGAATTTATTCCGCATTCAACAAAATTGAATGGCGATGTTTTGGATAGTTTATTATGCCAACAGGTCAAGAACTTCGGTAGACACCCTGGTACGTTCATTGCATCATTCTGTTCGAAACTGCCTGATTTTTCCTGATCGTGGAATGTCTGTTCCATTATAAAAAGGTATACTTCAGAAATTACTGAGTTACTTGTTCCTTAGGTCTTGAAAGTGTTTATATAAGTTGCAGCTGCTGGCTTTTGTATGGTTTTTGCAGGGTGAATGTTCTGACCTTTAAATAAGCAGTTTAATGAGCATGTGTGCTGGCTTGTGGGATTCTGAAGAAAAATGGACAAAATTCTAAACTTTATCACGCAGAAAAGGTATGTGTTGTGTTTGGAAGGGTTACTGGTGACTACCGATGTCCTACAGCGCCCTCCATAATTATTGGCACTCCTGGTTAAGATGTGTTCTTCAGCCTCTAATAAATTCAGTTTTTTTTCTAAATATAGGACCACAATGAAAAAAAGAGGAAAATCCAACCTTTAATTCAAGTGCATTTATTCAGTGGGAAAAAACATCCCACATTAAGAAATAATTCTTTTACATCAAATCATGTGTGCCACAATTATTAGCACTCCTGAAGTTGATACATTGTGCAACCACCTTTTGCCAACAAAACATCACCTAATCTTCTCCTACAATGTTTCACAAGATGGGAGAATATAGAAAGAGGGATCTTCAACCATTCCTCTTTGCACAATCTCTCTAAATCGTCCAGCGACCTGAGTCCTCTCCTCTACGCTCTCCTCTTCAGCTCACTCCACAGGGTTTCAATGGGTTTGAGATCTGGGGAGGAGATGGCCAGGGGAGGAGCTTGATTCTGTGTCTGGTGCACCATTTCTGTGTAGATTTGGCCACATGTTTAGGGTCATTATCTTGCTGAAAGACCCAGTGATGACCCATCTTTAGCTTTCAGGCAGAGGCCACCAAATTTTGATTTAAAATGTCCTGGAATTTCAAAGCGTTCATGAGGCCATGCACCCTAACAAGGTTCCCAGGGCCTCTGGAAGAGAAATAGGCCCACAGCATCACCGATCCTCCCCCATACTTCACAGTGGGCATGAGGTGCTTTTCTGCATACTCATCTTTTGTGTTCCGCCAGACCCACTTGGAGTGTTTGGTCAGATGAGACCGAGATAGAGCTTTCTGGCAACAAAGCACACGGTCCCAGTTGAAGTCCCAGTACCGCTTGGCGAACTCCAGACGTTTGCGTTTATGATTGTGAGTGAGAACAGGTTTTTTCTGTGCGTGCCTCCCAAACAGCTTGTTGGCATCTAGATAGCGCCTGATGGTTGTTTCGGAGACTTTGTGACCCCAAGATGCTACCATTTGGTGCAATTCTTTAACAGTGAGCTTTGGAGAACTTTATATTTCTCTTACCATCCTCCTCACTGTGCGTAGCGGCAAAATAACCTTGCGTTCTCATCCAGGCTCGTTTACCACCGTTCCAGTTGTTTTAAACTTCTTAATTCCTCTGACAGCAGAGATGGGCAGGTGCAGGTGAGTGGCTATTTTCATGTAGCCATTGCCTGACTTGTGTGTCGACCTTCACATCTGCCTTACTTGAATGGTGTGTTCCTTTGTCTTTCCCATGTTGAAGAGTGGATGAGAGAAATGGCCTCTGTATCACATCATATTTATGGAATTAAACTAATTAAATGATCCTAGATACTCTGATCAATTTGTAAACTACTGTAGAAATGACAAACACTTCAATTACATATATTTCCTAGGAATTGTTAGGGGTGCCAATAATTCTAGAACAGGTGACGTTATGAAAAATAATTATATCTTTGTAAGGGATTGGTATTTTCCTTTAAAATTCACTTGAGTTGAAGGTCACATTTTTCTACAATCTTAAGGGTGAGAGTATGCTTCTGCAATAAAAATTGAGTTTAAGACTTTTAACATATCTTAACCAAGGATGCCAATAATTATGCAGGGCGCTGTATATTGATAAACTCATGCCAAATTCAACCAGAAAATAAAAAATTCATAATGAATTTTGTGCATCAAAAGTTGATTTTTGTTTAATATGATTATGATTTGACAGTGCACCATACTGAGGGATCTTGGAGTTATGGGAGCGACTTTGATAGTTGTCTTATTTGGCTCCTAGAGAGTAGGCAATTCAGAATTTCATGCTCAGATGAATTATAATTGTGGTCAAGGAGTTTATGATCCCAGAAATGAATAATTTAACCCCCAGCTGTTTTTCCAATTCTCAGTACTATTTTTTAATTTTTTTTTTTATAACTTCAATGCGGAATTTGCATGAGGATTTTATGTTTGCAGCCCTCTGTCTGTACCAAAATCATGGAGATAAACTGAAATATAATGGAATTCTAAATGCTTCAAGTGTCTTGACTCAGTTGAGCCATTCCCTTCCTCTCTGAAGTAGCAATCTTGAATGATTAAGCCTTACATAAGGTAACACATGAATAGCCAGATTTGGCTGCTGTGCAAAGGGGCTTAATTATTAAAAATCGAGTTTAAGTGGATTTAGCTCAGGTGTATATAAACTTTCAATATGAACTGTACACAAATATCATGCAGCTACAATAAACTATATAAAATGGAACGATTAAAATGAGAAGGGATGTTTTCAATTTGCACTCATTGTATGGATTTCGACTGACCTCTATGCCCTATGGTCCATCAGGAGTGACATGACAATGCAGTTAATGGCTTGAGATTTATTAGCTAGCAGGGTGTTTACTCAAACATGTTGTTCAGTGGAACACGAAGCTCACATGCACAGGCCTGACTGCATCAGACCACATTTGAAATACATTTTTCAGTCACCTTTTATCCATCGAGGACCCAATTGTAATTAATTCAGTACCATGGGACCAGATTCATGTATATATCTAAAAATTTAGTGTGAATTTCACATTATGCGTGCATTTCAAGACTTTTATTTTATAACAGTGGACATTATTGACAGAACAATATTACTCTATACTCCATATTAAAGGCTTAAGCTACAAAAAAAAACTTTTCCAACTTCGGACGAAAATCATAACCAATTTTATCCAGCCAAACAATATTCTAGAAAAATGAGTACACTTAATAGAAATATATGAAGATCAGATAAAATGATACACTAAAACAGGTGTTAACTTTTTAAAACATTTTGTTTTTCTGGCAATCAGGAGTCCAGTGTTGTACTGTACTGAAACAAAGGTTTTACACTTGACTCAAATAAACTGTAAAAATGAAATTCAACTGAAAAACTCACAGGGGTCATTTTGCTATTCCGGCAAAACCATGGATAAAGCACAGATTACAACTGCTTTACTGACAAAGTACATTGATTCCCTTTTGTCAATTACAGTCACAAAGGGTTAAGGTATGACAACAAAAGTAAAATAAAAAGCGTTAGAGGGTGTGAAGGATGAGTGCGAGCAAAATACGCAAAAAAAAGTGGGAAACTGCACCTCCAACCCCACAAAACAAGAATTTAGGTGACGACAATCCCACCATTGAATTACTTGTTTGACTGCTCTCAGCTCAGTCAGAGTCACTGTCGCCTTCACTGTCCGCTTCTTTCACATCCACACTGAACTTGTACTCCTGGTCACATCCCATGTATGCATCACTCATGAAGTACAGAGTGTAATTGTGAACTCCTTGTGCTGGTGCCACGAAGTCCAACTTCACCTTGGGTGAGAAAGGGACAAACCGCAATGTAGGTCGCAAACAGTAACAAAGGCATCAAGTAGGATCCTACTGCTAACTGCCGGATGGATTAAATTTAAGAGCAGTCTTGTAGCCCACTGCAGCAGATGGAAGCAAATCAAAACAACTTGGCTGAGAAGGGGATTTTCAAAATGAAGAATATAATAGTATGTTATCCTTGATCGGTGTTTTTCTTGTTGGTACTTGACATTCCCATGTAGACAGGCAAAAATTGCAAGGCTTTACCTACCAGGAAACCTCCAAACTTCGCAGAGAATGGATAAAATTTTTATTTTTCATCATTTACAATCAGTTACTGATTTCTAAAAAGGTGAGGCCTTGCAACAACAGAAAGAAATGTTTAAAACATGTAAATGGCTTTTTTATGGCATGCAACTGAAGCTGTCTAGCAGTAAAATTGAAGAACCACACCTAATATCTACGGTATTGTGAACTTCAATGTTTTCTTAATATATTAAAATAAGTATTTTCTCCAACAAACATTATTAGTGTATTACTGGTAAAATAAGAGCTAAGCAGACTAACCTTTGCTTTCTGCTGCAGAGTCAACCTCTTAATGGATATCAAGCTGTTGGATTTAGGGTCTCCAATCACCACCCACCAGCCTTCCTCACGTTTCTGTCAGAAAAATTAAGACATTTTCATTAAGCACCGTCCTTACACAGCCTTATAATGGCCAGAAAAATGGGGTCTGTATGGGACGCAATTGTGACATTTTGTAACCCCAGGAATACCATTCATTACCGTGACATGACTTGGCATTATTTGTAAATCAAATATTCATGATCTTGACAATCTGGGGACTAGTGGGAACCAAATTCAGAATGCTCAGGGATCATTTTAAGTGGTCTCACCAGATTTCCCCAGGTTGTGATCTCAGAATTGTCCCAAATTTTTGCATATTTTAGTCCTATACAAGCAAATGTAAGGAAACTGTCTTTTCAAGCAAAATTTCCCAGTCCATTTGGGTGGAGGATTAAAAAAGAGAGGTGCGTCAGCATAAAATTCTCATTTTAATGCATTAATAAGATGTTAAGATTGGATACTAGTTATATTAAGCTCACTTTTCAGGTAGTTCTTGAAACATCAAAGTGGGTTTGGACACTTTAGTTAGGGGTTAAACTATGCAAGGCTTCTCCTGATGCCCCTCTCAGTGCCAGCTCTCTCAGTCCTATTCTTTTCTTGTGTGTGGGGATAGTTCTGGGTTTATTACTACCCAGGGTAATCAGGGCCATGGCTTTTTGATGACAGATTAGCCTGGTTTGCAATTTTCATCCCAAAGCACTGATTTATTTCCAAGATAATGGCCTCATAATTCCCCTACAAATGACCGTATGTGAAAAAGTCTGCATGAATCCCCTCCAATTTATGAAGGGGCATACCGAACATGTAGAGATACTCCCAAAATTTTTTTGAGCCAAATCTGAGTCCGTCACCGTGGGAGCTGTGGTCGAGTTCCCGTAAAATGACCCCCCCGAAAAAAACCCCCATCAGAGAGGATGGAGATTTCAATCATTTGGCATAGATGATTACAATACTAAAACAAGTATTTGCCGCTAACGTGTCTAACGCGCCACAAAATGTGAAATCGTGTTAAAATGAATTTCTTGGTGTGACCTTGAGAACGGCACGAAGGTCACCGAAATCGACTGGCGCCGGGGTATCAGACTAATACATGTTGACATAAGATTTGAAGTAAATCCGTCGATTCGTTCTTGAGATATGTCGCTGACAAGGCCATCAGAGTGAAAATCCACAGTCTCTCGGTGTGACCTTGAGAATGGCACGAAGGTCACCGAAATCGACTGGCGCCGGGGTATCAGACTAATACATGTTGACATCAAATTTGAAGAAAATCCGTCAATTCGTTCTTGAGATATCTCGCTGACAAGTATTCGGGATGTACGGGCGGACGGACGGGCGGACGGTCGTGAATACTATGTCCCACGGCGACAATAATAAAATACTCTGATTTGGGAAAATTCTGAGACCGTGACCAAGGGAGTTCTGGTGATTTCACCTGCAATGACCCATGTAACATTTATTCTGCCCAGGCTGTACAACCATTTTAATGCCATAGCATTAAAGTCATTCATGTTTTACCAATGAAAGTAAGCATGGATAACATGGAAACAAAACATGGAAATAAAAAAGCCATTTGCCCATTATAGGTTATGCATGCAAATGAATTAATTACACAAATTACTTGCACCAAAGGGTCTATTTGCAACAGCAGTACCTGTGGAAACAGTGGAGCAATGACTGGCCCCGTCACTTCTTCTTCTCTCTCCAGCTGCACCAACACCAGAACTGGTCCGCCACTGTGGACACAAGTTTTATGATGATAAACACTCACACATATAGAAGATTCTCCAGGGTGAAAAAAGCAATACAAACCATACAAATCTTTGGACAACACCTTGCAATATTTGCATATTTATCATCCCCATGGCTTTCCTATGCATTTGCAGTTTTTTTTTTATTGTGCTATTTTCCTTTTGCGCTTTTATGCTTGTCTTTTGACTGTCCCTATTAATTGTGTGCACTTTTACCTTTATTTATTAATTTATCTGCTTCCGTCTGCTTTATGTGTATATTCTTTTATGTTGATGATTTCGTTTAACAGTTTTATTGATTTTTATAATTGTTTTAGTTTTCCCATTTTATTTTTTTTTTGCCAATTGTCACTGTACAGCACTTCGGTTCAACTTCTGTTGTTTTAAATGTGCTTTATAAATAAACTTGACTTGACTAAAGAAAACTACCACAATACATTGCACTAGCTCACTACTCCAGACACACTCAATGCCGTCTTGACGTGACATACAGCCGGATTTTCATATGAAATGATACTGTGGTAGTAACGCGGACAATGTGTTCTGAGCCCCAGTGCAAATGCTACAGAAAGGCCAACAAGGTGTACTTTTTTCACACTTTACTTCCAAATACAGTAGCCTAAGGGTTTCCCCTAGCCCGCACAAGCAGGAAAAAAAATTTTGCTTGCAAATATAATTACTTAGCAGTAGGGCTGCACAATAAACGGAATCGCGGTTATCGCAAGCGCAATAAAAGTGACTGCCACTATGAGGCAGACAGAAAAGCTTGCTTATCACCTTTTCTATGACGCATGCCCAATCCGGTCATATGAAATGCTTCCGGGAAGAAAACTGATTTGAAGTCCACTAACTACCAGCGAGGTTGGACAGCCTCCATCGCCTTTGGCATAATTATCTTACCTTAAATCAATTCTCGGGTACTTTGCCTAACTTGTAATCAAGCCGTTTATTCAGCCAACGGACTGATCAAAACCCAAATGTGGCCAATAATGATTAAGAAGGGGTAATGAGAAGCAGACAGACCTAACCAGGCTGCCGTGTTAGATTGAAAGCCAGTGTCCATAATCTGAATAAATAGCAGACGTCTGAATTCCACCTCTCGAAGAATTTTTACATATCATTAAAAACATTTCTTAAAAATAAACCATTTTAAGATGGCCTTGGTTTTTAAGCATTTCAAAATATACAAGAAGTGGAAACATTTTGTAAAGCATATCGAATGTTAAAGTGAAAGAAATTATTTTCGCATTGCACGCGATAGACAAATGCAGAGAAGACTTGGAGCATTTTTTATTTGATAATTGAACAAGATTTCAAATAAAGTAATTAATGGCTGTTTATTTTGGTTGCTTTTGACCATCTAAATAGCCTAAAGCGAAGGTGGAAAACATTTTGTTTTAGCGTATCGAACGTGACTTGTAGCCTAGAAATAGTAATTGCATTAGCACGCAGTGTGACCAAATGTAAAACTAGAAATTATATCGCAAACACATTCAGGTAAATTACATGCTGAACAAAGCAAAGTTAAGGTCTGCAAAATCATCATCCTCTCCCGACAACTGCTCTCACCGTGTTCCCATTTGCTTTGCTCAATTTGCAATCAAACAGTCGATTCGCTCAATTAATAATCTAAATTGGTAAACAGTCTGTTTTATTTAAAAAGGTTTTGTTGACTATATTTTGAAATTTAAATGACCATGAAACATGACAGATTTGCCTGAATCCGTTTGCTAGATTATTTATGGTTTTACATTCGACTGCGCTGCGTGCAAATGCGTTAACAATTTACATGTGACATTCGACACGCTTAAACTAAATGTTTTCCACCTTCACGGTTGGCTATTAGATGCTCAAAAGTAACCAAAATCAACACTTGAATTTTTATTTCAACTTTGTTCAATTATCAAATGAAAAATGCAACAAATTTGCGGCACAGATTCGCCTGAACTTGTTTGCCAAGTCTTCGCTGCATTTATCTATTCCGCGGGCCAACACAGCTCAGTGAGAAAGGGGTTTTAGTTAACATTATTGGGCAACTCGACTGAGCAGTGACTTTTTCATGAGTGATCGACAGCAACTTTTCTGCCATTCAGCAAAAATATAATCTTTAAGAAGTCTACATCATGAAATCCAATTAGATTTTTTTCTAACCTGAACTTTCACTGTCATCTGCAGTCAATTTGTGAAGGGCGCCATCTTCTGAATTCACTTCTGGTTCTTGCTCTACTTTTAGACAATGATTATTTACTTACTTATTTATTTTTATACAACACAGCCACTGAGTGGGTCTAATTAGTATTATTCGCAAAGACGCTAATACACGCAATTTGTGTCTTTGCATTGACTTTGAATGTAATCTGTCTTGTGAAAAATTTGTTTCGCGTCCGGTGTGCAAGCAGCTTTACTCTGTCGTAGGAAGCGAAAGCTTTTGTTTTCTCCTGCATACCCTGGAACCGCAGAATGATCATCCCGCACAGGCGATACTTCACAGTTGGCAATCCCAACGCCTTACCGCGGGACCTAAGCTCAGGTAATGCAGTCATTGAGAAGTGCGAGTCAAAGAGAGCGAAAGTGGAAGAGGAGCCGTTGCCATGTTTACTGAATGTTGGAAATGCGCATTACATAATACAGCCACTAATTATTTATTTCCTCAATGTAAATCGGTTTTATGTTGATGTATGAAAATGTAATGCACGATGAAAGAGGTTTATTTTTGTGAACTATTTTTGAACACCATGTTCAGTCTTATCTGGAGGATTGGAAGAGAAATATTTCATTTATTTGAAAAGGGGCAGCTGTTCATGTTCAGGTATTTGTTACAACAATGTATAAATAAAAGGGTTTTGATTTCAACTGATAGTTTGTATTGATGGGGAAAAATAATTACAGAAATCTGAAATTGAGATGCAACGAGAATCATTTAATAATCGAATCGCGACCCTCCGAATTGTAATCAAATCGAATCGTGAGATGACTGAAGATTCCCACCCTGAGCAGAGATGCAACGGAATATTGTTGCTGGCGTAAAATTGATATTGAGCAGATATGTTCAAAAAACGAAACAGCTCTGTTTCAATACCCGATATATCATCTTTACATTTAATTGAAAATGATCTAGCATTTAAATGATCTGCAAATCACGGTATTCAGTTTTTAAGTTTTACACAGAGTCTCAATTTTTTTGGAGACAGGTTGTATTTCTGTTGCAGTATGGTTACTGTTCTGATGGTTGCTTATCCATCCTTTGTGCAAATCCGTTTATTCTCCTCCCTCACCTCTTAATGCCTTCCTTCTCAGCCACCTCGTAGGACAACTCGATATTCGGGTAGCGGTTGCAGAAACGCGCCACATCAGCCATCTGTGCATCCGAGAGCTGAAGCAGCCCAGTGCGTTCCTCATCCTCCATTTCCATGATGTCGAAGATGCTCTCCACTCCCTGTGGCACATGTCATTTTATTGGTATACACCATGTACTCACTGAACACAAAGAATAGAAAAAAAACTTTGAAAGAAACGCTCATCATCCAGCAATAAAAGTGAAAACTCCCACTCAGAGGCTGCATTTTTGAAAATGTATTCGAAAGTCAAAAGGCAAGTCTCATCAGTTTAGAACCGAGGCTGAATACCATGGATCTTACCTTGTCAGTGCAACGTTTGATATGCTCAGATGTAAAATGGGGCAGTTGCTTGAGGTAGGAATCCTTGGACCACATTGCCTGAGTGACCATCTGCGCCAACTCCATGGCTGCAAGTGCTGGGCTTAACCAGCCATTGCTGGACAGCACATCCACACACGCCTGGATAAGACGAACAGCCTGTAGTGGCGAGAGACGATTAAAAAATATAAATTTGGCAATCACCTCACGGGCGTCTACTCATGTCTTGTTATACAAGGAAAATATAACGCATAGCTCCCAATGGGAGCCTATGAATCTGCCACTACATTGTCAAACACACACACGCACACACAGACACACACCAACGCACACGCATTCTCACACACAGACATACACAATTCAATCTATGGTGTAACTAACTGCTTAGTGATCCAAAAAACAGGGCTACACCATTTTTCCTGTCATACAAGTGATTTAACAGTGCAGAGCGTCGCGCAGAATAACTACAAAATTGCTGCACACTTTTTAAGATCAAAATTTAAGACTTTATCAGACCTGTTTTAAGACCTAAACAAAAGAAATTTAAGACTATTCACGCAGTGGAAGACAAAAAATTACACAGGTTTAGAATGTGCAACCTTTTCTGTATTCAAATAAAATTTTTTAAAAATCCAGCGCAGATGACATCTGATGGGTGAGATGAGATGGGTGAGACCTTATTTTGATGAATTGTATACCAATGGTTTCCGGAACCAAATGTTAAGACTTTCAAACAATTTGGACCAAAAGAAAAGTAAAAAATGCGGCTTGCTGAAGCGGGCAATACCCCCTCAGCCCCAAAGGTCACTGCTGCAAAGTCAAAGGTCAAACTGGGACGAAACCTCGAAAAGGCACACTTACCCCCCCATGGGGAGTCCACATATGCAATATGAACTTCCTAACCCAAGTGGTTACAGAGAAATAACGCGGACAAAATAGACAGCCGCCCGCCTGCCCAGACGCCCGCCCGCCCGCCGAAGGGACAACAATACCCCTCGTGCCCGAGTCGGGCTGATTTTCAGTGAGTGTCCGCTTTAAGAAAAAGCCAGAGGATCATACGACATTTACGTCATAAATTAAACAGAGAGGTCAAGTAAAGGGAATTTGGACAGAAAACAAGTTGGAACGAATAATGAAGACTCCCGTGACGGCCACAGACCTGGCCCGTTTCCCACCTTGCTCAGTATTTCCTCTGTGTCAGACTGCAGCTCGGCGCTGAGCTGCATCCGTGATAAATGGGCCTGCAGTAACAAGTTGGTCTTCACATGGGGGTCGTTAAATTTGGGATTATTGAGTTTGTGCGGCACTTTCTGTGCCAACTGTGGAACAAAAAAAACAAAAAAAAACAAAGATTGAGGTTACTTTTTCACAGTTAACATTCACAAAACAGAAATCCTAGGCTAACTGAACTGCAGGAGGTACAAGATTTGATTTCAAATCAGTAGTACAGCAAGTAATATGACATAGTAAAGCTGAACGCAGGAAGCTTGAATCTCATAATAGACATTTGACTGGACTGAACAAAGCTGTGTATAAAATCAGCCTGTCAGATATTTACGTTTTGCTCCACGTCAGTAAAAAGGAGAGATCTAATGAGAAACACTTATTTCAGACGCACTGTCAAATTAATTTGAACTCTGGAAATTAAAAGACCAACATAAGCTTAAATCCTTCATTCTGAAGTTTTGTGAAAAGTTGTTCATGAGGCCGCGGCAGGAATTTCTGTTCAGGAAACTACTTGTACATCCTGACGGCATTACCTGACGGAGCAGTGTGTCCTCATGGTGTCTGATAGGAATGTTCTTGTACTCCGCAGCATTGGATATGATCTCAATTAACCCGCGGATCTTAGTCTTGGCATTCAAGGACATGCTGAACAACTCTGAAAAACAATTTACAAATTGTTATGCATCTGAATCATGCCGCCACCAAGGAACTGTGAAGGTGAGCTGAAAATATATCTGCCATTAGAGGAAGAAATACAATTTATAACCAACTTGCCACAATTTTACAACAGTTTTGCCATGTAGTGGTAACAAAAATTAAATTTCATAACTAAGGATGCACAGATACTGACACCAGCATTGGGTATCAGTCCGATACTGTGCATGTGTACTCGTACTCATTGAAGTGCCCCGATACAACAGCACCCGATAACAGTCGTGGGCACACATCTGCTAATCCGCTAAATAGCGGAAGGTAACTTTCTCTTTCAGCCAATTAGCACATCCTCTAACTTCCACAAACCTTGGCAGACTAATCAGCTTCGGTTAAATTTAGTTCAGCTAACTCCAAGTCTGCTAATTCAACCCCCCGGTAAAGAAAACAAAGTTTCACGAGTTGTAAATGTTATTATAATCCTACATGTTTGTTCCGATCTGTTGTGAGCGCATCCACCATAGTCAGTCTGGCTCGCTGTTGGCCAACTATGCAATTTGCCGATGCACTAGCAGCATGATGCAATTCTGCAGTTGAGTTTACTTCCAGAGGCGTAGCCAATCTGAAAATTGGGTCAGTTCAAAAAATCCCTTCACAACAATCATTAGTTTTGCTTGTTCTCCGCCATTTTCCTTTATTAACACGTTTTCCAATTTCAAGAATCATCCATTGGCAATTAAAGACCGCTTCCTTTTTAATGCCATATGAGAGCAGTGAACTAGTTGTGCAATTTGGTGCATAAAGATAACTTAGGCTACTAATATGCCTTAGAGGTAAACTGCAATGTAACGTCCGTGCAGCCTTTTCAGCACATCAGACAATATACCCTGTGCTTCATGATGGCTTAAATTAAATCATGGAAAAAGATTAGGAACACCTTCAAACAAATTTAGATAAGCTTGATTGAAACACATCAAACTGCGGATAAAAATTATGGTCGTTTCACCAGAATTAAAAAGAAAAAGAGATGCCGCACACTCCAAACTCCACCAAATTTCTTTATAGGACTTTAGAATACATGAGACTAGGGAGGAGTTTAAGTCTTCAGAAGGTGATAAGCACACCTGGTGTGCATCCAACAAATTTCAGAGACAATTACATTAATTAACTTGTTTAGGTGTCACATTCAGAAATTAGAACTGCAGATATGTATATGGTTTGAGGTATTTAAACCAAGGAAACCCAACAATATCAATATACTCAAAAAGTTCACAAGTAAGATTATATAGATATCTAAATAGTGCGCAAATAAGCTAATAATTATCACTGGCGAGGCAGCGTGGATCAATCAGTACCCAGCAACCAAGTTGCACCTGATGGTTCTACCAAATTCAATGCAACAATGGAGCACAAAATCATAAAAAGCTCTTTAAATCAAAATCAATATTAAGGTCGTTTGGTGCCCAAGTATTCAGGAAATGTATATAATGTTCGCTTCTAGATAGGAGATTTTCTAAATTGCCATCTCTCCTAAGGAGGGAAACCTCAGTTATGTTTAAGTGAATGTGTGGCAGTGTCATGCTTAAGGAAGACATTGTTCAATGTTCAAATGTGAGTATCACAATTTTGCTACACTGGAAAGAGAGGTTATTTTTCAATAAATGTGTGGCAATACCATGTTTAAGGAAAACACCACTCAATGATCAAAAATAGGTGACATCTATTGGATGAAAAAAAAAAATTTTTAAAGTAATTGAAAGAATTGTAATGTTGTTTTTAAGTACTCATACCCGTACTCGGTATCGGCAAGTACTAAAATCTAAGTACTTATAATCGGTCTGAGGAAAAAAAAAACAAGGATTTGTGCATCCCTATCCAGAACACACTGTGCAGTCTCATTCTGTTCACATTAAAACTGTTCAATAGCAATGGCAAACTAAGTAGGCATGTGGCAGCTAAGACCTGACAAGTTCTCCTATTCAGCCTAACTCAGTATATCAATATAAATTAAGAATTAAAAAAACTTGAATAAGTCAGGACGGACCACTACAAAACAAGGCAGAATAATGCCTGCGGGTCACCCAGGCTTTGAACTAGAAGATCAGGACTAAAGGACTGAAGGGGTTTGTTCTTTACTGACTGAAACTGAGCTTGAAGGATTAAACAAGCTAATAAAACGAAATCAGTTTCACTCACCAATGGTGGTGTAGTTGATGTAGTAGTATGCAGCAATCATGCCCAGATTGAGTGGTGCTACATCCATCTCATCTTCAATGCTGATGCATTTGGACTGCTCCAGGTCATGCAGCGTGTTCTCCACCAGCTCGGACAGATGGTCAGACAAATGCCGGTGAGACATACCTATGCAACAGGAAGTGAAGATATTACAAATTTAGCACAAGAATAGCCTGAAGAATTTCGAGCGAGTGTAGAGCGCAAAATACAAAGATGGAAGGTCCAAAATCAGGATCTTACATCTGCATTTAACTCGCCTATTATGTTCAAATTAACAAACCATACTTGGTTTGACGCAAGTTTAATCCCTGCAGTGAAAAACTACACAAGATGTTTGTAACTGAAAGTGTGACCCAACCTCCTCTCAGCTCATATTTGCCCTTCATCCTACTATTTTTACAGCCAAGTAAATGAAACACGACTCTCCCATCCTCCCCTTATACAACAACCATCGATTTAACATCATTATAGCAAAATGAGGGAGACTAAATGTGAAATAAATGAGAAATTAATCTGAACCCGCCCCCAGTCTCTGGCAACACCACAGAAATGAGATGATGGTTTTATGTAATAATTGATCCTGTGGTCAAGATGATCCAAACAACACTGATGCTTAGAACACGTGTATAGAACATAAAATAATCTTAGAGTTAAATTCATGTTTTACTCAAAATCAGGAAAAAAATCTAGTCAAAAAAAGTATGTTCGCCATGTTCTTAGAGACATTGAACATTACATAGACTTGGGTCATGTTGACCAGGAACATAATAGGAGAGTTAAGATCTTAGTGAATTGCAAACACACACATTTTTGGGGTGGCAGAAGGCTGCATGTGCCCTCTGCTTATTTACAGATAGGTAGAACATCAACGCAACAGCAACACACCCCACACAGACACCTTGTGTTAAAAGCTGGGATAATGTAATCACAAACTCGACAAATACTTCACCAGTTTCTCCACTAGGTCAAAATCTGACCTCGTCAGAGCCAATAAAAATCATACATTTTCTGATGGAATGTCCGATCCTCTTACCTTGTAGATTGTAGTAGTTGGGGTTTTGGGTCATGCGACGGTACAAGAAGGTCCAAGTCAGGTAGTCCACTGCATCTTGCTTGTTCTCCACCGTCTTCGTGACAATCTCAGCATTGAAGTGATCATGCAAGCAGTGGTCCAGATGAGACTCCACTGGTAAGGGCTCATAAAGAAACTTCTTGAAGAAATCCTGAAAAGCAAGGTGACAAGGGAGGAATGAATAAAGAGGCCAGCAGTTGCAGCAAGCATGCAAACCAACAAGCATTCTCAAAGGCAAATGGACACAGCCATCAAGTGCATTTTCACAAGAAAAGACACAAACAGTGCAAAGATATAATACATCTGTAGTCTTCAAATAGAAGGGAAAAGACAAATTTGAATATTAGACTTAACTTTGATTGGCGGCAAAAATGTAATTTAATAAAGTAAAATGTTAAAAGATTACAGTTACCTTTTTGGAGCCCTGACACATGATGACACAACGTCCCTCGTCATCCTGCAGGGGGCGGTTAGCCTTGCCAACCATCTGCAGCACGTCGTAAATCGGGTAATCCACGTAGCTGGTCGTGAGTAACCATATTTATACATGTTTTGATAAGCAGAAAGAAAACAGAACGCCATGAAATCAGAGTAGTTCTTGTAACAGTCAGAGGTTTCCATTCTTTGGCTCTACTCACTCTGGAGAATCTCAATAGCTTTGATAACAGCCTTTTTTTTGGCTGGATGCACTATAGAAAGCATTAAATAATTCCACTGAAATACTGCCTTGCTCTAGTGATGAGAACATGCACCACAACTGTAAAAACCATTGAAAATGTGAACATGCAGAAAGTTATTGATGACGTGAAAGGCCTAAAATATTGGACAAAATATTACGCCACAAAAGGTGCAAAATTATTTAAAAAAAAAAAAAACACATCTTGCAAGCAAGCAAGCAGTTTCTAATTACTGTTCTAATCGGGCAAAATTATATTTTCATGTGATTATAGCAATTAATGGATTTATGGAGGTAGAAAAATGTCCTCAATATTATGATCTTCCCCAGGTTGATGGAAGAAAATGGGAGCCTGGAAGTTGTGATTTCTGTCAACAGTACCAATAAAAAGACTGAAATAAACACACAAAAAAGTCAAATTAAAGCTGCAAGCAGGATAGAATGGGCCCTCACACCCTTGTGCACATTGAGGGTGGTGGCGAGATTCCGACAGGTGCTGGTGGGCATTTGCAAGCCCTGGACAATGAAAGACTGTGTACAATGTTATTTCCTAAGTGGCGTGCAAACACCTTTACTCAAACATGATCCTGTGTTGGGGGTTGTTCTGGGCCTAGCGGTCTATGCGCAAACTCAGACCAGCATGCGGACATCTTCTGAATGGGACTCTTATTATGCGTGTGACGTCTGGACCAGTTTTGACGATGTTTGCTTCAGTAAGAACAACTTCCTGTTTCATGGCAGAGCATGGACATTTGCCATGCGGTATGGACGCACTTTACAACAAAACCAAAGAAGCTCTGCAATTTAACATCATCAAGCCCATAAATTGTCACCCAGTAAATGTGAAGTCCATGTCATTGAATCTCCGGGATGAGTTCAATACATGCAAAAAAGTTGCAAATTCTATTAAAAATGGCAGGTTTCTTGTTGGACTGAGGTCATGGTATGGAGGGATATTTTGCAACATCTTGGCATGCAACCTGCGCTCACCAAATTTTGTACTCCTAGGTAAAACAGGCTTCGAGGGCTGCCCCATTGAAATTTTCTAGGGGGCACTATGGAGCCATTTTGCAACATTTTTGTGCCAAAGCTATAACATCGTTAAAGTAGTGCAAAGCTTGATGCATCTGCAAAGCATATTTTGGCCCCCAAAAAAACTATTAGGGGGTGCTACAGATAGCTGTGCCACACCAAGGCCCAATTGTATTGTCAATTTGAGAAACATTAAAGTTATAGGCTACGTGCAAAGTTTTGTGAGTTTGAGCATTTTCAGGTCCGGAAATGTATGTTCTTAAAATTAGGAAAAACACAGGAAGTGGCTTATAGCTCACTTCCTGCCTGGGAATTTTTATTTTAAAAATGCACAACACCCATATTAGACAACAAAATACATGCTTTCCATGATGTGTGCAAAGTTATCTATCCAAACATCCCTTGCATCTGAAAAAAACCCCACTTCCTGTTTTACGGTGAATAATGCGCCGCCATGGCAAATTTGATGAAAACTTATGAGTGTCATCAAGATCTGAAGGCTTTCCGGACCACATTTGAAGTGGATCTGGAAAACACTCATGGAGCAAAGTAGAAAATGTGTTATTTCCTGTTGCCAGTAAGTGGTGATATGACCGCAAGTCAATATTGAGATATGAAAATGGGACACTTATCTAGCATATGAAGTTTGGGGCAGATCAGACAAAGTACACTCGAGTCATAACTTCCCATTTCATGGCAAAACACGCAAATTCACTGGCCCGCCACGTCAAAGCCGATTGATGAAAACTCAAAAGCTTCAAGAGTTAGCATTATGAAGGTCTTGAGATGTCCAACACCAAATCGAAAGTCACTCGGATGAAATCACTAGGAGTTTGTTAAAATATGACGTGGAAATGGGAAAAATAGCACAAAAATTGCACAGTAAAATCAAAATGGCTGACTTGCTGTTGCGTTTAGGTCACAGCACCAAGACACTTTTTTTTTAGGTCTTGGCATGGTGGACAGGCCCGTCAAATTTCGTACATCCACGTGAAACGCAACACAAGGGCTGCTGAGTAGAAATTTCCTAGGGGGCGCAACGGAGCCAGTTGGCAACACCCATTTACAAGGCCAGCGAAAGAGTAACATTTTCACCAGGTCTGATGCGTGCCAACTTTGGTGAGTTTTTGAATACGTTTAGGCCCTCAAAAAAGTGATTAATTTTTATTAATAATAATAATAATAATAATAATACACATTATAAAGGACCTTTCTGACCTTTTAAATGCGTGTAGATAAACAACCAATCAGATTGCCCTATCTTACGAAGGTCCTGTCTACCCCCGATAGTACCACCATATTGCCCAACAATCAATTCAATCAGAAGCTGCGTGTAATAGGCGCAGTTGCGGACTTTTTCGAAAATGGCTCTTAGATGTGCTTGGGGAACATTAAATTCCAACAAAAGGTACCTTGCCCGGCTACAGGGTGCTCAGTTTATTCTTTTTCTAAAGCAAAAAATGTAGTTGGTGAAGTGTTAAAGATGGATTAACCCCTTTGCGCAGAAGCCAAATTTGGCTATTTATGGGTTACCCTATTTGATGCAGGAATAGGAGTGAACTGGTTAA
The DNA here is from genome assembly GCA_029721435.1 of Gymnothorax reevesii. Classification (NCBI taxonomy): domain Eukaryota; kingdom Metazoa; phylum Chordata; class Actinopteri; order Anguilliformes; family Muraenidae; genus Gymnothorax; species Gymnothorax reevesii. Next base: position 18,296,841 of record CM056580.1, on the reverse strand, counting down.
TATTCTAGACTGTGTTCCAGCTCTGCTGGCTTGTGAATATTCAATAACTGATCCGGGGGTGCCATCTAATGATACAGTAGCGCAACTGCTTCCATAAAAAGAGCTGCTCTATGTCCGCAGGTGTCTATGTCTGCAGAGAAAGCTGTTAAGGCAATGTGGATGGCCTCTCATGCAACTCAATGTGAACAAGATAGACAGACACTAGGCTGTGTTTGCTTGAAGGTAAGCAAATGCAGTTTTTTCCCCATTGCAGTAGTGCAATGTCAACCCTTGCGGAGACTTAACCAGGCGGAAAATAAGTTAACAGTGCCCACTTATCCTGAGAGGAAAAAAACAAGTTCTAAATGGCTGTTGTTAAACACCATCAAGCCGCAAGAATAAAATGGCGCTTAAATGCTAAGAGCTGGGGTCAAAACAGGAGAAATAACATTACACGTGCTGCATTATTACCGCTCTGAAGATTTCAGCGGTATGATATCACATGATCTGACAGCGCTACAGAAATTAGGTTTTCTAGTTCAGATGAAGTTGTAGTTGACAAACGCATTTACTGACATACTCAAAATCAAAACTCATGATATGAATGCAAATCTATCCGTATGAAAACTACTTGCCCTGCTTTACACGCACAGTACGATTCCACCATTTTGTCCAGTTCAGGGTTTCCCACACACAGATCATTCTGTAATTGAGAATTGCCCTGTTGATAATGCAGGCGCAAGTTTGATAAAGGGAAAAAAAACGGGAAATTTTAAAAGGTACTGGGAAATCATCTGTTCAAAAAAAATTGGTCTGTCACCACACATTACTTCCTGGTCTGTGGGAAACACTGCGGTTTGATCCCAATGTGCAGTTATTCGTCTTTTCTGCATCGATTGCCATCACTTTGCTGTGACTCTTGCATCTCCACCCATTCCATTAAAATTCCATTTTGATTTCATGGATATATCCTTGCGTAAAATGGTTAAGACCTCGCTGAACAACTTTGCCGGACAAATTGGACGCATTCGGTGAGAATCAAACCGCAGCATTACCAGGAATACGCTCAAGAGTGGTGCTCAAACTTCTGCTTTGTGGTTGTCATTTTGAAACTGAGCTGCATGGCATGGCATGGGGCCCTTTGGAGGGTCCGAGCTTGTCTGAACTAGAAGAAAAAGTCTGTGACAATAGGCTCTTCACACCAGTCAGTGCTCGGGCCCCAATAATGAACACCACCCTGACAATAGGGTCCTTGCGCCAGTCGCTGCTTGGGCCCTAAATACAAACTGCAGTGTACATCTAATAGCTTGTAATACTCTCATAGGCCTATCATCCGCAGCAGGGAGAAAATGACCAGAATTATTTGATTTTTACGCCATTTACCCATCTTGACAACAACAGGCAAACATTTTTTTCCATCCCAGAATTTTCACTTTTAGCAACTCAGGGTTATGATTTCAGCACCTCAGTCCAGAGTTTGGCTCGGCACACTATTTCTGATTCTGGCACTGGAGAATACCAACTTTGAAAAGTATGAGAATTTTTTTACTTAAATTTTATAAATCTTCAGTTTGACATGGATACTGCAAGGCACTTTAATAATAATAATAATAATAATAATAATAATAATAATAATAATAATAATGTGTAATCATGGCATATCACCATTTACAAAGAGGTACTTACGCATGGATCTTGCCATTGTAGAACTGTGTATCCATGACAACCACCAGATGTGCAGAGATGTTGGTACCCCAGCAGAGGGATCGTGATGATACCACAACTTGCACAGCCCCTTGAGGTGTAAGGACCACGAAGAGAAAAAAAATTAAAGACTCAATCATGCTGGTTTCATTAAACACAATAGGCCTAACCGCAATCTGAGAATTCTTACAATTATAAATTCAGTCAGAGAAGAGACTTCTTGCCATTTGTTCACTCAACTCCATGGACTTTAATAGTGAAACATCAATATTTGTATTCCTTTATTATGATCTCAAATGTTCTCCAGCAGTGAAAATTTGTGAAGTAATACTCATTCAAGCCATACCATCAAGTGTTCAAGAGCTTAATAGTGTGGGCAAATCTTCAGAATAATACACAAAATTTCTTGAATTCTGTTGAATGTTGAATGACAGCTGTATTTGAATTTTGTCCCATACCAGAATTGAAAAGCTGTTCCACGATCCTCCTTTCAGAGGCAGAAAGGCCCTCATGTAGGTACCCAACCCCATTTGCCAGAGTCTCCTTCAAGGTTCCATCCGTCACTTTTTCCAAGAATGGAGCCAGGTCTTTCTCCGTGCAGTGCAGGAACCTAATGTAAAATAACTGTCACTCACCAGGAATCCGTGAGAAGGGATTAAGCAACTGACTAGTAACAAAATCTTTGACCACTGTGGTGAACACAATGGCATGGAAATTTGTAAGAGCAATCAACCCAACATGTACAATATACTCTCAATGTTCAGCAAGGCTGTGAGAGATGGAGAAAATAAAATATCACAATATCTTTCTTGATACTGAGGCAATATTGTAGGAAGGACTATTCATGCCTTCACAAAATGTTTAAACTGTAAATTTTGATGAACAGCTTGTCGTAGTAGTAGTAGTAGTAATGTGGATATGATGACCAATCTGGTACAGGCAACAACAACAGTCTAGTATGTGCAGAAAACTGCATCCATTACTGTAAAGCAGCCTTTAAATCCAGAGAAGATCATACTTGCGTCATACCTAGGGGTGTGCGATATTGACAAAAAAGACATTGCAGCATTTTCTGGGATTTTCTCAATAATAATGATGAGACTATATTTTGCATCCTTCAATAACATGTTTGTAAAAATAGAGTCATGGGCATTGTAGCTCACTTTTATTTTAAGCTTTAGTGTAATTTAAGCTCATAAGTGGTAGTATTTCTTATGCTTGGGACCGATACTGGAACAATAGAGACTCCTTTTATAATTTGTGAAGGAAAAAAAAAATGGATAACTACCAGCAGTTACTATAGGGTCCAAGCAACATGAGGTAATCATCAGTTTTGGAGCAGTGAGGACAGGAAATCTATGTTTTTGAAACAATTTCCAGTTCATGGCACATAATTGAGCATGGTATACTTTGCTCCCCATACTTACGTGGATTATTCACTGCCATGTCTTTAAAATGGCAGCGGTTATCTGATTGACAAATAGCAGGAGAGGTAGCTCTGGCTAACAGGTGTTGAGCTTGACAAGAAAATCTATCGTTGTATACTTGATTGCCCTGTCCTATTACCCCCAGAGCCATGAATTTAAGCATTATTTACTGTTGTTCCAATTTACAGTGGGGTGCAAAAATTTGGGCACCCCTGGTTAAAATATCTGTTACAAGTAATCTCCAAGTGTTTGAAAGCAAACCTGAACACAAAATGATACAAAGTTAAACATGACACATTTCACCACATTTTAAAGAAAGAATAATTTTTATTTTGAACTTCAGTTTCAAAATAATAAAACAAGGAAAAAGGCCTTGTGCAAAAGTTTGGGAACCCTGTCAGCTAGTACTTTGTAACTATAACAGCTTGCAAACGCTTCCTGTAGCCAGCTGTGAGTCTTTCAATTCTTGTCTTTGGAATTTTTCCTGACAGAACACCTCTAGCTCAGAAATATTCTTTGGCCTTCTTGCATGCACAGCATGTTTGAGGTCTCGCCGCAGATTTTCAAAAATATTCAAGTTTGGGGACTGTGATGGCCATTCCCCAACCTTCATCCATCTTTCCTGGAAGTACTTCATGGTGGATTTTGAGGTATGCTTAGGGTCATAGTCTTGCTGGAATACCCAACGTCTCTTCATCTTCAATTTCTGGACAGAGCTTTGAACATTAGCCTCTAGAATGTCTTGATATTTGATGGAATCCATTCTTCCTTCCACCCGCACAATATTGCCTGTGCCCCCAGCTGCTACACAACCCCGAAGCATCATGGATCCACCTCCATGCTTAACAGTTGGCAACATGTTCTTCTCCACAAATGCTTCACCCTTTTTTCTCCAAACATACCTTCTTTGATTGTGGCCAAAAAGTTAGTCCAAAGCACATTGTTCAAATAGGCTTGAGGTTTCACAAAGTCCTCTTTTGCATACTTCAGACACTTGATTGTGTGTTGAGGTCGCAGGAAAGGCTTCTCTCTCATAACTCTGCCATGTTAGTCTTGGCTGGTTGTTTTGGGTACGCTGTATTGTTGTCCTGTGTACAACTAGACCGGTGTCTGCTACTCTTTTTTGCAGCAATGTATGGGTTCTTCTGAGCATTTCTCACCAGATCTTGGGCCATCCTACCTGAAATTTTTCTTGCCTTGACTTCAATTGTTCCATCTATTCTCCATTTTCTTATGATGTATCAGACAGCAGGAGTGGGTAGTTATAAACTTTGCAAGAGTTTTTTGTAGCCCTCCCCTTGTTGGTGAAAGTGAATTATCTTGATTTTGACATCCTTGGACAACTGTTTAGAGGAACACGTGGTTTTTATCACCAGACACAACAGGCACCATTGTCGGATACTTTAGAAGGCATGGAATTACTGCAGAATATATAGTTCAACCCTCAAATTATATTCACCTGACTCATCGAAGCGCTAAAGAGCAAATCACCTGGGTCTGGGCCTTAGTAATCATCTTCCTAAAAGCCAGTAACAATTATCCAAAAGGTTCCCATACTTTTGCACAGGGCCCTTTTTATTTTATCATTTAAAAGCTCAGAAAAGCTAAAAGAAATCTTGCTTTTAAATTTGCAGAAAGGTGTCATGTTTAACTTTGAAAGCAAACCTGAACACTAAATGCTACAATCACTTGGAGATTAATTGTAACATACATCTTAACCATGCAGGCCATGAGTAGCAGTTAGTTGGTTCATTTAATTTTCTCAAAGGATGGGTAAGTAGCAAGCCAATTTTGTCTCGATAGACTAAATTCAACTGAATGATCATTATGTGCCTGTGCTACTTCACATAGTGTTACTTCACATAGCCCAGTATTGATGGTATTACAGTTGTTAGCTCTTCGATGGGTCACAGATTTTGGTGTAATTTATTTTTAATTCAAAGTTACACAGGTAGAGTTTATAATTTACCTTTATTGGGCTAACTGATATTTAAGTTAAACATTTATGTTGGCCTATATTTGCCAGTTGTTGAAATCTGATTTTAAGAAAGAATATAAATACATATTTTTGAAAAATATTTTGGTTAGTTTAGTTGGTTCATTCATTGAAGTATTTCTTCTGCTTTTAGCGTTGGGCTTATTTGCGCTTGATGCTCCTTTAAAGCTACTGCAGCGGACTTGTATACGCCTGAAGCTCGTAGCCTCACCTCAGTTTTTTGGGACTTCTAGTGTCGCAACATGATATATAGATGGTACATTTAAAAAAACAACAAAAAAAAAGCATAATGTTGATCAAAATTTTGAAAATCACCCCCATTAATTTGTATCGGGGTTAGGATCACCCTCAGATTTTGAAGATATGGGGAACATTTGTTGTAAATTTGCAGGCTGAATGATCAGATTTTTTAAAAGCCAGCCAAAAATATGAATTATGCTGGTTTTCCCCACTATAGCAGCTAATGTGAGAACAGATAAATAAAATTAGGTCTTAGGATGCCTGATAGAAAAGCTGGTAGTGGCTCAGTTTTCTGAAAGAACATTAGTTCATCTACTATGTTTCAGTGTTTCAGCATGTTTATTTACTGCCTCTGCAAACAATACGCAGAACTGTCACAATTTTGGTCAGTCCTGCCAATTTGACCTTATTTAAATGTCCAAGTTCAATAAAACAATCAACTTGTATTACAAGGAAAAATATAATGGGGAAGTGGAAAGAGGCATAAAGACAAGTTAACAGCTTACTGGCATAGGCTATGGGATAATAGTGACATTTCAATGGCATTATTTGAAGTGCACATTTTCATATCAATCAGCTGAGGTAGCAAATTCAGCTGAGCCAGTTTACCTCAGTGCAGTGCATTCGGTCTAAATGGAATACATAGGGGAGGAAAAAAATTCTCAAAGTTACTCACCTCTGTGGAACAACATCTGCAGCGCAGAAAGTCAGAATGTCAATGGCAGTGAGACGCGTCTGTCGGCGAGATGGCACAAACACCACCACAGGTTTGGAGGGAGAGTGCTTCATGATGGCATGGTACACGGGCTTGGCCATCGACAGGAGCCGGGTTTGTGTGTGACTCACATTGAATCCCTGCCACAAAAACATTGCGCAGACATTAAGGGAAGAGAAAAGAAACTGAATAGAGGGGGGAACTTAAGGTTGACTCAACACAGACAAATTATTTAAATACCATACATTTGTTCAATAATAAGAAAATACATTTTCAGAGAAACTGTTACATTTGCTAAACCCTTAAAATACAGGAAATTAAATGGATCAGCCCGATTCACAAACAAAATCTAAACTGTGAAAATTTCAAAATGGCTGAATTTAACATGAATTCCCATAAAAATGTGAGAATGTAAGAAAAATTATTTCTTGAAGCATTAATATCAGTTCTGTACTACATCTCTGTTGTACCTGGATGTGCATCTCCAGGGGCACAGGCCGGACATTGGGGTGGAAGTTGAAAGTTGCAGTGGTGCTGCACCCCAGCCAATGAGCAACGTCCTTGGCATTGGAGAGCGAGGAACTCAGGGCTACAATGCGAATGGGGCGCTCAATCTGCGAAGAGATGTACCTCATCCTTGAGCAGATCACTTCCAGCACAGGCTGGAAGTGAGGAGAGAACAAGGGAGGCAAAACAAAGGGAGGAGGAAATATTAATGCATACATTTCAACAGGGTACAGATCACAACAGCTTTGAACAGCGGAGAACGCTTACCCCATTCTCGCCCCCGATCAGGTGCGTCTCATCGACGATGAAGAGGCTAACATTCTGAACATTCTTCCTCTGCTTCCACCGCCGAGATAGGATGTCCCACTTGTCAGGAGTGCTCACAATAATATCGCCCTTTCCCAAAAGCTTCAGGTCAGTACTGGTCTCTCCCGTCAGCAGAACTACCTTCTTATTCAGAGCACTCTGGAACTTCTGATGCCAGTCCATAAACACCTGAATGGATGAAGGGTGAAGTGGCAGAAGGCAAAGGGGATAAAAAAGGTAAGAGTTATTGTATTGTACACAGAGGGGCGATGAGTGAATGTAAATTTTTTTTTTTTTTTAAATTGTACACAAAATGCAAATACAAACGAACAGGAAACATACATAAAGCATCCAATAGGTGCAGAATAAATACATAATTTAGCACAAATTCTAGATACAAAGGGAATGAAACATTAAAACATTCGGGTATCCAATACCTGCGGCAGCGAGGGAAAGAAACCGAAAACGAGAGGTCTGTGTGTATGCGCGCGAGTGTGTGCGTATGGGAGTGTGTGTGCAAGGGCAAATATGAAGGAAGTATGCGTATGTGGTGAGAGATTCAATAAGTCATTTTAGTTTCAATAATTCACGCACATCAAATACCCATGCAATAATGTATCAAAGGTGTGGGAAGAGAACAAACCAATTGCTGCCAATAATGGAACGATACTATTAGTAATAATGATGATCGTGACAGTTCTTTTTTTTAAGCAATACGTTGAAATTGAATCAACCAATAAAGTAGCAAATAAGAATAAGAGAGAAAAATACAACAGAATAAATAAAAAGAAGGTGCATGTCCGTACGGACACTTAAAATTGAGGCGGTGGGGGATATTGCCATGTTAGTGACATTTGGTTATATTCGAATCGTTTTTCTTTTTAGGTACTTTTTTTCCATTTACATTTGTGATGGTAAATGTGGAATGGGGGGTTGTGAGAGTCCGGTTAATGTGAATTATAATTATAGAGGCTGGTTCACAGGCAACAGGCGGTGAGCGAAGTAGTGGATGTTAACAGTTAAGTGTGTTGATGGAATCCAGGTGAGCCAAAAATCATCAGATTATTTTTTTTTTTTAAATGGAGGCTGATAATTTTTCCATTGACACGTACTCGGTCAGTAGGTTTCTCCAGAGTGAAATGTTTATTTTATTCCCTTGATTTCAAGTTCATGAGTATAGTTTTAATGGCGATGATTAGGGATACCAGGAGTATTCTGTGGGATGTGTTGGATAAGTTAATGCCGGAGGCGTCACTGTATGAGCAGAGGGAAGGAAGGGGAGAGAGGAATGAGGCAGCCAAGAAGTTGAGTCGGGATGTCAGTGATGTCCTGTCAAAATTGTTTGATAGCCAAGCAGTCCAGTGTTACAAGCGAATAACCATCTGTGGTGTTTTGAGTACAGTGAGAGCAAACTTCTGTGTCTACAAAACCTATTTCAAACATTCTTTTCCCAGTGTGGTGTTCTCTATGGATTATTTTGTATTGAATAAGTTGTATGTTTGAGTTGGTTGGAGAGGAGATGTTTCTATAGATTTGGGTCCAGAGGCCACCTCTGGGGGTTGATCTGTCGGTCGTGTTCCCATTTTGTTGACGGTAAGGATATTGTTTGGCCATATACAGCAATTATTTTTGCATATTTTTGATAGCAGTTTTTTTCCTGGAAGAGATGTTTCATATATTTGGTATTAGTGGGGGAGGATCTAAATTATGTGATTTAATATTGATTTTGGACCGAATAAAAGATTTTATCGGTAAAAATTCAAACAGGTGATTCTCCCCAATGGGCGAATGCAAATTAAAAAATGATAAAGATGGATAAATGACTTCAGCGTTCATGGCCAAATTTGGAAAAGGAATACTGCTCCATCCTTAACATTCTCACAAAATCAAAAACATACCTGTTCGGCCAATGCTTCCATGGGAGTGATATAGACACAGCGGCCCTCTGCATTGTGCAGAAGCATCCTAAGAATGGCAAACTCCGCACAGATGGTTTTTCCGCTGCCAGTGGGGGCGCCCACGAAGACATTGTCGTCGCTGTTGTACACAGCATTGAACACTAGGAGGAAAAGATGCAGTTATTCAAGGTTCTCGGAGATGGTTACAATGGAGTGAGCAACTTATCTCAAAATTCTGTCAATGGCAAAAAAAAAAAAAAAAAAACTACAAAAGAACAAACTTAAAGGGGACCTAACATGCTGATCCTTCTTTTAATACTTATTAGTAATGTTATAATCTTGGTTGTTCATGCTCAACCTCTGAAAAGTTGCTAAACATAAGATACACCCGTATGAGGCGTTTGAGGCAGAGACTACTATGGACAACAAATGGGTTTTTTGAGGATGGCGGCATGAGCAAATTATGTACCCTTTTTTTTTTTTTTACTTCGCGTGATCAGGAATACTCTAGGGGAGTCAAAGATCTAAATATGAACGTGGAAAAATAGCATATTGGGTCCCCTTTAAGCTTGATGATTTGTTAAGTTAAAAAATGAAAGCAAACAGAATATTTTTATTTTGACTGGATGAGGAGTTCTATTACAGGTAGCGAGGGGCGTTTAAAACCTCATCCTGAATTTTAACCATGGTCACCATTTACTGTTGACTGGAAGACTGCCTGAGCAACCATTCAGCTTAAAAAAAGTGACTTCATCAATATACAGCTCCCCCCAGCAGCCTTTTCCAAAATTAACAGCCACAGGAACTGAACTCCCCTTCATGTTCCCCTCCCTAGCCCCTTCCAACTGAACATTTCTGAGGCTGGCACAGGAGGACCTCTGGGATCTGAAGAGTTCATGCCTTTGCTCCATGAGCTCAATCTGCCAACATGCACTGCTGAAAAAGCCTAAGTATACTAATGAACAGCCAACTCACCCTGTGTCTGGATTGGGTTGAAGAAGGGGAACTTGTCCTGATAAAGGCTTTCAAAGGCGGAATTTCGGAGAGCAGAAACAGGCAGGGGTTGCAGGTCAAGTAGCTCTGTGGGTGGTGGGTACTTCTCTGGCAGGATCAGGTGGCGGAATGACACAGGTAGCTGCGTCTCACATGCTGAGGGAGGGAAAAAAAACAAAAAAACAAAAATTCTTACACATTGTGTAAGAATCATCGCACATTGTGATAGTAGCCTGTCTGTCATAATACAGATGGAACATGAAACCTGGCTTAAGTGCAAAGACATTGTTGTGTGAGGGAAGCAAACTGCATAAAATGTCAGTGAAGGAGGCTAGGGTTTTCTTGGAAATGAGCCAATTCTTGTGGTCAGTGGTCTTTTCCAGTGAGAACCAATGTCTTATCCACCACAGTAAGTAGCGTGGTTGTACAAAGTATTTGCACAACCAGAGTCTGGGTCAAATGGTGGTTGAGGTCATATGTATACGTCCTGGGTTGCTGCATGGCTGCAGCAAAGATGCATGTACGTATCCTTCATAGGGAAGGGGTTAACACAGGTGCACAATGCAGATGTTTAAATGATAAATAGTGCAGTAGGCTTTGATGACTGAATAGAATTTAGCATTATTACCGGAGTGAATTAGTAAAGGTACTACCAAGGGCATCTTTATATGAACAAATTCTCTATTCAGTCACTTCCTGCACCTTTAAAATGCAAACAAAAATATAAACCAAGCTAAAATTCAGAAAAAAAAAAAAAAAGTGGCCATTGCAAAGACAGGAGATGGCTGATTACTTACAAAGCCAGCGGTCAGAAGCGACACGAATGAAGTACTGAGGAGGCAGCGGCTCAAACACAGGAACAAAAAAGGTGACTAGATGCTCATCCTGAGCATATTTAGCCTTGAGAAGAAAGTACTCGTGGTGGAGAATGACCTCGCTGTCTACATCTTCAACTAGGATCCAGAAGGCCTCAGAGGAGCCATGAACCTTCAAGGGACAGTCAGACAAAAGATATCTTTGATCACCATCTCACCTACATTTTAACATGGTTGATCGAGACACCAGTGTGGGCTGAGAGCACTGTTCAGTTATGCCCAATTTACGAAGTTAAACCTACGGTTAGCAATATCAATGACAGTAGTGTGTAGCTTACAAGCCAAAGCATTACTGATCCTTCCAAATCCTGTACTATTCCACTTTGAGAATACTCTGTGTACAGGATTTCATTTTCACATTTAAGTCGGCAAATAACTTAAAATTATATTGATTTCAGCAAGTTTATCGAGTATTCAACGTGACAACAGACCTTGTCGTCCCATTGGAAATCTGGCGTGATGGTGAGCTCCACTTTGAGTGTGGAACGGGTGATGGGCTGCAAATGAACTGCCAGGTCCAGCTTTGGAAACTGGTGTACATACTTGTGAATGGTTTTCCCCATCTTCGGCATGCGAATCAATTCACCTGAATATGAAAGGTACAGAACGTTAATTTATATTGCACACAAACGTTTTGATTCCATGGTTAAACTGAAATCATTGAACATAGAAGAAAGGCGTACATCCTCACCAATTTCATTATGGTTAAGGTCATACAGGCGCTCAAATGGGAAGTTTTTCTTTTCGATTTTCTTGATGACTTCCTCAGGCAGCTTTCTGAACTGACGGAGAGGAGACATGGACTGCCACCTAGGAAACGATAACAATATATAATCACGATGCCCGTCAGAGATCATAGTGTACTGGTTTTTACTGCAATAGATAAGTCTCAAGCTATAAAGAATCGGCAAATACAAATTCCTAAACTGGGGCTGGGCGATACATTTTTCCCCGATTATTTTAAGTCCAATAAAAGTAACCGCCACGATGAAGCAGACAGATGAGTTTGCTTATCTTTTCTGTACACTTACACATACAGTGGGGAAAATAAGTATTGAATGCGTCAACATTTTTCTCAGGAAATATATTTCTAATGGGGCTCTTGAAATTTTCACCTGATGTCAGTAAAAACCTAAGTAATCCACACATACAAAGAAATCAAAACAAAGTCCAAAAATTGAGTTGTGTGTAATAGTGGAATGCCACAAGGAAAAAGTATTGAACATGCTTAATGAAATTTATTTAATACTAAGTAGAAAAGCCATTTTTGGTAACGACAGCCTCACAATGCCGCCTGTATGGAAAAACTAGTCGCATGCATTGCCAAGGTGTGATTTTGGCCCATTCTTCTCCAAGGGCCTATTCTATGAACTCTGATCTTCAGTTTTTTTCCACTGATTTTCAGTTGGATTCAAGCCAGGTAATGGGCCATCCTAGCAGCTTTATTTTCTTTCTCGAATACCAAAATTTTTAGAAAAAAGCAATGTTAAAACAGCTTTCTTATTTGTAGATGTCTTGCTAAAGGGCTTATCTGGGGTTAAATGGGCAAAATTTTATTATTTTTCCAAAAAAATATTTTGTATAAAAATATTTCATAATAACCCACCTTTAATAATCACGAATTGCTACAAGGATTAAATACTGAACTCAACTTTTCAATGCGGTCTAATGCTTTTTACATTGATTTCCTAAGGTATTACTTTTTCCACATTTCTCATGTTTCTGGCAGCCATAACTTTATTTATCATTGAAAATCAATGAAATTTGCGCTGCAGGAACTTTACTTTATTAGAAATGAAATGACATAGGGAAGTTTTTTCCTATCTGTAACATACTTTGAATATTTTGAGTATTCGTAAGATTCTGCGCAAAATAATTGCAAAATTTGAGTAAAATGCCCCAAAATCCCAAAATCATAAATTGGGCAAAGAATGGCTGTGTCATTGCATTTGGATAAGCAATGGCTTTTAAATGATGAAAGAATAACTGAATTCTAATCATAGAGTTAAAGAGGAATTGGTGCCAGAATTTTTCTGCATATTTAATGAGCTTGCTCGGTTATCATGGCAACTGCATTAACATTAAAATGCCAACTTGTATCTTTTTTGGTGGTTATTACATATACCTCTTTGGATTAATTCTGAGTTGTTTCCTGGTGTCATTTTTCATTTAACCCCAGATCACCCCTTAACAAAAGTTAGAGGACGATACCATGATGCAATTAAATCTAAGAACAATGAATTTTGTGAAAAAGAGAACTTTACTGTCATTATCAGGCAAAAGGCAATATATGCTCAGATGTAAGTAAGTGGTAGCCCTGGGACCCATGGTGCTTCAGAGTGGGCCTGGGTGTCACGACAGATTGACTAGATGTGGACACAGCAGACTAAATCTTGCCTAACATTAGAAAACTTTGAACACGTTCCTAGAGTATGGTTCCAAGTTTCACACAAGAACAAAATCCTAACAGGCACTCAAGTAGTTAGAAATATACCCAATTCAGTATCAAAATGCAATCAGGTTGCAGTCAATTGAAAAATGTGGTAGGCAATAGACATACATTCTCTTGTCAATCATCTTGCAGAGGTTCATTGTCTTATCAGTCAGTTGGGCCCAGCCTCTGCTCAGCACAATCTCAAATATCGCCCGCATCAGACGCCCAGCACTCTGGAGAGACATTTTATATTAGTAAGTTATACAGTGTCCAAACACTATACAGTAATGCTTTAAACAAAATCTGTAATGACCAACAAGGGCTTCTGCAATGTGGCAGGATGTCAGAAACGAGCATAAATGACTAAAATATGCTTCTCAGCACACAAACTGAATTACCAAATTGCCTAGGAAGAAAATGTCACAACTGCAGAGCTTAAATTTGAGTGCAAACATTTCTGGAGTCCTTTAAAGAATGCCCGAGAGCAATTGCATCACATATTCGTGTCGACGGATGACAAAATTCAGTGTTACCTGGGTGACATAGACCATGTCGGCCATCAGTGCAAATCCTTCAAGCTTCAGCTGAGAGATGTAGGCCTGAAGTAAAACATTAATCTGCAGGAAAGAAATTGACTTTAAACACACAAAAAGCCAGGGTTATGTTAACTGCCAGTGCTTTAAACATGCAATACTCTGATTTAAGGAGAACCACAGACAGCTGCCGAGAGAATTTCTGCCGCTTACTGAAGTCAACATTTTGTGAGAGAAAGACAAAATTGAGAAGTTAATATAACATCTCAAAATACAGAAACTATTTAGACAGAACGACCCATTCACAAAACCTTATTACGCGCACATGCCAGTGGCACTTGGTTAAATACCTGTATGTTCGCTTTCAAAAGTGCAAATCAATGCAGAAATATACTAACCACCCATAGCAACAACCACAGGGAGATGCACAACACAGACCAGTTTCCCCTGTTAATTATTGCCAGTGGTGCCAATCTAATCACAGTGACTACAGGTCATACATTCTTTGCACTCCTAAGATGGCACTGATTCAGGTAAAATGCGGAGTACCTTGGCACTAGGCTCCTCGATGCTCTCCTTCACAGGTATGGGAACTCTCTCCAGCAACTTCTGCAGCTCCAGCTTCTCTTCCTGGAAACCACAAAACCAATTAAAGCCATACACTACCGCTCAAAAGTTTGGGATCACTTGCAAATTTCTTTGTTTTCCAAAGAAAAACACATTTTCATGCATTTCACAAACTTTTCTTTCCATTTCACAAACATTTTTATCCATTTCACAAACCATTAAAATTAATCAGATAATTTTCAAAGAATGATCTACATTTTTGCATTGAGGCCTATTATCAGCAACTGCCAGTCATCTGCATCAACCTCCTGGTATGGCTGCTAATCCAAGTTAAGCATTTTATAAGGCTAATTGATTATTAGAAAACCTTTCGGCAAATGTGTTGCATAGCTGAAAACCGTTGAACTAATAAGGGAGCGCAAAAGGGAGCATGGCATTCTTGAGGTTGGTTTAGTACCTGAAGCATCAGTAGTTGTTTGGTTCCAGGCTCAAAATGGGCAGAAAGAAAGAACTTCCTTTAGAGACCCGTCAGTCTATTGTTGTGCTTAGAAAAGAAGGCTATTCAATGCGAGAAATCGAAGACCTAATCTCTAACCAAGCCGTTAACAACTCCCTTCACAGAGCAGCATGAACTGGCACTAACAAGGACAGAAAAAAGGAGTGGGAGGCCCCGATGCACAACTGTGCAAGAAGACAAATATCTGAGAGTGTGCAGCTTAAGACAAAGACGCCTCACTGGTTGTCTACTAGCAGCTGCGCTGAATAGTTCCCGTCAAAAACCAGTTTCAGTACCAAAAGTGAAGGTAGTTTTTTGATGAAGGCAAAGTTTGAAGTACATATTCATCATTCTCCATTAATATCATTTTTGCTAACACAGACAATGTCAGCATGTTCTGTTCATTTGCTATATTTCCTATTCAGACCAATTTCATGTGTGTTTCCATGGAAAACAAGAAAATTTCCAAGTGATCCCAATCTTTTGAGTGGTAGTGTATATAACCTTTATTTGCTTGAATATTATGCACATTTTTTGACCGGAGATGAAAAACCACAAATGACAATGCCCCTACATTTAAAACTATTTCCCTGAGTTGAATGGGATTCTTCAACCAACACCCAAGGCTCAGAGTGAAAGACACAGAACATACCTCTCTAACAGTGATGTTCCTGAATTCTGAAGACAGAGAGAAGACGCGGAAGAGCTCAATTTCACTGAGAGTGGGCTTCAGCAGCTGATTGTACGTCTGAACAGAGTCATGAGTGATGTAGAAATGACTGGCAATCCTCCCGAGGTCCGTCACCTTCAGACGGGCGATATTAATGTGGGGAAAAAAGCAGAACAAATGCAGAAATATTAACAATTTAAATGGTGCACTGACGCCTTGTCAAAACTTTCCCCAATTAGCAATAAAATCATGACCAAATGAGAGAAATACCTGACCGAAATTTCAGAAAAAAAAATTTAGTTTCACCTTTCACTGCAATAAGCGTCATTACTTCCGAATGGCAGATTTTATGACTAAGCAATGTTGCTGATGTCAGATTAATGGCTTTGGCACTGTAGTAGCGCCATCACTATACCTGGAAGGCTCCAGTTCTTTTGTCGTACTTAATGAGGCTATTCTTGTCCAACACACTGGCAGCCGTGTGGATCAGGTCGAGCCGGCGCCTCTCCAGCAGGGGGTCAGCACTGCGGTCGTCATGAGACACACTGTACAAGGTGGGGTTGCGAAGCATGCGCACGTACAGGTAAGTGTAACCCAGCCAGTTTACAGCATCCTGGGAGGGGAAAGTGTTGCAATGAAGGAGGGGGAAAAGGAGAGAGAAAGTCAGATGAGAGCAGAGGGGTTGGGGATATCAGGGCCAGAGCAGGAATGGAGCAAAAAGGAGAGATGAGCCATTTTAAATTTAACACCATTTGAAATAATTTTTTGGTCTTTATTCCTAAATTTGGAATCAAGAAGAAAAAAAAAACTACCACCTGTGTGAACTGTATCCATGCGACTATTTTATATTTGGCGCGGATGAAAAATGAATGCAATAATAAAATGGTCCAACATTCAAGATCACTGGAAACTGGACTCTCACCTGGACATTTTGCACATTTCCGAGCACAATCTCTGCATTGAGCATATCAGGCAGCTTTCCCACCATCTGGCTCTCAATGGGCAGCTGCTGATTCAGCAAAGAAAGGTAGTACTGGAGCTCCCCGTGAGATGTGATCAAAATCCCCTCGCCTTTAGTGTCGTACTGAGGGCGCCCAGCTCGCCCGAGCATCTGTTGAAGAACAGCTCTTAATCACAAAATCGAAAAAGCAAACACTGAGTTCACATTATGCTGAGGACAAACAACAGAAAAATGATGAGTTTAATCAGCACTGCACCCTGCAGCAAGCGGATCTAGCAGCAATGGGGACTGAGGAGCCGGTGGGCACCCAAGAGGGCTGAAGTTTTTTTTTTTTTTTTTTTTTTGGAAGTGGCCATATTTACGATGCCGTAAACAATGATTCAGGGCTATATTTACGGCAAGCATGCGCACTGACGTTTCTTCACTTGTGTTGGCAGCCTCCATGGTTGAACTGCAGTCTACAGCGGAGTGTTTGTTTTTAATACAAACTCTCAGACTGCTTTCGAACAAGGTACGTCTGTTCAGTATCGTGCCACAGTGCGATTGTCCCCTCTCCCCTCTAGTTAGCTTTAATATCGTACCATATCTGAGTATGCCAAAATTCCACTACAGCGCGTTGCAGTACGCACCTAGGTAGTTTTAAATGGGGAAATATAGTACAGGAAGAAGGAGCAGTTACTCTTGGGTATAAAGAATTCCGTATCCAATCTCCGCTTTTTTCTGGCTTTTTATTTGCCCGTAGGATTTTAAAAGGAGGCGCCAATATGTTTTGGGGGATTTTATTATTGAGAAGGGGCTTTAGAATATTAATATCGCGAATGCAACCTGCACATGCCCTAACAACCCGGAGTGCCATCACTCAGTACCATGGATTACCACATTTAGCAGCACAAGAAATTAAACTCGAAATTTTCTTGACTGAATTTAAGTGGCTAAATCATCAAACTTGCTCCCTACAACTGTCAAACGCATGCGCACTCCGACTTGTCATAAATATAGCCCCGAATCACCGTTTACGGCGCTGTAAATATAGCCACTGCCTTTTTTGAACCATACACAATTTAAAAAAATATGGCCTGCTTCACACAGAACATTCCACCATTTTAATGTGTGTACAAAACAGATCTGTATAAAAAATTTTGTAAATGCAATGCTTTGAGCTCCAGATCAGAGAATTACAGAATTAGCTGTGTAATGTGAATATAGGCCACTAGATGGCAGTATTTACCTTTTTTTTTGTTATGCTCAGACTGGAGTCATGTTTAGACATGTTTCCAGACATGTCTGGGGCAAGTCCCCGAAAATTAAAAAAAGAGGTCTAAATGTGGGTGGGGTCTGCAAAAGAGTATATAAGGAAAAGAATTGAGACAGTAAGTAGTAGGAGAAATTGCAAGAAGAAGGATACGTGTGACCAGACCTGTCATTTCTGTTCAAGACCTGTGTAGTTTCTTTTGTGGATTTCTTTGCCTGTGTTTGAGCATTTTCTTCATCCAGGACATCACCAAGCCACCCCACCAAGAAGGGACTGTAATTATTTCTGTTTTTTTCTTATTTATCAATCTTGGTCTTTAGTTGTAGGTTGTTATTAGTCATTGTCTTTGTTAAAAATTAAATGTGTTTTAGTTGTTAAAACTGTGTTTGTCATCCCTTGCTGTTGCTGTTGTGTTATAAATGTAATAACAAATTGGGGCCATAACAAATTGGGGGCTCAAGGTCCGGGATAGACCATTGTGTGAGTAATTTATTGAAAATCTAACATTCCAAATTGTGAAATTGTTTTTGTGAATTTTCCTAGATATATATTGACAACAGCAATGGATGATTTCTTGGCATCACCAACCGTAGGGGTTTTGAAGTCTTTTAAAAAGACAGAACTGCTAGAAATTTGCAGACAGTTGGAGTTGACAGAGGTAAAACCAGCCATGCGAAAAGCAAGACTGGCTAGAGAGATAGTTGAATATTACATTGATGAAAATGTGTTTGCACCAGGAGATCTGGAACAGTTTCCAGTGGAAAATCCAAATATAGAAATGGAACTTAAATTAAAAATGCTAAAGATTGAAAGGGAGGAAAGAGAAAAAGAAAGGGAATTTGAGAGGGAAGAAAAAGAAAAACAAAGGCAGTTTGAGTTAGAAAAATTAGCAAGAGAAGAAAAACAAAGAGAATTTGAGTTAGAAAAATTTGCAAGACAGAGAGATTTTGAATTAGAGAAATTCGATAGAGAAGAAAGACTCCAAATGGAGCAACTAAAAATAAAAATTCAAACTGAAAATAAATTTCGGGCTAGCCAGGAGGTAAAACTGGTGCCTCCATTTTCGGAAAAGGATGTTGACAACTATTTCCAGTGTTTTGAAAAGGTAGCAAAGAGTTGCCAGTGGCCAAAGGAACACTGGCCTCTGATGTTGCAAACTGTCCTCAAGGGTAAAGCTCAACAAGCCTATTCGGCTTTGTCTGCAGATGATTCCTCTGATTATGAGGTTGTCAAAAAGGTTATTTTGAGAGCTTATGAGTTGGTTCCAGAGGCTTACCGACAGAAATTCAGAGGTCTGAAGAAATCTGAAAATCAGACTTATGTTGAATTTGCTAATGAAAAGCAGGTTTGCTTTGAGCGCTGGTGTACTTCTATGGAGGTCAAGGATGATTTCAACTCACTAAAAGAGATGGTGTTAGTTGAAGAATTCAAGAACTGTGTTAAAGATGATGTTAAGACCTACCTTAATGCGAAGCAAGCACTGAATTTGCAATCAGCTGCCAAATTTGCAGATGAATATGTTCTCACACATAAGTCCAAATTTCAGTCTAGCAGTAATGATAGATGGTCCCAATTTCAGAAAAAGGGTTATGGTGATACCCAAGATTCCTCACCCAAAGACAAAGACAAATCTGGTGATGGTGCTCAGAAATCCAGTAACAGGTCTGATCAAAGTGTGAAAGCTGACAGTGACAGAAGTGGTCTAGTTTGCAGTTATTGCAAGAAATCTGGTCATGTTACAACTAACTGTTGGTTCCTTAAAGCTAAGAAAGAAAAAGAAAAGGATACCAAACCAAATGCCTTTGTGAAAACAAGGTTAGAAACCCCTGTAGTAGATAACCAATCTGCTAAATTGCCTGCTTCTTGTGGGGCTAAAAAGCCTGATACAGCTGACTTCGTGAGGGAGGAATTTCTTCCATTTGTGTCAGAGGGATTTGTGGCTCTGAATGAGCATACTACTCCTGTCCCCATATATATCCTAAGGGATACCGGAGCTTCTCAGTCACTTTTGTTGATGGACTCCTTGGAGTTACGTGATGAGACCGCTTCAGGGGATTTCATACTTTTACAAGGTATTGAAGGGAGGACTGTATCTGTACCCCTGCGCTCTATATTCTTGAAGTCAGATTTAGTTACAGGACAGGTAAAGGTGGGACTTATGTCAAGTCTACCTATAAAGGGTGTTTCTCTGTTGCTAGGCAATGACCTGGCTGGGGGCAAAGTAGTTCCCCCTGTACATCTTACTTCACAGCCGAGCACTGAAAATAGGGATGAGGACCCATCTCTGTATCCTTCTTGCGCAGTGACTCGTGCTATGGCCAAGAAGGCTAAAGAAGATGATGTTGTGGTGCCGTCCAGTACATTGAATAGTCAGGACTCAGGTGGTTCGCCTCATGACTCTGATTGGCCTACTATGGTTTCTCCGTTTGAGGACTTATCAGATACTTTTATCAGTTCTCTATTCAGCCAGCCGGATGGGTCTGGTGATTCTGATGTGTCTGGAGACTTGTCTCTGTCCAGAAAGCGGTTGATTGAGGAGCAAACTAATGATCCTGAAATTGGTGTACTAAAGAGGAGAGCCCTTCCTGAAAAAGAAATAGATGCAGTTCCAGTTGGGTATTATCTCAAGGATGGTGTGTTGATGCGGAAGTGGCGCCCTCCTGATATCCCTGCCAATGCAGATTGGGCAGTGGTCAGGCAAATTGTTGTTCCGAAGGTCTATAGGAATGAGATCTTAACAATGGCTCATAGTTTACCTTTAGGAGGTCATCTTGGTGTTAACAAGACTGTTGATAAGATCATGAAACACTTCTTTTGGCCTGGGCTTCGGAAAGACGTTTCCAACTTTTGCAAAACCTGTCACACTTGTCAGGTAGTTGGAAAACACCAGTTAGACCCACCTGTAGCTCCATTGCAGCCTATCCCAGCATTTGGGGAGCCATTCTCTAGGGTCATTGTTGATTGCGTTGGTCCATTACCCAAGACTAGATCTGGAAATCAGTACTTGTTGACAATCATGTGTGCATCTACCAGATTCCCTGAAGCCATACCTCTACGTAACATCAAGGCAACTGCAATCTCGAAGGCTTTGATAAAGTTCTTCACGTTGTTTGGTCTTCCCAGGGAAATTCAGTCAGACCAAGGTAGCAATTTCACTTCAGGATTGTTTCAGCAGGTTGTGTATGAACTAGGTGCAAAACAGATTCTTTCTAGTGCCTATCATCCAGAAAGTCAGGGTGCCTTAGAGCGGTTTCATTCCACTCTCAAGACAATGATGAGGACTTATTGTTATGACCATGAGAAAGATTGGGATGAAGGGGTTCATTTGCTGTTGTTTGCAGCTAGAGAAGCAGTGCAGGAGTCTACTGGATTCAGTCCATTTGAGCTAGTGTTTGGTCATGAAGTGAGAGGACCTTTGCTATTATTGAGTGAACAATGGCAAGAGAAAGAGCCGCATATCAGTCTGTTAGACTATGTTGGCAAGTTCAAGGAAAGATTGCGTGCAGCTTGTGACCTTGCCAAAGAGAACTTGAAATCAAGTCAGGGAAAAATGAAAACTTGGTATGATCATAAGGCTAGAAGCCGTGAGTTTAAACCAGGAGAAAAGGTCCTTGTGTTGTTTCCCTTGCAGTCCAATCCATTGCAGGCTAGATTTCATGGTCCTTATGAAATTCTGACAAAACTCAATGATCTCAATTACATTGTGAAGACTCCAGATAGGAGAAAACCAAAACAATTGTGTCATATTAACATGCTAAAGCCTTATCATGACAGAAATGCTAGGGTTGCAGCTGTCATTTCAGATTCTCCAATGGTCGAAACGTGTGAAGATGAGGGGGAGTTTCAAGATGATGAACCTAGAATTAAAGCTGAAGTTCTTTCATGTAAATTGTCAAATTCTGAAGTGTTGCAAAATCTTGATGTAAAACTCCAGCACTTAGAACCCTCACAGAGAGATCAGTTTGAAAGGTTAATCAAGAAATATGAGGATTTGTTTCCTGATGTTCCAAAGAGAGTTACTATAGCCTCTCATGATGTAGATGTTGGTGATGCCAAACCAATAAAACAGCATCCATACCGGATGAATCCTGAAAAGAGAAAGATTGCTGAGAAAGAGGTTGAGTACATGTTAAAACATGATATTATCAGACCCTCCAACTCCGATTGGAGTTCACCCTGTGTGCTAGTTCCAAAACCTGATGGAAGTACTAGATTCTGTGCAGATTATCGCAAAGTCAATGCTGTAACTAGAACTGATGTGTTTCCAATACCTAGGATTGATGGTTGTATTGATAGTGTAGGGCAAGCAAAGTTTCTGACCAAGATTGATTTATTGAAGGGTTATTGGTGTGTGCCTTTAACTGAGAGGGCCAAGAGCATCTCTGCTTTTGCCACACCATCTGGGTTGTACCAGTATGAAGTCCTACCCTTTGGCATGACAAATGCCCCAGCCACGTTCCAAAGGATGATACAGTCTACAATCGCTGGATTGCCACACAGGGGTGCGTACATCGATGACCTGATCACATGGAGTGACTCCTGGGAAGAACATCTAAAAGATGTAGAGACGTTGTTCCAGCGCCTGACCCAGGCTAACCTGACTGTTAACCTGAGCAAGAGTGACTTTGGTTGTGCTACTGTCACCTATCTTGGCTACGTCATAGGCCAGGGTAAGGTGGCACCCATAAATGCTAAAGTCCAAGCCATCATGGACTTTCCAGTTCCTGACAAAAAAAAAAAAAACTTTGCGCCGCTTCCTTGGAATGATTGGGTACTACCGCAAGTTCTGCAAGAACTTTGCTGAGATTGCTCTCAGTCTAACTAACCAACTGAAGAAAGGCGTAAAGTTCACCTGGGATGATGCATGCCAGAGAGCCTTCGATCACCTGAAGTCTCTGCTGTGTCACTTCCCCGTGCTCAAATCTCCTGACTTCAACAAACCGTTCTCCATCGCGGTCGATGCTAGCGACCAAGCTTGTGGATCTGTGCTCCTACAGAGAAGTGACTCTGATGACATTGAGCATCCCGTGGCATACTTCTCCAGGAAGTTCAATCGCCACTAAAGGAACTATTCCACAATAGAGAAGGAACTGTTGGCTCTGGTCCTTTCTTTACAACACTTTGAGGTTTATGTTTGTACAGGACAAAAGCCAATGATTGTGTACACTGACCACAATCCGTTAATGTTTTTGAGTAAGATGAAAAACAAGAATCGGAGATTGTTGAATTGGAGTTTGATTTTACAGGAGTTTGACTTGGAAATTAAGCATGTGAAGGGTACAGACAATGTAATTGCTGATTGCTTATCCCGAGTTTGAATGTGTATATATATATATCATGTGTTTGAATATTGTATGATATGTATATATAGACAAGTGTTCACTTAACCATTTTGTATTGAAAAGAAAAATTTTGCCTTTATGAGTCAAAATTTTTCCCTTTTGGAATGGAGGTGTAATGTGAATATAGGCCACTAGATGGCAGTATTTACCTTTTTTTTTGTTATGCTCAGACTGGAGTCATGTTTAGACATGTTTCCAGACATGTCTGGGGCAAGTCCCCGAAAATTAAAAAAAGAGGTCTAAATGTGGGTGGGGTCTGCAAAAGAGTATATAAGGAAAAGAATTGAGACAGTAAGTAGTAGGAGAAATTGCAAGAAGAAGGATACGTGTGACCAGACCTGTCATTTCTGTTCAAGACCTGTGTAGTTTCTTTTGTGGATTTCTTTGCCTGTGTTTGAGCATTTTCTTCATCCAGGACATCACCAAGCCACCCCACCAAGAAGGGACTGTAATTATTTCTGTTTTTTTCTTATTTATCAATCTTGGTCTTTAGTTGTAGGTTGTTATTAGTCTTTGTCTTTGTTAAAAATTAAATGTGTTTTAGTTGTTAAAACTGTGTTTGTCATCCCTTGCTGTTGCTGTTGTGTTATAAATGTAATAACAAATTGGGGCCATAACAGCTGAAACCATGGCCACTGACAGAGGCATTTTTTGGTGGTCCTAACTTTGAGCCAGAACCGGGTTACGACAAAAGGAATAGTCATACTCTGCATGCAAATTGGGCTGACCACCCTGTCCGTGCTCAAACCAGCTGCACAAAGCAGGCATCAGAGTTAGAAAAAAAAGGAAAATTTTTCCCTCTGATTAAGTAATCCTCAGACAACTTCGAACTTTGGTGAGCCCAAGCTAAAGAATCCGAATCCGGAGACCTCTACGCAAACACACAGAAAAACTGCACGCATGCACACAAGACCAAGGGGCTCATACGGACCTGTAAGATGTCCAGAGCTCCCAATTCTGTCCATCGACCCTTCTCCGGGCTGTAAACCTGTGTGCCCTTGATGATAACTGTGTGCGCAGGAAGGTTCACGCCCCAGGCCAAAGTTGCTGTGGAGACCAAGACCTAAAAACAAATTTTCTAGATTTCAAAAGACAAACAAACTAAATGCATATTCTACAGAAAACAACAACTTATCTGGAAAGGAAGCAGAGCCAATGAGACTGTGCACAGTGAGGTAAACTAACCTGTATGTGGCGGTCAGCAAAAAGGTCCTCAACCAAGGTCCGGTCAACACGCGTCATTCCGGCGTGATGGATGGCAAATCCATAGGGCAGCAAATCTTTCAGCTCAAGATTCTATGGTGAAAATACACGGACCACATCTAAAACTTCAGAGTGAACATTCAGTTTCCCAGGATTCCAAGCTTCTGAACAGATTTTGTGGAGTATACCATCTCGCATAGCTTATACAGTATGAGGGCATGACATGCGCATGTACAAGAAGAAATAATTTTTTTTTGGTTCATGAATCCAACACCATGGACGCTAAAGAAAAGGATGAACATCCAGTCAAATGGCAGTGAAGGAACTCAGTTTGAGGGTATTTACATGCTGGATGACGTAAGCAGGACTTTCAATACACTGCAATAGTTGATGAACAAAAATAGCCAAGCTATAGTTACTTTATAACAAGAGCACTCTGAGAGCACAACCTCCCCCGCCAGAGTCACGACAGTGATATGCGCATCATCAGTTCATTTGCAGCATGTGCGCAAGGTTTCAGGGATGTCCAAAGAAAACTGTAGGAGTGGATTTAACCAGCTGAGTACCTTCCAATATGGGCAGACGGACAGACGAGCTACACCACAACATAATCCCGCTCTTGCGCTTTCACCCAGCAGGGAATAAAAAGCCAGAAAGACTGGCAGGATAAAATAGCGGCCCTCTGTTCCCAAGATTCTTTAAAAGGAGCAAATTATTCAACTTCTGAACAAGCTTGATTCCCAAGTTGGCATTTTGTCCCAAGATCTTGTAGGTTCATAAAATTCTGAACAAATTAACCAATTACAAAAAAAATCTAAATAAGCCCATCAGCCTCAAAATGACTGACATTAAAAAAGAGTTACAAGTCACAAATCAGCTCAATTTATCTCAATTCATGATTATCCTTAAAATAAAAAATTTGCTCAATTTTTTAGGTGACCAAAATATGGCAAATGTGGTTCCCTAGAGAAATAATGTGGGGGTGGTTCTGAAACAGTCCCGATCTCACCATTTAGAAGTTGTTCACCCTTACCTTGCATTGTTCTGCCTCAGTCCTGAGGACTTCGGTGGAGGCTGAACCCTCCCTGAGGAACAGCCCTAGTGTGTCCTTCTCCAGACACATGTCACGAATGGCTCGCGCAGTCTTTCCCGTTTCTTTTCTGGAGTGTACAAACACTAGAACCTGGAAAAACATTAGTGCATCATTAGACTGCCCATGTGAATCATCTCAAACCTAAAACCAACTGGCTTTTAAAATCAACCTCAGAGTGGTGTACTAACTGCAAAGCAAGTTCAACATTTGCCAGGCTTCCTTTGCGAGAGCTGGCTCAACACACCCTGAATTCACCGCGAGTTACAATGACTGGATAAGAAAGCCACCTATCAGACACTGAAAACCCCAGCTTGAGGCTCAACATACCTCACTAACCCACTAATCTCATTTCGTAATGCACACCAAGGTCAAAGAAAGATTAGTTATAAGAGATATTTGATGGACCGACGATGCTGAGAATTGAGTGGGATGTCACCAGTGAATCCTAGCATTGTCAATCAGAGCACGTGGGTAAACGGTTAGCCTGCAAAAGTAAAACCGGTCCACTGCACAGTGGACATTTGAACCACAGCAGCAGTGAATAAGGGTTTACAATGGATATGAAAGGAAATAATAAACATGCAAAAAAGAAAACCCAAGCCATAACTGCTGCATAGCTTCATGGAAACAGCAGTATTGCACGTGTGAACAACTGGTCAAATTTGGGACACTGCAATTTCAGTTACTTCAAACAAAGAAAAGGATACTGAAGAGGCTACTTCTGTATTAGTAAACATGCCAAACTAGGAAATAACTGTGGATTACAGCATTTTCTCTTCACTTTGGCTGTCTGTTTTGATCAATTGAATGCTTCCTACAAGAACAGGTATCGAGTTCTTCCAAAAGAAAATCTATAGGTAACTCGACATCCTTTTTTAAGGCAAAAAAACAAATGCCTCCCCTTCCCCCAACACAGCACCTCCCCATTGATATTCACAAACATTAAAAGGCACATCTACAAACAATGTTGAAAGAGCGTGCAAGGTTTGATGTAAATGTCTTAAATGGTTCCAGAATTAGAGCCTGGAAACTGTGGGAACGCTGACGTGAACGTGGACAGGAAGCCATACGTATAAAAACAATGCGTCTCCCAGTCCTGCGGGGGAAAACATAACTCCAAGCCTTTAACTGTACAGTATCTGTAAACGGCTACAGAAGTAGAATTACCTGATTCTTTCCGGCGTGTTCCATGATCTTCTCATAAACGATTTCATTCATAATTTGGAAGCGCTTGATGGCCTTCTTTTCGGTGATTCCGACATACGTCTGCTCCAAGGGCACAGGTCGAAAACTTGACACAACAAGGAAGCAACAAAGCATCATGGTCATTCCTATAAATTTTGCCAGGGAACATCTCTGTTTTTGCCTAGAGGGCTGTGACTCAATAGCGCAATAATGGACCCTGCATAGTTCTCACAAGTGAATACACAAAATTAAGGAGGAAACTACCAATATACAGTCACTGTCTCAAGGTGTGCTTTTGCGCGGAAAATTCATGCGCGGAAAAAAAGCGCACCTCAGAAAAACAAAGCTTGGGGGAAAAAAAAAAAAAAAAAAGCGCACCTCTAAACTAGAAACTAGACTGGTTCTGTCTCCATCGTTACACTCCGATGCTAGACAGTAGGTTTGATGCAGAACGGTAGCGCCAGCAGTGCTATGTTGTGGAAAAGATGGGAAAAAGTCAATGTGGAGACTGGGAAACCAAAAGTGAGAGATACGCAGTCTGTGATTGGGCAACCCGACCCAAGTGACACTTTTTCAACCAATCTGTAGATGGGATACATACACGCGACATGCAATTAGGGAAGAAATTTTCCCAAACTGGGACATTGCGCAAGGGATTATGTCCCTAAAGTGAAGAATGTATGTGGCAAGCCCATGATGACAGAGGGAAGTGAACACTTGACTTCGGGTTAAGAGACTTGAGCGACAAAATATGAGGTGAATTACAGCTTGAGAATGCTAGTCTGCTGCAGAAATGTGCATAAATTAACAATTATTGTTCCCATAAATTCACTTGCTGTGGACACGCATAGTGTTACTTGGCTGAAGTGTCAGTCGGTACGACTGGACGATGGTTAGACAGACGTTTGTTTTGGTTTCCAAATTTGATTAGGTTATGCTACGGAGTCCAGGTGCATGGTATGTGAATGTAGCTTACGAGCAACTACCATTTCTGATAGTGATTCACTGATTCTTTTGAGCCATATTAGTTAAAGCAACTATAGAGGTAAGTGCCAGTTGCAGTACAGGGGCTTTTCATAATACTGATGATTTTGTTTCCATTTTATTCCTTCTTTAATTTAAGATAAAAATGTTTTCACAAAAAAGTCAATTTTTTGTTTTAAATCTGTTCTTTGATACTTTATTCTCAGGGTGGACTTCTATTTGACCCATGCAACTGCATTAAGAGGTTTAAGCTTATATTGGAGAAGGAAATTAGGTTCATGAAAATCTCAAAATTTCAGCATGTTTAGTCTAAGAGGTAAACGAAGTTTAAATCTGTTATGCGTCAACATGTGCGCTGTACCTCAGTATGAATCTATCTTAGAGTAACATGCCCATCACAGCAAAGAACTTTCAGAAAAATTCAGTGAAAATCCCATATTTTCTTCTTCTGGTTCCTCCAGCCTAGGAATGAGCTGTGAGGGCCGCAAAAAAAGCTCGCATTGAATTCCTAGGTGAGCTTTTAGCCACTCCCCTGGAAATATTACGGCAGTGACTGAATACAGGTAATTCACTTTAATTCAATAGGCAATTCCAGCAAAACAGTCTCATGACAACTGAAATTTCAAAATAGAAATATCACTACAAATACTATATGGTCATGTGTAGTTTGGCTACCTAACTAAGGAAAATAAGGATTTCAAGCAGCTTGACCAAATGTAGGATTTGTACAACACATCCAATTTCAGCCACTGAAAAATAGCATTTTTCAACCCAAAACCATCCTTTTTCTTCTTTGCATCCTCACTCTAGCCTACCACAGGGTTTATTGTTGTTTGATTGTATGAACATCAGTGTTAGGAGCATCATCTAAATTTCTGAAGTAAGTATGATTTTCCTTGGGCTGGATGGAAGAAATGGTGCAGTCTCTTTCCGTAACGGGAGCAACAAAAAATGAACTTCTCCCTCGTTTCACAGTGCTGTTAAATAGGACTGTCAGATTCCTGCATTCATCTCTTCTACCTCCACGAGTTACATTTATAAAATAAAATAAGGGAAAAACCCCGCATAAGCTCTGAGTGGAACTGTACCAATGTCTGTAACGTGAGTAACATGTAACCTGAGTAACAGTGTCTAATGTGAGTAACACACTATCATAGATCTAAAGACTGAAGTTTATTTTCCTATTTTTCAGTGAGTGGAAGCAATTAGTTATTGTTCTTTTGAAATTCCCACCGCACATTTTGCGATACATTCTTTGGATAATGTGAATAAGAGTTTTCGTCCAGTTTTGAACAAAAACGGGCTCCTACGGTCTCAATATCGTCCTGATTGGCCTCCGCCACTGCACTTCAGATAACCCAACGTTGCGACTCCATGGTAGCGAGTGGAGAGACCCCATTATTTTCCTACCTCCACACTAGTCCCACCCACAGAGCTAAAGAAAACACTAGAGTGGACAACGTCATTGGCTGAACCAACCGCAGAAAATGAGAAGCATCTGCTATCTTGTGTATCGGCGTGGAAATCGCAGAAACACTGTACGTGTGTATACGCGACTAGATATAATTAAATGAAAAACACTGGACTGGTGTCACATATCAGCCTACAAGCACAACCATTATTTAATAAATTAAGATTTTTTTTTTTTCCCCACAGGTGTTTGTTTTCACAAAATTCTGAATGGTTAGGTTAAGTTCAAAAAATGAAATTTCAATCAACTGTAACCAGCTAACTCGGTCGCCATAGAGAATAAGTCATGCATCTCCCCGATCCCCAAATTTCAAAGGAAATGGCCGCCGGCAGCCATATTGGATGTCCAAAATTGCCGAAAATCGGTCTTGAGCATTGTAAAATAAGTATCTTCGCCTGTGTAAAAGTAAAAAAACTGTCGACGGGGAGATGCAAATATGAGTTTTGTGTGTCTATATGTCTACGGAAAGTTGTTTTCATATTTTGAACATATTTCTACCTCAAATTACTGAAGTGCTCTTTTTCTGGATTAAGGCCATTTTCATGATTAAATGTTCATCTTAGTTCATAATTATTACCAGTATAAAATTCTTTCACAGTAAAAATACTATATATAATTAAAATCAGTCCTGAATATTCATTCATTAACAGCTTTAGGCAAGGGGGGGGGGGGGGTTGGCAGTCAACCCTGAGTATCATCACTCTACTTGTAGAACTACAAATGTCATCATTTCACTTAATCATATCACTCTTTAGAGTTGATATCCCAGGTAATGAGGTTTCAAAGCACGTTTTGTTCTTCCATTGTTCCTGTAATGCAAGTAACGTAATGTGAATAAAGTGACTTTTCTTTAATTGTGTGTAGAGATAATAGTTCATTAACCTATGCCAATTGCTTTGTTCCCATAAAAAGTTTAGTAATAAAAGTTCACAATATTATCAATCATTTTGCTGTGTCTTTTCTAGTTTAGGGAGATACTGAAAGCAAATTCAGCGTAAAAAACAGCATGAGATTTATGTGTAACATGAGTAATGCTGACTGACAAAAGTCAGCCTGGAAGAACCATTAAGCAGAATTTTTCCAATGCTGTCTTATGTGGACCTCGAGAGTGGCCTATGCTTATTATGGTGGAAAAGTAAGAATGTTTAGTCCATTGACAAAATAGGGAGACACCCTTATTCAAGAGTCCTGTGCTTTAAATGTAACATGAGTAATGCTGGAATTGCCCCAATCAATGAAATTTAATGTATTGGAAGTTAAAACCAACAAAATACAAGTAAACCCAGCAAACAGGAATGAGATGTATTATTTGGTCACGGAATTAAACCAGATGCTCGTTTACAAACCTATTATCAAAGTAGAATAGGCCACGGGCAGGGTCCACGCGCAGGCAGGCAGCCACATCTTCATAATTGGGCAGAGTGGCACTCAGACCAAGCAAGCGCACATCCTCCTGGGTGAGCTCCACGTTACGGATGGTTCGGGCTACCAGAGACTCAAGCACAGGCCCTCGATCGTCGTGTAGAAGGTGAATCTCGTCCTGGTAGCACATCAAAAAGGCCATAACTATATGGACTGAATGATAAGATTTACCACTGCATCTTGGTTTCCCACAAAAGCTAAATAAAGGACACTGGTGGCCTCAGAAGCTTCCACCGTTGAGATAATCAAAATGTCCAAGTATTTGTTGACGGACGCACGGACTGAGCCCGATACCATAGATCTGAATAAAGAGCTAATTAGGAGCCTGTAACTGAAATAGTTAAGATAAAGCAAAATGTTGAGGTTTTCGGTGATATTTCTAGGCCAGTGACCTTGAAAAAAATAGGCCAAGGTCATCTTTAGGCATGTCATTTGTAGGCCTTTATGAGATGCATGTCCAGTAAAAATTAGGAGCCTGTAACTGAAATAATTGATGAGAAAGCAAACTGTCAAAGAGCTAAAAATGTATCAATTTGGTCACGGTGAGGCCTTGAACAGCTTACATTTCCAAATTATGAAGAGACAACAGAAGCCTTAAGGCTAAATGTAGCCATTTACTATAATATTTCTTTTATCATTGACTTCATATTTCAGCATAGCACATATACTCACAATGATGATCAGGCGGACCAGCTGGGTGTAGGTGCGCTCACCACCTTTCCGCGTAATGATGTCCCACTTCTCAGGAGTACAAACAATGACTTGGGTGGCATTAATCTCCTCTTTACACAGTTGGTGATCTCCCGTTAATTCTGCCACCGTGATTCCATAACTGGCCAGACGCTGGAGATGAGAGAAACAGGCAAGGGGTCAAATCCGTGTATATACTCCAAAAACAATTTAAAATAATATAGCCGCAAGCAGCCTTCCCAGCGTTCAAGCCAATAAAGACTTTCAGCGTTTCAGTATATACGCAAATTGGAAAACATTTAGTGAAACATATCGAACGCGAAGTGAGAGATATTATTTTTGCATTGCACACAATAGATAAATGCAACGAAGACTTGGCAAACGAATGCATGTATCAGCATGTTTTTAGCGTTAAATTATTGGTGCACAGAATTTAGGTAATGGCCCATACATTTTGAAATAGCTCATTGATTTTCCATGACACTGGTCCATGCGGCTTGCTGTCCTTCCCAACCCTTGCATATGAAACCCGAATAGCTGTCAGTGCCAGGAAAGTAAGCAAATATTACGCTGAAAAATCAAAGCAAACCCTCCAGAGAAAATGAGAAAGGATTATGTGGGGCCAACTGCACTTTTTGTAATGGTCTTAAAAAGAAAGGCGGCACTGGTGAGTTCAGGAATACAAAACAGCCTGGAAGACTACAGATAACGACTGCGTTGAATGAGAGGAGAATTCTTTCCCCTGCTTCGAGAAACAGCAAAGAATGTTTTGTCAGAGGCAGGCCTATCGGTGCCAAAGTCAATAATCAAGGAAAAACTTCAAGTCAATACACAGGGTTAATTTTTGTACAAAGTTAACACCGATTAAAATATAATGCTCCCAATTATACAATGACATTACTTTGGCTTCAAATTAAAATAAAATAAAAAAATTCAAGGCAATACGTCAATTTTTCCCCCCCAAGGATTGCGAAAGCATAACCTGCCCGAAATAACCTGCCCGAAGGAAAATTGTAAATGCAGCCTATATCATGACTAGAGGTACGCGAGGACTTCTTGCATGGAGGCCATTTTTCATGGATGGGGCAGGGCCTCATTTCCTAACAAGAATTCTCAATGCAATGCACGGGCATTCCAGATGATTCTGGGATTACACCGATTTGGGAGGACGGCCCTTTTTTCCAACAAGACTAAGTCTCATGAACAGAGTGATGCCCATTCATAGTCTGTCATGATGTAGAGGACATTGACTGGCTTGTACAGCACCCTAATCTCAAAGGCATTGCTTTTTGGGTCGGTCCAAGCAAAAGGGTAGGTTTGCATACCCCCAACTCCCCCCCCCCCACACTTTTTTCTGAATAGGTGGGTCAGATGCATAATTTAAGCTGATAGGTATTTAGTTCACATCCCAGAGAGATAAAAGATTACTTAATGCCCCTCACATAAACCACTGAAAAGTGATCTCATTTAATATGTCTATTTTGGAGCAATTTTTCAGTTTATTTTTGTGACATTCTTGAGTAAGTTGAAAGAGAAGCCTTATTAACACCTTAAGGGCATTCCTTTCATATTGACTTTTTTTTCTACTTGAAAATAAGTGTTTGAAGATTTAATTCCATACAAAGATTCAAATTTAGGGTGTAAGCAGAAAAAATTGTGTTTTTTTTGGAGGGTTCAGTATGTGATGCTGTTCCGTCCATCAGCTATCCCATTTATATTCTTTAACAAATACAATGAAATAAACACCTCGAAAGTAATTGTATCCCCCGAACGAAGGTCGGAGGATACTATGGATTTGGCCCCGTCACACGTCTGCCGTGTCTGCAGAGATTTTCTTGTGAATGACAGCCCACATAAGTGCACTGATTCTTTTCAAATTTTGCAGGGACATGTCTTATGGTAAGTTCATGACAACTATTGATTTTGGGTACTCTGGGACCATCTGGGCCCAACTGGGGGGCCTTCGGGGGATACATGAGCTCGGTTGCCGAGTGCTCTAGTTTTTCTGTTTGGAGCTTCAAAACTATTCATCTCCTTACAACATAAGTGGTGTGATGGTTTGTTTCTTGTGTAGTTACAAAGAAAAACACGTCTTATTTCAGCCGTCCGGAATTCCGTCAATCATCACATTACGTCACTGGCATTTTTGGATGCTCCTCTATTCCAAACGCCCGCCAGAAAGTGAAAAAATTCATTAGCTATGGATGATACTCCCCGAAATGAAGGCGTCACCAATTTTGTTGTTTACATCAATAGCGTCTTCCCGCTGTCATACACGGAGGTAGTCACATACATGACCATTGTCACGTATAATTAAGGTTCAATTCCCCACTCATTTATTTGGTGGAATATTCAAGGAGTATTCTGGATTATATATCTTCCATTTCCAACCCATCTTTTTAAGCATGGCGGATGTTGGAATGCATGCAGATTCTTCGCAAGAGATTCAAAAGTTTTTTTGACAGTATGCCACTTCGGTGCCGTTATGTGATGTGTACAGTGAAACGGTGATCAATCGTCACGTCACGCCAAATATATCATGGAAAACTGTCTTGTGCGCTGTGGCAGGAAACCCATCTCAGTATTTTGTCTTTTTTTGATCGCTGGTACGACTTTTTGGTGATAATTTTTGCGCAATTTCATGTCAAACTATCTTTTTGTATGGAGGTTATGTGTGTGATGGTTGACTTGTGCAAAAGTTGTCAAGCGTCATGTTGGCGACGATGATGTTGCATTTTATATAAAATACTGTTTGTGAGTTTCAATAAAAGTGCAGTTTGTGCTCAATGCAATTGCTCTTCATACATTTTCAAAGTGAACCACTAACATCCCAAAAAAAAAAAAATAAAAAAGTTGGAGCGATTAAATTTTGTGCCAAGCATCACATACGGAACCACCCATCTGGACATGCATCACATAGTGACCTGTTGACCACTCTGCGGACAATACGCCTAGTTTAAATGAAATGGTTTGCCTTTCATTACCTCATAACTTGCCAGGGTTAATAAGATATGAAGCTCTTTTGAATGCTGCTTACCCCTTTTGGAATAGAAAACTAGAGCACTCAGCAACCGAGTACATGTATCCCCCGAAGGCCCCCCAGTTGGGCCCAGAGAACCCAAAATCAATAGGTGTCGTGAACTTACCATCATACATGTCCCTGCAAAACTTGAAAAGAATCGGTGCACTTATGTGGGCTGTTGAGCGTTCACAAGAAAATCTCTGCGGACGCGGCAGACGCATGACGAGGCCAAATCGATAGTATCCTCGAACTTTGTTCGGGGGATACAAAAATATCTTGTCCTGCCCTCCAGCATGGACATTTTGACGTACTTAAAATCGATTGGAATCTTTGCATTTCAAGTGTTGCCCAGCAGGTTTTGTGCTAAATGTGTGTTGAGATGGTTGTTTTCTATGGCAAAAGGTTTAAATCTCAAGCAAAATGCCTTTTCATGAAAAAATTTGGCTTCTCTATTGTCCACATCACATACAGGACCATAGGGATATTTTCAACTTTTCATGGGAATTCCCCTTTAGCTGTAAATCATACCTGCAAACTCATGAGGGTTAAAAAAGGTGACAAACTAATCGTGGACCCCCCCCCCAATATTTTATTTATTAAATTATTCATTTTTATTTTTGCAATTTTGAGTTAGATTGGTAGTACAAGAGATCACAATATACATCTGAAACATAAAATCCACTGAACTGGCTGGAAAGAAAGTCATTTTCTAGACCTTTTGGCCTGAACAAGCCGTTCAAGGGCATGTTTGCGCCGTTTTGCCATGTGCCTCTTTCGGGCCATCCTCTCCAGATGCTTTTTTTTAACAGCCGACCAATGAAAGACGAGAATGAAGTTCATCTTTAGAAAAAAAAATGGCAACCTATCGATCAATACCACACAAATGGTAACGTTCATCGCTAGTGCTGGTGAAATGAAGCTTCATGAAGCGTTGAAGCTTTCCAGCCAGATGTGTTGAAGCGTGGTTCATTTCTTGATGTTTCGAATGCACTCTAGAGACCCCTATTGGTCAATAAAAACACATACGAATTGCGCTTCGTAGGAAATGGTAGTCAAGCATAAGCCTTCATCACGAAAGTGGCAGAATCAATAAATGCAAAAACAAAATGAAGTATTTTGACCACATGTTATGTCACAACAAAACTGAAAGATACTTTCGGGGACAGGACAGAGGCCAGTGAATGTGCATGTGAAACAAAGAGCCTTGTATTTTTGTTCAAAAATAATGAGCGATTCCCCTAATATTAAAAATGAAAAACTATCAAATTAAGGGAATTTATTATGTATTTGAAATTATTTGAAAAGGTTTCAAAATATGACGTCACATAATAGTCGAACAATTTGGCCTAATAGCCTCACTAAGCGACCTTATTCGGTGAAATCAAGTCAAAGTATTCCCGAACGGGAGATAACTTTCTCTTTCTCACTGGCTCCATCGCACGCAATGACAAACTCGCAAACTGCACTGACAAACCTCAACTACTGACAACCCACGAGCTGCAGAAGAGAACTGGGAGATTTTATAGTCGACTGACGTCATTTCGCCGAGACGATACAAGCCTTGACACGGAGCTCCGTTAGAAAGTGCTTCACATCTTTGATACAGGCTCCGAAGCCTTGGTATCGACCGTAACAGCACCATTCGTTGCCATCTTCGTTGACTTCTAACGCAAAAACAAGGGCTAATTCGCTCATCCTTGTCATGGTAAATAACAATAACAGTTGCTAGTTGACGCTGATAAAAGTTAGCCAACACCAAGAAAAAAAAAAAAAAAAAAAAAAAAAAAAAACACTCGACGTCAGGGGCTTTTTTGTAGCCTGGTAAACCCGCCCCAGTGAATTACGAGGGGCGGGTTTACCAGGCTATTTTTTATAGCTGACCATAAAGATGGTGAAGTTCCTCCAACAGGAAAAAATGACAATCTACCGCACTCAGTTAATGAGATAAAAACACAAACAGTAGTTGTCATTCTCGCCAAAAACAAGGGCTAATCACTCGCCCTCGACGTGGTAAAGAACAATATTAGTTGCTAGTTGACGCTGATAAAAGTTTAGTTACCGTTTTTGACACGATAGCCTGCTTGTGCTCAACAACCGGAAACAGCTAGAAAAAGCGGTTGTCATGAGGATTTGAGAAGACGCTAGGTGCATATTTTAGAGAAAGAAAGAAAAAAAACCCTGTATGCTTTGCCTCTAAAAAAAATGGTCTGATCGAGGGCTTTCTGTATTTGAAAAGCATTCAATGTGAAAAGGGAAATTCAGGGTCACACCACTGAGTTCATTAGCTGTTCATTTTCATATCTGACGAGTCGGCCATCATCTTCAGACGTCTGGAGCTAGCTGACATTATGTCTTAAACTTGATGTTTAGCAAATATAAGGTTAAAATATCATTTATGCACATATTTCTGGCACTATAGAAGACTTACCTCAGCACACGTAACTGCAACAAAATCCTATGCATTTCATCCCAGCACTCCAAAGTCGATCAAAAGGCGACTTTGCCGCAGAGACAGACAGACAACAATAGGAACCCACCCACCTTGCCAAAACTGCCCACCATCTCCTGCACAAGTGAGCGCATGGGTGCAATATAGATGATCTTGAAATCATCCACATTTATGGTGCCATCCATATTGATGTGCTTTCCAATCTCCCGCAGCATTGCCATAAGTGCAACATTGGTCTTTCCTGCCCCCTATAGACATATGATTGAAAGGAACAACCAATTAAAAAATAAATGAAATAACTTCGGTTTTACACAATATCACTTAAATCTAAACACCTCGGTCTTCATGTTACTGCCACTGAGATGAAGCGTCCATGTTACTAACTACTGTCAAGTGTTAAGTCACCAAAAAGGCACAGGATGCTCATTCAAAATCAAGATATGCTAATAGAACAAACCAAAAACCCAGCCAAACCCACAACTAACGCACGTTTATTGTGAATATCTGAATGAAAACATGCACACTGCAAATATAAAAAAATTCGACACTTGTTATTCTTAACCTGATTCGTAACCTATCCTGCTGCGCCAATTTAAGGCTTAACTTGGAGTCAAGAATGCCAGGACCTCCCTTCAGAACAGCTGTTGGAACAAATACCAGTAAAAATCCACAATTTGCAATACAGTATATGCAGTACTTCATTAAAACTTTTCAACAATTTCAAAATTACATGAGTAATGCTCCACTGTATTTTGACAGCATTGAGGATTATATAAGATATACCCCTTTTTGTAATAAAATACGTACTCACAATAATAAAAGGAGCTTTCAACATTTCAACAAATAAAAGCAGTATTTAACAACTGAAACAACGTCTAATGTGTAATAATTATTGTGTAAAACAGTCCCCCTGCCAACAGAGCGAGCAGAGATGTCCAGGGTCCTAACATCATTCAAAGACTTCAAAATAGGAAGGACAGACTTTATGTCAAACAGCAACACAAGTAAAAGCTTCTTGAGGCATTACACAAAAAAACAACTCATTGGAAGTAATTAATAAATAAATAAGCTTACTTGTACACAAAGTACAAGTACACTGGTGCCAAAGTGGTACCAAAAGTATTGATTCTTGTGACAACGCTACTTACTGTAGGAGCGCAAACCAGCAGGTTCTCATCAGTATCCATGGATGTTTTGAATAGCTTGCTCTGAATCCGGTTGAGAGTTTTAAAACCCTCAAAAGCAGCTTGTGCATATTTGGGCAGTTTCTCAATCGCCACCAGTACCTGTCATCGAGTACACCCAAAGCGAAAAACCGTCAGAAAAATCTGAAATACTTCCAAACTCAGTGGTGAAAGTCAGGACCCGTAATGTGCCTGACAATGTAAGAGATTATCACAACTACAATGAAAAGACTTAAAATTGTAACACTGTCTAAAACTAAAACAAAAATAAATATGTGCACATTAATCTAAAAAAGAACAAACCTCATCATCAGCAAAAGGTTTTGGTTTCAGGGCAGGAACGTGCACCTCCTCATAGCCCTTCCGTTGCTTGCGGAAGGATCCATCAGGCAACTGACAGCGCTTATTGGCCATAAAGTGGCTGCCTTGAGTGAATGCCAGGTCTTCTAAATCCAGCAACTGCCGTGGAGCCAGAGACTGCAGACGAAAAGATTGACTGCGTATGCGCATCTGCGACCTCTCCGCTATGCAATCCATACAACTGCCCATTAATCAATTATGAATTAACAAAATATGGATAGCACCTACAAACATCCAAGATAAAGGGGCTTCACGGACTACTTGTGCAATCAAATAGACAAAAGCAGAGTGTTTTTGTGAATTTCCATTTTCATATTATCATATCCTCACCTCCCCATGATCTAGGTCCATGGCCTCCAGGTCATTGTCCAAACGAGATTTCCTAACTCTCTCTCTACGGGATCGTTCCTCCTGTATATGGATTGCCATGTTAATTGTATGAAACAAATTTCCCAGCGACACATCATAGGTTCATAGTCAATTGTTACAATGGGTAGCAACAGCCAAATTGGTTAATAACAAGCTACACTCACACGAATGATATCCTCCTTCTCAGTCTCCTGCAACTGGTACAATATTTTGGACAAATCTTGATCAGCCTCCATCTTTCCCATGATTCTTTCCTTCTCCGACTCACTCTGAGCACTTGCCAACATGGTGCAATACTGGACTGTTTTGAGAAAGAGCACAAATATAAGCATCGATGGATACTCAAACACAAATCAGACTGCCAAAATCTGCAATGCTGAGAAAACAAAAAACGTGCATGATCCCAACATCAGGTTCAGGTTGAGGTTCTACTTTATTAGTCTCCACCAGGGAGAAATTTGTCTCGGAGACAGGGAGGTAACATGTATTCAAGAAGGATGACTTGATATACCACTTAAGTTTCAAAATGACTACTGACGAATAAGCTCCCAGAACCAAAGACAGAGAAACTTTTTTTAAAACTCATTCAGGCGTAGATATTATGGGACACCTGCAGTTTAGTGGACGCACAGTCGCCATTTTGTAATTAGTCAGGGGGTAGGGGTTGGGCCAGGGTTCGGGGTTAGGATTAGGGTCCTTAATCTTTGCTATATAGGGGCCTTCCATGAATAATTATGGGAGGCTCCTATATAGCAAAGGTTAAGGACCCTAATCCTAACCCTGGCCCAAACCCCTACCCCCTGACTGCACACAACAATGGAACACAGGCGTGAGTTTTGAAGTGCGCCTGCTAAAATGCAGATGAGCCGATATTACTCCAATGAATCAGCAGTACTGTCATAATTCAGATAGTCATTTCAATGGTTGAGGAACAGGTACTCACTCATGCGTCGATGCTGCCGCAGGATCTTTATGAAGTCAAATGTGTTAAACCCCAGCAGAAGAACCAGCTGATTCTCACACTCCCTGTCATCACTGGCAGTCTGTGCAAATATGGAGATAAAAATGCTTTAAGTGCAATAATTCCATAGTTTGGCAACACTTAAAGCTGCTGTGATTTTTCTTCTTAAACAAGGGTTAAATAGCTCCACATTCCGCCAGAGATCATTGATTTAGAGTATCGGGTCCGAGTCAACGGTCTCTGTCCTCTGCAATAAAGCAGAAAAAACAAGTGCACCGCCTATCGGCGAATGTCGTATTGCTGTGCAATACTAGTCCCCTACCGGTGTATGCATATTATATTTCCTACAAAGTACGTCAAAGTGACCTGAATAGGGTACATGACACACCCTCCCCCCAAGATGCATCCACACACCAACTTTGATGTTCCTAGGTCATACGGTACTGAAGTTATGGAGCGGACACGAATGCGGACGGACAGGCTGACGGACGGACTGACGAAGTGCAATCCTATAGTCCCCTCCGTTTCTGGTAGGGGACTAAAAATTGTGGAGTCACCCACTGCCTCTATACAATAAGGTGAGAGAACGCCATAGAGAGGCAGTCCTCTCTGCTTGTGAACTCGCAGAAAGTTGAAAATGTGTCTGAGACCCACCAGATTCTGTGACCACAGGGGGCGATATTGTACAGTATCAGTATGTGCGTAGTTAACAACAGTTGCAGGGCTTAAAGCAAAAAAAAATCCCAGGACTGAAAATTTCAGACGTGGGATAAGACATTCTGAAAGGGGCTCTAAGCTTGCAACGGTCTAGCCCTGGCCCCTGTCCTAGACAATGGCAATATAAGAGAAATATAAACAATATTGTGCGCCCAGCAAACACCAATTAATTGGGTGATATGCAACTTCACAGTTCTCAAATGCCTTAATTGTGAATGTGTACAATTTGTGCTTCATTTTAACATAAACACCTGCTGAAGTAGTAGTCTGTCTATTTCTAGTCTGGTCTATTTCAAATATTAAAATTACTGTAGGACTTTAAAGCAAAAGTGCATAGCAGCAGACCTGCCAACCTTGGCAATTTTTTTTGAGTACACATGCGCGGGTGCAAAGCACCCGCAGGGCCCACGGCATATATTTAGTGGTTTTCCCGCATGAAATGCTCACAGACCGCGTGTATTTAGGCGAGTCCCCAGTCCCCACACACCTTTTTGGGTGGGAGCAAATTGTATGTTGACTTACACTAAATGGAGGCAAGCTGTTACAACCTTTTAAAT
The DNA here is from genome assembly GCA_029721435.1 of Gymnothorax reevesii. Lineage (NCBI taxonomy): Eukaryota > Metazoa > Chordata > Actinopteri > Anguilliformes > Muraenidae > Gymnothorax > Gymnothorax reevesii. The sequence continues at coordinate 18,256,279 of CM056580.1, read as the reverse complement.
AAAAATGCCAGTCCAGAGAAAAAGTAGTATTACCAGGCTGTAATGTTGCATTGGCAATATTGACAAATCATTAATATACTAACTGCACCTGCTCAGACTTAGTTAACACTAGTCTAGCAAAACAGTCTAATCATGTTATTCTTTTTACACACTGCTGAGCAGTGCATACCATGTGCACTGTATCTCCACTGATATCAAGCAATGCAGGGTTCTCCTTCCTGACCATTGTCTCCACTCCAGCCTTCTTTCCTCTCATGACAGCACAGTTGTCCAGCAGAATGCTGACAGCTTGGTTCCAGTTTAGGCGATAGGATTTTATGACATCTGTCAGCTCAATTGTGAGGGTTGTTGTATCAGCAATATTGGCTTTTCTTGAGGCCAAGTGATGAGTAACAACTTTGCTCAAATCCTCATCATAATAGCGCACCAAAACGTTCAGCACACGGTCCATGTTTGTATTGGTGGCCTCATCAACATTTAGGGAAAAATAAATGTTGTTCAGCTGGTCAGATAACTGCTTTTTTATCTGAGTGGAGATTCCGTGAGTGCACACATATGACGCCTGTGTGTTTGAAACTGTTAATCTAGACAGTGCATTTTTGTCCAGTGCAACAGTTTTAATCAGTTCAGCAAGTGGCTGTGCTACCGTGAACGAAAGATCGTGCTCTGCAATAAATGTGCAGATACGCACTTTATGATTGCACACACGATCTGTCATTGATAGGCGAGCATCCTCACTCGTTGTTGACGCACCTGGTAGCACTGTACAGTGTTGGAGAGCTCTGACAGCAGCCCTGTGACCTGGTTCATTGTTGTGCTTGAAAAGCTTTTTTGCCATTTGAACCGTACAATAGCTTTCTGTTGCAAACACAATAGAAACAACCTCCTGGTTCCTTCAATTTTTGACACCAGGACCTGAATGGCTTTCCTGTGTCACCTATCTCATCCAACCAAGCCCACCTCCATTTGTTTTTGACAGTGCTGTCAATATTAGTCACGTCTGATCCTTCCTTCACAACTAACCGCCCCATGATTTTTCGCAGACTGAACCGGTACCACAGCAGTGAAAACACACGTGGGTAACATTTTGAGTCAAACAATGCAAGGCGGTGAATACACCAACCAATCATGATACAGTAGTTGCAGACGCAGTTGATCTAAAACATTACCCAGAATAGTAGACTTGCACACGTAACAACGCTTTTTTTAATGCAAGATAACGTAAAAATACATAACAACAACGAATCAATGACCGATCATGTGTGCAATCAAAAAGTGCGTATGTGCACATTTATTGCAGAGCACGACCTTCCGTTCACAGTTGCACAGTCATTGATTGATGGCTTTATTAGAAGTTTGCTGTTTCATACAGTTTCATAACAGTACAGTTCACGAGTACATGGTCTACTCAAATTATAACACACAGGCGTCATATGAGTACATCCATGGAATTTCCACACAGATAAAAAAAACAGTTATCAGACAAGTTGAACATGATTTATTTTTCTCTAAATGCTGACGAGGCCACCAATACAAACATGGACCGTGTGCTGAACGTTTTGGTGCGCTTCTATGATGAGGATTTGGCAGTGGCGAACCGTCAGATGTCAGGAAGGCCTTCAGTAACATTACCTTTCCCGGATAATTGCTCTTAAACTGTTTGCGACCAGGTTTGCCTGATTAACAATCAAACAGTTAACACAGTGGTTGTCAAACTTTCTCAGCTGGGCCCCCCTTTGGTACATAAGAAAATTTTTGCGCCCCCCCACAAAAATAGGTAATACATACGCACATTTTGTTTTCAGAGTCAATTGCAGTTTATTTCACACGTTGTAATTAATATAAACCTCAACCTTTTTTGACAAAATATTAGTAAACGGTCATAAACTGTAGGTAGTCATAAGCTACAACAAGGCTACTTTTAGAATTAGAAATAACAAAATAACAAACAACCACGGCGTAATTATTTGAAGTGTAACTGTTTTCAAGCACCTTGACTGTGTAATTATGTTCAGTGCAGCAGGTTTATTTCTTAATATTAAACAACATTGCTATTCATGCATTTTCCGGACACCAACAGAAACTTACTTGCATACAGCCAATCAGCGACCTTGTGCCGGACCGCTGAAGAGTGTCTCGAGACAGTTACATTTTCCTCTCTTCACTGGCCTCGCACTTTTAAGTTAAAATACTTAACCGAGATCGCGTCAGCTTATTCTAGAAAATATGAATGCTCTGCACAGATGATTTTTCTCTAGCCTAGCTGGAAACATTAAAAACGATTGGCAGGTTTGAAAACGGCCACCGTAATTTTCCAATTAAGGACACGAAAATTTAATAATTCAAAACCTCTTTTAAAGTATAAAATCATTAGGCTGTATCACACCCCTCTACCTGAGTATAGCCGTCTAGGCCTACTTAAAATTCTGTTTCTATGATGCAGAAAGAAAGCACCATAATCAACCAATATTAACAGCCGACAGCGAAGTACGAAAAAAAAATCATGAACACCACTTGCAAACCTGCCGATATGATGGTAACGTTCAGGTGCTAGGCTAGATAAAAATAATCTGTAGGCCTACAGAGCATTCATATTATTGAGAATAAGATGACACAATCTCAGTTATTTCTGCTTTGTACTCATCAGATTTTGTTCGGTGTCACTTACCATTTTATTATCAATATGCCAGATCAGTGCAGGATAAAAAGCGGCGAGTTGGGTATCGCGAGACTACATTGATTGTAACCAGCTCATTTTACCAGCTTCATATATTTGAACAATTACATTCATAACAAATTATTAATGAAAATAGCAGGCTAGATGAATGATTTGGCGAACAGTTATGTTGAGAGCAAGGCAGGCATTTACGATGTAATCGCAGAATTCTGGGCAGTGAATGGACTGTATGCAAATGATTTTCTGTTGGTGTCCGGAACTCCCGCACACCGCGCCCATCAATTTGAGAACCACTGAGTTAACAGAACAGCCACCACCAATGCGTGACAAGTTATGATTAAGAAATGTTAATGACAAAGCGATTGGCTTTGTTGATATAGGCCTAGTTGATGTGATTCCGCAAGGATGACAATCTGAAAAAATCCGAAACTTTCGCGGACTCGGCAGCAATTATTTTCGTTATCACTCAGCTGTGCATCGTACCTAACAACGCTCTTTAGCTGTCACTACATTCAGACTATAGAACGGATTCTCATGGCTTATTGCTCAATGAACCTCGCGAACTAATTTACGCAAATCCAGAAATTATAAAGACGTAGGCTATTGATATTTTCCGTAGCCATTGGTGTGTGGAAGTAAACGACGTATAATTTCGTAACGCAATGTATAACGAGGCTTTCAAAAATAAATTAGATTCTCGTCTTCCAATCAGTCTGAGCAACTGTTTCTAATCGGGAAGGTAAACTGCGAGAGGTGTCTGTCATTAAGAAGTGAAAGGTGAGGTTATTGCTGGCCCTGTGTTTCTGCCAACGGACCGTCACTGGGATTTGGCCACTGCTACCTTCCCAGTAAATATACGCTAACGTTATATATTTAGATCATACCTGATGTTCACATGGTGTAATCCACTTTCGATGTTTAAGAAAAAATCCACTGACTGCCATTATTCCTTGTGATTTCATCTTTTGGACACTGTCATCCATACTGAGCGAATTTCATAACTTCACCGCTAAAATCCGCAGCACTATGAATCATGAAGTCACATTGCTGATCTGCCATTTAAGTTACTCCAACACGACACAACAATCGCTAGCTAGTTGACGCTAAGATAATGCTTGGTGTCAGGTTACATCAGAGCTCAGCAGCCAGCGGCACCCTACTGAGTGCACTCTGAGCTGCGTATCTTTATAGATGTTTAAATTTACATTATTTCCTAGGGGAGGGATGCATCGCAGTTTGGAAATCACCTCACGAGCAAATGCAGCATTTTAACATTCTTTTCATTGACATCGCGGCCATGGCTAGACCCCCCCCCCCAAATTGAACTTTTTTTTTTTTTTTGCAAATCTGCATCGATCTCATAAATAGCCCCTAGGGAATCTCCAGGACGGAAATCCGTCCCCAGGACGGAGAACTTTAAGCCCTGCAGTTGAAAAGAGCAGCACTTATCTTTGATAACCAAAGCAGTAGAACTGATGAAGCTTCCAATCACAGCGCTAAGAGAGAAGGCATACACAACAGCCAAAGCTCAAATAACCAGGAGAGAAAAATAACCAAGGGTCCTGTAGCTTAAGTCAATGAAAATTCAATGTGTCAACTGCAACATATTTTACATAACTGTGACTTTATCGGCCACAGAAGGTCAAGTTGAGGTAAGCAAATGGACTTCACATATGACTTTCTAAATGTCTCTATACAAATTTGCAATCGTTTGGGCAACACAAGTCATTGTAATTGTATTAGGACCTTCAAAGATCACCAACAGTCAAGTTGAATGTTCATGTGTAACTAAGTCTGTAATACAAACTTAGGCTCCATCTGTGACCTTTTTAGTGAGAGAAGTTAATGAATTTTCACTAGGTCAAGTTTCACCGTTGAAGATTAACATGAATGTCATCATATACGTCCATCTACGACTTCCTATACTTCTCCACTACAAACCTACCCCTTATCTGTAACAATTTTGCTGATACAAGTCATTGAAATTTCACTGTAAAGTTTGTCCATTGAAGATCACTGAAGGTGAAGTTCAAGGTCACCAAATGAAACTTCATACATGGCTTCCGATATGCCACAAACAAACCTAAGCTCTATCTGTAATAGTTTTGGTGACAGATAGTTTGTGACATTTCACTATATGAAGTTTGACCTTTGGAAGTCACCAAGGGCCAAATTCAAAACCACCAAATGAACGTTCATATATGACTTAAGTGTTCAATACAAATATGCTCCCAATCGTCATTCTTTCCAAGCCTAGAAGCCTTTGAAAATTGTAATATTTTGCTTGACCTCAAGTTTGCCCTTTCAAGGTCATCTGAGGTCAACTTTAACGCAGCCAAAATATCATTCAAATATGACTTCCTATATGTTGATAATACAAACTTAATCTCTATCTACAACCATTTAGCTTCCACAGGAGATTTTGCCCATTCTCAATAAGACCCAATGTCAAAGTACAGCTGCCCCACTAGACCCACTTCCATTGATTCAAACAAAATGGCGCTCGCACTGTACATAGTGTATCAAGGCGAATCTCTATCTGCAACCATCTGGCCTCCATAGGCCATCTTGCACATTCTCCATAAAACCCAATGTTAAAGCACAGCGCCCTGTGGCGGCATATATTGTCACCCTGTACATATTGTTGTCGGTGACAATTTGTACTGTCTCTCCAAGTATATATTGTCCCCGGTGGCTTGCATTGTCGCTGGCGACATTTTGTGCTTAAAGTATTGGTTGTCACATATATAAAAGGCACATTGTTGTTGGCGACGATTTGGTGGATATTTAGGCAGAAAATTAAGTGAAAGAGACCACACTTTATTTAAAACTTTTCATTAATTGCTTGTCTATGAGAACGGTGTCGGTGATCAAAGCAAATGAAAGATACACAAATGCTAACAAAAAAACATTCAATAACCTTCACAAATATTTGTTGGATGTCACATACATTTAAGTTATCCATTATCCTCTTTTTGCTTCAAACAAGTTTCTTGAGAAGTAAGATGATACAACCTAGCCAAATTTTTGAAAACTTTTCATACATGACCATACAGAGACCATTCGAAATGCTTCCGGGAAGAAAAGTGTGATTTGAAGTCCACTAATTACCAGCGAGGATGGACAGTCTTCATCTCCTTGGCATAATTAGCTTACCTTAAATGAATTACTGTGTACTTTGCCTAACTTGCAATCAAGCCATTTATTCAGCCAACTGACCAATCAAACTGTGGCCTGTAATGATCGAGATGAGATAAGGAGCAGACGGACCTAACCAGACTAACGTGTTGGATTGAATGAATTTAAATCATCTGAATAAATAGCAGACCTCTTAATTCCGCCTCTCATCTTCTTATGTAAAATTAAAAAGATTTCTGAAAAATAAAATCATTTTAAGATGGCCGTGGTTTTTAAGCATTTAAAAACATACGCAAAGTGGAAAACATTTTGTGAAGAATATCGAACCTGAATGTGAAAAAATACTTTCGCATTGCACGCAATAGACAAAGGCACCTAATAAATAATTAAACAAGACTAATTTTGAAATTAAGTAATTAATCTCTCTTGAATTTGGTTACTTTTGAGTACCTAAATAGCCTACAGTGAAGGTGGAAAACAATTTATTTAAGCATATCAAACGTGGCATGTACGTAAATTGTTAACGCATTCGCACACAGCTGCCAAATGTAAAACTAGAAATAATCTAGCAAACACATTCAGGCAAATCTGTCATGTTTCATGGTCAATTAAATTTCAAAATGTGACAAACAAAAATGATCTCAATAAATTAGACTGCCAACCAATTTAAACTGCTACCTGAGCTAATCAACTGTTTCATAGAAAATTAAGCTAAATAAATGGGAAGTGGGTGAGAGCAATTGCTGGGTAGAGGACGATGATTCTGAAGACCTTAACTTTGCTTCGTTCAGCACGTAATTGGTCTGGATTGATTACTACATTTGGCCACTGCGTGCAAATGCGATAATTTGAATGTCGCGTTCGAAACACTGAAACAAAATGTTTTCCACCTTCACTGTAGGCTATTTAGTTGCTCAAAAGTAACCAAAATCAAGAGGCATGAAATATGTTAATTTTGTTCAAGTATCAAATAAAAAAGCACAAATTTGCAGCAAAGATTTGCCTGAACGTACTTGCCAAGTCTTCTGTGCATTTGTTAATTACTTGCTATGCGAAAATAATTGCCCTCACATTCAATATGCTTCAGCTTCACAAAATGTTTTCCACACCGTATATATTTTTAAATGCTTAAAAACAAGGGCAGCTTATTTTGAAGAAATCTTTAATAATATGTAAAAATTCTACAACCCCAATTCCGAAATAGTTGGGACCGGTGTAAATTGTGAATAAAATCAAATGACTTTCAAATAAGGAAAGCCAGTATTTTATTCACAATAAAGCTGCAGGTTTCAAAAAAGTTGGGAAAGGGGCCCGTTTACCATGGTGTAGCATCCCCTCTTCTTTTTAATAGTGGAGGCGTCTGGACATTGAGGAGACAAGTTACTTGAGTTTAGCCATTGGAATTTGATCCACTCCTGTTTAATACAGGCTTCCAGCTGCTGGAGAGTTTTCGGTCTCCTCTAGCGGACATTTCGTTTAATTATGCGCCAAACATTCTATCAGTGAAAGATCAGGACTGCGGGCTGGCCAGTTCAGCACACAGACTACTCTACTACGAGGCCATGCTGTTGTCATAGCTGCAGAATGTGGTTTTGCATTGTCCTGCTGATATACACACGGCCTTCCCTGGAATAGATGTCATCTGGAGGGGAGCATATGTTGCTCTAAAACCTTTATATACCTTTCAGCATTCAAGGTGCTTTTTAAAACATGCAAGTGTCCCACACCATATGCACTAATGCATCCCCTTACCATCAGAGATGCTGGCTTTTGAACTGAACACTGATAACAGGAGGGGTGGTCTTTCTCCTCTTTTGCCCGGAGGACACAATGCCCATGATTTCCAACAAGAATGTCGCATTTGGACTCGTCTGACCACAGGACACTTTGCCACTTTGCTACAGTCCATTTCAAATGAGCCTTGACGCACAGAACACAGCGGCACTTCTGGATCATGCTCAATAATGGCTTCCTTTTTGTATTATAGAGTTTTAGGTGGCATCTGTGGATGGCACGCCGGACTGTGTTTACAGACAGTGGTTTCTTGAAGTATTCCTGGGCCCATTTAGTAATGTCAATGACAGAATCATGCTGATGAGTGATGCAGTGGCGTCTGAGGGCCCAAAGATCACGGGCATCCAGTAATGGTCTTCGGCCTTGTCCGTTACTCAAAGATTTTTCCAGTTTCTCTGAATCTTTTGATGATGTCATGCACTGTCGATGATGAGACCTTCAAAGCCTTAGCAATTTGATGTTGAGGAACATTGTTTTTAAAGTGTTCCACAATTTTTTTTACGCAGGCCTTTACAGGTGGGAGAGCCTCTGGCCATCTTTACTTTTGAGAGACTCAGCCTCTCTAAGACGTCCCTTTTATAGCCAATCATGTTACACACCTGATGCCAGTTAACTGAATTACTTGCTAAATGTTCTTTTAGCTGATTCTCTTATATATTAATTGCTTTTGCAGTCATTTTTTTGCCTGTGCCCCAACTCTTGAGACCTGTTGCAGTCAGAAAATTTGAAATAAGCTCATTTTGTGGATAAAAATTTAAAATGTGTCAGTTTCAACATTTGAAATGTAATCCATGTGCTATTGTAAACGAAATATTGGCTCATGTGATCTGAAAGTCATTGCATTTTGATTTTATTCACAATATACACTTTGTCCCAACTATTTCGGAATTGGGGTTGAACAATGAGGGATGGAATTCAGTGGTCTGCTATTTATTCAAATAATTGACATTCTTTCAATCTAGCACGGTGGCCTGGTGAGATTTGTCTGCTTCTCATCATCTCTTCTTAATCATTATAGGCCACATTTTGGTTTTGATTGGTCAGTTGGCTGAATAAATGGTTTGATTTCAAATTAGGCAAAGTACACGGAAATTTATTCCAGGTAAGCTAATTATGCCAAGGTGATGGAGGCTGTCCAACCTCATTAAATAGCGGCCTTCGAATCGCACTTTTCTTCCCGGAAACATTTCCAATGGCCTCTGATCTTTGTTCAATATTAAATTAAAGGAGGAGACCGCACTTCAGCAAAGTATGTTTCAGCGGAAAGTAGACTTCTTGAAGTGTCTAAAACACATATTTTAATTTGATAATAATCAACGCATTTTTAAACCACTGTCTTCAAATTGGCTTCAATATCAGGGGGCAGACATTTTACTGGGAGAATCTTCTGATTTTGAATTTGATCTTCGGAAACCTCACCTTTAAAAATGCTTAACCTAAACCTCACACAGTTCACATCTCCCGATTAGCCACAGTTGCTCAGGCTAATTGGTAAAAACCAACGACAGTAATTTACTTTTGATAGCACTGTTATGCATTGCACCACAAAATTATGAGGCGTCTTCTTCTGCACTTAAATGACAACATAAAATCCCAATATGTCTTTATAATTTCAGCGCTTGTGTTGATCATTAAGCAGCACAGCTCAGTCAATAAATTGTTTGATTGTTAATCAGGCCAGTTTAAATAAAAACAGCTTGCGGGCAGCCAAGCTGTAAAAGGAGAGCTTACTGAAGGCCCTCTGAACAACTCCATTGCTCAGATCAACTCCATTGCCCAGATCAAAGGAAAGAGAACTGACGTCACGAAAGAATAACTGACGCCAATAGCACCGCGGCACTGGGGTTTCGCTTGGATAATGCGTTCGAAATGCTCACTTATCCTTTATACAGGGCGCTATGTATTGAATGTTCTACATTGAAAACAATATAGAGAATAAGTGAGCGGGTGGACAAGTGTACATTTCGAATGCAGCCTTAGATTCCCCAAGTAAATATGTCTGCCTTTTGATATTGACGCCAATTTGAAGACTTGCCGGTTTTAAAATGCATCACACTGAATCATTACCAAATTAAAAATTATAACACCATGCGTTTTAGGCCTAATGGCCCAGTCACACAGCCGATCACGCACGAATCACTCACAAATCACGCTCAGATTGGGTTTGTACGTGCTTGTGCGCTGAGAAATTGACCAATTTTTCGGGGTGTCAGGGGGTAGAAATCTCTGACGAATCACGCATGAATCACGCATGTATCACTTACAATCACTGACGAATCACTGACATATCGCGCACGTCGACGCATACTAGCAAATACGGTGCAGTATTCCACGAACATTCGACGCACGCCCAGTGGATGTCAGTGGAATGAACATGATACATGATGCGACGAGTGTCCCGCGCATAGTTACGCATACTCGATGCATAAATTATGCATGCCGACTCATGAATTACGCACACCAACGCACAGTTGTGCGTCGGAAAAATTTTGAACCGTTTCAAAATCAAAACTCAAAATCACGCACAAACCGCCTTCGACGCACATCCACTTACAATCACTAACAGTCCACGTTCGTTCCACCTACGAATTACGCATACGACGTACGCTCCGCGCAGAAACGAAAATCTGTGCGTAATTCGTGCGTAATTCATGCGTTTTCGCTGTGTGACTGGGCCATAAGATTTCTACTTTCCACTGAAATATACTTTGCCGAGGTGCGGTCTCCTCCTTTGGGTGTCATAGAAAAAGGTAGTAAGCAAGCTTGTCTGTCTGCCCCATAGAGGCAATTACTTTTATTGCGCTTAAAAATAATCGCAATTCGGTAAATCGCCCAGCCTTACCAAGTGATCAAACTTTCCCCCCCACTGAGAGCAGATGCAAGGCATAAGTTTCAAATCTCCTGCAAGGTTTAATATGCAATGCAGCCAGGGGCTACAATCCACTACCATTGCCCAGTGCAGACCATTCTTACATGTTACCCAGTTAGGTGACCACTACGTATTACTTTAATTTGTCCACCATACATCCATTTTCTTCCACTTATCCGGGGCCAGGTTGCGGGGGTAACAGACTGAGTAGAAAGACCCAGGCGCCCCCCTCCCCCGCCACTTCCTCCAACTCTCCCTGGGGGACCCCAAGCCATTCCCAGGCCAGCTGGGAGATATAATCCATCCAGCATGTCCTGGGTCTGCCCCAAGGCCTCCTCCCAGTTGGACCTGCCTGGAAAACCTCTAAAGGGAGGCGTCCAGAAGGCATCCGGACTAAATGCCCAAAGCACCTCAACTGACTCCCCTCGACGCGGAGGAGCAGCGGTACTACTCTGAGCTGCTCCCGGATGTCCGAGCTCCTCCGTGAATAGCTACCTATTTACTTCTGATAATCATAAATAATAATGAATGGAACAAAAAGCTTCAGGAAAGAGTAATGTTTCACATGACTGAACTGACAAAGTGCAATGCAGGAAAAATAAGTATTGAACGCGTCAACATTTTTCCCAGTAAATATATTCTAATGGGGGTTATTGACCCGTATTTCTAAACTTATGAAAATTCCAGTGAGCATAATCCAGAAGCGGAAAGAACATCATTTTACAGTAACTGGCCATGACCAGGTGGCTCCAGGTGCAAGATTTCTGACAGAGCAGTCAAAAGAATAATCAGATGAATTGTCCAAGAGCCAAGGACCACTCGTGGAAAGCTTAAGAAATTAGCAGGTACAATTGTTTCAAAGAAAACAATAAGTAATGCACTTAACTGCCACAGCCTCTATGCATGCTAACCGTGCAAGACTCCAGTGCTTAAGAAAAAGCATGTTGAAGCTCGTTTAAAGTCTGCAGCAAAACCTTTGGACAAGCCTATGAAATATTGGGAGAATATAGTCTGGTCAGATAAGACCAAAATTGAACTCTGTGGATGTCATAGCACACGTTTGGAGGACAAACTGCACTGCACATCACTGTTGGCACGATGTTTTGGGGGTGAAGTTTGGAGGTGGGAAAATCATGGTGTGGGGCTGTTTTTTAGCTATGGTACTGGCAGACTTCATATAACTGATGAATGAATGAAGAAATGTACTGAGACATTCTTGATAAGGATCTCCTGCCATCTACCAGCTCACTGAAAATGAAAGGAGGGTGGACATTTCAGCAAGACAATGACCTGAAACACAGAGCCAAAGAAACCCAATTGGTTTCAGAGAAAGAAAATTAAGCTGCTAGAATGACCAAGTCAATCACCCGACTTGAATCCAATTGAAAATCTTTGGAAAGAAGTGACGGTCAGAGTTCATTGAAGAGGCCCCCATAACCTTCAAGATTTGAAGACAGCTTGTGTGGAAGAATGGGCCAAAGTCACACCGAAGCAATGCATGCGACTACTTTCTCCATACAGGAAGCGTCTTGAAGCTCCCATTACAAACTAAGGCTTTTCTACTAAGTATAAAACAGATTTCTGCAAGTGTGTTCTATACATTTCCCCTGCGTCATTCCACTTCATTAGTCATAACTTAATTTTTGGACTTATTTTTGATTACTTGGGTTGCTACCGACATCTGGTGAAAAATTACTGTCAATAGCCTCATTAGAAATATATTTACTGAGAAAAATGTTGACATGTTCAATACCTATTTCCCCCCCGGTGTATCAGTCTAACTTTGACACATTTTATACAATTTATGTTAAGCAATTAATGTTTCATTTGCTGCCAGCCTGTCTTGAGAGTTTAACTTATGGTATGCAGTATGCACACAGATCAACACAGTTTTTACCTTGAGAATCTCCAGCACTTCATCAGCTTTCTTCTGTGAGACAATGGCATCATCATAGAAACGGCTGAGCTGCCGCTGCAGCCAGAATGCATCAATATCACGGGGATGTAGGTCTTTCTTCTTGGTTGTCATTGCATCGCCAGCAGCACCAAGCTGGAAAACACAGGATCAGGAAATTCTACATTTGAATAGATTTCATGATTTTTGGAGATGTAAGTTATGCTGATTGAGACCATAACTGACCTGTTCAGGTCGTAAACCAGAGTAGAATCTGTTTCACACCAGGCACAAATTCATATGCTAAGTAAAGAAAATTATTTCAAGGTTCATAATGATCACTTACACACCACAGAGAAATTATTTGCAAACACCTTAAGCTAGTTGTGATGTCCAGAGGCAGACAGCCAGCAATTTTTGAAATGACGCACCTGCTAGAAAATACTGGCCCCATTATTTACAATCAAACTTTGTTGTTTCTAATTTTGCATAACACTGCATGCTCTTTTGTCAGATGTAACACCCAACCAACACTGCAAGTTTCTTTTACGTTTCAGCCTTGCAGTGAAGACATCCGCAATTTATGATGTAGCACAGGCTCAAGTTACGGAGCTGGGCTCTCGTAGATTCAGCGTGACCTTCGACTGAAGTATCCATAACCATATATTGAGCATTCAAATGATGCCCCCAATTCTGAATTTTCAAAAACTGACAAGTAAAATTTCCATGAAAATGAGTGCAATCACTTTAAAATTGTAAGTTCACTGGATTTCATAGCGATATGCACGCCAAGATTTAAAATCATCCTCGATATGGTTTGTCAATAAAGCTCTTGAAAAAAATTAAAAAAGAATGCCGCAAAACACCACAGTGAACTATTTTGGGCTTGTAAATCAAGTATGAAAAAACTAGGTGAAGTATCTGACTTGCTAATTGAAGGTCAAACAAGTTGACATGGTCTACTACATTCCCCGCCAATCGAGTGCTTCTTATTTTCAAACTCCATCAAGGCCTTTACGGTCTGAAGCTACACACCAAATTTGGTTGTCCTATCTGTAATAGTTTCTGAGAAAAGTTGTCCCCTTTCTCTCGGACGGACGGACGGACGCACACACGCTTGGACGGAGGTCAAACCTATATCCCCCCTCACACTTCGTGTTGGTGGTGGATAATAACAGGTCAAGGTCACTGATATTAAAAAAGGAAACTGGTTCATAATCTAATCTAATATGCAGACCAAGGGGTCTGTAATCCGTTTTCTTTAGTTGTCGTGTAAACGCAGGGGTGTCAAACTCACCCGCAAACGGGCCAAGAGGCTGCAGGTTCACACTCCAACAATGCAGAAGCGCACCTCATACAACTAATCAGTTGTGCAGGCCTAGATAAGTAGATTAAATCAGTGCTTTCAGGTGAGCTTCTGCTTGGTAGGATTGAAGACCTGCAGCCTCTTGGCCCGTTTACGGGTCAGTTTGACACCCCTGTGTTAACGCCACTTTTCAGATGGACGGATGCACAAAGCAAGGAACATGAAGGAGGAAACGTGTCTCCATATATTGCGCGCTCTCACGCGTTCACTTCTGGAACCAGGATATCCGTGTCGTCACATTGAAAATCTTTTCTCTAGTTTCCTCCTGTTAAATCTGCCGTCATGCTGCCACTGCTTGCGCCGCTGTACTGTATATCTAGTAAAAACTAAATACAAGCTACTGTTCATATCTTTTATAACTATGTATATCTATGGATCTATGAAAACTAACAGAGTAAATGTTGGCTATTATTTATATCTTTTTATTAAAATGTACATCTATGTGTGTAGATCTTAAGTAAGAATTTACTAAATGCAGGCCATTTTCATCAATACTTGTACATAATTAATCTATTGTTCTATTCTGTAAATATTTCTATTCAAGTACATTTGTATAGCATTTATATATGTATGTATATAGTGTTTACAATTGCAGCTTTGCATATACGTGTGCAAAGATCCTTGATCTGTGGGAAACACTGATACTGAATAAGTGTTTGTTTTAATTTTCTGTAGATGAATGATAGAGTCGAACAGAAAGTTGGTCCCAACTTAAAATAACATCCATGCCGAATACATTCTTCAATTCTTTGTTAATTTTACACCTGAAAGTGTATACTTGAGGACCGGCCTGAAAAAGAGGATAATGATTTGCTTGCTGAGAACCGCAGCTACTCCAGCAGGTGGACAAGTCGAAAAGATGAGATTCCTGATAATATGTAAACAAGTCTTTGCCACTAACATGGCAATATCCCCCGCCGCCTCAATTTTATGTGTCCTTACTTGATCAGAGATTCGTTGAACAGCTTTCTCTTTCTTATTTTTGTTTCATGTACATGGTGCTCTCTACTTTCATCTCGTGAAGTCATCCATATTACCTGAGATTATTTTGTGCCCAGAGTCTGTCCTATAACCATACATGAAAATCTGTACGAGGATATTCTCAAACACCTTTGGCTCCCTGATATTAAGCTGTTAATGTGAGGAAATATTTGAAAAAATGTAGAGACCACCATTATTCAACCCATAAAGTATTTAAAATGTCTGAAAATTGCTTAATAAAAGGTACAGTAAGAGGAGAGGACCTGTTTACCCAATCTCTTATAATTAACATCAATTCTATTTGGGGTGACGTCAAGGTCATGAGGGCACCATCTCAGAATCTTTATCACCTCAGATAAGCCGCTCTTAATCATAATGAACTTTAACAATGTTTTCAGGGACAGATTTATTCAATAATTACCAGTTTCAATAAGGCTTTTAACCAATCTTTTGTCCCCTAAACGTGCCTGAATTGGAACTAACCCAGACATGTTTGCCTCAGTACTTTTCCATCTTGCTTGATAATCAGAGTTGCGCAAACAAAACAGTGTCCTCAGCTGGGAAGATTTTTAATAATAGTTTAAGCACAGAGAGCGAGTCCCTCTTTGTTCTTTGACAACTGAAGAATTTAATAGCTTATCCTTGGTATTTTTCCCATGCCAAATGTACCATGATATCATTTTCTCTCATTTATGGTTTATCAGTTATTTCGATAACTGCAACAAGCCTGAGTCTGGAAGAAGAATAAAATTCTAGGAAAGACGTTGGTTTAAGCAGGGTTCTGCTGATGCTGGTCGACCCCGATTTCCAGACCATCTTCACAATCACGCCAGTATCAAGACATTGATTCACAGCAATTACTGCCTTGGAATGATATGGTCCAGGTGTACTCATGCATTCCAAGATATTGCAAAGACTTGATCTTACATTTGCGGTCAGCGTGCAGCCAACATCCGCCTCTACACCTTCGCTGTCCTCGTCCGATCCCTCATCACGAACCTCCCCAAACTGGTCCTCATCACCTTCCTATTAGCCCACCAGAACAGAGACGAAAACAAAAACCAGTTAGATGACTACCACTTAACATGACATGGATTAACTACGGTGAAAAATTCCACTCCGTTCATCCCAGACTTCCCATACCAATTCATCCTTGCCACAAAATTGTTTCATTCAAAACCCAAAATCCTGAGGAGGCATGAGCCAGTCATTGTTCCCATTTTGCACCCATAGAATAAGCCTCTCAAAGGTTTATGAGATTACCTGATGAACAAAACTGAGCAATCAACTAAAAAAATTTGATTCAAAATAGAATAAATTAGATTTCCTCATGGCATCAGTAAAATTACCCAACATCATACATCCCTTGTCAATGAACATAAACCATTTGTAATGAATTATATCAAAGCAAGATTAATGCTACATCCCAAATGAGATTGAAATACAAAATTGCTCAAAAATGACTATAGAAATTAGTCCTGAACAAGTTAACGGTTATACAAACAAAGCTTTTAAGTTTTGTAAGCTCCATCTTTAATTAGTGGAATAATGTGCATGCTTACCTCTTCATCAGATTCAAACTGCACATTTACACCGTATGTTTCATCAATGTTGTCATCTGTGGGGGGGGGATAAAAAGATAAAAATCCAAACTATGGATACGAACTGATTTAGTCAAAGATAAATCCAAAGACATACAGTAGTGTGCATTGATGATTATACACCACCACTTTCGTCTGAAAGGGGTCCCAATACATTATTTCTATGGAATTATTTTGATGATAATGTATTCAACAATACTAAACGAAAGGAGAAAAAAAAATTCCCTCATGTACACAGAGGTAAAAATATGGGCAACACACAAAAACAGTGAATTTCCATTTTCAATTGAAGACACTGCTTCTCTCACCCATGTGATCTAACAGCGACAAAATAATGGGCTACATTCAGTACAGAAAAATAATTATAATTAGGTCTTTGCACTGGCACTTGGCGAGGGCATAAGACCTCTTCAGCAAATGAGGGTAATTTTTGCGACTAGTACGTGGTTTCATCCGTTTAAATTTTCCAATCGGACATCTGTATATTTTTCACAGCAAGTTGCTTGACCGTGCTGCAAAAAGAGGTGTATGTACTTGTCGCCGAAATTACCTTCATTCGCAAAAGAGTTCTGAAATGCTGCTCTCGCTGGAAAAAAAATTAACGTTGCTGAGTGCCAGAGCATAGACCCATTTATAATTGAATTATTTTTCTGTACTGAATGTAGCCCATTATTTTGTCGCTGTAAGATCACATGAGGGTGAGAAGCCTTGTCTTCAATTGCCACTTGATTAATCCTGAATTGGAAAACGTTTTAATAGAGGAAATCCATCAAGAACAAGTGTTTGCCACTAACATGGCAATATTCCCCACCGCCTCAATTTTGTGTCCGTACAGACGTACGGACGGACGGACGGACGGACGGACGGACAGAGCCCAATGCTATATCCTCTGCTTCGCTGCGGCGGGGGATAATTAGCCAGGACTATAATAACAAGTGTTTGCCACTAACATGGCAATATCCCCTGCTGCCTCAATTTTGTGTGTCCATACGGACGGACGGAGCCAGGTCAATAAAGGGATGGATATTTGCCCCCAAATCTTCTGGTCTAGCGCCAGCCCTGACCCGCCATTACAAGTTCTCGCTGTCGGCAGTCAACATGTTAAGCATGATAGCGCAACAAAAGGAGCTCTCCGAGATTGTTCGCAGCCACCTTGTAGCCATACATGATGCTGAAGACGGTAAATACTGCTATGGCACCGTAATGGACACCATCAAGCGTTTCAAAGACACAAGTTCGCTGAAAACTAGATGCAATAGAGGTGGAAAACTGAAGTGCCTCTGAGGTTTGTTATCAGTTTGTTAAAAAAAATAAAATTGTCAGCAGTTGACAATATGATGATATAAATAGCGCCAGAGGTAAAGAGATGAAAGTATCAAGATCTACCATTTCCAGATGCCTGTGTGAAAATAGTTTAATGGTTGTGCTGCTCCCAAGAGCTGACAACATGAAAAAAAGGCCAGAGTTTGCCAAGAAATTCAAGGATTGGACACCAATGACTGGCAACACGTCTTTTGAACCGATGAATCAAAATTGTAAATTATTTAAATGCCATCCATTTTGTGAAGGGCACCAGTCCCTTCAACATTGAAGCATCCCCGCAACATGATGCTGACACCCCTGTGCTACATGCTTGGAATGGTATTCGTTTTGCCAGCCTCCCCCGTTTCCCTCCAAAAATAGCGATGGTTATTAGCAATTTTTGTTTCATCAAACCAAGAGAAATTTCTCCAAAAAGATGTCGAAAAAGATTTGTCTCTCTCCCTCCTGCTCAGGTTAGATGCCTTCATCGTGGTCTGTTGTACGACCGTGTGTCCGTAAACTTCTTTTCCTTGTCAGCGCTCTAGCACCTTCAGTTTTTCATGGATCATTTTCACATCTTATATGCACGTATATGGGATGAAAATCTAGGCCAAGTTTGATTTTGGCCATGTTTGGCCAGGCAGGCACTGTGGCCTCGCAACCATTTTTTCCCCTTATTTCTAACACTGACCTTAGTATGTACACTTTTGACCTGAACAGTATAAACAGATATCTGGGTTAGACCTAACATGTCAGTTCTTGAAAATCAATTCGACCTTCATGCATTATATGCAAATGGGAACGTTCATAAAAAGACAAATTCAAAAAAAGATAACCAACCTGCTGTCTTACATGCCAGTTTGCAAAACTTTCTTGATGTGACATCTCAGATGAAGTATTTTTCTTGTTTACTCACCCATGTTCTGCAGCTCTTTATCTCCTCCATAATCAGTGATCTTCTTCCCCAGATTGACCAGTACATGATAGCGAGTGTCATCAGCTGGGCCCAGCAGCTGTTCCACCTCACGCCGCCGCTCCTTGTCCCGCATCTTGTCATTCTTCAGCACCGCCAAAACTTCATCTGCTGCTCCACACAGAATGTCCCTGGGCTGGGAGGTGCAGAATGCAGGTCAGAATAAAGAACAGAAAATAATAAATGAGGTCATCATTAAAAATATCTTGATTTTGCGTGACCCGACCCTGATTTTTGAATATAGGTAGGTAGGTAAGCAGAATTTTTTTTTGTTCAGTGATTTGCTTTACAGAAAGCATATCTTATTCCAAAGGACACAACAGTAAAATTCCAACTTTTGTGTATTTCTCTCAAGGTCACTGATGTAGATGAGGAACAGCAGGGGTCCCAACACTGATCCCTGAGGGATGCCAGTCCCCATGATACCTAGCTGAGATAAGATTCCACTGACCGCCACTGTGTTCTGTCCTGTAACCAATTTTGAATCCACTCCAGAACACCTCCTGTAACTCCAATGGAGCTCATTTTAAAAATTAGTCTCTTATGCGATACTTTATCAAATGCTTTCTGAAAATACAAGTATATGATGTCATAAGCCCTGCTCTGATCATAAGTCTTGGTGGCCTCTTCAAAAAAAATTCCAGGAGGTTTAACAGGCATGACCTTCCCTTACGGAAATCATGTTGGCTACCCCTCAAAATATTATGTTCAAGGAATAATTCCTGCTTGTCTTTTATGATGAATTGAATGCAAAATACTGGAGTCTAAGTTAAACTGACTGGCCTGTAATTTCCTGGCTCAGTACGGTCCCCTTTCTTAAATATAGAGCTCCTGATGTCACGTCACTCCTTTTGGCAGGAAAAGCCAAAGTGAAAATGATTGGCGCTAATGCTGATTTCAAGCCATCAGAGTTCATTGCCCGCTTTACGTGGAATGAAATTGAACTATACAATTCAAAACTTAATAGGTTAAACATCATTGGCCCTTATGCCTCAGATGTGCTTTTCACAAGTATTGACTCAGCCAGATCAGACAATATTCCACACCTGTAGCATCCAGCAACTACAACTACCTGATCAACTTTCCCTTCATAGTCTCTCTCAAAACATACAAGAGCCTTGAAGGATACAAATGGACGCAATTTGGCTTTTGGTGAATAGGGCCTGTGTCAGGAAACTTCTTTTGTGTGCTGGCTGCATCAATTTTTAAAAATACGATGCAAATAGTGTAGTGACCATTTATGAAAAAGTTGTGAGCCATTTTTGTGTGGCAGTAGGCCAGTACTGAACTGCAATTTTGCCTCCCGGAAGGGCGATGTGTGACGTCACATGGTTGCAAGGGTGAATGTCCACTCTTCAGTCGGCGCATTTGGTCCATTACCGTGAACTTGCATAAATTCAACATTTGGTTGCCGTTTTCTGTACACAAGACCATTAGAAGAGCACTTGCCTAAGGTCTAACCATCAATGACATTTGTTTTGATTGATTAAGAATGAATTAGATACATTTAATTGTTGCAATACAGAGCTGTGGTGACACTACATCATATCTTCATGGTGTGCGGCACCAGAAACAGAACGCCAGCATAATTTACTGTACATTTTACAGTGTGAATAAATACAGGAAATTATTTTTAATTCAAATTCAATGCAAAGATGCAAATAGACGCGTCGCAATTTGCGTCTTTGCATTGACTTTGAATGCAATCTGTCGTGCGGAAAATTTGTTTCGCGTCCGATGTGAAAGCAGCTTAACTCAGACAAAATCAACCAAAGAAAGGGTTTTACAGGCGTGTGTTCGGTTTGCTTTGCAACAAACTATGAACGTTAGGTAGGACTGGCTTGCGGAGTTGTTGATCATAAATAAATGGTCTGCTCGCCTGCATCCAAGGAACTGGTCTAATAGTGGATGATTGTGGAAACATCGCTGATGATGTGCCTGACATAGCAGATACGTATAATGATGGAATTGGATTTTCCTGCTAGACATTTTACAATTGACTAAAAAAGTTTCATAGCCGGAATATTTAAGGGTTTGCCTTGCAACAAACAGTGGACGTTGGGTAGCCTAGCTTGCGGACTCGTTTTGTCTTCGCACAGCAGCACAGAATGTGAGGCCATGCTGCTGACCTGAACCAGTCCAGCATGTAAACCCAACCGCTGCACACGCAGGCATATTGTTCTCTCTCTCGGCCTTCAAACGGCCTTCTTGAGTATTTTCACGAATAGTAGGGTCTGTTTGTTTGTGGCTAACAATGTCCTTGGGCACAGAAAAATGGAGACAACGGTAATTTAACAATTATCCCAATGCTTGTGCAGTCTCACTCGCCATGTATAGCTTCAACGTGCGCGCCCATGTGACGTCAGAGCATCTCCGTGAGGACTCTTCTGATTGGTTGAAATATTTTCAATGGCGGCATCTATGAAATCGTCAATTCTGCTTCAGGACCGACTTTCGGAGATCATTAGCTAAGTTGTATGAGCTCTAAATGTTCAAACATTTGCATGAATCGTTAGTTGATGACATGATCTATCTTCCAAACAGTATTTTGAAATTCCGTTGTCTATTCCTTTAAAGAATCAAGTTATACGTGTAACAGTTGTCGCTATAACTTGAATCTATTCATTTAAATGCTAGCTAATGAATTTTTCATCCCATTGACTTGAACAGACCAGAAGCTTCGACCCCCCCCCCATTCTCCAGCTGCAGCTCCCGGTCTCATTCCGGCTTCGCCATCCTGGCCGAAGTTTCGCTTTTACTCAAGGTCTCACGATGGAGGATGGATTTAGATTAGTTTTGAGTCATTTTGCCAAAAAATATCGCCTACACTCATTTCAGGATGGGCTTAATTACCTGCTTATCTGAGTACAGAGTAAACGGGGAAGATTCAAGAGCAGAGCAGTTTGGGCTCGGCTAATGGTTTTTTCAGCGGGAATTTCAGAAATTACTAGCCCAGAGTAATATCCAAACTTCTGTGACTCAGGATCTGGCTGATAAAAGCAGTAATGAGTGAAGTGTTCAGAGCAGATCACCAATCCAGATCCAGGTTTGTGTCTGAAGGTCATTCCATATGAAATCAACCGGGGCTCCCAGGGTCATAGTCTTGGATTTCCCTTAAATTTCGGTAGAATGTTGTATATGGGGCCAAATGAAGAAATAAGTTTTAACTCAATAGCCCCAGCGGTTTTCATTTTCTGGGGGGGTCAAAAAGTGGGTGTGGCACCCTCAGATGCGGCAAAATGAATTGCCATTTTCATGGGGCCATAACTCAAAAACTAATTCAGATATGGACTAAATTTTTTCAGGAATCATTAACCTTCCATAACTTAATTTACAAGTAAAAGGAACTAACTTAACCCATTCATGTATATGCTGTCGTCGTTCAAAAATAGGCAGAACCCAACATTTGGCACATTTCAGGTGGCCCTTTCACCTGAACAGAATGAGAAATCTCAAAAGGTTATGTTTCTTAGTGTAAGGGCACATACTCAGGTCTCCATTGGAACATTGATATCTTGTATAGATTTTGCAGTTGTTCTGAGGTGGGGGCAATTTTGACACCCTGTCTTGGGGGTAACCCATTTTCGGGATGTTTTTTCTCAACAGGAGTATCCTCCAATTTTTATGGGACCTTCATAAGGCTTCATAAGTCTATACTGTAAAATGAGATGGTAATGTTCTTCTTTACTTTCAACTGACCTGATCCCCAAGGGCTGCCTGGATGAAGCTCAGAAGAACCTCATAAGTTTCCCTCGTCTCCTTAGTCTTTGGCTTGTATACAATCCCCACCATTTCATCAATCCCTTCTGACAGCAGCGTAAAACCCTTCATTTTGTTAATGTCGTGTCGATCCTCATCTCTTTTTCGTCTCCTATGCAGCAAAACAAGAAAAACAATGAACTTTTGATTAACAACATTTAAGGTGGCAGAACAGTGTTTTTGTGGCCTGCCGGGTGGCTTCTCTCGCACTCCCAATATGTAACACAGCTGCCATCCAGGAAAATTG
Organism: Gymnothorax reevesii; assembly: GCA_029721435.1. NCBI lineage: Eukaryota > Metazoa > Chordata > Actinopteri > Anguilliformes > Muraenidae > Gymnothorax > Gymnothorax reevesii. The sequence continues at coordinate 18,233,678 of CM056580.1, read as the reverse complement.
TACCGCACATAAAATTTCATTTTTAAACCGCACATAAGAGATACTTGCACAAATGCAGGAGTCCCATTCCCAGTTTACTGCTTGAGTGCTTCATGAGCCAACATCATTACCTGTGATGAGGTCCATGTGATTGCACACAAATCTATGTGGAAATGTATGAAAGTCTACATGCCCTTCAACACCATGTGGCACATAAAAACCACATTAAGTGCATTTATGGGTCATTCCGTGCCAAGTAGACCAAGGTCTGCCACACACCATCTTAGAAATATTTGAAGAAAAAAAATTTAAAAAACAAGGGTGTTCGCCATTATTTCAAATCGACAAATCCCAAAACTTAAGTTCCGACTCCAATTTTTCATGGAATAATTGCCAATTTAAGGAGGGGGTGCCTAGTCACTTGCTAATGTGGCAATGACTTATAGGCAGATTTGAAGGGATACAAACACACCTTCCTGTGCTCCTGAATTAATGTCAGTGGGAGCACGTCGGTATATTACCGGAAATTCATGAACATGATTTCAGATTTGGCATATCATTTGATTTTCAGTTGGTCCCCTTGACCAAAGTATGCATAATCAGGGGTTCATATTGGAGCCTCATTCTCAGCAGATACAGCACACTGGCCCCTTAAACCCAATCCAATCTCCTGTCTCTAGTTTTGGAGTAACTTGCATCTTAAAATGCAAATGATAAAAAAAAAAAAAAAAAGAAAAACCAAAAATGCCCAAATCCATGGTATGGTTTGGTGATGTGAGCATGACAGAAAAAATGAGAAAATTTGTGGACCAGCTTTTATACAAAGTATTAGGCCAATAAAGAGTAGAAAAATTCATCTTGTGTTTCCAACTTGTTTGAGAAAAATTCTGGCATATAGGCTGTACCCTGATGCACTCAGCAAAAATCGCAATGATCAGTGATGGCGTTTTTCAGTTATCGCATGGAATGGAAATTCAAGATGGCGGCTGTGGCAGCCATATTTGATTTCGGATCGCAGCCAAAAATCGATAGGCTTGTGTTGTAACGGTAGCCTGATATCCTCACCAAAAATGGTGATGATCTGTGATGGCGTTTTTCAGTTATCGCAAGGAATGGAAATTCAAGTTGGCGGCTGTGGCAGCCATATTTGATTTCGGATTGTGGCCGAAATCGATAGGCTTCTGTCGGTGCACAAGACCAAGCAACACAGCAAAAATTGGCTTTGATTTGAGTTATCATGTGTTGTTGTCTTTCGCCGATTCGCAGCTGTGCAACGTGCCAAACAATGCCCTTTAGCAGTGACTACATTGAGAATATGGAACGGATTCTCGGAGCGTATTGCTTAATGAGCCTTGCAAACTAATTTAGGCAAATCTGTACTGGTACACGAGGGCAGACATGATTGATATTTGACATCATTTATGCGTGGAAGAAAATGCCTCATAATTTTGTGGTGCAAAGCATAACTGCTATCGAAAATACATTAGATTGTCGTCCGTTTTTCAAATTAGTCTGAGCAACTGTGGCTAATGGGGAGAAGCAAACTATGAGAGGTTTAGGTTATTAAGCATATAAAGGTGAGGTTTTCCAAAGGTCAAATTCAAAATCAGAAGATTTCAAATCAAAATGACTGCCCTGTGATATTAATGCCAATTTAGAGATACACTGGTTTTAAAATGCGCCGCAATGGATATGACCAAATTAAAATATTTGTTTTAGACACTTCAAGAACTCTACTTTCCGCTGAAATATACTTAGCCAAGGTGAGATCTCTTCCTTTAAAGCAAGCATGTATTCACATGTTGACCAAAAGATGTGTCGCCATTGCACTTTCCAACCAAGCATGTTCCCTGTCATTAACCGCACTGTGAGTGAAATATAAAAACCTATTTAAAAACAAACAAGTCGACATGGTCAACAACATCCCCCACCAATCGTGTGCTTCTTATTTTCTAACTCCATCAAGGCCTTAATGGTCTGAAGCTACACACCAAATTTGGTTGTCCTATCTGTAATAGTTTCTGAGAAAAGTTGTCCCCTTTCTCTCGGACGGACGGACGCACGCGCGGACGGAGGTCAAACCTATATCACCCTCCCACTTCGTGTTGGCGGGGGGATAATAAATACATGAATAAATAAACAATGCTAAGCCTGTCGGGGGGGTACACCAGTCCTGTTATACACTGGGGAAAACAGTGGCATTTTTCACATTACTTAATTTGCATTAAAACAGGCTGAAAGTCTACCAGCACACCAAAAAAACCTGCAGCCATCACAACCATCTAACTGATGTAATAACTTTGGCCACTCCAAGGAATAACACCAGAAACCATTTCAGTTGATGCTTTTTCTTTCTTTAAAACAGGCTGAAAGTCTACCAGCACACCAAAAAACCTGCAGCCATCACAACCATCTAACTGATGTGATAACTTTGGCCACTCCAAGGAATAACACCAGAAACCATTTCAGTTAATGCTTTTTCTTTCTTTGTACCAACTATAAAAATGAAATTTTAAGTTATGAGAAACCTAGCCCTTTACATACATCAGCTTACACTGACAACTACTGTTTCCAACAACGTAAACTTACTTTGCTCTTCTCTCTTCCAACATTTGAGGCTTGGTCCTTTGAGACTTGTCACCCATTTTGGTCCCCTCGAGTTTCCCAACCAAGGACAGCACTTCTCCTGTGGGTTCATCTCGTCGAGTTCGATCAATCAGAGATCGGTCTGCTTGCAAGACCAAGTTGGAATTCTAAACAGGATGAATATACATTGATTAATCAGAAGAAAACGACACCTTTAATTTGCATTATGAAATCTGGCAGAAGTACTAAAGGAGGGATAATTGTCACTTCACTTCTGCGCATCAATACTCCATCTCCAGAATTTACAGTCAGGCTGGCACTTCCAATAGCCTTCACAAACAAATTATGCATTCATGGAAAGAGGGTTATCTGCGTTTTCAATGACTAATTGCGCGAATGTACACCAAAAGCTTATTTTTCCAGAATTTGTTCATTATGTTGGATACTCTCTGAAACCATCATCAAAGGCTATGGAGGCCAAATTTGATATCATCTACCTAATGCCCCCTTTTCAGAGTCAATTATTGGTCATATCTCATGCATTTTTGCTATAGACTTTTCTTGTAGTGATGGCCTGCTGAAAGGTTTTTCTGAAAATACGAACATTTAAATATTTTTCCCCAATCAAGTTGAAGCCAAGAATCCTCCGGTGGAGAAAAAGATAGCCAAATGAAGCCGTTAGTGTTTCCCCACCATCGTTTTGGAGGGGCACCCCACCAGCCAAACAGAACCCCCCCTTACCCTGAAAAAAAATGTGTACATGTATATACACATACACACTTTTTTTTTAATTATTAATTTAAAAACTTAAGATCAAAAATGTTGTATTGTATCTGTGTTTGTGATGACGTTGTCACCATTGTGGATACAAACAGAAAAGGAGGCAAAAAATTGGAAAAAGGGGTGTCCTACGGTCCCTAAAACTGGCACATTTTGCAATGAGTTATAAAAACCCCATGAAGCCTGAAGGCATTATAGTGCACCACAGCAGTTGCCTTGAAAGCTAACCAAACGCAATACATATTTTATCAGCTACTTTTGGGGTATTGTGATGTCATGGCTGCTGTGATTGGCTAAGGGACACGCCAGATGCCTAAAGGATACAGGAAAGAAAAAAAATTCAGCCCGCTACAGAAGCGTATAATGATTAAGAAATTATAAATTAAAGGGAAAAAAAGATCACCTTTACGTGACGCTGATGACGTACATGGTAACCTCCATATGATCTCAAAATTATGGCAATAATCCAATAATTAATTAATCCAAAAATTACCATAAATTACAGCGCAAATTTTTGCTTCTTCTTAGCAGTGTAATTTATTTTATGACAGAGAAGTACTGTCAGGGGAAAAATAAATGCATTTTCGGTCAAAAGACTAGACACCGAAACAATACGGCCGAAACAGGATGTAGTGATGACGCAAGCAAAAACCACGGGCAGCACGCGCCTGTCTGGACTTTTATTCTGTTGATTTAGTTAAATAGTTGTGCGTTTAAATCAGGGGACGCGCACTGCCGTCACAACGTTATGGCACTTAAGTCTGCAAGTGCTGAATTAGAATTTCTGTTTGGCATTGCCCTGATGCATAGGATAGTAGCTGGTGTTGTGTCCGATTCGGTTGCACATTTAATAACGTACTGCCTAAAAATGCAAAGCAATGATATCTGCAAAAGGCATTGGGTATTCATAGAAAAAAGGGAAATACTCAAGGTATTTGTGCACCGTCTGTATTCCATAATGCAACTACAACCCCCAGAAAAATATGGAATCACCACACACCGAGGATGTTAACTCATCTTTTTTCCTTCATAACAAAGAAGCAAATAACAAATATGATAAAACAATTATGGTTTATTAGCTTGAAATTCAAGTGTCATGAAATATTTCACTTTGAAAGTGAAGGCAGAACACGAAGCAAATGCGCAAATTGCAGGAAATGGCAGAGTAGGCCTATTAGAATTCATCGCTTTACGATGCTTCATCTTATCGGTGATACCTTTCCTAAGAACAAAATGCTTCATCAGCACCTGTAAAGTTATTTTCCGCGCAATTTTCTGAAAATAGGGGGAGCATAATAACTTTCTCGAAGGGAACTGGGGAAACAGAATTGGACAAGGCCGTTGCTTCTAGTTTCGCAACGAACAGGATCACAGACAAAGAAACGCTTTTCATAAATGCAGCAGCTTTGGTGAACAAATGCAACCTTGTTTGAGAGGTAAGGCAATGCACAGTATAATTATCAAACTGCCCAAAACAACAGACCTTTCAAAAACACAATTTGATGCCTGTTTCAATGACGGAATGTGAAGCCAGTTTCCTAGCAATAACGCGGAAACGAGATTAATTCAGCCGATTCTCTCTGACCAATCAGTGGACTGCTGTGTTGTTACGTAACGCATTTTACAATTTTTCAGCATTCAGTAGTAGGCCAGTCAGTTATAGGCCTGTGGGTTATTCAGGAGTGGGGCGAAGTTAAACATTTTATTTACAATTTTATATTGTACTTTGTTGGAATGTCAGTGCCAAATAAATATTTTCATAATTTTTTACTTGAATTATTCTTTGAAGCATGGGTATTAATTTATGCAATTGCAATGCCTTGACTTTAGTTAGGTAAGTACACAGTCACAGCCATAAATGCAATGGTGCTAAAAACTGCCATAATTTCTTTCACCGTTTCGTCCAAGCATTTCTCATTTTCGGTTTCGGCCAAAAATTCATTTTGGTGCATCCCAAGAGTGAATCAGTGCTTGGTTACGGAGTGGAAGGCATCAGCACACTCGCAGCCACACCGCGATAATTTAGGCTATAGCCCACAATTACCAACATTTCGACACAAGTTCGTTACGGACATTGTGAATCGATGCATACTCTGAAGACTTGCATCGAAACCTCCGGTAATTAAATACATGTAATGATCACAAAATAATGAACGGATTTCTTTGAAATTTTGTGGGTGGGATGCCATTACATCAGGGATGGATCCTTTTGATTTTCACTGCAATCCGTCAAACAAGTGGCCAGAGGTATGCGCTCTACTGCTCTACCCTTCTACTTTTCAAAAATATCACGATGCAAAGAGGATGGAAGTAGAATTATTGGAGTTCATATGATGCACAATGTTATTGGATATTGAAATTGTTTCGCGAGTAATCACAGCGTGGCTTAGAATAACGTTTCAAAGGTCGGCAATGAGAAGGTAAATAGGCCAAGTGAAAAGCGTTTATCAAAATAAAACGCGTCGCCTAAGAGCGTATAAATTCATCAGGAAAGTACTCAGCGGAAGTGGACTGAATAATCAGTGAAATCACTGGCTGCCAGGGCATGTGGAACTCCCTGTACATGCAAAATAAAGAAAACAGTTTCTTTAAGTTCAATAGCTCCATTCATCACATACTGTACCATTAAAGGGCTAGTGTCTAAAATGGGGGGAAACAGTGACATTCACCGTTCAGATTCTAGGGGGCTGCCAAGCTTTCACGGAATTACAGTCCCATTACATTTTGGGTTGTAACTCTACAGCTTAATAAGATAAAATCAAGTATGATGTGTCATTTTGAAGGTATTAACTTGTTCTTTAATATTATTTAGTGAAAATATATTTTTTGAGAAATTTTCATAGAAGAAACGAGCAAAAACTACTCCGTCACAGAATTACACGAAATTGACGTGGTTTTTTTTAAATGTTGTGTTTAACTATTCAGAAAATTATGTTCCTGTCATAGTTAAGTAATGAAACTTCAATATGTTCATATTTAAGGTGTTTTTTGTTAATACTGTAAGTTATAGAAACAAAAATTGACTTTAACCCTGCTTTATGGGCAAGAAATTTCAAAAAGTCAATGTCACGTGTAATGTGAATATAGGCCACTAGATGGCAGTATTTACCTTGTTTTTGTTAAGCTCAGACTGGAGTCATGTTTGGACATGTTTCCAGACATGTCTGGGGCAAGTCTCAGAAAATTAAAAAAAAGAGGTCTTAATATGGGTGGGGTCTGCAAAAGAGTATATAAGGAAAAGAATTGAGACAGTAAAGTAGTAGGAGAAATTGCAAGAAGATGACCAGACCTGCCATTCTGTTCAAGACCTGTGACGTTTCTTTTGTGGATTTCTTTGCCTGTGTTTGAGCATTTTCTTCATCCAGGACATCACCAAGCCACCCCACTAAAAAGGGACTGTAATTATTTCTGTTTTTTCTTATTTATCAATCTTGGTCTTTAGTTGTAGGTTGTTATTAGTCTTTGTCTTTGTTAAAAATTAAATGTGTTTTAGTTGTTAAAACTGTGTTTGTCATCCCTTGCTGTTGCTGTTGTGTTATAAATGTAATAACAAATTGGGGCCATAACAAATTGGGGGCTCAAGGTCCGGGATAGACCATTGTGTGAGTAATTTATTGAAAATCTAACATTCCAAATTGTGAAATTGTTTTTGTGAATTTTCCTAGATATATATTGACAACAGCAATGGATGATTTCTTGGCATCACCAACCGTAGGGGTTTTGAAGTCTTTTAAAAAGACAGAACTGCTAGAAATTTGCAGACAGTTGGAGCTGACAGAGGTAAAACCAGCCATGCGAAAAGCAAGACTGGCTAGAGAGATAGTTGAATATTACATTGATGAAAATGTGTTTGCACCAGGAGATCTGGAACAGTTTCCAGTGGAAAATCCAAATATAGAAATGGAACTTAAATTAAAAATGCTAGAGATTGAAAGGGAGGAAAGAGAAAAAGAAAGGGAGGAAAAAGAGAAAGAAAGGGAAGAAAGAGAAAAAGAAAGGGAGGAAAAAGAGAAACAAAGAGAATTTGAGAGGGAAGAAAAAGAAAAACAAAGGCAGTTTGAGTTAGAAAAATTAGCAAGAGAAGAAAAACAAAGAGAATTTGAGAGAGAGAAAGAGGAAAGAGCAGAAAGAGAGAGACAGAGACAGAGAGATTTTGAATTAGAGAAATTCGATAGAGAAGAAAGACTCCAAATGGAGCAACTAAAAATTAAAATTCAAACTCAAAATAAATTTCGTGCCAGTCAGGAGGTAAAACTGGTGCCTCCATTTTCAGAAAAGGATGTTGACAACTATTTCCAGTGTTTTGAAAAGGTAGCAAAGAGTTGCCAGTGGCCAAAGGAACACTGGCCTCTGATGTTGCAAACTGTCCTCAAGGGTAAAGCTCAACAAGCCTATTTGGCTTTGTCTGCAGATGATTCCTCTGATTATGAGGTTGTCAAAAAGGTTATTTTGAGAGCTTATGAGTTGGTTCCAGAGGCTTACCGACAGAAATTCAGAGGTCTGAAGAAATCTGAAAATCAGACTTATGTTGAATTTGCTAATGAGAAGCAGGTTTGCTTTGAGCGCTGGTGTACTTCTATGGAGGTCAAGGATGATTTCAACTCACTAAAAGAGATGGTGTTAGTTGAAGAATTCAAGAACTGTGTTAAGGATGATGTTAAGACCTACCTTAATGAGAAGCAAGCACTGAACTTGCAATCAGCTGCCAAATTTGCAGATGAATATGTTCTCACTCATAAGTCCAAATTTCAGTCTAGCAGTAACAATAAATGGTCCCAATTTCAGAAAAAGGGTTACGGTGATACCCAAGATTCCTCACCCAAAGACAAAGACAAATCTGGTGATGGTGCTCAGAAATCCAGTAACAGGTCTGATCAAAGTGTGAAAGCGGACAGTGACAAAAGTGGTCTAGTTTGCAGTTATTGCAAGAAATCTGGTCATGTTACAACTAACTGTTGGTTCCTTAAAGCTAAGAAAGAAAAAGAAAAGGATACCAAACCAAATGCCTTTGTGAAAACAAGGTTAGAAACCCCTGTAGTAGATAACCAATCTGCTAAATTGCCTGCTTCTTGTGGGGCTAAAAAGCCTAATACAGCTGACTTTGTGAGGGAGGAATTTCTTCCATTTGTGTCAGAGGGATTTGTGGCTCTGAATGAGCATACTACTCCTGTCCCCATATATATCCTAAGGGATACCGGAGCTTCTCAGTCACTTTTGTTGATGGACTCCTTGGAGTTACGTGATGAGACCGCTTCAGGGGATTTCATACTTGTACAAGGTATTGAAGGGAGGACTGTATCTGTACCCCTGCGCTCTATATTCTTGAAGTCAGATTTAGTTACAGGACAGGTAAAGGTGGGACTTATGTCAAGTCTACCTATAAAGGGTGTTTCTCTGTTGCTAGGCAATGACCTGGCTGGGGGCAAAGTAATTCCCCCTGTACATCTTACTTCACAGCCCAGCACTGAAGATGGGGATGAGAACCCATCTCTGTATCGTTCTTGCGCAGTGACTCGTGCTATGGCCAAGAAGGCTAAAGAAGAAGATGTTGTGGTGCCATCCAGCACATTGAATAGTCAGGACTCAGGTGGTTCGCCTCATGACTCTGATTGGCCTACTATGGTTTCTCCGTTTGAGGACTTATCAGATACTTTTATCAGTTCTCTATTCAGCCAGCCGGATGGGTCTGGTGATTCTGATGTGTCTGGAGACTTGTCTCTGTCCAGAAAGCGGTTGATTGAGGAGCAAACTAATGATCCTGAAATTGGTGTACTAAAGAGGAGAGCCCTTCCTGAAAAAGAAATAGATGCAGTTCCAGTTGGGTATTATCTCAAGGATGGTGTGTTGATGCGGAAGTGGCGCCCTCCTGATATCCCTGCCAATGCAGATTGGGCAGTGGTCAGGCAAATTGTTGTTCCGAAGGTCTATAGGAATGAGATCTTAACAATGGCTCATAGTTTACCTTTAGGAGGTCATCTTGGTGTTAACAAGACTGTTGATAAGATCATGAAACACTTCTTTTGGCCTGGGCTTCGGAAAGACGTTTCCAACTTTTGCAAAACCTGTCACACTTGTCAGGTAGTTGGAAAACACCAGTTAGACTCACCTGTAGCTCCATTGCAGCCTATCCCAGCATTTGGGGAGCCATTCTCTAGGGTCATTGTTGACTGTGTTAGTCCATTACCCAAGACTAGATCTAGAAATCAGTACTTGTTGACAATCATGTGTGCATCTACCAGATTCCCCGAAGCCATACCTCTACGTAACATCAAGGCAACTGCAATCTCGAAGGCTTTGATAAAGTTCTTCACGTTGTTTGGCCTTCCCAGGGAAATTCAGTCAGACCAAGGTAGCAATTTCACTTCCGGATTGTTTCAGCAGGTTGTGTATGAACTAGGTGCAAAACAGATTCTTTCTAGTGCCTATCATCCAGAAAGTCAGGGTGCCTTAGAGCGGTTTCATTCCACTCTCAAGACAATGATGAGGACTTATTGTTATGACCATGAGAAAGACTGGGATGAAGGTGTTCATTTGCTGTTGTTTGCAGCTGGAGAAGCAGTGCAGGAGTCTACTGGATTCAGTCCATTTGAGCTAGTGTTTGGTCATGAAGTGAGAGGACCTTTGCTATTATTGAGTGAACAATGGCAAGAGGAAGAGCCGCAAATCAGTCTGTTAGACTATGTTAGCAAGTTCAAGGAAAGATTGCGTGCAGCTTGTGACCTTGCCAAAGAGAACTTGAAATCAAGTCAGGGAAAAATGAAAACTTGGTATGATCATAAGGCTAGAAGCCGTGAGTTTAAACCAGGAGAAAAGGTCCTTGTGTTGTTTCCCTTGCAGTCCAATCCATTGCAGGCTAGATTTCATGGTCCTTATGAAATTCTGACAAAACTCAATGATCTCAATTACATTGTGAAGACTCCAGATAGGAGAAAACCAAAACAATTGTGTCATATTAACATGCTAAAGCCTTATCATGACAGAAATGCTAGGGTTGCAGCTGTCACTTCAGATTCTCCAATGGTCGAAACGTGTGAAGATGAGGGGGAGTTTCAAGATGATGAACCAAGAATTAAAGCTGAAGTTCTTTCATGTAAATTGTCAAACACTGAAGTGTTGCAAAATCTTGATGTAAAACTCCAGCACTTAGAACCCTCACAGAGAGATCAGTTTGAAAGGTTGATCAAGAAATATGAGGATTTGTTTCCTGATGTTCCAAAGAGAGTTACTATAGCCTCTCATGATGTAGATGTTGGTGATGCCAAACCAATAAAACAGCATCCGTACCGGATGAATCCTGAAAAGAGAAAGATTGCTGAGAAAGAGGTTGAGTACATGTTAAAACATGATATTATCAGACCCTCCAACTCCGATTGGAGTTCACCCTGTGTGCTAGTTCCAAAACCTGATGGAAGTACTAGATTCTGTACAGATTATCGCAAAGTCAATGCTGTAACTAGAACTGATGTGTTTCCAATACCTAGGATTGATGATTGTATTGATAGTGTAGGGCAAGCAAAGTTTCTGACCAAGATTGATTTATTGAAGGGATATTGGTGTGTGCCTTTAACTGAGAGGGCCAAGAGCATCTCTGCTTTTGCCACACCATCTGGATTGTACCAGTATGAAGTCTTACCCTTTGGCATGAAAAATGCCCCAGCCACGTTCCAAAGGATGATACAGTCTACAATCGCCGGATTGCCACACACGGGTGCGTACATCGATGACCTGATCACATGGAGTGACTCCTGGGAAGAACATCTAAAAGATGTAGAGACGTTGTTCCAGCGCCTGACCCAGGCTAACCTGACTGTTAACCTGAACAAGAGTGACTTTGGTTGTGCTACTGTCACCTATCTTGGCTACGTCATAGGCCAGGGTAAGGTGGCACCCATAAATGCTAAAGTCCAAGCCATCATGGACTTTCCAGTTCCTGACAACAAAAAAGCTTTGCGCCGCTTCCTTGGAATGATCGGGTACTACCGCAAGTTCTGCAAGAACTTTGCTGAGATTGCTCTCAGTCTAACTAACCAACTGAAGAAAGGCGTAAAGTTCACCTGGGATGATGCATGCCAGAGAGCCTTCGATCACCTGAAGTCTCTGCTGTGTCACTTCCTCGTGCTCAAATCTCCTGACTTCAACAAACCGTTCTCCATCGCGGTCGATGCTAGCGACCAAGCTTGTGGATCTGTGCTCCTACAGAGAAGTTACTCTGATGACATTGAGCATCCCGTGGCATACTTCTCCAGGAAGTTCAATCGCCACCAAAGGAACTATTCCACAATAGAGAAGGAACTGTTGGCTCTGGTCCTTTCTTTACAACACTTTGAGGTTTATGTTTGTACAGGACAAAAGCCAATGATTGTGTACACTGACCACAATCCGTTAATGTTTTTGAGTAAGATGAAAAACAAGAATCGGAGATTGTTGAATTGGAGTTTGATTTTACAGGAGTTCGACTTGGAAATTAAGCATGTGAAGGGTACAGACAATGTAATTGCTGATTGCTTATCCCGTGTTTGAATGTGTATATATATATCATGTGTTTGAATATTGTATGATATGTATATATAGACAAGTGTTCACTTAACCGTTTTGTATTGAAAAGAAAAATTTTGCCTTTATGAGTCAAAATTTTTCCCTTTTGGAATGGAGGTGTAATGTGAATATAGGCCACTAGATGGCAGTATTTACCTTGTTTTTGTTAAGCTCAGACTGGAGTCATGTTTGGACATGTTTCCAGACATGTCTGGGGCAAGTCTCAGAAAATTAAAAAAAAGAGGTCTTAATATGGGTGGGGTCTGCAAAAGAGTATATAAGGAAAAGAATTGAGACAGTAAAGTAGTAGGAGAAATTGCAAGAAGATGACCAGACCTGCCATTCTGTTCAAGACCTGTGACGTTTCTTTTGTGGATTTCTTTGCCTGTGTTTGAGCATTTTCTTCATCCAGGACATCACCAAGCCACCCCACTAAAAAGGGACTGTAATTATTTCTGTTTTTTCTTATTTATCAATCTTGGTCTTTAGTTGTAGGTTGTTATTAGTCTTTGTCTTGGTTAAAAATTAAATGTGTTTTAGTTGTTAAAACTGTGTTTGTCATCCCTTGCTGTTGCTGTTGTGTTATAAATGTAATAACAAATTGGGGCCATAACACACGGAATTACAAGAGGCAAATTGTCACGGAATGACAGCAATAGTATTAATTAGTTTCAATGTACTTATTTCAATATATTATACATATACACAATTATTTACATTTTTACAGTTAAGCAATATATAACAATGAGTTTTCCACTTATAATGACCAATCATAAAAAAAAAAAAATTGAAGTTTGTATTGTTCTCCATGTCAACATTGGCTTGGCGGCCCCCACTAGACTGCAGCGCTCACTCACTCACTCTCACCCCTCCCGTCGGCAAAAAGACGGTGACCTCCGAGGACCAAAACACTTCTGCAGAAATGGCGTCTTCCACGACTGGGATTTACACAGGAGTAACACATTCTTAATCTGGCTGGATTGTCCAGTCGGGCTGCCGTACCAACATAGCGGTGCAAGATGTTGACATCTCTTAAGCAAGGCCCTTGCTATATGTATATATAAAAGCATAATTTTAAGGCTACGAAAACCAAACAAATTTGATTTTATCGCGATTGTACACTTATACAAACATATTAATAGGCAGTATATTCAGATTTTGCCAATAAATCATGCCAAATATTACACACTGGTCCTTTAAGCCTCGTTGTTCAGTCACTGGTGATTAGCAAACTTCAAAAAGCAGTTTTCTTCCCGGAAGCATTTGAAATGACCTCTGATGTTCGTACAAAACCACATTAGGCATGTAATAGAATAGGTGATAAACAAGCTCATATGTCTGCCACACAGTCGTAGTTACTTTCATTGCGCTTAAAATAATCACAATAAATTTTTCACCCAGCCCTACTCAAGGTACCACGGTTTCCCCCGACAGTCCGAACTATGAATGCTCAGGTAACCGGAGACTCGAAATTGCGCATAGGTACGAGTGTGCGAGTAAATAGCCTGTGATGGACAAGCAAGCTGCCAAGGGTGTATTCCTGCCTTTCATACACTCTGCTGGGACAGGACCCAGCTCCTATGTGTGGAGTAAGTGGTTCAAATAATGGGTGGATTTAATGAGGAGGGAAATAAGTGCAATTGGCTAGCGTTCCAGGCTCAGGATAGTATACTTAGCATAGTAATAAAAGTCTACCAAATTAAGACAATATTATGTCCGATAATGCACTTGTGGGAAGAGAGGCCAATTTTTATATCGTTATCGACAACCAATTGCCAAAAATGCGGAAATATAAGATATTAACGGAAAAGTGGAATAACCACTCAATCCGATTTAAGAGAACAAGAATACAAGCTGACCAAATTTACTGGAATTTACTTCTTGCATAGCAAACGTTAACATACTGAGCTGGACATGTATTTTCATAATCTTGTCTTTAATGCGTTTTACTTTCTTCTTTTAGCAAAACGAATAGTGCAAGAAACGAAGTAAACAGCCGCAAAGGAAAGCAGTAGGCATTAGATAGCAGACAGAGGGAAGTAGTACCGAATGATCACCAATTTCCTATTTTTGAAGTGTCAGGTATACCAAATGTGTTGTTTATGGCACCCATGCTCATTTCAGAGATAAACAATGCATTTGGGAATGAGGTCACTTCAACCATCTGAAAATACAGATCATTCAGATCAGCTTCAACCAAAATCCACTTCGATCAGAAAAGCGTGGTAACCGCCATCTTGAAACATGGCCGCCAAATGTTTATATTCCTTCCCTCCGATATTATAGATTACCATCTTAGCTACCAAATAACATTACATAAAACACCAAAAACGTCGACATTAGGCTATGTGTAGTCTGTCTGTAAGTCCTCTCTACTGGATCCGCGCAAGCAAGCCACCGGGCTCATAAAGTGCGATTGATAGGATTCAAACATGAATGCAGCGAAGAGTCGTACATGACGATTTTCAGCACCTCATGAACAATTCTTTTTCGGAGCACGCTGCATAAACTTGATCTACTTAGCGATATTTTTTAGATTTCCTCCGCAATTTTGACGGTCACACTGTCTCATGTTGTCCTCTAATCCATTCGAGCGGATACCCACTCACCGCTTTGTATTCGTACTGCAAGCTTCTCGCAGTTACATCTGCCATCTCTCCGGGAGCACAGCCGCAGCTGGATCACGAAATGTCTGAAGTTTGCACGATGTGTTGTAAATAGAGCTCCGAAGCTCAGTAATATATCTTGATGACTCTTGTTTCACTTCACATAGGTCATACAAGTAAGCTCATAAGCGCACTACTGACTCCGGGACAGATAGGATACATTTACAAAGGCTGCAAATGAAGCCATCAGCGTTAGGTGTGCGTGCACTAGTATCCCGTGAGTCTTCGGGAGAATAAATGGCTTCTTTTCCGCTGCCGGGTTAGAGTCGGCGTTAGATCCAATCAGTTGACGTTGTTGTTGTTCTTCTTCTTCGTTGAGTTTTATTTCTTTTTTGATACATCTAACTAGTGCATTACCGCCACCAACTGATATGGAGTGGGGGTCAAGAGGTCGAGTATTTATCATTCCTCAAAAAAAATAAAAATAAAAAATATCCCAGTGAAGTTCGTCTTTCTAAAATATTGAAATCATTATTCGATGACGCGGACTTCTCGAATCCTTTTGCAGGATATCTATTAAATCGAAGCATATTTTTTATCTTTCTTAAGTTTTCAGTCATTCCCTCTCACTGCTTCATATCTCTGAGACTATATCAACACGTGATCTAGTCTGTTGTCTCTTCCTGCCCACAGTGGTCACATCTACCTGTATTGTGTTTACCTATTATAAATATTGTACTGTTAAGTCCAGTGTGTCCAAATCTTAGGCTTGATATTATTGTCTCCTCTCTTCTGTTCCTTCCTGCACAACTCATTTCTCCCACGTTCCTTTGAATTCTATAAAACCATGTTCCTGTTCTCTCATCCTCCCACTGCTTTTGCATTCTTTCCCTCAATCTCAGCTTGATAAATTACTCTCTATTTCTGTCTGCTAATGCAAGCTGTCAACTCAATGTAACTATTTCTGGTGACCTACTTTACAATCTTGTCTGCCACTTCAATTCCTTTGAGATCAATATGTGCTGGTATAAAAATATTAATGTTAGACCCATCATCTGAATTCTGAGTAAGGTTTATGTATCTCTATCAAAACGTCTGATCTGCATTCTTTTTTCTGTACTGTAAATTGGTTAATGATGTGCTTGAGTCTGAACAAATGATTGCCCTCAATGGTCTTGTCTCTTCTATCCACTACACTGCCAAAAACACTGCTAGCATTCTTCCTGTGTAAACATCAATGATTCTTTCCCCTACTTTTAAACAGCTTTTTATATACAGTGTAGTGTGAGTGCGTTCAGATTTTCATATTAGCGCAATTGTTTTCCTAAGCGGTTATGAATTCCCCTTCAGACCTTTGCTTTACCTGATGACGTTAACCAGAGAGGTAACCCCTCTGCCCAGATGTAGACCCAAGCGGACAAGGAGCTGCTCTATTTTTGCACGCAGTTACACTATTCTTTCACTACATTGCACACCCGGATCGGTTATTAAATATTCACTAGCAAGCCGAGCTCGAACACATTTTAGAATGTGGACATGTTCAGTCCCATCTGTTTTCCAGGAGTTGCAAGAATTAAACTCCTCAGCTAAGCCTGATTTGTGAACTGCTCATTATACAACCCAATTCCGAAATAGTTGAGACAGTGTGCTAAAACATTGGCCAACAACACAGATTCAAACTTCAATTCATGCACATCTCAGATATACCCTGTATCATCAGTGCAATTGACGAGATCCATATTGAAATTATATCTCCGACCCAAGATGAAGAGGTATTTGTAAATAAAAAAAGGTTTATTCCATCAACACCCAGATAGTATTTGATGCCAAATGCAATATTTTGGACATTGTTTCAAAATGGCCAGGATCCACGCATGACAAGCATTTTAATGGAAAGCAGCTTATGCCAATTATTTGACAGGCATCATGTGCAAGCGAGATGTCACTTGCTCGGGGACAGTGGCTTTGGTGCTGTACCTCTTCCTGCTATACATGAATTATTTTATTCGGCTATTGAGGGAGGGTTACATTTAAGAGATCATCATAATAATACCAGCTTATGTCATATTTTGTATGCATCTTTAAATAGTAGGCTATAAATTACGAACCAAGCTTAGTATGCTTTCCTATTTGAACAATAGCCTGTTTATAGGCCGCAATCTTGGACCTCCCCTGCAATTGTAGCCTATACCACCGTTTCTCGCAGTCGTCTGCCGTCCGAGACACTGGGGAATGCTGAATTGATCTTTAGGCTGATATTATCCCTTTGATTACATGCTTTAGCTCCAGCACCAACTGGGCCAGCAGCAGTAACTGGTCATGGCTCCAGCTGGGCTTTCGCTTCCTTTTTGAACTTTCATCCATGACAGTTTAGGGCAAACAAACTTGAACAGCCTGACATTTAAATGATTGCAACATATTCTCATTGGGTAATAAGTTGCTAATTATTGGGACAAATGACGCATTTTATTATTGACTCGTTTTATGCTATTGACGTTTTTACAACTATCTCCTATGTATGTTTATTTGCCTAGTGCGTGATATGTGGGGACTGCGCATAGTGCATTTGCAGGAGTGCTCAACATGTTATTATTTTATGGGACAAACCAGCCGCTTGGACTATTTCTTCATTTTTTCCTCCATGGGTTGTATATGGGATATTTTTTTCAATGGACCGCCCTGCCAACAAAAAACCAAGACTCGTGCATGAGAATTGACGTCAGCCATAGCAATGGAGATTTACTCCCACCAATCTCAGAGCTACTCCTAGTCTCGGAGTTACCAGTTTTCTTAACTAAAAGTTGCTCTCAGCAGCTTTGTGAATAACTTTTAAGATTTTACTCCTACGTAACTCCTCCCCAGTATTGTGCAAATGCACTTTATATATAAGTATTTGCCCCCTTCTTTATTTCTTATTTCTCACATTTAAATGTTTCAGATCAAACAAATTTTAATATTAGACAAAGATAACTCAAGTAAATACAAAATGCAATTTTTAAATGATTATTTCATTTGTTGAGGGAAAAAAGTGATCCAAACCTACCTGGCCCTAAGTAAAGCAATTCCCCCTAAAACCTAAACCCACCCTCAGCGACAACTGTTATCAGGCATTTGCGATAACTGTGAATGAGTCTTTCACATCGCTGTGGAAGAATTTTGGCCCACTTTTCTTTGCAGAATTGTTTTATTTTAGCCACATTGGAGATTTTTCAAGCATGAACGGCCTGTGAAAGGTCATGTCACAGCATCTCAATTGAATTTATGTCCTGACTTTGACTAGACCACCCCAAAAGCTTAATTTAGTTCTTTTTTTTTTAACCATTCAGAGGTGGACTTGCTGGTGTGTTTCGGATCATTGTCCTGCTGCTTAACCCAAGCCTGCTTGAGCTTGAGGTCACAAACTAATGGTCAGACTTCCTCCGCCAGGATTTTCTGGTAGAGAGCTGAATTCATGATTCCATCAATTACGACAATTGTCCAGGTCCTGATGCAGCAAAGCAGCCCCAGACCATCACACTACCACCACTACATTTCACTGTTGGCATGATGTTATTTTTATGAAATGCTGTGTTAGTTTTACACCAGATGTATGAAGACGCATACCTTTCGAAAAGTTCAACTTTTTTCTCCTCAGTCCATAGAAAATTTTCCCAAGAGCAGGGTCGCAGCTACCAATTTTTTTTTTTTTTTTGGGGGGGGGGGGGGGCTGTATGCAACGACAACAAAAGCGCCCCCCCCTACACCTACACCCAGGATTCTCCACTTTCATGATGGTTTAAACTGTTTAAATGAAATAAGATCATTGGAAGTGATGGAATTGCATAAAGACATTTCAAATGATCTTATTTGATTTAAACTATTTCAACAATAATGAAACACATGCATTGCTTTGAACCTCTGAATAAAGAATAGTGTGAGAAGTCCGGAGTCATAATGCAGGTGAAACTGATAAACCTCCATGCACAAGGACTTCAATTTCATGCACAAATCTCTTACACATGCTGTGACAATCTGTATCGTATGCGTTGATTTAATAATTGCTGACTACAGCAGGGGAATGTAAATATACCAATAAAACTGCATGGAATGCATGAGAGTTGACAGGTGCGTGTTATTAATGAAAACTGACCACACCTGATTATGTTGAGAGTTTTCGGAGCTTTTGTAATGGTAATTTAAGTTAATGATTGAAAACTGGTCATAACCAATCATTATTTTCAGGAGATGGGTTTAACCCTCCCCATCGCCAGTTCACCAGCCGCCACTATATATCTTTTTTTTTTTTTTACTGATGGGTAGCTGTTTTTTTATTCTCGATTTACCATAGCCACGATGATCACAGAACTTGTTTGCCACATTGGTTTGTAAGAGTAACTGTTTGTCTTTGCAAATAATACTGCAAGTGATGGAATTTTGTGGCTCTTTGTTTTAGAATTTATATATGATATATGATTATTTAATGCTATGACAGTGTGCCATTTTGAGGAATGTGATAGTTTGGGAAGCCACCTGGAGAGCTGTATCATTTGACTCCAAAAGAGTAAAATTTTATGCCAAGATGAATTTCAAGAAGATTTTTTTAAATGTTTGTAGCCCTTTTTCTCTACCAAAATCATGAAGATATACTGAAATACGATGCAATTCTAAATGCTACCAGTGTCTTGACTCAGTTGAGCCATTCCCCTCCTCTGTGTAAACCTGCAATCTTGAATTATAAAGTCTTAAATAAGCTCACAGATAAATAGCCAGATTTGGCTTCTGCACAAAGGGGTAAATGGAAGGAAGAATGCACAGTTTTAACAACATGAGACTTAAGAAAAAAAATCATTCTGGTTTTTCGAGGAGGCTGTAGTTTATCCAAAGGTCAGAGAGATTTTTACTATTCATTGATAAACCTATTACTGAATAAGAATGAGGACAGCTTCTCTAATGCCATAAGTATGTGTGAAAAGCTGCCAATGGCAGAATATATTTATTAGGATAAACAATGGTGCGAGTGTGTTCAAACCAACTGAACATCCTTGACTCAAAATAACTGGCTTCACTTTTATGACACTAAACCACTTCACAAGCTTTACAGCACTAGAACATATGTGCACTCAGCAGGCACCCACATTTTGAAAAGTTATAGAAGTCTGAAAGGAGTATAACCAAGCATTTTAGATGCCATCCAGAAAGTCCAGAAAGTTTTGAAAATAGTCGGCATTATATTGAATGTTTTTATTAAATAAATGTTTCATCATCAAGAGAAATAAATAGAAGTACATACTCCAGTCTGTGTGAAAACAATGTACAGTAATCAATCCAGTTCCTAAGTTTAAAACAATGCAATTGTTGAATTGTCATTCAAATGTATCTAACATCAACTCTCTGAACTGGCCAATTTGCAAATAATTATAACAGTTGGCATCCTCCTTACAGATACAACTGACTGAATAGACTTAAGCAATAAATTGTGAACCAAACTCAAAAAAGTGGATTTAATACTTCAGTATACTGAAGGAAAATTTTACAAGGACCAACACTTAATCATTTGGTATTATTTCTGCATTTCAAGGTCCAGAGTTTAAAATTAATTCAGTAAAGTTTTTGAACAGAATACATATTTGGTCAACAAAACAAAGCAAAAAGATATGTGGTAGTTTAATTCAACAAATATTCTCAGCAAAATCATCCATTCACAATCACTTGAAGAGTCACTGCTGTACGTGATGTACCCACATTCCAGAAACACAGCTTTGTCAAGTCTGACAGAATTCTAAAAATGTATAAATAAATCAAACTAAATTTGATGCGCACTGTACGACTACCACTTAAAGCATAAGTAAAATCACACATACTGAACTCCCTCATTTTCAATATTTCACTCAAGTTTCTCTTTTATATTCTGAATGAGCACAAAAAAAGAGACAAAAACAAGAAAATTTTGGAAAATTAACATGCAGTTTAATTTATTGAATCGGCCTACATAAGATTTAGCTGTTAAATTCAACAACAGATGGTAACATGTCGTCCCTTGAGAAACAGCTGGCTCTATGTCCACTTTTCGCAGAAATGGAGTTAAGCGTACCAGGACATTCTAAAATCAGTTAGGTTTATGTCACTTAGTGCTTAGCTCCAACCTAAAGTCTACACCATATTAACACGTAGAAACATTTAGTTCTATATCCTGAGTGAGGCTCGTTTCAAATCAGGTGGTTCTATGTCCAAGGAACCAATCAGAGTCCGTACCTGGACCATGTGACATTCGCTCAAAATGGCCAAGGAGCACATGTAAAGCACAAAATGAGAACTCCTCAGAAAAAACATTTGATTTTGATCCCTTCTGAAAGACTAATGGATTATTTTGATTAGTAAGCTGTTCACCAACAATGTATACACACTGTAAATCTTAATTTTGTTGTGTTAGGACTGGTGTGGAAAAGTCACATTCGTCAATATGCATGGACATAGAACTACTTAATTATCAAACGATCAACTCTAGGCCTAGTGTGCTAATGTACAGTACACTTAATAAACAATTTGTCAGGGACATTGGGGCATCCTAGGGATATCGGGGGTGACCCCCCCACACCCTCCCCCGGCCGCTCGCCTGCCCCACCCGAACCACGACCCCACCCACCATTTAGGCCCTAGCTAGGCCTACACCAATATTGTTGTTGATTTTAAAGAACATAGGCCTATGCTATTTTCACAGAAAATCTAATTTTATTGGTGGGGGTGGGGATTGGGTAACATTACCATTGATTTATTATTGTATCTATGTAAAACCTGTACCTTGTCCTAGTAATTTAATCTGGTAAAGTTCCCCCTTTTGTTCACAGGCTCATTCATCAATCTGTTAATTTGATGCAATACTTTTATGTATGAGTGTATGAAACATTTTCAAAACTCTTTCATCCTCAGTCATATTAACGTCGTTCATGGTGTCCCAGTACATTTTTTGTGAAAGAGGTATAAAATACAGGTAACCATTCATTGACTAAAACGTTCTCAGTTTGTTCATAACTTTTTTTAAAACAACTCTGATGGACATAGAACTTCCTGATTTTGATCACACGTAAAACCAGTAAAGGCACCAGGTCCTATGTTGGACATAGAACTTGCTGACCAAGGGCAACTGACGTTCATCGGAATCAGGAGGTTCTATGTCCATTTTTGACTGCTTATATCTCTAAGCCTAGGAAGATTTTGAACATGTTCAATGTTTAGGGTACCTTCCACACTCAACAATATTCCACACAAAATAAATTTTGATAACTCTCTAAACATCAGAGATAAAACAGTTGAAATTTTCAAACTCCATTTTCTCAAAATGAGGAAAAGTGGACATAGAACCAGTTGATTCTCAAGAGACGATGTTGGATAAAGGTTCATACCATGAATAAATGACTTGGCTATTCCCTGGAAGGAAAACATAAATGAACTTACAGCAATAAGGCTGGTGATTTCTGAGAGAGTGAGCAATCCCTCATCAGAGAATGACATAGTAGAAAAGAGACATAATGGCTGCACTAATGATTCCAGAAATGGGTACTGTTACAAACCAAGCTATAAATATGTTGCGGAAGAGAAGCCAGTCAACTGCTTTCCTGGAGCGCAACCAGCCAACAGCCACAACGGAACCCACCTGTTTACACATATAATGGGACATGAGAACACTAGATAACAATGCAAATACAATCATTCAATCATTTTCATTTGTGGGTTACCTTGCAATGAGTGGTGCTGACAGGAAGACCGATATTTGAGGCAATAACCACTGTCAGTGCTGAGGCTAGCTCAATACTGAAACCGCTACGAGGGAACACAGGAGAAAGAACAGAGTGAAAACCTTGACTAGATTTAATGAGATTGCATTCCTGTTACATGTCTCGGGAAACTATACTCAATTTATTGTGACCATGTGAAATACCTACAAGTGCTGAAATTCACACAGTCCTTGTTATGCTTCATCCAAAACAGAGGCGAAACTGAAAAATTCTCATAGGGACATGAAATGGATGAAAAATAGATGGCAACAGAGGAAGTCTCATTTCAGTGAGGTCCCTCGCGAAGATATTGGGTATCTTCCTGAAACATTACGCTGGCTGCATATGCCTTGGAAGAATAACGTTTAAAGTGTTGTATAACCCATTTGTAATTTCACCAGAAGGTGCCGACAAGCAGAGTGTTTCATGCAATTAAAGCAATTAATATACATAATGTATCATGATTGTTTTGTGTTTCATTATTCCATCCAAAAAAAAAAAGTCATTACCTGCAGACATACAATTGGCATTGATAAATATGTCAGTTAACTGTGGAGCTTTCGTGATATTTCTCACAACCAGCAGCACTCTCCCACAAGTTTATAAAGGGGAATTGTTGAGGAGGAAAAATTTGTTAGCTGGAACAAAGTGAGACTAAATTGTTAACCATGAGCAGGATTTTATTTGATTCTACTCGCTTAATTTGGAACAGTAA
The DNA here is from genome assembly GCA_029721435.1 of Gymnothorax reevesii. Classification (NCBI taxonomy): domain Eukaryota; kingdom Metazoa; phylum Chordata; class Actinopteri; order Anguilliformes; family Muraenidae; genus Gymnothorax; species Gymnothorax reevesii. Next base: position 18,210,726 of record CM056580.1, on the reverse strand, counting down.
TTTCTCGAATATGGAATGGGTCCTGTAGCCTACACTTGCGCTGTTCGACCTGATTAGAATGCATAACTGCTCATGGGCAGAGACGCGTTCACAGTCTTCCCTCAGACACATTCATTTCTAAACTTAACAGACAAGGAGTGCCGTAGACAACCCCCCCCCCCCCCCAATAACAATATTGCCCTGGTCTTTCATGCCAATTACTATTATTAAGAAGTGATATTTCAAATTCTTGAATGGCGCATTGGAAGCAGGTTTTACTGTGCATACTGGCAAGAGCAAGCCAATGATAGATTAAAGAATAAGGCAACGATACATGAAATTTATGTCAAAATACTCAAATGTCTTAGAGTACAGTATGCAGCCAGTGCTTTGCGGTATACTGTATTCTAGAAGTTCTCAACCTCAGTCCGGCTGGACTCCTGTCTGAGTATACTCTTTTTTATTCCAACGCCAACTGAAATCCAAGAGTTATATCCAGCTGCCAATTTTTATTGATTAGATGCTTTTGATGTTTTGGGTGATTATTTCCCATCTTAATCACGTCTACACCAGAAATAAATTTGCAGAGCAGAAAAGAATAAATTCCCTAATTCACAATGGGGATAGCCTCATTACAATTTGCTTTGCCATCGAATTCATCATTATGCTCTGGATGGTTTTGTTTGGTGGCCAGGTGTCCGCATTTTCACCTCTTAGGATCCACCTCAGTCCTTAATTTTAAGTTATAATATCCAACTTCTCATGCATTTTATCCATTGTCCACAATACAAACCAAGCACTGCATGACCTCAAGAACGTTTTTCTACATGCCATTTATAACTATTTCTGACAGAATTTTATTTTGGAGTTTAAGTAATGAATAACGAAAAACGCACTCACAAGATGATCGTCTTCTGTCGTTTGTTGGAAGAAGTCACAGGAAATGCGCATTTCGGCCTAAGCCACCTACAGCGTCTCTTATATTTTTGGAGTTGAGCGCGTCTTTTTTTTGCTCGGAGTTTAAGTAATCCCACATTAAAACTAGAGCGCATACCTCCACCATGCTATATATCTGTTCTTTTGGTTACAGAATATGTCCTGGATCACGAAAGAATATGTCCAGGATCACCAAAAATTAAAACAACTCTTCTATGGACATCTATTATCCTGCCAAATTTTGTGCCAAACAGTTTGCAACTTTTTGAGTTATCCAGTCAGAAATATCATAGAGACCAGCATTAGACAGATATATTTTTATTCTTCTGGAACCAGAATCCAGAATATGAACTGAATCACTTGAAAAACAGAATCAGCTCACCCTTGGACTACCACCCATCATCCTACCAAATTTCAAGCAAAACCGTGCATAACTTTTTGGGTTATCCTGTGAACAGACAGACAGATAGATAGACTAGAAGGGCGCTCAAAAAAGCGCATACCTCTGCCATGCCATACGTCAGTATTATTTCATCTGGGTCCGCAAGAATGTTATCCAGATCAACTATTAGTTGAGATTCTATTTATCCCGGAAATTTTATGAAATTCTGCGCGTTACATAGGGGACAATCATTCTGTTCAGGTACAGTACCATTCAAAAGATTGGACATAGAAAAATGTGGGTAACAAGACCTACTAAAGAAAGAAAATGGCACCGTTTATTTGGCAGAAAAAAAAAGATCTAATTCTTATATTCATCAACCTAACCAGCATTTGTTGTCATATTTGCAGAGCATACTCCATTTTTTGTTTACTAGAGCAGTTAAATGGCTACAAGGAGTTCGCTGCTGAGCGGCCGTCTAAGTTCCCAAAGACGTGCTACATTTGTGGTTTGCTTTTCATCGATATTTTTTGCCCAGTAAGTTCCAAAACAGCTTGTCTTTAATTGGGTTGTTGGAAAATGGAAAGAGATTGTTTGTCTGCTTACTTTGCAAAATATGGCTTCTTTGAGAAGTAAAAAAATTTTGGACTCTATTCAAACAAGCAAATTATTCTCTTTCAACTTCTGACTGATTAGCTTTTTACCAGATTCCACTTGAGATTATATACAAAAGTTAAGCCATTTAAATTTCTCTAAAAAGAGAGTGCTGAGACATTAGCAAAGTGTGTCCAAACTTTTGACTAATGCTGTATACTTGAACTTTTTCTGGATCTAGGATCCAGAATGCGTTCCAGATCATGCCCAAAATGAAAACAACTCATCCTCAGACTACCGCCTACTTCCTACCAAATTTCCTGTCAAACCGGTCGGATTTTTTTTGAGTTATCCTGTTAACAGACAGACAAATGGGTGAAGACATAACCTCCTTGCAGGTAGCAAGTAAATGCGAGCACCTTAACCAAAATTAGCAAACACAAATGCGTGTGTACTTTCCGCTTGTGCATACACTAGAGATCTGACATTGGATGGCAGTATCGTCATTGAAGTTCAGCCCCCCTCTAATGACAAATCACAGCTCTTCTTATCAGACCAATTTGCGGCTATAGTATAATCCATCCATATGTTTAAAAATACTCTACAGAACCACTTCCGCTGATGGGCCCAGGAAAAGGATGTGATACTCTTTGCGTGTATCGCATAAGAGAGGGAAAAATTGGGCCGAGAGTTTACACAAAACAACAGCAAGAGTGCAGTTACAACAGAGAATTTCCAACATGAAAAAATTATTTTAATACTTATCTTAAATTTTCAGAAAAATAACACACTGAGCTACTTAGTTAAAAAAGACAAAACGTTATGAAGATGTTTTCCTGTACATGTTCCTCTTTCTGGAAAAGACAAAGGTTGATACCTTGAAGGAGTGATGGGGGTCAGGTCCTTGCCCATTGTTTGAATGACCCTTCGTCCCCAAGCCCAGAGGCCGGCACAGATGCCTACTCCTCCATACAAGAGCAGCCAGATGGGTGTAGGAGAATTCGACATCACATTTCCTGTGTCATACACCAGCCAGAGGGCCACCAAGGGTCCAATAGCATTACTGATGCAACACAAAAATAGAAAGAATTAAGCTAACGCATTTTAAACTTTGACATTGAATCTTAAGAGTAGTTGCCTCAACTGAGGAAACAATTCAATAAAATCAGAAAGACCACATTAAAACGGCTGCAAGTTGCTATTGAGCAGCCAAATTTAGGGACCCAAGGAGAAAAAAATTAAATTGTTTCAAGTGTATTTGTCATGCTGTACTTAAGAAATAACCCATTTTAACCGGTGTTTTCAGAGTTAAAGAGTGTCGGTCACAAAAGCAACCGGAGGCAAATCAAGTAATAGATGAAGCAATAAGCAAAATTTTTGAGGTACATAAAGGTACATAAAGCACTTTGCAAGTGTACCACATGTGAGCATAGAGGGTGTTGTCATTATCTACATGAGTTTAAAAAAATAACTGTTTTCACCAAAAATAGGTAGAGGGCATAGCTTAACCCTTTCACCCCCAGTTGTGTCATATGGCACCCTTGTGTGACTGGCATTTTTTCCCCAATAGTGCCATATGGCACTCTTTTTGTTATGTGTCTTTTAACAATCAGAAATAAGAACAGACAGCCAGAAATTTAGGTAAAATGTCACAAAGGCCATGGGGAGAAATAGCAGTGAAAACTAGGCACTGGAGGGGGTGAAAAGGTTAAATAGAAAAATGATTTCTCTCAGAAATGTATATTCCAAATCTGATCCACGATGTTAAGTTAGTATGCCAAATATAAAAACCCCAATCCAATTAAGTTGGCATGTAGTCTTAAACATGAGTAAAAACAGAATACAATGATTTGCAAATCCTTTTCGACCAATATTCAAGCGAGTACACTACAAAGACACGATATTTAATCACCTTTCCTTTTGACAACATTCAATAAACGTTTTGGAACTGAGGACACTAATTGTAAAAGCTTTGTAGGTAGAATTCTTTCCCATTCTTGATTGATATACCTCTTCAGTTGTTCAACAGTCCGGGGTCTCCGTTGTCGTATTTTGCACTTCATAATGCTCCACACATTTTCAGTGGGAGACAGGTCTGGACTGCAGGCACGCGTCTATTCCCGGCTTTCTTTTACTATGAAACCACGCTCTTTTAACAGGAGCAGAATGTGGCTTGGCATTGTCTTGCTGAAATAAGCGGGGACGTCCCTGAATAAGACATGGCTTGGATGGCAGCATACGTTGCTCCAAAACCTGTATGTACCTTTCAGCATTAATGGTGCCGTCACATATGTACAATGTGCCATGGGCACTAACACACCCCCATACGTTCACAGATACTGGCTTTTGAAATTTGTGTTGATAACAATCTAGATGGTCCTTTTCCTCTTTAGCCCAGAGAACACAATGTCCATGATTTCCAAAAACAATCTGAAATGTGGACTCGTCAGACCACAGTACACTTTTCCACTTTCCATCAGTTCATCTCAGATGAGCTCGGGCCCAGAGAAGCCAGCGGCATTTCTGGGTGTTGTTGATATATGGCTTTCGCTTTGCATGGTAGAGTTTTGACTTGCACTTATAAAACTAGCAAAAGACTGTGTTAACCGACACCAGTTTTCCGAAGTGTTCCTGACCCCCCATTGTCATGGTTTTTGGAGGCTGGTGAGCTGTCTTTGTTACTCTCGCCCAGGACAATATCGTTTTGCCCACAATCGGATTCTTTGGCCAGCTGGCATCAATTGTGGGCGGCGCCCGGACTCTATTTAAGCCCAAGTTCCGCCTCTCCGCCGTAGCTAGAGTGTCATTGTTGCCACTGCACTGTAGCCCGCAAGATCTCTAGCTAGGGAAGTGTAGAGGAATTAGTTGTAAGAAAGGAAAGTGTTAGTAAAGGGAATCTTTCTCTTTCCTTTCCTCTGTCTGTGCACTGTCTGGTGCTTTGTCTTTTTATCTCAGTTCCCGAGATTTTTCCTTTGTTTCGTACTGTCCAGCTCGCTGTGCTTCCTTGTTTCCCTCAGACTGGATTTATGTCCTTTGGAAGTGCGAGTCTCTCTCTCCTATTTTGTCTGTGTTTGTCTCTTTTGCATTCCTGTGCTCGTTCCGGCCACTGCGTTTGGCGTCTCGAAACACCAGCCATCACACACGGTAATATCCTTTACAGAATGATGTCAGTTTTTAATGCAGTGCCCCCTGAGGGACCGACGGTCACGGTCATTCAATGTTGGTTTTCGGCCTTGCCACTTCCATGTAGAGATTGACATTATGGACTGTAGATGATAAAATTCCAAAATTCCATGTAGTTGCATGTTGAAAAACGTTGTTCTTAAACTGTTGGACTATTTGCTCACACAGTTGTTCAGAAAGTGGTGAACCTCGCCCCATCCTTGTTTGTGAAAGACTGAGCCTTTTGAAGGAGCTCCTTTTATACCTAATCATGACACTCACCTGTTTCCAATTAACCTGTTCAACTGAGGAATGTTCCAAACAGGTGTTTTTTGTGCATCCCTCAACTTTCCTAGTCTTTTGTTGCCCATGTCCCAGCTTTTCTGAAATGTGTTGCAGGCATCAAATTCAAAATGAGTGACTATTTCCAAAAAAAAAAAACAAAATAGTTTATCAGTTTGAACATTAAATATCCTGTCTTTGTAGAGTTCTCAATTATATATAGGTCAAAATGGATTAGCAAATCAATGTATTCAGCTTATTCACATTTTACACAACATCCCAACTTCATTGGAATTGGGGTTTGCAGAAAAATAAATATCATGCACTTTCCCTTTTCATAATAACGCATTTTACCTGACATCATTGCCTCCATGAGCAAAAGACCCAAAGCAGGCAGTGAGAATCTGAAGGAACTGGAAGAGCAGAGAGACCTCTGGTCTGTCAATCTCCAAAGCATCTTCTTCCAGTGGTGGTACGGCACTAGCTTTAGAACTTGCATGTAACATGACCTCACCATCGCGCAAATGACTCAGTGAGCCATTCTCAGTCGCTGTACCGAAGTGGCTGGTGTGATCGTCTGAACACATTTGTCTCTTCTCTTTGTTTCCAACCTCATCAGGGTTGACATCTTCATCTACCAACTTGAAATCATTGTGCATTCCACAGATAGCCATGGTGTATGAAGTATAACTATTGTTACGCCGAATCGTTCGGTCCCCCTCACCCATGCAGTCTCCCATTTTTGCTATGTGCAACTTGTGCAGCAAATCCTTGTACAGGCCAGAATCCTTCGGCACGGTGCGGTATTGGCTCAGGCCATTGTCGAAAAGATCATTAGTGTTCCCAAAAAGGACTTGATCCTTGATTTGAGCTGTTGTTGCAATAAAAAAAAAGAGGTGTGATCAATGAAAGCAGATTTAGAAGTGAGACACAGATCCCACAAACAAGCAAAGCATTCTTTTTGATCATGCTCTGTACTATTTTAAATTTACAATATACAAAAATAGACACATGGTAAAACTTCAGGTTTTCAGCTGTTTGAAAGGGTATTTTTATATGCACTTTAGTTTCAGCATGTACAAAAAATTTGGCAGATCATAGAAAATGCATCTGAAATTAAAAAAAGATTGATTTGAAAAGTCAATTCACTGTCTGCTATACTGAAAACACAACACACTGCATGAGGCTTTAGAAAATATTTCTGTATGATAAATGTAAATGTATATGCATGAAGAATGTATGACGCATGATGAAACTAAATACATGGCAATGAATACTTCATTTAGTTGCACAGCTGAAGACCAGCACCATGGAGAAATGGGAGGAAATTCCACTACCTCGACTTAACCAACTGGTGTCTTCAGAGCCCAGATGTTGAGTGTGATTAAAGATTATGGTGATTTTTTTCACAATGGTAAAGAGTTGACAGTGCCAACTTTGTTAGGGACTTTGTTGCTGTCATTACTCTTTATATTTTAAATAAGCAAATAAACTTACATTTTAGAACCTCAAATAATGTCTTGAACTGTTTTCAAATGAGTCACGGACAGGGAAAAAATTTAACTATTTCAGCCACCAGCCACTGTGGCAGGTGGATTTTAAAATCCACTAACCTCACAAGCCTTTCACCCACCAATTTTTTTTTTCTTTGCCTAGAAATAAGAGAACATAGCAAATGTTGAAACTGAGAAATTTTACAATTTTATCCACAAAATGAGCTCATTTCAAATTTTATGGCTGCTACAGGTTTCAAAAAAGTTGGGACAGGGGCCTGTTTACCATGAAGTAGCATCCCTTCTTCTTTTTAACACAGAGTGGAGGTGTCTGGGCATTGAGGAGACAAGTTTCTTGAGTTTAACCATTGGAATTTGATCCCACTCTTGTTTAATCCAGGCTTCCAGCTGCTGGAGAGTTTTGGGGTCTCCTTTGACAGACTTTGTTTAATTTTGCGCCAAATTTTCTCAATTGGTGAAAGATCAGGACTGCAAGCAGGCCAGTTCAGCACACAAACTCTTTGACTGTGAAGCCATGCTGTTGTTATAGCTGCAGTATGTGGTTTTGCATTGTCCTGCTGAAATACACAAGGCCTTCCCTGGAATAGATGTCGTCTGAAAGGGAGCATATGTTGCTCTAAAACCTTTATGTACCTTACAGCATTCATGGTGCTTTTTAAAACATGCAAGTGTCCCACATCATGTGCACCATCAGAGATGCTGGCTTTTGAACTGAACGCTGATGACAGGAAGGGTGGTCTTTCTCCTCTTCAGCCCGGAGGACACGACCCCTACGATTTCCAACAAGAATGTCAAATTTGGACTCGTCTGATCACAGGACACTTTGCTATAGTCCATTTTAAATGAGCCTTGGCCACAGAACACAGCAGCGTTTCTGGATCATGCTCAACAATGGCTTCCTTTTTGCATGAAAGAGTTTTAGGTGGCATCTGTGGATGGCACGCCGGACTGTATTTACAGACAGTGGTTTCTTGAAGTATTCCTGGGCCCGTTTAGTTATGTCAATGACAGAATCATGCTGATGAGTGATGCAGTGGCATCTGAGGGCCCAAGATCACGGGCATCCAGTAAAGGTCTTCAGCCTTGTCCCTACGCACAGCGATTTTTCAAGTTTCTCTGAATCTTCTGATGATGTTATGCACCGTTGATGATGAGACCTTCAAAGCCTTTGCATTTTTATGTTGAGCAATATTGTTTTTAAAGTATTCCACATTTTTTTTTCAAGCAAGCTTTCACAAGTTGGAGAGCCTCTGGCCATCTTTACTTCTGACAGACTCAGCCTCTATAAGACATCCCCTTTATTGCCAACCATGTTCCACACCTGATGCCAGCAAACTTAATTACTTGCTCAACGTTCTTTCAGCTGATTCTCTTATATATTAACTGCTTTTTCAGCCCTTTATTGCCTATGTCCCAACTGCTTTGAGACCTGTTGCAGTCAGAAAATGTGAATTAAGCTCATTTTGTGGATAAAAATGTAAAATGTCAAAGTTTCAACATTTGAAATGTTATCTATGCTCTATTATAAATAACATATTGGCTCATGTGTCCTGAAAGTCATTGCATTTTGATTTTATTCACAATTTACACTCCTTCCCACCTATTTTGGATATTTTGGGGTTGTATGTGGTCACAGTGATTCTGTGTTGGGAGGCAAAACTTCACCCCATTTTAAAGCGATATGGGCACCATAAAATGCAAAAATGTGAAAATGGCTGAATGTCTTCAACCAATTGTAAATGGTTCTGGTTTTGTACACTGTATCTCCATGCAAGTTTCTCATAGTCTTTTGAATGAAAAAGAGGCATCTTGATAAAAATAGGACCAAGGGTCCTGTAGCTTACTGGCAAGCAATCTTATAGTGATGATGCAAGTTAAGAAAATTTCATGTGAATTTTGACCTTCAAATCATTGAAGGTCAATGTCAAGGTCCCTAAATAAAAGTTCACACACATTTGTAAGACCTCCTGTAATACAATCCTAAGCTCAGAAGCGGTTTTGGTGATACAAGTCATTGAAAATTCTTTATGCCAATTTTGAACTTTAAAGGTCGCAGAAGGTCAAGTTAAGGTCAGCAAATAGACTTCATATATGACTTTCTAAATGTCTCACAAACAAATGAACCTTGGCTCACTCTGTGACCATTTTGGTGATAGAAGTCATTGTAATTTCACTGTCAAGTTTGACCCTAAAAGGTCACTGACAATGAAGTTGAATGTCACCGATGAAAGTTCAAATAGTACAAATGAAAACGCACCACTTGAAAAAAGTCAATATTTAAGTTCAAATGAACTTTTATTTTGAATTTTTATACAACAACAACACTACAGTGACATCACCCGACATGCCAGGTGCAAGAAATGCGAGAATTTCAAGTTAACTGTAACGCTAGGCAATTTTTTGCAAAAACGCAACATCTTGCACAGACACCACGGGAAAAATGAATTTCACTCTGAATTTGTGCACACATTGCCTTTAAAAGCATGTGAATCCGAATAAAATTTCACTTCTTCACTGACACTTGTGAAACGTCGACACTATGCCGCGACTTACAGCCCCTGAACGGGAACGTGCCATAGGCATGCTTCGAATTGGCGCCAACACCAGGGAAATTGCCAGTCGACTACACTGCGCACACACAACGATCGCAAGACTCCATCAAAGGTTTCTGCAAATGGGGAGCACTCGGGATCGTCCTCGACCGGGTCAACAAAGTGTGACAACGGCACGTCAGGACCGTCAGATCGTACGGGATCATGTCCGAGACTGAACACTACCAGCGACAAGAACGACTGCTCAAGTCCAAAGACGACGTGGATTCATTCACCCCAACACCATACGGAACCGTCTGCAAGCTGCAAGCCTGCGTGCATGACGTCCTTATTTCAACCCCATATTCACGGATCGTCACCGAAACCAGCGTCTACAGTGCGCAAACAGGCACCAGAATTGGCGACTACGACAATGGCACGGTGTCATCTTTTCTGACGAGTCACGATTTCACTTAAGGAACGCAGATGGCCGTATACGTGTTTGGCAGAGACGTGGTGAACCTTATAAGGCCGATTGTGTCGTTCAAACGGACCGTTGGGGAGGTGGCAGTGTTATGGTGTGGAGTGGAATAAGCTACCGTCATAGAACCCCTCTCCATATCTGCAGAGGAAGGGTGAACGGCGTCTACCACTGGGACTACTGGGACCAGGTGCTGCAGAACCATGTTGTGCCGTTCTTCAACCAACACCACGATGTCCACACGTTCCAACAGGACAACGCTAGGGCACACACTGCAAGGGTGTCCATGCAGTACCTTGCACAGAAGAACATCCCCGTGCTTCAGGAGCCAGCTCTGTCACCCGACCTCTCCCCTATCGAGCACTTATGGGATGAAATTGGACGACGTCTTTCACGTTGACGCCAGATGGACAACATCCGAGAACTTGAGGTTGCCCTTGTTCAGGAGTGGAATGCTATCCCTCAGAACACTATCCAGAGATCAACTCCATGCAACGACGATGCACCGCATATGTCAATGCAAATGGCGGTCACACCCGTTATTGACTTTCCTGTTTGACTCCTACACCAGTTAAACCTCTCTCGCGCATTAACATTATCGTGAATGAAATTGAATGATGTTTACATGTCTTCTTAAATCATTCATTATCTCAAATGCATCATACGTATATACTTCACATATCAATCCATGGAGCTATTCCAGATTTCATGAGTGGTGCGTTTTCATTTGTACTCAGTATATGTGACTACCTACATGTCTGTAACACAAACCTAGGCTCCATCTGCAGCGATTTTAGTGATACTAGTCATTGAATATTTACTTCGAAGGTCAATACGAAGGTCACATATGAAAGTTCATTCATGACTTTCTATTTGTCTCTAATCCAAATCTAGGCTCCATCTGTGACTGTTGTGGCAAAACAAGTCATCGTAATTGTATTATGTCAAGTTTGACATTCAAAGGTCACCAATGGTCAAGTTGAATGTCACCAAATGAAAGTTCATTAAGCCTGTGAAACATACTGAGGCTCCATCTGTGACCTTTTTAGTGACACAAGTCATTGAATTTTCACTCAGTAAAGTTTGGCCTTTGACGGTAAATAAGAAGATCACCAACTGAAGGCTCATATTTGCCTTGCTATAGGTCTAAAGTACAAACCTACACTCCATCTGTAACAATTTTGCTGATGTAAGTCTTCGAAATTTCACTGTAAAGTTTGGCTGTTGAAGGTCACTGAAGGTCAAGTTCAAGGTCACCAAATGAAACTTCATACATTACTTCCTATATGCCCACAATACAAATCTAGGCTCTACCTGTAATAGTTTTGGAGATAGAAGTCAATGAAATTTCACTATGTGATGTTTGACCTTTGAAGGTCACCGAAGGTCAAGTTCAAGGCTACCAAATGAAAGTTCATAAATGACTTTGTGTTCAATATACATACGTTTCCAATTTTCAATATTTTCAATCCTAGAAGCTTTTGAAAATTGTAACATTTTGCTTGACCTCAAGTTTAACCTTTCAAGGTCTTCTGAGGTCAACTTTAACACATCCAAAATGCAGGTCATATATAACTTCCCATATGGCGATAATACAAACTTAATCTCCATTTGCAACCATTTAGCTTCCAAAGATGATTTTGCCCATTTTCCATAAGATCCCACTTTTAAGTGCAGTGCCCCCACTAGACCCGCTTTCATCAATCCAATGAAAATGGCACTTTTACTGTCCAGAAAGTGTTTCAAGAGTTGTTTGCCAAATTTATGAAAAAAACTTATCCAATAGTTTTTGAGAAATAATTTTTTGAAATTTCAAATTTCATATCTTTTAAAATTGTTAATATTTTCCTTGACCTCTAGTTTGACCTTTCAAAGTCACCTGAGGCCAACTTTAACACAGCCGAAATATAGGTCATATATGACTTCCGATATGTCAATGATACAAAATTAATCCGCAACCATTTGGCCTCCCCAAGCCATTTTGCATATTCATAAAGAAACCTATATCCCTCACACTTCGTGTTGTCAGGAGATAATTAATAAGAAATATATAGAAAATATAACATATATTTGTGAATATATATACAAAAGTATATATATATATATATATATATGCACACATATAAAGCTACAAAAGGAGATAAAAAAATTTGGACATGATAAAAATATAAATGCAAAATTCTACTACCCTACCTGGTGTTTGTACACCTGAACTACTTTACAAACAGAAGCTCAGCTCCTTGAATCGAATCCACATCAGAACAGATACAGCGGCAAATGTCTTCAGTCCAGTTAGGCGGCGCTCACAAATATTCTCCTCCCCTATGTTAGCTGCACATATATAGCTGCGTTAACATGAATGTAGCGCGCCGTGGACAACTCAAACTCAGAGATATCATTTGTTGTTCACGTGAAGGCAGCGTGGACGACTCAGACTCATGGGGCACACAGATGACACATGAAGGCAGCGTGGGCAATTTGCACATAAGAACGGCTCGCGAACAACTGGCTCGCAACTGCGAATCGGTTCTCATTGTTCACTTAAAAAGAGCCGTTCAAAAGACTCGACTCGTTTGCAAACGTCACATCTCTAGGTACCAAAGTAAGTTGATTCCCTGATTTAGAAAATGTGCCCAAGACCATTGCACAGTACAGTATGTGGACTGTACATGGGATTATGGATTAACTTTATTAACTGCGGGATATACTGCAGCCATGTAGCAGTAGACCAGACAGAGAAGGAAAGACAGATCAAGTAGTTAGGTTCACAATTACGGTCAGTGCCTGTGCATTTGTGTGTGTATATGTGTGCGCGCCCGTTGCGTGTTTGTGTGCGCATCCGTCGGTGCACGGCTGTGTACATTTGTAATTGGAAAGGCGACAAATGTGCAATGTTTTAAACATGCTAAAGTCAAACCTATGCTCTTAGTCTTTGCTGAATCAAACTTAACATTTAGCTTAACCTGTCAATAACCGCGTGCGGTTATAACTTTAATGTAAAGTCAAACACCCTTATCTCCCCTGCAAAAAAAATGGTCCCAAACAAATGGCACTTATTTGGCATTAATGCACAATGTCATGCATGAAGGAAAAAATACTGCACTCCATAAGAACCATATGCCACCTGCCGAGCATGGTGGAGGAGGGCGTGATGATTTCAGCCAATTTGAAGCAAACAGATCTGCATTCAACCCACCATGAATTCCTATCTACATAAGCATACATATATATATATGAACAAAAGAATTATAATGCTGCATTATCTACTAAAAAGGATGAAAAGTGACTAAGACTTGTTGCACGCCAAAGGGCTATAAAATGAGAAGAGATTACCATTGAGATCAGTAGCATCCAACCCTTTGCTGTCTTCATCCACATCCTCAGTCTCTCCAATGTCAAAAGTAATTTTTCCCTCGTCGGGAGGCGGTAGCTGAACAGGGGATTCCCAAGAAGTGGTTACCGGTGGCTCATTTGGCACGGCAGTCTGGACACTCTTCTGTATCAGAGGATGATCAGCATGGCTGGAAGTGATCTGCTCTGAAAAATGTTGAAAATTAGAGAGATGAATTAATTCAATCCAGAATTCTATCCAAGCAGATAATATGGAAAAATAATTTTAATCCAAATAATTTTATTGAATTGAAATAGAAATAGATTTATTCCTTAAAAATGTTTTGAGTCAAACATCTTTTTCATTCAAAATGAGTGCTTGCACCTATGGAGATGTATACATGGAAAAGCAACACAAAATTAAACATAGCAAACTAGCTGATTTGAAACATTGCATTCAAAAAAATTCACGTCTGCAATGCCCTATCATGGATTATTGACTATTCACAAATTGTCAGAACAGAAAAAATGGTTTGCACCCTATCATTTCATCCCTGGCCATTCCTGAATTCATTAAAACCTTTAACAGCCTGCTAACCTGCAATTCTCCCACCAAAAATAACAAAACACTGTTTGCAAAAAGGGTGGGATGCTGAGTAAAATGTGAATAAAAATTGAGGGCAATGATTTGCAAATGTTTTAAATTCTGCATTTAATTGAAAAGAGTCCAAAGACAACAGATCAGACGCTGAAAGTGAGAAATTTTTTTTCCCCCAACGGAGTTGGGCGAGGGTATTCTAATCACCTCAGTGTGTGCGTTAGTTTATTTATTTATTTGATTGTTTGTTTATTCATTAGCAAGATTACAATAAAACCACAGCTTCAATTTGTAGTAAATTTGGCCAAAAGTCAGGACATGACCCAAAATAGACCCAATCAAATTTTGGAATGAAAGGTCACAGAACAAAATCATTTTTTGCCCATACCCCTGTCCAACATGATCCAATATTCATCAAACCAATGCCAAAAGTTTCCTTTTTCGATGCATAAAATACAGTCGGCCTGTTCCATGTCAACTGGGTACGAAAAATGAACTTTTGGACATTGAAGGCTATTAATTTCTTTGTCCTTGTAACAATTTGTTTAGACATATGAACATTTCCCAAAAGTCAAATAATAGGACCATCAGCAAATTTCCTAGGATTTTATGGCCTTCTAAAATTCAACCCCTCGTGTGGCAATTTCCAACCCTGGAGCGGGGCATGCCATTTCTTTCATTCAATATCTCAGCTGCTACTTATAATAATAATTATAATAATAATAATGCATCAATTTTATATAGCGCTTTTCTGGGCACTCAAAGACGCTTTACAATGGAAGCATTATTCATTCACATTCATGCTCTGATGGTGGTAAACTACATTTTTGTAGCCACAGCTGCCCTGGGGCAGACTGACGGAAGCGTGGCTGCCAGTATGCGCCTATGACCACCACCAAACATTCACACACAGCCATGCAGGAGGGAGGAAGGGAGGGTTCCTATATTGCATGTTTTGTAGTTGGGGGAAACCAGAGTACCCGGAGGAAACCCATGCGAACACGGGGAGAACATGCAAACTCCATACAGAAAGGCCCCAGGCCGGATTTAAACCCACAACCTTCTTGCTGTGAAGCAGTAGTGCTAACCACTATGCCACCGTGCCGCAACATGATATTTGTAGCACATATGGCCTCAAAAGTTGCCAAAATTTTGGTTTTTCACACATTTTGGCAATTTGTCAACCTCATAAATCGGCAACGGGTCAGAATTTTTTAATGGTCTCTTTTTTGTTTAAAAGTGACCAGAGTGCTTGACTGATCCATTGTAAAAGAACATCCTTTTATGTGTGTTTTTATCAAGAAGATTGCCTATGTTGGGGTTCTGACCCACTTACATATTGTACATAAGCAATGTACAAAATATACAGCAAATAAGCAGGAGTGGAGACAATTCTAGAAATCTATCAGAGCTGAAAGAAAATCTTATTTGAGAGCCGCTCTGAACTGAATGGTCTTGGGCATGGATTGTACAGCGATGGGGCTAGGCCTTTCCACGAGAAGGGGTTGGACAGTTCAGCCTCTGAGACTTTGCAATCATTCTCAGATTTGTGAGTGATTCCCACATCTGGTAATGGCCACAAGGAGATTCACAGACAATTGACGATGTCACTGAGCACTGTCAGGGCAATTATAAAAAAATTCCAAAGATATGTAACTGTTGAAAACCTTAAAAGTAGCGGATGCAACAGTATTTTGCCCCTGAGGATATGGAGGAGGATGGTAAGAGAAGCAACCAAATCCCCAAGAATCACTTTTAAAGGATTTGCAGGCCTTGGTGACATTTTGGGGACACCAGATTTCAAAAAGCACTATCAGCGGCCTCCTCCACAACTACATGCTCTTTAAAAAGGTTGCCTGAAGAAAGCCTTTTCTGACCAGGATATATTGGCGCCTCCTTTTAAAATCGTTCCCCATTCAAAATCACCTTCATGCATACTGCAACGTGCTGTGCTCTACGTCGGAATTTTGACGTATGCAAATGTACTCGGGTACAGTTAGATATTACTAGTGTGAAAGTTGACCAGCGGGGGGAAAGGGGAGGGGGGACAAACGTACCTAGTGTGAAAGCGCCCTGAAACAACAACATGGCCTTTGACCTTGGAGGGCCAAACCACAGGTGACAAAATTTCTGAAAGCTTCAAATCTCAAAATGAACTGTACAAAGCCACTTAGTCACTATTAATTGCATATAGGAATTTGTATATGGTGAGTGAAATGACAACATAACCTTTAACCTTCAGTGATCTTGAAAGGTCAAACCCAAGTTCTTATTTCCACTAAAAGTAAATCATCCCTTTCAACAGCAAAAGTACGTGCGAGGCGCGGGGAATGCTAAGCCTGGCTCTGCATCTTTTTTATTATATTGTTTTTTGAAAAATAAATGCTTATTTTGAATTTGACGTAAGCAATGAAAAAAAAAGTTGGGACAGGGGCATGTTTACCCCTGCAACTGAGTTGCAACTCTTATTTTAATAACACTCTACAAGCATTTGAAAACTGAGGAGACCAATGACTGCACTTTTGAAAGCAAAATGTTTTCCCATTCTTGCAAGATTTGCAAGATTTCAGAGGCAAGATTTCATCTCCACAACACACTTTGGCCTCTTTTGTCATGTTTTTTTAATGGTCAAAACACTCCAAATGTTTTTAGCGGGTGACCGGTCTGGACTGCAGGCAAGACAGTTTAGTGCCCTCACTCTTTTACTATGGAACAGTGATGCTGTAATAGATGGCCTTCCCTGAAAAAGATTCTGTCTGGGTGGCAGCATATGTTGCTCCTAAATCTGTATATATCATTTACCATTAATAATGCGCAAGTCACCCATGCCATATGCACTTATGCATCCCCGTACCATCATCAATGCCGTCTTCTAAACTGTGCAGTGATAACAAGCCAGATGGTCATATTCCTCTTTAGACCAGTAGATGCTGCGTCCATGATTTCCAAAAGGAATTTCACATTCTGATAGGTCAGACCACTGGACAATTTTCCACTTCGCCTCAGTCCATCTTAAATAGCTTGGGCCCAGAGAAGACAAAAGCATTTCTAGATGCTGTTTATCTATGATTTTATCTTTATGTAGAAGAGTTTTATTTAGAGGCAGCAACAAACTGTGTTCGCAGACGATAGTTTTCTGAAGTGTTCCTGAGCCCATGCAGTGAGCCCATTCCCATCACAGAATCATGTTGGATATTAATGTAATGCTGCTTAACAGCCAGAAGGGCATAGTTTTCGGCCGTCACCTTTGCAGACAGAGATTATTCTAGATTCTCTCAATCCTTTTATGATACTGTATCATGTGCCATAAATGATAAAATCCCTAAATTTTTTTCAATTATACACATATTTGCTCATGCACTTTTTCACAGAGTGCTCTAGCCCTCACCATCCTTACTTCTGAGAGACTCAGCTTCCCGGGACATACTTTTTACACCCAGTTATGTCACTGAGCTGTTGGCAATTAATTTAATTAGCTGTGAGATGTTCCATCAAATGTGCTTGTTTAGGCATCATACAACTTTTCTGCCCCCGTTCCAATGTTTTTGAAACATTCTGCTCGCATCAAATTCAAAATTAGCACATATTAGCACATGTCAAAAAACAGTAAAATTTATGTTTCAATGTTGGATTTGTTGTCTTTGATCCATTTTCAATTAAACATGGGGCTTAAAAGGTATGCAAATTATTGCCCTCTGTTTTTATTTACAATTTACACAACAGGGTTGGAAAACAGGGTTACACAAATTAAATTAATAAGCAGGGTAATTAGTCAATAGGTGTGCCAATATCATCAGTCACGTAGTTCTCAATATGGACTCACTATGAGCTGACTTCAAGTGGCACCTCAAAAGAGAACAACTTGATCAGATATCTAGGACTAGCCCAAGGTCTTAACCCTCCAAAATCAGGCCTAATGACACCCATGGCATTAGACACTTATCTTCGCAATATAATAAAGGCAACTGGGCAGGTGATTGACCAGATTGGCCCCTATTACAGTGCAAGCCTGATCCAAAGTCTATCGGACTCAATGATGTAAAAGGTAATGGAGGATTAAATAAACTGGTGTCCCCAATTAAAATAGATTTTGGAACAGGACACTTACTCTCAATCTTCTTCTTGAGGCGTGGACAGACCAAAAACCACACCACAATGGCGGAGAGGAAACTGCAGGCAATTGAGAGGAGGAGTATGCCCCACCAGGGAATTATGTCAAACCCCAGCACTGCAATTGCAACAGAACAGACCACCAATTAGCCCTGGCACTCACAACAATTCTTAAACGACTTGGGTGTTCAGTAGGAGCTTTTTCCAAAATGATGAAGCCAGCAATATGAATGGGTCTCATCTCATACTCGGTTTCTAAATTTGACAAATTTTTGATGTTTTTACAGGCATTTGAACTTTGGCAAATTTTGTCCAGTTTCCGAGATGCGGGGCATCTGTGTCCCATTGACTCAATTTTCTAGTTGTATAAAAATATCAGGTGATATCGAAAGTCATCAATCAATAGAACCAAAGTGCAATATCAATTTTAGGCTTCATCACCCAGCACGATTCTGCTGTCATTCTGCAGATTCAAAATGCCGTATGTAGCATTATGTGACCCATTATTTTTATTGTTTTTTTTTTTATCAAAAAGCACATTTTTGCTTTTATAAATAGCATATACGTACATAGCGGTCAAAAGGCCAATCAAAGCTGTCTGGTGCTGACAATTATATAATTCACTCACGCAAATTCAAAAGTCATCAAGTTGCGTTTCAAGTAAAAGAGGATACACTTTTCAACTGATCATGTCTGATTTGAGAAAAATTGCCTCATACTATTCTGTATTGCTATGATGTTCTGCATTGCTTAGCAGACTCTCCATAGTTAGTTGTTACAAACCTGCAAAGTTCCCTCACTGCTCTGCAAGGTAATACAGATAACAATAACCTACATATCTCCACTCTTGATGGATTTAAGATCGAGAAAGTGGGAAACTATAAATACAGTATCTTGGCATTTGTCTAGGTGAAAGGCATACATTTGAACCGCACCTAGACCACCTTGTGACAAAATTTACAAGTTGGGTTCAAAAATAGAGCCAGCTTTCCTATGTTCTGCAGGAAACGGATAATTGAGGCAGTATACATGTCAGTTTTAAATTAGGGTGATGTGATTTATAGGCTTGTGGTTTCTTCTATCCTCAAACCTTGGAATTCAGTGCATTATTCTCCTCTCCAATTTATAACTGGTGATGCTTACTGTACCCATCAATGCATCCTGTCTGAAAATGTTGGATGGTCCTCTCTATCAGAGAGATGTGATTGGAATTTTTACTCATTTATTTACAGTATAAAGCTCTTATTGGCAAATTACCACCATTTATCATATACTTCATCACAAATGCGGGGAATCTGCCCATGTGATACGGGCTCAAGGCACATGGCGGTATCAGCCCGTCAGGCAAAAATCCTGTATCACTCGTATCTGCCTGCCCGCCGGACAAAATTCCACATCATATCAGCCATTGCCACAGTGACAGTCATGTACGTCGTTGGCAACGCATCGCCTCAGATGCGCATCAGACGCTGTCATGGCGGAGAGACTCATGGGCTGTTTTCGAAACTGCCTACTACATACTACCAACGGATCCAGAATGCAGTATATATACACAACGTCCGACATACTGATTTCCTCAGCAGTATGTAGTATGGCAGTTAGAATCGATTTAATTTGCAGTATGCTAGGTAAGGGAGTTGGTGGATGTCAACCGCCATGGAACAAGACAGCTGGCAGAAGTAAACGAGCATAGCAAATAACAAAGCATCGCATAGTGCAGCAGCCCTTTTTGCTGTATAAAAGAAGTTTTTCAAGTTGGTTTTTATTATTTTTCCAATGATAATTCTGAGGGATGTGTAACGCCTGTCCGACATTTGAAAGAAACCAGAATTAGCTGCACTGAATTACTTCACTGTTAAATTAAATGTAAAGTGTGTTGGAGCTTGCTTCGTTATTGTGATTCATTTGTTTTCTGAACACTTAATCCGCCCTTCAATTCAAACTGGTTACTTTTTATACTTGCCGATTGGTTTTTGTTTTCATGTGGCCAGAGCTGGTTTACTCATATGGTGAACATTTATGTGATGACAATATCTGCATCAAAAATAGCGTCAAAAATTATCACACTTCATCTGCGCGTCATTCAGTTGCTCTTCAAAGCTGACTTAAACCTGTTGCTGTTTACTTTTCTTGATCAGCAGTCGCTCAGACGAATTCATAGAGCAGTCAAATTTATACTCGTAAGCATTGTTATACATAGCACCATGAAATTATGAGGGGTTTCCTTTCGCACGTAAATGATGATGTAAGGGTGAGGTTTTGGCTTCCCTTTGCTACAGCCGAACCGCCACTGGTGTCATTTGTCCCTGTGAGGTTTTTACAAAATGAACCAAGAGCAAACTCCAGTAAAATGCAAAAGGAGGCTTTATTTCTGAAGGGGGAAACCCCCCAACAGAGCTGGCAACAGTACAAAGTCCGCAATCCAAAATCAGAATCCAAAGGGCGAAATCCAGAGTCATACACAGGGCACCAATCACAAAAATCGTAGTCAGACAAAAGAGGTCAAAAAACAAGAATGCGGCAAAAGTACAGGGAATAGGCAAAGCTCGATATCAAGGACGGTCCAGTCAGAAAGATAAATCACAATGAATCAAGGCGAGAAAAACGTAGCACAGGAAACAAGGAAGAACGATCTGACAAGGAAGTGAATAAAACAAACATCTTATATACACATCCGGGGAGAACACATGACCAGGGAGAACAGGTGCAAACAATGGTAACAATCAGGGAGTGACACATTAGGAGTGAACTAATTACATGAATTTGGCTGTAGCCAAAACGCAGACAGGGATCACAAGACAAACCTATCAACAGAACAACAGCTCTGGTCAAGGAGTACTAAAGTGTATAGATTAGAGAAAGGAAAGCACAAAGTATTTGTGGAGATCCACAGAAAATAGCAGCAGAGATAATTGGGGAAAGGCAAGGAGGCGGAGACTAAAATAGGGCGACTGCTGAGAGATCGTTAGTCAATTATTAAGTGCAGTAAGTAAGTGTATATATACAATCCTGAGTGCTTGTTAGTAAGTTAGTCAAAATATACAAAGTTAGTGTGGGTTAGTAATTAGCGAAAACAATAAACTGTTAGTATGTGTTAGTAAGATAGTAAAGTAAGAGGAAGGAAGAACACGAGATATCACCCGAATAAGTGGCACACAAGACAAGAGACCGTGAGCAAAGATACACACATGACAAGACAAGGGAGACAAAGTGCAAGGCATGGAAAATAAACATGGTAAGAGAAACTGAAATATAGCTATGAAAAGAAAACATGGCAAGGGACTATGGAAACTGAAACGTGAAAATAATAAACCAGAAATCCAAATTACCAAAAACACAATGCATAATCCTAAGAATGGTCAGACAAAGCAGTGGTCACTAAATACCAGAATCAATTATCATGGCAAGGCCAGGCACAGAACTAAAACTAGGCATGGGCATAAATCATGGAACATGGCATGGCAGAAACGGAATCACAACAGTCCCATACATCAGCGAAAGTGTACGGCTATTCTCTCAAATTTGTGTTATTAAATTTACTTTATGAGAATATGTAAGCCTCTCCTAATATTTCGATCTCTGATCAGTCAGTGCAATAGTTGCATTTGACCTACTTTTGTGAACGCATTCATTGTTTGCATTTTACGTTGACTAGAAAATGCCAAAAGATGCTACTTATGCCTGTGTCTTCATTGATGCCTCTTCCTCAAAAAATACATATACACTCAATAAAAATCCTAAATGTAACATCTAATAATTTTTCCTACAAGCGACTTGCTGGGGGAATCAGTGTCATACATGCAGCCAGCCAGTTCTCAGCTGGCTCGCCTCTGAGCTCAATGGCCGACTGGCTAGAGCTGGGGACGCCCTCTGCGATAGCTTGCAGTCGTGCCGGTATATGAAGTTTTTTTCAACTCCAAAAAACTTATAATTAATGCCTCTTTTCCTTTACGTGGTATCAGCACTACTTTACTGTACTCGCACTTTTAGCTTTTCCATTAGGAAAAAGTAGCTGGTACTTGGCATCTGGTACCAGCTATTCTGGTACCAGTTTTACTGCGGTTCCCAAAAAATCTGATCGAGTAAAGTAGAGCCGTTATTACGTCGTGGAGAAGCGCCATATTTTTTGATTCGCAACTTCGGTTGTGGGAAACGCACACCTGAACCCAACTATGTAACAGAAAAGGAACTTGATACAGAATTATTTTAAACAGCATGCGTAATGCCACGTTTTGCAGCAATATTCATGCAAAGGGCTGTAGTAAAACCTTTCACGCGTGAGGTATCATAGAAACACAATTGCGTGTCACCATGCTAGCTAGCTAATTAGCCAGTAAATTGACTTGAAAACACCACTGACTAAAAGCAAATGCTAGCTTTACTGGCCTGTAATGCTGACAGTAATAACCTGAAATAAATGCTTTGGATAAAATGCGTTGTTAATTTTGGTCAAAATCAGTATATGATAAATAGAAGATCATATGTGCATTTTCACATCACACGTCTACCAACCCTCGATCCGTATCAGCCCTCGAGCTAAAGCTCTAGGGATGATACTGTGGTCTCCGGTTGATACAGCATGTGATATGGAAATGCCCATATGATATTCTATATATATCACTCCTCGTCCAACCACTATGGACTTATCACATCTGTTCACACAACTGGATCACAACACATGTATAGTACCAAAAGTTCATACCGAGTATGGAAGGACTGCTTTTAGTTTTTATGCCCCAGATTCATGGGATAAACAGCAAAGCATTTTAAAAATAGACACTCTCATCGAATACTGGCAATTTAGAAGCAAGATTTTAAACCTTCCCGAGAGTAGATGCAATAGATTAAATTTAAGAGTTATTTTTAATTTTATCCTTTATTGGACAAATCAACTGGAACTTTTTTTAATGAGTTTTATATTTTTATAAGCATTATTTTATACAATATTGTTTATTCATGGTCAGTCGTGTTATATTGCAATGTATTTTGCTGTAAGATAGTTTGGTGATGAATGTTTTTATTTTTATTTCATTTATTTTTTGAGCATTAGATCTCTCTTGACAATGAGATCTGTATGTCAATGGGATTCACCTGTATAAATTAAGATTATTATTATTTTACCATCAATTGATTGCAATCTCAGACTTGAAAAAGTAGAGCATGTTTAGCAATTAAAATACTTAAAATATCAATCCTGGAATCATTGATTAAAGAATAAATCTGGAACTCTTTCTGCCACAGTGTTCAGCAAGGGAAGAGCTCTATACTTACAAGGAGCACCAGTAAACATGATGGAGAAGATGTTTATCCCCATAGTAACAGCATAGAATATTGGTAGTGCCTTCAGGCCATTCGGCAGAGGGTTTTCCTACAGAATGTAAATGGTGGAGAAAACTGAGTGTCTGATCAAATGACTACATAACATGTTAATCCCTTTGCGTGGTGCTGCATCATAGATGCTGCCATCCATGGAACTGCTCAATTAGCGCCTTTGCTCAGAAGCCAAATCTGGGTATTTACAGTGGGGGAAATAAGTATTGTACGTGTAAACATTTTTATCAGTAAATACATGTCTAACGGGGCTATTGACATGAAATTTGCGCCAGATGTCAGTAACAACCCAAATAAGCAGCAGTAAACCATTGATTGGCCTCTGGAACTCCTAAAGCTTTCTCATGTCAGGTAGTTGCAGCTAGCTATTGTTCACATTTGCATAAAAAATAAATAAATAAAAATCCACGCATACAAATAAATCAAAACAAATAAGCCCATTAATTAAGTTATGTGTAATAAAGTAGAATGACACAGGGAATAAGTATTGAACGCATGAAGAAAAGGAGGAGCAAAAAGTGATGAAAAGCCAAGAAACCTGCCTGTATTTAAAAGGCAATCCTGCCCCCTATAAGACCAAATTAATATCAGCTCCTTTAGTCCTAATTGATGGCCTATAAAAAGGTTTCTCATTACCAAGGGGTCACATAAGAAGCATCTCATGCTGGGTAAAAGCAAAGAGCTCTCTCAAGACCTTCACAACCTTATTGTTGCAGAACATACTGATGCCATGGGTTACAGACGTATTTCGAAACTTCTGAATTTTCTAGTGAGCACAGTTGGGGCCATTATCCGGAAGTGGAAAGAATATTATTTCACCATAAACTGGCCATGACCAGGTGCTCCTTGCAAGATTTTTGACAGGAGTCAAAAGAATAATCAGAGTTGTCCAAGAGCCAAGGACCACTCACGAAGAGCTTCAGAAAGACCTGGAGTTAGTATATACAGTTGTTTCAAAGAAAACAATAAGTAATGCACTCAACTGCCATGGCTTCTATGCACATGCACTGAGCAATTCACCATTGCTGAAGAAAAGGCATGTTGACGCTCGTTTAAAGTTTGCTGCACAACATTCGGGCAAGCCTATGAAATACTGGGAGAGTATAATCTGGTCAAATGAGTCCAAAATTGAACTCTTTGGATGTCATAGCACATGCCATGTTTGGAGGACAAGTGGCACTGCACATCACCCCTTAAACACCATACCAATAGTGAAGTTTGGAGGTGGGAACATCATGGTGTGGGGCTGTTTTTCAGCATATTGTACAGGCAGACTTCATATAATTTAAGGAAGGATGAATGGAGAGATGTACCGAGACATTTTTGATAAGAATCTGCTGCCATCTACCAGGATGCTGAGATGAAAGGAGGGTGGACATTACAGCAAGACAATGATCCCAAACACACAGCCAAGTAAACTCTCAATAGGTTTCAGAGAAAGAAAAACAAAGCTGCTAGAGTGGCCCAGTCAATCAACCGACTTCACTCCAATTGAAAATCTAAGGAAAGAACTGAAGATCAGAGTTCATAGAGGAGGACCCCGGAACCTTTAAGATTTGAAGGCGGTTTATATGAAAGAATGGGCCAAAATCACACCTGAGCAATGCATGCGACTAATTTTCCATACTGGAGGCATCTTGAAGCTGTCGTTACCAACAAAGGCTTTTCCACTAAGCATTAAATAAATTTCAGTGAGTGTGTTCAATACTTTTTCCCTGTGTCATTCCACTTTATTTTACATAACTTAATTTATGGACTAATTTGTTCTGATTCCTTTGTATGTGTGCATTATTTGGGTTGTCACCGACATCTGGTGAAAAGTTTAGCCCCATTAGAAATATATTTATATAAAAATGTTGACACATTCAATACTTATTTCCCTCACTGTATGCATTACCTTATTTAAGGCATTATAATTCAAGATTGCAGACTCACAGAGAGGAAGGGTATGGCTTGACTGAGTCAAGGCACTTGTAGTATCTAGAATTCCATCATATTTCAGTTTATTTTCATGATTTTGGTTGAGAAAAAGGGCTGCAAACATTAAAAATCTTCATGAAAATTCAGCATTGAAATGGTAAAAAAAAAAAAATAATGAGGATTGAAAAACTAAACATTTCTGGGATCATAAACATCTTAACCACAAGTATAATTAATCTCAGCATTAAATTCTGAATGACCTACTCTCTAGAAGCCACATAAGACAGCTCTCCAGGTGGCTCCCCAAATTCTAACATCCCTCTAAATGGTGCACAGTCAAATCATAAAAGAATCATATTTAACACAAATCAACTTTTGACGCATGAAATTCAATATGAAGTAATGATTTTCTTGTTGAATTTCGCACGAGCTTATCAATATAGGTGCAGTTGAACATCAGTGGTCACCCGTAATCTCTCCAAACACAAAACATGCCTTAACTTCATGATGTTGTTTAAAATTTTGTACATTTTTCTTCAGAGTCACACAAGTCAGCACACATACTCATTAAAGGAACTTCTAATTCAATAGTCAGAACATTCTGCCCCCAATGAAAAGCTAGCAGCTCTCACTTCCGAGTTTGCAAACTAATATAAATACTTTCCACACCTTATAAAGAACAAGTATAACTCACTAACTCAGTAATATCTGAAATATACCTTATTTTAACAGAATAGACATTCCATTATCAGGAAAAATCATGCAATATTCCTCCCAAGACTGAACAGAATGGTGCAATGGACATACCAGGGGGTCAACCAAAGTGCGTGAGCTGCTTGCATATTTAACAAATGAAAACCTTGGCATTCGATTTTGTTGAATACGGTATAAATTCTAAAACAAAACACAGTAGCAGTATAACAGATAGAGTATCTGTTACGATTTGCTAATATAAGTAATTGAAATTTCATTGGGGTCATTCCACATCAAATCATCCAGGGGGTGCCAGGTCACCTCCTCAAAATTCTTTTGAAAAAATTAATGAGTAAATATTCACACAGAAGGAAAAAATGCCAAATATTAGGCCAGTATCTCAAATAATTTTCAAGTTATATCCCTTTAAAATTTGAATAACATTTTAAGTTTTTTGGCAAACCCATTCTCAGCCAACTTTGGCAACTTCATGCTCCAAATTGATTGCTTATACATGAAATTGGGTATACTAACCATATTCATCCCCTAGAATCTGAAAATGGCCTCAAATTCTGTGTTTCTTGATCTACCTTTGTATGGTAAAGCCTCAAAATCAGCCGAAAACACAAGACGCCCAAAAAGGAGACCACATTATATGACATGTAACTCAGGAACTAAGTAAGAAAAAAGGCGAGTATTCATTTTTTTATGATTTTATAAAATATCTCTCAGTAAAAATGCAGTAATCCAAATAAGAGCCTTTGTAGAAGCTTTTTTCATTAAATAATTTTGTAAGTAAATTTTTCAGGTTTTTCCCCAAAATGCCCTTTTTTTGGGCATTCATCTCTGAAACACAAATTCAGGTATGATTGCTTATTGATGTGTATGTCACTGCACCTGCATGTAATTTGTTCTAATTCACACATCTCACTATATGTGCTGTAAGCAGTATGGTGTTCCTTGAAAATAGTTTTCACTTTCTTTCTTCATTTTCCTTGCTTCCTGAAGTCCAACCCACATTTTTTTCCTTGCCAGATAAAAATTTTGAAAGTTAAATAAGCTATTTTTATGTATCTGCTGGCTATAGGGCTCTGGTGAGAAATGGACAAATTTCAATGCTTTTTAATGGTGGGAAAATTTT
Organism: Gymnothorax reevesii; assembly: GCA_029721435.1. Classification (NCBI taxonomy): domain Eukaryota; kingdom Metazoa; phylum Chordata; class Actinopteri; order Anguilliformes; family Muraenidae; genus Gymnothorax; species Gymnothorax reevesii. Next base: position 18,183,742 of record CM056580.1, on the reverse strand, counting down.
TGGGGGTTTGGAGAGCTTTATGGAGACTATCAATGTATATGCACGCCTATATTGATGGACTCAAGCTAATTCCCACTTGTAAATCATTCATTCATATTCAGCTCCTTGAGTTAAAACAGTTAATTTATGGTTGAAATATGATTATTATATGATTTGACATGTACCATTTGCTGAGCCACTTGGAAATCCAGGCGAGGGGCCACTTGGATAACTATCTTAGCAATCTTATTTTGGAGAACTGGCTCAGAAACAATTCATAATTTTGCATATCACAAACAGGCCAAGCAATCTTGTGGTCAAGGAGTGTAGGATCCCAGAAATGTTTTGTTTTATCACTCAACCATTTTTCAATTCTTAGTTTTTATTATTTATTCATTTTATTTATTTTTTTTTCTTTTTACTATTTCAATGAATTTTCCATTTTTTTAAGCGTTTAGAGCCCTTATTCTGAACTAAAATTATGACAAACTGAAATAAGATGGTATTCTAATTGTTACAAGTGTCTTGTTTCATTTAAGCCATTTTCACCCTCTTTGTGAAGCTCAAATCCTATATTATAAAGTCCTAAATCAGGTAATGCATGAAAGACCAGATTTTGCCTTTGCGCAAAGGGGTTAATGGATTATGGAGAATCAATACAGCTATTTGCTAACTATCCACTCAGTTTCGTATCTATTTGCACAAAAGAGAGCACAGTATTCCATGGGAAGGGTTACTGATAGGAGATTTCATATAAAGAAGAAAAGTATATATCCAATACAATTGGATCAGGTATTATCACTGCCTTACCTTTTCTAATATGAACATGCGAACAAAATAGAACAGAACAGCTGACACAGTTCCGGAGAGAAGAGGAGAAAGGAACCATGAGGTTACTGCGGAAAGAATAAAATGCAAATAATGGTTGAAACTTTCAAGGTCAGTTAATTTGATGAACAAATGCACAAGATTTTTTTCTTTATTTTTGTAATGACATGTTCACATTTTGACTCTGAGGTTCCAATTTGGCGGACCAAAACATCGAAGTCAGAGAAACTTGTACAGGTCACTTGCTGGAGACTGTTTTAGTATTTTAAAAACCACTACGGTCCAGATTTAAGACACTAAGAAAAAGCAAATAAATCAAGCTGGGACTTTGAACATTCAATAAAATTTGTTGAGAACACTTAACACATATTTACAGATAAATTACTCACCAATCCTTATCAATTCAAGCCACTTCACTCCTTGATGACCTTTGACTATTAATGAAAAACCAATGGTGGATCCCACAATACAGTGTGTTCCAGATATGGGGAGCTTCAAAAATGATGCGAGCAACTGCCACACAGCGGAGCCTGCAAGAGGGACACATGAGATCTTTTATTTTACTAGTTTACTGATGGATGGATTATATTCTGGGTGAAAATAAATATGTTAATTATTGGATTAGAGGTCTGCCCAGAAGATGGCACACAACATAGCAGCAACACTGCGGTCAACGGACTCCAGAAATCACATGCAGCTGACAGTATAAACCATCTCTAATTTCATCAATTGAAACTTTTTTACTGTTTTACCTCAAGTATAACAACTGGGTTTTTTTTCCCTGTTTCAGCATTTCCTGAATTGGTGTGTAAACAAGGAAAAAAGCTTCAACATCTGTTATCACTCACCAAACATGGCACTGATGGAGCCTGCCATCAGCACAGGCTCTGACCCATTGTACATGCTCACATCAATAATGCCCTGGCGAATGGTCTCGCTCACTTTAGCTCCAAGCAGGATGGAGCCAACAGTCTCAAATACTGTGGCCAGAATGCAGGCCTGCCGCAATGTGACTACCCCTGAGCCCACTGCTGTCCCAAATGAGTTAGCCACATCATTGGCTCCCACTGAGAAAGCTAGAATGAAGGCAATAAAAAAACCTAGGACAAGCAGCCAAAGGTACTCAGACAGGGGGGACGGGCTGCCCAATGCCGTTGGAGTGGCTGCCACCAAAGACGCCAGAGTTGGTGAGTCCATTATTTTAGTCTTCCACTACAAAATATAAGTAAGGTTCATAGATTGTCTTTCTGAATGTATGCTACTTTTCGTGCCCAAAGTTTGTTTGGCTTTCAAAATGTTTGCAGTTTGCATTGAAATCCATGATGTAAGCGCAGGGTAAATGGTGATGCAATCTGAAAGATAGAGAATACATGTTTACAGATATTGCATGTCTTCTAACCCACTTCAAAACTAAAAGCATAAGTCAGCTCTTTGCACAACAAGCAGGATCCCCATAGTTCAAAATGAATACATTATTATTCAATCAGGACTGCATTTTTACAAGCATGCATGACTTTTGAGCATCCCATCCCAACCAATTTAAAATAAATCTCTTCTCCCCTTCCCCCCCAAATATAACCCATAGCAATATTAGTGCCTTGATATAAAATGCATATACAACGTATATATTTATATAAAACCCCAATTCCGAAATAGCTGGGACAAAGTGAAATTGTGAATAAAATCAAAACGCAATGATTTTCAAATCACACCAGCCAGTATTTTATTCACAATAGAACAGAGATAAAATAGCAAATGTTGAAACTGAGAAATTTTACAATTTTATCCACAAAATTAGTTATCCACAAATTTGATCGTTGCTACAGGTCTCAAAAAAGTTTTTACACTTCACCATTGTGTAGCATCCCCTCTTCTTTTTAACATTGAGTGGAAGCGTCTGGGCATTGAGGAGACAAGTTCCTTGAGTTTAGCCATTGGAATTTGATCCCACTCTTATTGAATACCGGCTTCCAGCTGCTGGGGAGTTTTGGGTCTCCTTTAACGGACTTTTCATTTAATTATGCGCCAAATGTTCTCAATCGGTGTATTAGGGAATTAGGGAACAATTAAATCAGACACATCCCCTTTAATGCAGAGGAGAATGGTTACTTCCAATTGGCCTGCTGATGGACACCAGCTGTTCCAGGTAACTTAAGTGGAGTGGAATCGCAGCCTCGCTCTTTGACAACACTAGATGGCGGCAGGTAATTCAAAATAAAAAGGAAGGTTAGTCAAAAGAAATACAACTTAAGAGAATTGATACAATGTAAACCAAAATGTGTGCACTCCATCTTTAGGTAATACTGCATTTAACTAAAGCTGTATAAAAATAAAAAAGTGAAAACCAAACCTGTGTTGTTATATAATGTGTAAATACACTAAATATGGAAAACTGAAAACATGGGATGTGTAATGTGGTGGAAAGCAACTTATTATGGCTCTTGAGGTGCAGCAACAACACAGTGAAAGATCAGGACTGCTGGCAGGCCAGTTCAGCACACGGACTCTTCTACTACGAAGTCATGCTGTTGTAATAGCTGCAGTATGTGGCTCTGCATTGTCCTGCTGAAATACACAAGGCCTTCCCTGGAATAGATGTCATCCGGAGGGGAGCATATGTTGCTCTAAAACCTTTATATACCTTTCAGCATTCATGGAGCTTTTTAAAACATGCAAGTATCCCACACCATATGCACTAATGCTTCCCCATACCATCAGAGAAGCTGGCTTTTGAACTGAGTGCTGATAACAGGAGGGGTGGTCTTTCTCCTCTTTAGCCCAGAGGACACGACGCTGATGATTTCCAACAAGAATGCCAAATTTGGACTCGTCTGACCACAGGACACTTTGCTACAGTCCATTTAAAATGAGCCTTGGCCCACAGAACACAGTGGCGCTTCTGGATCATGCTCAACAATGGCTTCCTTTTTACATGATAGTTTTGGGTGGCATCTGTGGATGGCTGTTACGACCCTTTAAAAAAAAATGGCTCAAAGGGGTGCAACATATAAAAGGGGACACTGTTTAGAGGCAGTGGTTTCTTGAAGTATTCCTGGGCCCATTCAGTAATGTCAATGACAGTATCATGCCGGTGAGTGATGCAGTGGCGTCTGAGGCCTCGACGATTACGAGCATCCAGTAAAGGTCTTTGGCCTTGTTGCTTATGCACAGAGATTTTTCCAGTTTCTCTGAATCTTTTGATGATGTTATGCACTGTTGATGATGAGACCTTCAAAGCCTTTGTAATTTGACGTTGAGGAACATTGTTTTTAAGAGTATTCCACAGTATTTTTGCGCAAGACTTCACAAGCAATCTTTACTTCTGAGAGACTTAGCCTCTCTAATACATCCCTTTTGCAGCCAATCATGTTACACACCTGACGCTAGTTAATTTAATTACTCGCTAAATGTTCTTTCAGTTGATTCTCATATTAATTGCTCTTTCAGCCCTTTTTTTTTGCATGTGTCCCAACTTTTCTGCGACCTGTTGCAGCCAGAATTTGAAATAAGCTAATTTTTTGGATAAAATTGTAAAATGTCTGTTTCAACATTGAAATGTGATCCATGTTCTATTTTAATAACATAACATATTGAAAATCATAGCATTTAGATTTTTTAGACAATTTACACTTCGTCCCAGCTATTTCAGAATTGGGGCTTTGTATATATATATAAAAAAGTTGCAGTCACAATTACTCAACCCCCGTAGCAAATTAGGTTTACTGGCAAAATTTACAAACTTACAGCTGTTTACAATGAACAAGTCAAACAAGAACAATTTAAATGGCTCAACACAACAAATATTACAAGTGGCTTCTCCAAATTCAGCACAAAATGCCACTTTTAACGACTACTTCAGGATAAAAATTATTGAACCCCTCCATGACAAGCATCTTCAACACTTAGTAGGGCAGCCTTTTGCCGCTATGACCTGCTGGAGATGTTATGCATAGGCAGATGTCAGCATTCCCAAAGAATCTTAGCCCAGTCCTCATGGACAATGACCTCCAGTTCACTAATATTCTTTGGTTTCCATGCTGCAACCGTGTTCTTCAAATCCTACCAGAGATTTATTATGGGATTCAAGTGAGGCGACTGTGATAGGCACTCTAGAATCTTCCCAGACTTCTTCAGAAACCAAGCCTTTGTGGATGTTGAGGTAACCAATAGCATCATTGTTCTTGTGGGAGGTCCAATGATTCCCAAGCGTGAGCTTCCCTACAGACGGCATGACATCTTCTCCTTGGATATCCTGGTACTTGACTGAATCCATCTTGCCCTCCACACTTTGCAGGTTTCCAGGGCTGGAGGAAGCACGGCAACTGCAGAGCGTCAAAAGCCCCCTCAATTCTTGAGCACAGTGGCACAGTGGTTAGCACTGCTGCCTCACAGCAAGAAGGACGTGGGTTCGAAACTGGCCTGGGGCCTTTCTGTGTGGAGTTTGCATGTTCTCCCCGTGTTCGCGTGGGTTTCCTCCGGGTACTCCGGTTTCCCCCACCCACAAAAACATGCATCATAGGAACACTCCAAGCAGTACCCCTGACCAAGGAACTGGCTTTAGAACTGGAGTTGGTACCCGGGCGCTGATCTGTGGCTGCCCACTGCTCCAACTATAGGATGGGTCAAATGCAGAGGACAAATTACCCCACGGGGTTCAATAAAGTGTATATTATATTATAGAACAATATCCCCAAATGTCTGTGGCTTATTTAAATGGTTTTGAGCATATTGGAGCTTGTGCTTTTCAATCAGGTGTGGCGTATGTCTTGGAGACTTTCCACATTTAGTATGCGCCCTATTGTGCAAACTGAAACCTCAGTACCTCCTGCCTCCAACTCTTGCTGCGGGTCTCCTGCAGTCAGGAATCTCCTCCTCAGGAATCTGGTGACAGCCATTGATGGCATCCTATTTCTGCCTCATCCTGGTACTGTAGCCACTCTTCCTTCAACTTTGAACTTGCAGACTATGCTTCCAACAGTATCTCTACGAAACTTCAGTGCCTGTGCTACCTTTTTGTATCCTTTTCCTTGTTTTTCCCAGGCAATGATCTCCTCTATTAGCTTTTTGGACAATTCTTTTGACAGCCATAATTCAAATATGCAATCAAATGTCTCTGTCAACAAACCCCTGGTGAGTGCAAGTATTTGATGTGTTCTATCTCAAGCAAACCTGATTCAACCAATTAAGCTCTTGATTAGCTGTATTGGGGGGTGAATAATTTTGAGACTGCTGTAGTCATTAAAAATGGCATTTTGTTTTCAATTTGGAAAAACCACTTGTAATATTAGTTTTGTTGAGCTATTTATAATGTTCTTGTCATAAACAGATTAGACAAACAGCTGAAAGTTTATAAATTTTACTATTAAACCCAATTTACAATGGGGGTTGAATAATTTTGAGAGCAACTGTACATATATATTTTTTTAAATTACAATTATTTTTTTAAACAAAAACATGCATCTTTATTGCATGTGTCAATTAAAAGCTATGGTGCTGCAAGTTTAAATATTTGTACAGTTTATAATTCTGAAAGTGACCATTGAAAAAAATTAATTCGCACTAGTGATACTGTATGTGTTTGCTGTACAAAAAAAAAAAAACATCGCCCAAAGGGCTCTTTCCAAAAAGGTTATTATACCACTGTACCAAAGTTGTGTTTTTTTTTTTATTTGATTTGTAGTACTTATGTAAATGAAATCAGAACTTACCACACTGAAGACATATAAAGGATTCTGAAAGTTCTGGTTCCCTTCGCAAAACAATTTGTTTAAGCGTACATTACACAAAAAAAAAAAAAGTGTAGATATCACTGCAAGCTACTCCACTTAATCACCTCAGCACATTATCTGCAGTGTACCACTATGGTGATATCATTAGATTTCCATTCTTAACACTGTTGCAAAGCTCAGGGAACTCAAGTGTTCTCACCGCTGTCTCTATGACTAATTTTTAGCACTTGCTTCCCCTGGTTTTATGTCAGCCTTTAAGGAGGAGGGGGATGATAACTCCCCCCTTCTACATCAAGTTGCTGTCATGAGATGAGTAATTATGCATACACTGCAAGAACATTTGTTGTTCATAAACATTTTCTGGTAATAATTGACACTGGCGGATGTCAACTAAGGCTTAATGGAGCACTTCCACCATAATAAGTGAAGTCCTCAATTCTAAATTACACCAAGTTATTCATGTGTACAACAATCCCGGAGGTAACTGAAATCAAGATTGAGCCCCTTTGTGACTTAGAAGTAGTAAGGAGTAAATAATATTTAACTATAATGAAAAATAAGTAAACCTTTCTCTTTTGAGCACTTATTCCTGGGAGTTACGTGTACTCACAATTATTGCACAGGGATTGTTGCCGATTTAGGCCTAATCCAAATGTACACATGTATTTTTGAAGACACAGCATTTTATATGCGTGTCAGCCTTTTGTTTTCCTGCAAAATGATCTGAAATTGGTCCCTTTGAAAAACACCTTTCAGCATGCAGATTTCTAGAAACTCCATCCTCCGTTTACGTGAAGCAAGGGACAACAAAGTTCTTACCTTCAGACATCAGAATGTTTGTGCCTTATAGCCTGCATGGTCTTACATGTAATTATGATTGTCATCTGTTGGTTTGGCAAGCTCCCGACTACGATTTAATTGCTTATTTTGTGTGTGTGAACAAAGATTCTTCTGGAAAAAAAGGAGGAAAAACCCCCTTTTAAAAAATACACAAACACATGTGGACTGGGCCTCAGAATCACAAAAAGTGCATTTTCAGTAATTCTGAGTTTCTAAAATTTTTTGGAAGAATATAGTCATTACAATTTCCAAAATTGGCAAGGAACTTTCTGTTCGCCCTAAGATTTGTATTTTTCGTCTTACCCCATTAACATTGTCAATATAAGCTCATGAATGAAAAATTGGTACACCTCGAACTACTACAGACAAAAAACAAGGCACTGGGGAGGTGGATGCAGTGCATCTTTGACCCTCAGGATTGCAGAACTTTGTGTTCATGCTAAGCAATAGAGACTTACCAACACAATCACACACACACGTCACATTTTATAACATCTTGAGTTGTTTCTTCATTGTTCTCAATCTATAGACAATATTTGTTGGATTCTTCTCATTTTTTGTTTTATGGGTCGATGGCGATATGAAAAGGATCCCTATCGATTTTGGTGACGATTGGAGAATTTTTAGTCAAACAGGACATTGACAAGGCTGAAATGTGGGCGTATTACCACGCTTTGCGCGGCTCTTTTAACTTGTATTACCCTTCCTTTGCTTTTCTTTTCTTCTCCTGCAATTATTCTTACTCTATGCTTCCTCTCTAGTGTATATCTCCTGAATTTGAGAAGACTGCTCAGAGAAGAGGAAAGGGTGCAAGGGAGAACAACTATGTAGTCTGTTCATTTTCGACAGTGTGTAATTTAATTCACAAAAATGTCAAAATGATAAGTGGTAAATTACAATTCTGAGTTTCTACTTTCACTGTAATTTCTTGAAGCAGGAAAGTTGTTCAATTATAAAGCACAAAAGGCGAGACATTTTAAAAAGTTCATCATCTATGGACTAATATTGTTTGATGTAGCTCTTGCATAAACCCGCACTGAAAGGTAAAAAAAAAAAAAAGTACTCAAGCATATATCAATGAAAACAAATATCGGAAAAATTAGTTGAAAGTTGAGCCATCTGCCTGTAGATTGCTGTAAAATTCACAGCGTCACAACAAGTAGCTGGTTTTTGCCATTGTTTCACAAATAGGATTAGTAAAAGGCAGGTCACAGGAAGTTCATTTCCCCAAGTCAGTTATGTATTAACATTTCCTGAAAGGTGTGACTATTTTCATCTTGAGTATGCAGTTCAGGAAAAAAACTGAATAATGATTTGTAGGCCCATTCATAGATACTGCACCATGAAAAGCATTGAAATCCAGTTCCACAAAACCACAAGACCATCAACTCAACTTGATAATTTGGGACACTTGAAATCAAGACATGCAGTTCTGGCATTCTTTTCTATATAAAGGAACAGCTTAATGAATGATGAGAATTGGGTGCTACAGAACAATGACAATCTTTTTAACAAATATTGACTTTTGTATTACTTTTGTAGTTACATCCATAAATATTTGGATATCGACCATTATTATTTTAGCTGCTGACCATGAAATATTGGAGTTCAAATTAAATAATTACTGAGATCTAAATGAGAGCATTCTGCCTCGTTTAAGGTCTACACATCAAATATTGGCTGAACAGAGCAGGAATTACAACATTTTTTAAGAGATCCTCCTTTTTTGGGGACCTAAAATATTTGGACAATTGTATGCTCAGCTGTTCCATGTGTCTGTGTTTTACTCCCTCAAAAATTAATATAAAAGTGAGACCACAGAAGGTCTACCGTTGATTTCAAGGGTTACATTTTCATTTGATATCTATAGCTGTTAACTCTCAATCTGAAATCCAAAGAGCTGCAAGTGCCAGTGATACAAAATTATTAGGCTGAAAAATCAAAACAAATCCAAACAGAGAAAGAGAGAAAAAAACTCCATTAGGTGTGCCCAACAAAACAATATGGTGTATTCTTAAAAAGAAAGAAACAGCACTGATGAGCTAACGAATCCAAAAAGGCCAGGCAGACCACAGATAACGGCGTGAATGACAAGAAGAATTTTCCCTGGTTCAGAAAAACCCCTTCACAACAGTTGGCCAGGGGCGCGTTTCCCAAAAGCGTGGTGGCTAACTGAGTTAGCAACTAACATTGCTTGTCCACAACAGTCAGTGAGTCCAACTATGTAAGTTAACATCAGTGATTTCGGGAAACGCACCCCAGATCAAGAACATTCTCTAGAAGGTAGGCATATTAGTGCCAAAGTCATAAATCAAGAGAAGACAACACCAAAGTGTTGATTATAACATGCAATAAATAAGGCTCAAAAAAAGAAACTTGCCAAAAATATTCAAAAATATCTGTCTCATTAAAAACAACATCCAGTAGACAAACAAAACAAAGATCTTATACCAGAAAGACAGGAGAGAGAACAAAAGAACGGCTCATAATCTGAGGTATACCACCTCAACTGTGATGAGTGGTCATATATGGCATTTATGGGTGCTAATCGAGCTGGTTCCCTTGTATCTACTTGTGGCGATACTGCTGACAAAGGCTGGAGGGTGAACTTTTAAGTATACAGGGCTTATTATGTGCTTAGATTCAGCCAAATGCATCAGCACTAAATAAGGGTGTAACAGTACACAGAAGTCACGGTTCAGTAATACCTTGGTTTTGGGGTCATGCTTCAGCATTAGTTCAGGACGAGAAAAGAGCTGGAAGCTCTAGGGTTTTCGGTACTCTCTGGCACAATCTGAGCCTTATTTGGAAGCATTTTTAGACAAGATTTTTGACCAATAATTCAGGAATAATTTTGGAATTGGTCGAGTGAAGGCTCAACAGATATTCATGAATGATGAGTCACATTGGTTATGGCCCCAATTTGTTATGACATATCGGACAGCAAGGGATGACCATATGCCTCATTAAAGACCTCCCACCAATACTGCAGTCCAAACACCAATTAATGATGCAAATTTCCAGTACGGCCTGTTCCAACGAGGTTACGGTGTGATTAAGCCAGGCCCTAGATGCAGTCCAGATGAAGTACAGGCTTAGTTCAGCCTGCTTTGACTGTGCTGCATACAGGAACTGGCAAAGGGCAAACCACCACCATCATAGTAATAACAACAAAAACACATGTTCAGTATTCAGAATATATTCAATCTGCAAAAGCACCAATTTACAAACTAATCAGATACAATGTAATTTTTAAAACAGGGCACCTTGACAGCAAGTGAAAATCGAGAAAAAGAAGTGTGTGTTGGCAAAGTGGGGAAAATTAAACACATAATCACACACATGGTGAGAAATAATGGAAGGAGTAAATTCACAATTTAGCCACTGATTCATTATATCCACAATATGATTGCGTATCAATACGCAGTCACAGTCCACCATCTCGCAGTCCACCAATACCAAACCATTATTCACAGTCCAGTCCAGCAACACTTTATGCCATTCCCAATCGTGTATGCACAGCATCCGTATAATTGAGACACAATCTCTGCACAATGTTTATTGCCTGATCTTTACGTCACTGTTCAAGAAATACAGCCCGTCCATTTCAGTGGCTGTGTACAGGGGCGCACTAATCTGAGACATGGGAAACACAAGTCTTTCCGTCTGATCAGGATTCGCAGAGAAGAATATATGGCAGTGATGCTGTACGTCACGAAAGCCATCCACGAGAATGAACTTGCGTCTTTCCCCGGCTATCCTCATTGTGAAAATACGGGTTAACTTTCCCAAATGAACTTAAGTCAGCGAACTCACTACTGTTGGCTCACACAGTTGCACCTCCATGTTTAAAAGTCTGAACACAACTTTCTCAGTTCCACGCAGCCAGTACTTAAGTGTGAAAACTGTCCTGCCTCACTGCGGTATCCACAAATTCTACAGGTGGGTTCCATGGCGAAGGTTCCACTTCCGGATACATATCCACAATCTGCAGACACAAACCATCAGGAAGCAAACTTCGTTTAGCGGCACACTTTCTCTCAAGGTGCCCTCTTTTAAAAATTACATCGTGTATCTGATTTGTTTGTAAATTGGTGCTTTTGCAGATTTAAGAATATATTCTTCATACTGAACATGCCTTTTTGTTGTTCTTAATATCACGGTGGTGGTCTGCCCGTAGCCAGTTCCTTTATGCAGCACCGACACTGCAGGCTGAACTACAGTACTGACCATTCCGAAGTTCCCACGAACTTCAGCAAATATACGTTTTTTCATAAATCTGAAAATTTTTCGGCGGTTGAAAAATTTTTTGCATAGTTTTCCATTAAAATTTCGTAGCCAAAAAAATTCAAGAAAATTTGCAGAATGAATTATCCCTGAAAATTTGGCAAATTTCGGATTGGGGAACTTTGGAATGGCCAGTACTGTAAACCTGTACTTCATCCAGACTGAATCTAGGGCCTGGCTTATTTATTTTTTATTTATTCGTTTATTTGACAGGGGCCATGCAAAACAAAATTGTCAAGCCAGAGTCAGCTATAAAGCTAATTTTCATCTGTGGTCCCTGGGCAGGAAGATGTTAAGAATATTAAAAAAAAAATAATAATAAAATAAAATAACAAGAATACTAACATTTAAAATGATACATACTATACAACATTCCATCACTAAAAACAACACATTTAAATTTACATTTCATTGTCTCTAAGATTGATGCATTGAAAAGATTAAATCAGTGATCACATGATTGTTTTTTCTTGAGCCATGATTTCAGTTTACTTTTAAAAACACTGAGGCTTGTACAGTCTCTAATATGAGTCGGAATTAAGTTCCACTTTCCTGCTGCTCTGACTGAAAAAGCCGACTGTCCAAATGCAGTTTTCCACAATTTAGCTAAACAGTCTCCTCTTGCTGATGCCCTGGTCTCCCTAAGATTGTTCCTGCTGCGTAACACACATTGTTGAAGTGGTGGTGGGGCCTGATCATTAATTATTTTATACATCAAGCACATATCTACGTAACAAAGAAAGCTGTCAAAGGACATTAAGTTATATTTTTTAATAATGTTACAGTAGTGGTAGTTCCTTGGTTTTTTTATCCAGAGTTTTCAGTGATTGTTTGTAGAGGGTGTATAATGGTTTAAGACTGGTTGCTCCAGCCTGAGACCAGCTTGTAACACAGTAAGATAAATGGGAAAAAATCATTGAGTGCATGAACAGTTTAGCAGCAGCCAAAGATAGCTGATGCCTGATATGTCTGAAGTTCATTAGGCTGGCTCTTACATTTCTACAAACGTTTTTTTACATGTTTTTTAAAATTTAAATTGGAGTCAATTGTTATGCCCAGAAACTTGAAATGTTCTACAATCTGTATTACTTCTCCATTTACAGTCATATCAGGTTGAAGTGTATTATTTCTTCTGATAGAAAAATACATTCCTACAGTTTTGCTCACATTAAGCGTTAGACAGCTGTGAGTGAGCCAATCAGAGACTTTGTTTAATGCTGCGGAGAGTTTGGATGCAGCTTGTTCTCTTGTTTTAGCATGGGTGTAAATAACTGTCATCTGCGTACATTTGAATCTGTACCTGTGAACAAATTAGGGGCAGATCATTAATGTACAAACTAAATAAAATCGGCCCTAAGATTGATCCTTGTGGCACTCCAACATTACAACCAATAAAAGAAGAGCATGTGTCATTAATTCTTATACACTGTTTTCTTGAACATAAGTAGGACTCCATCCATGTCAGTGCTTTACCAGAAAAATTAAACTTTGACAATTTAGACAACAAGACATTATGATTTACAGTATCAAAAGCTTTTTTGAAATCAAGGAAAACCGCAGCAACAACACCTCCACTGTCAAGACTTGATTTGATTTGCTCTATAAAATAGCAGATTGCTGTCTCGGTTGAGTGGTGTTTTCTGAAACCAAACTGCATAGGATGCAATGGAAAATGACTGGTGTTTAAATAATGGATCAGCTGGTCACAGATGACCCTCTCTGTGACTTTGGAGATTACCGGGAGAATACTTATAGGCCTGTAGTTTGCTACATTGGCTTTATCGCCTGCCTTATAGATTAGCTTAATTACACTGCACCTCGTTGAACAGGCAGTACTGGTAATTTGTATAATTAATTGGTGTTTGGACTACAGTACTGGAGGGAGGTCTTTAATAAGGCATGTTTTTTAACTGTCTTCACACCTCCCCTTTGTTCTGACGTGAGCATAGCCCTAGCAGACAAACTTCGGACTACCTCGGTGAAATTTTTCCAAGGAATTCCAATGTGGTCTTTGAGCTTCAGTGGGCCAGACAATCCTCAGTGTGTTTTGGGAAAATTTAACCGAGGTTTACTGAGGTGTTTTCCAGACTTAGGTAAACTGGACAGACTTCGGGATACCTCGGTAAACTTTTTCCGGAGTTCACAGAATTGGCCTCAAATTTCAGCGAACCTCGGTGTATTCTAAGTTTTTGAAGGAATTTCTATAAAAAAGGTGCACTCTCTCAGTTTTTAGGCGCTACTAGTGAAATACTACGACTGGATCTTTATTGCAGCGATTAATAGCCTATGTTTCAGCAGGCAATAATTATTTTTACCCGATTGATTTACTGCGCAACTTCTCATTTATTTAAAAAGTTATATTGCAAGACGTAGCCTTTCCTTTAGTGGTGGAGATGATGTTACAGCACTTCAGAGGGGGCAAATTAGGCCCATTATCACAATTATTACTTACTGTATATGATCATAAATGTTATGAGACAAAAAAAATCCACATAACGATCAGATCGGTTTTTTAAGATAAGGAAACCCATCATTCCATTATGAAAATCATGTAAAGAAATGTAATTTGCTTGCTGAACAATTTATACAAACTTCAACCTGTTTGTCACAAGCATTCTGCTTTTTGAAGATATCCCGCAAACCCATACGTAGTCATGATGTACTTTCAAATTGTAATAAAACAACAAACAATCAAAACTTATTCAAATGATTTTAAAAGAGCCGCCATTTGTGGTCCAAAATATGAATAGATCACAGAGCTTTGCTTTGCATGCGCAATCCCCAACAGTCCAATTAATACATGTAATATTTTAGAGGGCAGTTTACTAAAATAATTTACTGAAGCATAACGTTCATCAAGGTGGAGAATGAACGGGTACAACTGAAAGCCGTCATTGCATGATTAGAAATCGCATTGTAATCCTAAAAAACGACATCAATTACACAAATTATTGGGAAAAAAAAATTAATAAATCACAAAAATAGCAGTCAGTAACTTGTCATCTAGCAGATGGACGGCCAGTTGTTGAACGATGGTCAAGAATAAGGATGGATTCAGACGATTTTTATCGTAATTCCATTTTCAGGAACAGTCGTTGTGGCAGACAAAACCATGGACACCATACGCCCAGAGACTTTAGTTGCCAATCATTGGTGTTTACAGAGCCATTCCAGGAAACATGGAAAAAAAAATGAAAACGTGGAGATGCATATAATTGTAGAATACAAAAAAAGAAAATGTCTTTGGTAATGGTTGTGATTTACTGGACACAAAAAAAATTGTTTTTTTAAGTTATTTACTCTCATAATCAACAGAAATTAGTGGGGGAGAAATTGATTCATCGGCGTAAGGAAAGTCAGTCCTTCAGTGGAGAATCAGTATATCTGAGCAGTGCCACTCACTCAAGACCTGCTGCCAGCCGCGGTGACAGTCGTTACCACAGTGTACATGTCAGGCAACGACCGTTACCCGACTATTTCAGTCCGATATCGTCCTATGTTCTGAATAGAAAAGTTCTGTAACAAAGTGAAATTTATTTACTTGACTGTGAGTGGATAACACATGGGCCAATCGGCACGATAAAATAAATAAAGTATTTCCCACATCTTTTCAGTTAAAAACTGATTTGTGTCACATTCTGGTGTCCTCTTTCCGTCAAAAAATTATTTTAATTAATTGGGGGAAAAAAAAACCCCACTTGGGTTCAAATCATAGTTTTATCCTCACTATATCCCGAACATGTGCTTAACAAAACGAACATGACTTAAATGCATCAATAATTACCTGCTGAGAATAAAACAATGAGCAATGACGCTCCCTGAAATCTCTCCAGTATTGAGAAAACACACATATACACAATGGGCGTAATTCATGCATGCTTCAGAAAATATTTTTTACACAAAGCAGAAATTGAAGGTGACAGTCCGCACTAAAAGTACATCTTGATGGTTTCTTTTCACATCCATTGTGGTGGCATACAAAACTAAAACTGTATCCCTGTAAAAATATTTACGACCAGTAATACTACTTCTCTCCCATTCGTCAGCCTTCCCAGCAGAAAGATTTTCTAGTTTAGCCAGCAAATGGGTTGGCATGGAGGGTAACGTCCTTAATGTGCACATCATTCAACGGGCGAAACGTCTTCTCATTGACAGGGAGTTTCTCTAGCTCATCGAGTGTCTCCAAGCCATCTATAATCCTAAAAAGACATAAAATGCAAAATATGTTTGTTGCAAATTAGCATACAGATCCAAGCAATACGTGTAAACTTGAGCAATAACAAACATTTAGCGCTGGATTAAATGCATGGAGAAACTACCATGAAGGCAACTGGTCTAAGACATGCATTCACCTTTAACAGTGTTGGAAAAAGCATAGTGTCCTATTGTAGCTATGATCACATACAATAGGGTCATTCCATGCCAAATTACCAAGAGGTTTACACCAATCCCCCTCAGATTTGGTTGATAAAATTACCAAAATTTCTATAGGGTATTTCAGTCACTGGCTAAAAGCTCAACTAGGAATTCAAAGCAAGCTTTTTTGCAGCCCTCTCGGCTCAATCCTAGGCCGGAGCAACCGGAAGAATGAAAGATAGGATGTCCACAGCATTTTTCGCAAGGAACTTCTTTGCTGTGATGGGCATGTTACTACAACCCAAGAAAGATTCATTCTAGAGATGCAGACCCCAGGGGCGAAGCTAGAACCGGGAATTGGGGTGGCACAGACACGTCCCTTTATGACAATTAGGATAGTCCTGGCTAGTTCTCAAGTATTTTTCTTTATTGACGCGTTTTCCAATTATCGTAATAGGCAACTGAAGACCCGGTTTCTCATACGATCTAACAGCGATGAAGTCATGGGGTAAATTCCGTAAAACTGAGAATTGGGGAGGACGTAACATCTGTTTTAAAGAATTATTAGTCCTGACCTGTTCGCAGTCATTTTCATGATTAACAAAATGTTCACTCCGAGAGCACTCCACACTTAACAGGTGCTGCTTGTTCTCCCCGATTAGGTAAGACGACAATCATTCATCTGGAAACGTTTGCTTAATTTAATCAACATTATTCAAAATTACTCTCGGTATTGAGTGGGGAAAAAAGTGGCACTTGGCAGTGAAATAGGCTATAAAAAGCATGCGGCTCCATTTGACGTTGATTTAAATTATGCAAACGCGTCCAGATGAATGATTGTCGTCTTACCTAATCGGGGTGAACAAGCTGCACCTGTTAAGTGTGGAGTGCTCTCGGAGTGAACATTTTGTTAATCATGAAAATGACTGCGAACAGGTCAGGACTAATAATTCTTTAAAACAGATGTTACGTCCACCCCAATTCTCAGTTTTACGGAATTTACCCCTTGACTTCATCGCTGTTAGATCGCATGAGAAACCGTGTCTTCAGTTGCCTATTACGATAATTGGAAAACTCGTCAATAAATAAAAATAATTGAGCACTTCCAGGACTATCCTAATTGTCATAAAGGGACGTGTCTGTGCCACCCCAATTCCCGGTTCTAGCTTCGCCCCTGGCAGACCCCATGCTTATGCATAAGTGTAAACTTAGTTTACCTCTTACACTAAACATGCTGAGATTTTGAGACGCATCCTGAACCCAACCTCATTCTACAATATAAGCTTAAACCTCAATGCAGTTGCATGAGTCAAATAGAAGTCGATCATGAGAATAAAGTGCAGATTTACCAAAAAATTACATTTTTTTTTTTTTTTTTTTTAAATTCAAAAATTTTTTACCCAAAATAACAGAAGAAATACAATGAAAACAAAATCGTCAGCATTATCAAATTGTCAGTTGCTTTACAGGAGCTTACCTCCATAGCTGCTTAAGCTAACATGGCTTGAAAGACTCAATGAATAACTTTTTATCTCATTGAGATGCAGATCTGAAATTGAGAACCCTAGGGGATTCTGGCCCAGAGTTTCAGAATTTGCCATCAAAAAGGAGAAGGCACCCCTTTCAAGATACTGTCACATCAAAACGGAATTTTGAAGGGACGACTCCTCTATTTTCCATTCTGCAGGCCTTGCCTGACCAAGGATGCTCCTGATAGTGCCAGGAGCAGTAAATTCCCTTTCTGTGACAGGAACTGTAGGTAGAAGCAATTTTGGCTCAGTGTATGCCTTAATAAATATTTGGTGAAGGCCTGAAAGTGGTCACAGGTGAAAAAGTGCTGTTTCTACCCCCCTCTTCGGGTTGATTGTAGACCATGTAGCCAGTTGTTAAATTTAACTGCTCTGGCAAAGATTCACATAATCACTACTTCTGGTTAAAATATTTTAGGCCTTAGTTTTCTTTCTGTGTGAACTGAATTTTTCAAATTTTGCATATTTTCACTCAAAACCAAACTGAGATTCGATGTACTTTACATACACTATGGCCCATATACACTTTGTAATCCAACATTTGAGCTGTATTTGACAGTTTCCAAATTCAGCTTTGACATATTTGATCGGTCCTTATCAACAGTAAAATGTAATCAAAGAATAACATTTATTAACCAATTTGTGCGGATCTAGACGCCAGTGGACAAGGAGCTCTGTTTATACATCCAGTAACAATATTCTATCACTAGATGGCACACACGGAGCAGTGGTTGAATTCTCACTGGCAAACCGAGCTCTAACATGGTATAGAATATGGACAAATTCAATCCTATCCCTGTTTATTCTGGAGTTGCATGAATTAAACTCCTCACCTAAGCCTGATGTGCAAACTGCTCAATATACTTGTCCATAGTATGTATCCAGCAGTTAAAAAGATCTCATGCCACAGAAAATATTGTTGTCCTTTGTAGCAAACACTTAAGCTACAGTAAGCCAATGGTATCCCAATTAGTAGTTACAAAAAATCAGTCGTTTTCTGAAGCAAAAATTCCACATGGTATTGATACCATGTCATTCTACTATCAATGTGTAGTTTCCTCCCGCGGATTTACCCGTAGATTGTAGATTCCTCAATCAACAAATTCAGTGCCTCCTTATATCCTCCCAAGTACTCTCGTTGATTAACCAGTAACTCAATTATACACTTCGGCTCATCTGGGTAACAGTTATAGTTCATTGTATTGACTGGCGCTTTTCTTATCCATTTTCAGAGTATAAACTTTCCACAGCAACTAAAAGACATTTATTGGAACATCAGAAAAGAAGTTAAATGCTTGCGTAATATCAGTTAGGTTGTAATCTGTAGGAGGGGGGGGGGGGGGGGGGGGGGGGGGGGTCTTCCAAAACCAACCTTGGAGTGTTGAGCTTATATTTGCGGGATGGAAATAAGATTCTGAGATGGAAAATGGCAGTTATTCTGAATGGAACAGACTGAAGGGCTGACAGGATTGATTCTTTGGAGGAGGAATTCAATGATGGAGAGTTTTTCCTCTTGAAGTGCGAGTCCCACTGTTTTTGTATGGTGTAGCTCTCTTACTTCTAGCCAGCTAGCTAACTAGCCAGCTATTTCTTATTTTCAGCATAACACCGTGATCACAGAGCTAGCTTGTCACATTGGTTAACAAGACTAGTCGATACTGCAATGTGCTGTCATTTTGCAGAATGAGTGATCCGTTTTAGAATTCTCGCCACATTCAATGAAATAGAATGCCCTGGATTTTTGCTTGTTTAAAATGCAAACAGCTATTACTGTGTTGGGAGTTATACTTGCTCCTTATAGGATGTCAAAAGAGTTGTGACAAGCTTTTGTTTCACTTGGAATATCGGAATTGTAAATGGCAAACTTTCCGTCTGAGTTAATGTCCTGACCATAAAATAAGTAGTTTCTTTAAGTGCGTGTGTTTGCGGATTCGGCTTTGTCAAAAAATGGACGTAACTCTGAACTTTATCATGGAGAAAAGGCATGTTTTGGGTTTGGAGAGGTTACTAGTGACCATTGATGTCCAGCTGCACCTATATTGATAAACTAATGCTAAATTCACCCAGAATATCATTAATTCATATTGAATTTCATGAGTACAAAGTTGAATTGCATTAAAAATATGATTCTATGATTTGACAGAGCGCCATTTTCATGGCTCTGAGAGTTTGGGGAGCCACCAGGACAGCTGTCTTAAGAGTGGATAATTTAGTATTTCATGCTCAGATGAAGAGTGCTAGTGGTCTTGTAGTTTATGATCCCGGAAATATATTGTTTTAACCCCCAGCCATTTTTCAATCTTCAGTATTTTTTTTTTTTTTTTTTACAATTTCACTGCTGAATTTTCATCAAGATTTTTTAAATGTTTGCAGCCCCTTTTCTCCACCAAAATCATAATAAAAAACTGAAATAAGATGGAATCCTAAATGCTGCAAGTGTCTTGTCTCAATTGAGCCCTAATCCCCCTCTCTACAAGCCTTAAATCTTGAATTATAAAGCATTATAGAGGGTAACACATAAATGGCCATATTTGGCTTCTACTCAAAGGGGTTAATAACAATAACTTACTCAATGACCTCATATCATTCGTGGTCAGCTGAAGTCGACAGTGAACAAAACCCTGAAGGGGCCTTTCCAGGTTCAAAATGAATTTCTCAAATTTTCTTTTTTGCCTTTAAAAGGTTCACCAAGATGTGCACTTAAAAATCAAAACATTTTGTCATTAATTTCATCAATTTTGTTCAAAATGAATTTTTGAAGCTCTCGCACCTCAATTTTATAAGTCAGCTAAAATATGGTGACTTTCAACACTTGTAGCGCCGATAACTTTTTATGTTTCAACCAAATTGCCTCAAATTTTGACTGTAGACTTGTTTCTTATTCAAACACTTACACTGGCCTTTTCTGATAGGGGCAATGGTATCAATTTCATGGGAGTGTACGTGTCATCCAACTTACAATCTGAGATTTTTTTTTGAAAAACCACAAGAAAAAATAAATGCACAATTTAAAGAAAAATCCTCATGTTATTGCATAGGTATGACATATCTAAAAAGAAGAATTAAGTGATTTGGCTGGGTTATTAGCAAGTAAGGCTAGCCACAATATGCACCTTAATTTTGCTTAATAACGTCAATCCCATGGTAACAATGTAAATAAAAACCAATGGAATGGTACATTTTTGTGTTGCACTAATAAACTGTAGTGTATTTATACCCATATCTGTGTTGGAACATAGTAAATCAAATAAACCTGGGAAGGCTCCTTAAAAGGTATACTCCGAGGGGCGTTGGAGTAAAATTCCCAAAAATTAAGTGATTTCGCATGGAATGACCTAATAGAAATTTAAAAAGCATGTTAATAACTCACTTTCCGAAAACAGTGTATTTCATGTCAAGATGAGGCTGCTTGCCATAAGTGAAGAAAAACTGTGAAGCATTCGTGTTGGGGCCATTGTTCGCCATTGAAACCACTCCTCGAACATTATGCTGCAGTAACAGAGAGCATCGTAGTCATCATCATCAACAGAAGCAATGAATCTTCATTTAAATTTATCATGCAATCAAACTTGACATTTAGAGAAAAAAAAACAACATGTCTGTGTGGCTGACCTGCATGATTAACATTTTTGAAGCTAAACCACACCTTCCCAGCTGAGGGAAACAAAGCATTGAGAAAGTACATTTGAAAACTGAATCTAGCACACACATTTGGCAAGAGCCTCGTTCCAGGCCGCATCACTGAAGTGACAATGACGGTCAAGCACACCCTAGCGTATAATAATGCAATTGTACAACAAGAAAAAATAAATAAATAAAAAAAATAAAAGTTTTTTGCTAGTATTCTACCCATTTCCGAGGAAATACGTGAGATCCGATGTTAACTAGTGTAATGTGAATATAAGCCACTAGATGGCAGTATTGACCTCTTGTTAAGCCCAGACTGGAGCTAGGTTTGGGCATGTCTTGGGCATGTCTGAGACAAGTCCCAGAGAATTTAAAAAAAAAAAAAAAAAGTCTAAAAGGTGGGAGGGGGCTGCAAAAGAGTATATAAGGAGGACAATTGAGACAGTAAAGTGGTAGGAGAAATTGCAAGGAGAAGGATACATTTGACCAGACCTGTCATTTTTTTTTCATGACCTGTGAAGCTTTTTGTGGATTTCTGCCGTGTTGGAGTATTTTCCTCACCCAGGACATCACCAAGTAACCCCACCAAAGGGACTGTAAATATTTTTGTTCTTGTATTTATCAATCTTGGTCAGTAGAGTAGATAGTAGATTAGTTAAAGGTGTTTGTTCAATTAAATCTGTTTAAGTTTTAAAATTTTGTCTGTCATCCCTTGCCATCATATATGTAATAACATATTGGGGCCATAACACTAGTCCTTATCAGCCAGCCAACTTGGGCTTATGTTTTCTAGACATTGTGATTTCCCACAACTGAATAAATACCACACATGGCAACACAAAACTGCTTTCCCAGCTCAATCATGTTGTAACTAGAATATCCGCTGGGGGGGGGGGGAATCATTTTTTTCCATGGACTGATGGTTATACTTCTGCCGACATCTCAGTCATTTTTAAGCTAACAGGTGCGTCACGAATCGCCAGCACAGCTGATGCTTATCAACAACGAACTTACATTAATGGTTGTATTTAAATATAGGCAACTGCTTTCCAGCTTCGGCGCCAGAACAAACATCTATATTTTGATAAACTCACCAGCAGATGTTTCATTTCGACTAGGGATGTGTCACTCCAATTTAATGTTAGCTCCGATTAATGTGGCTAAGCAGCAAAAGAAACCTGTAACATTAAGGCTGAACAGAGTCATAATTTCAACCCCACCTTTCGGGGGCTTTAGCTACTGACCTTTTCAGGCCATTATCAATTTACCTCTGAAATAAAGACGACAGTTTTCACAGCTGTGTTGTTTTATTAAATGTTCATTTCAATGTACAATGCAAACAAATTGACTAATTAATTAAAATAGTGGACTATGCAACTAAGATAGGCGGAGTAATATTTTCAGTGATGAGGTATTTATCATTTGAGCACAAGCTACCCATGCCATCTTGCTCACTTGAGAACATTCTGAAGGTCTGTGACCAATCAGATTGCTCGGTTGGATCGACATGTTGTATAATCAGTGACGTGCGGTCAGAGGTTAGTTTGGTGAGGCAGAATCCTCCCCTTTGCACGATTAGCAATCAGACAATTAAATAGTTTAGTAAGACTGTTCGGCGGAATGATGGGCCAGTTTAGGTTTCCACGGCGTTATTACTCAGTACATCGAACCTGAAATGCTCACCATATTATCTATGGTAATATTATTCAGGTTTGCCTTATGTGGCCAACTCACATTTTTGAGAGAGCCCTGGTACAGCAGTTGCGAGCCGCAACTCGCCAGCGTCTCTGCTGCGGTTTTCTCATTCCACGGAGCACGCCGGCAGGAATCAACTACATCACACATTGGCTATCGATGTGTATTCAACACACCCCGGCTTCACCAGGGGTGTGTCTTTAAATTCTACCGCAAAAAAAAAAAAAAAAAAAAACCACCACTAAAATTTCCCAAACGTGAGCGTGCCGCACTGTCGAAGACGAACAAGGCAGATTTGAATAGCTCATTCAACCGCCAAACTCACATTGTCAGTCCAGCTCCTGTAAACGGCTTCAGTCGTCACTTAATTCCCCGACCCTATTCCAAAACCCTACCTCTAACACCAGCTCAAGCACTACACTTAACCTTAACCCAAATTTTAATCTTGCTTAAATCCAAAAATGTCAGTTTGACAGATGAAAGTAAGTAACCACCATTTGAATCGAACGCTAAACTGAAGCGATATTTTTAATTTGTTCGTGCAACAACAAGCAGCCGGCATTGTTGAGGAAGCAGCCAGCAAAGTCTGCAAATACAAACACGAGCGTGGCTTACATGGATTGAATTGCCTTGACCCTCAGAATCTAACGAAAACAAATTTTTTTTTTTTTTTTTTTTAACAATTTATGGTTTAGAAGTTATTGCACAAGACATATTGTACCTCTCTTTAGCACCGCCATACGGCCAATCAAAGTAATTTTAACAAAAATGGCTCTTTTCCACATCTTTAATAAGAATATAAATTTTGATGACAGGTGACAGCTAAAGTAGGTATAGGGCAACTGAAATTTGATTGGCTGATGTTGGCCATGTTGTTTAATTCATCAAATTGTTCTCATACATATTTCACAGCAACCCTGACTAACATGAAGCATGCAAAATTTCAAGTTGATTTGAGAAATGGTTTAGGATTTATGACCATTTGTTTGCTATAGGGCGATTCCATGCAAGAAACTGAAAAAAATGCTTAATTTGTGAAATGTTCTTAACTGACTGGTCTGATATCATTTGTAACCCTGAATACCCAGGTCATTTAGAACAAATTAGTTCTCTCACTTATATGCAGGATGGTGATTTAGGGTGGAATTAAAGGAAAAAGGGCGGGGGAATTTTGTTTCTACGACTTACAGTTCAGAAGATATAGCCTGAAATGCATTATGCATCTCTACAGCGCCACCTATGAACGGATTTGCACCAATCGAAGAATTTGTAATCTGTACATCCATATGTACCACCCCACCAAAGTCCACTTCTCCCAAACCACTCTACTGTGGTTTGGGAGAAGAGGATCAAAGTTAACGCAGACGCCGGACGCCAACGCCGCCGTTGGGCCAAGTGAGCTAAAAGGAGTTTTAAAACAGCAGCTGCTATTAAAATAGGTTCAGCCCTACAACCCTGTATGGCTGATTCCAAAAATTTCAAAATAGCTTTTCAATATGAAATACAAACTCAAATCAATGTACCTGTATACTGCTATTCTCCATGTGCCATTACCAACATGTTTTAGTGTCACTTTACTTTTAGGATCTTTAGGGTAATTTTAGGGTTCTTTTAGAGTTTTAGCTTAGTTCTAGGTTTCAGGTTGAAAATGATGTGTATAATTTTGTATGTCTGGGCCCCCATTTACAAGCTTGGGATAGCTTATCAGGGATTCCCATTTCACTTGTCTATATTTATACCAGATATCATACTTGTAATCTTGAGTGATTTTACTTGATTTTGTGAATGAACTGAACTGAGCTGAATTGGACTCAATTTGTACAAAAAAAGCAGTATTTCTTAACTTGAAGCACTTTATTTTGAGAGTTTGAGTGAAAGTGAGAAAAGGGTCCTAACAGTTCTGGAGACAATACTACAGTTATTTTATTGTTAATGTTTGACTTTTCCATTAAGTTTAAAAAATGTATGCTCTCAATTATAGTTCCGAGAAAGAAAATCCAAATTGGCAGGTCAGACTTTAAAAAAAATAAAATCCATAATCGGCATCAGTGCATCTCGACATCGGATGCAGGGTAAGTGGACTTAAACTTTAAATTACATTTAGCTACAAATGCACCACATGCAAGTAGCTGAATTGTGTAACAAATCCCAAAAACAGCAAAGTGTGAACTTTCCACAGTGCCTTATTTTGTATCATCTTCCACAGGAATCATTTTCACACAATAGCCCCATTGACACACTTGCCTTAAGATGTTCATTGAATTCATCCTCAAATTTTCGGCCCCAGATACTCGTCCCTCCTTTACCAGTACCTGGGTATAGGAGAACATTTTCTTAGTAGCAATAGGCCTCTCACTAGACAGTAAAAAGAAAACATCAAGTTTGAGAAGGCAGATTTCTAAAGTAAATACTGTTCCACTTTCGTCCCAGAAAGACAGATTAATAATCACAATCAACATCAATCATCATCAACCAAGAAAAGGTTTCCAATTTGGAAAGAATCGGATTATATCGCAAAATTGAGAAACCAAATTCATAATGGCAGAAATCTCATAGATCTGAGGGGTCACTGCAGCCCCAGTGAAATTACATCAAATATGCACAAGATGCAGATAAGATAGAAATTTGAAGGTAATAATTAATTCAACCTTAAGATTCTTTAGTCTTTAAAGACTAAACATTCTTACAATGGACATCTCGTGGACTATGAAAGCCCTGCATTGATAAAGGTCATACAGCCCCGATTCCGAAATAGTTGGGACGAAGAGTGAATTGTGAATAAAATCAAAATGCAATGACTTTCAGATCACGAGCCAATGTGTTATTTACAATAGAACATAATTTTAACATTTGAAATGCTATGAGACATTTTACAATCTTATCCACAAAATGAGCTCATTTCAAATTTTCTGGCTGAAACAGGTTTCAAAAAAGTTGCGACACCAGCAAGACACATATTGACACCCCCCCCAACCAAACACATATACTGGGGACTATGAGTGCACTTTATTATTAATGATATTTTTACTGATGCCCCTTGCACTGTATTTTTATCCAGTTTTTCCTTGTTTTATTTACTTGTTTTATTGTAACCAGGTATGACCTTGTGTTTTTGTGCATCTTTAATTGTGTGTCCTTTTATTGAAGCTGCTGTGATGCTAAAATTTCCCCATGAGGGATTAATAAAGTACCAACCTACCTGAAAAAGGGCTGAAAAAGCAATTAATAAACAAAACCCAAAACCAGTGAAGTTGGCACGTTATGTAAATCGTAAATAAAAACAGAATACAATGATTAGCAAATCCTTTTCAACCTATATTCAATTGAATACACTGCAAAGACAAGTTACTTAATGTTCGAACAGGTAAACTTTGTAATTTTTTGCAAATATTAGCTCATTTGGAATTTGATGCCAGCAACATGTTTCAAAAAAGCTGGCACAAAACACAGAGTTGAGGAATGCTCGTCAAACACATATTTGGAACATCCCACAGGTGAACGGGCTAATTGGAAACAGGTGGGTGCCATGATTGGGTATAAAAGCAGCTTCCCTGAAATGCTCAGTCATTCACAAACAAGGATGAGGCAAGAGTCACCACTTAGTGAACAAATGCGTGAGCTGATTGTCAAACAGTTTAAAAACAACATTCCTCAAAGAGCTATTGCAAGAAATTTAGGGATTTCATCATCTACGGTCCGTAATATCGTCAAAAGGTTCAGAGAATCTGGAGAAATCACTGCACATAAGCGACAAGGCCGAAAACCAACATTGAATGCCCATGACCTTCAATCCCTCAGGCGGTACTGCATCAAAAACCGACATCAATGTGTAAAGGACATCACCACATGGGCTCAGGAACACTTCAGAAAACCACTGTCAGTAACTACAGTTCGTCGCTACATCTGCAAGTGCATGTTAAAACTCTACGATGCAAAGCGAAAGCCATTTATCAACAGCACCCAGAAACGCTGCCGGCTTCGCTGGGCCCAAGCTCATCTAAGATGGACTGATGCAAAGTGGAAAAGTGTTCTGTGGTCTGACGAGCCCGCATGGCTCCGTAGTAAAAGAGTGCGGGTACTAGACTGGCCTGCCTGTAGTCCAGACCTGTCTCCCATTGAAAATGTGTGGCGCATTATGAAGCGTAAAAGACGACAACGGAGACCCCGGACTGTTGAACAACTTAAGCTGTACATCAAGCAAGAATGGGAAAGAGTTCCACCTGAAAAGCTTCAAAAATTGGTCTCCTCAGTTCCCAAACGTTTACTGAGTGTCGTTAAAAGGAAAGGTGATGTAACACAGTGGTAAAAAGGCCCCTGTGCCAACTTTTTTGCAATGTGTTGCTGCCTTTAAATTCTAAGTTAATGATTATTTGCAAAAAATAAATAAAGTTTCACAGTTTGAACATTAAACATCTCGTCTTTGCAGTGTATTCAATTGAATAAAAGTTGAAAAGGATTTGCAAGTCATTGTATTCTGTTTTTATCTACGATTTACATAACGTGCCAACTTCACTGGTTTTGGGTTTTTTATAAGAGAATCAACTGAAAGAACATTTAGCAAGTAATTAGGTTAACTGGCATCAGGTGTATAACAAAAGCGATGTCTTAGAGAGGCGGAGTCTCTCAGAAGTAAAAATGGCCAGAGGCTCTCCAACCTGTGAAGGCTTGCGTAAAACAAATATGGGACACTTTAAAAACAAATGTTCATCAACGTCAAATTGCAAAGGCTTTGAAGGTCTCATCACTGACAGTGCATAACATCAAGATTCAGAGAAACTAGAAAAATCTCTGTGTGTAAGAGACCACTGTCTGTAAAGACAGTCCGCCGTGCCATCCACAGATGCCAACTAAAACTCTATCATGCAAAAAGGAAGCCATTGTTGAACATGATCCGGAAGCACCGCCATGTTCTGTGGGCCAAGGCGCATTTAAAATGGACTGTCGCAGTGTCCTGCAGTCAGGCAAGTCCAAATTTGACATTCTTGTTGGAAATCATGGGCATTGTGTCCTCTGGGCTAAAGAGAAAGACCACCCCTCCTGCTATCAGCGTTCAGTTCAAAAGCCAGCATCACTGACGGTATGGGGATGCATTAGTACATAAGGAGTGGGACACTTGCATGTTTTAAAAAGCACCATGAATGCTGAAAGGTATATAAAAGGTGGGGAGGATGACATCTATTCCAGGGAGGGCCTTGTGTATTTCAGTAGGACTATGCAAAACCACATACTACAGCTATTACAACAGCATGGCTTCGTAGTAGAGGAGTCCGTGGGCTGAACTGGCCTGCCTTCAGTCCTGATCTTTCACCGATTGAGAACATTTTGCGCATAATTAAACGACAACTCCGTCAAAGGAGACCCAAAACTCTCCGGCAGCTCATTTAGGAGGTCACTAAAGAATCCAGAACAACATCTGAAAAACTGCAGACCTCACTTGCCTCAGTTAAAGCTAGTGTTCATGATTGAACAATAAGAAAGAGACTGTGCAAAAATGGCATCCATGGGAGAGTTCCAAGGCGAAACCTCTGACGACCAAAAAGAACACAAAGGCTCGTCTCATATTTGCCAAAAAACATCTTGATTCCCAGGACCACTGGGAAAATATTCTGTGGGCCGATGAGACAAAATTTGAACTTATTGGAAGGTGTGCGTCCTGTTACATTTGGCGTAAAACTAACACAGAGAGATAACATCATGCCAACAGTCAAACATGCTGGTGGTAGTCCAGTGGTCCGGGACTGCTTTGCTGCTTCAGGACCTGGACAACTTGCCATAATTGATGGAACCATGAATTCTGCTCTCAACCAGAAAATCCCGAAGGAGAACGTCCGACCATCAGTTCGTGACCTCAAGCTCAAGTGCACTTGGGTTATGAAGCAGGACAATGATCCAAAACACACCAGCAAGACCACCTCTGCATGGTTTTAAAAAAAAAAAAAAAAAAGGTTTCGTCGAGGCTGTACACAATTGATCTATTGTGTTATAATAAGCCCTTGTGAACCCTATTCAGCCAGTATTATGTTCAGCAGTACGCTAATAAATGAGTAATCGTAGTCCAAATTGCCCCAAACACCTCATTATCACGCTTGTGTAAGCTGCCATTTTGGCACAGGCGCCAACGAGAGTGTGCGAGATTCCCTGCAAGTATGACGAAAACAGGCACCTAGGCCACCATATTCAATCGTAAACAATAACAAAGATATTGCAAAGATAAAACAATATCAAAAAGGTAATTCAGAATGGTAGAATTTTAATTTTAAAATTGAGTAGCCAAGCTTCAACCAAGTAACTGCTGCACAGCACGACCATTTGAAACAGTGTCACAGTGTGAACTCCGTGGCAGCATGAGCCATTGGTGACTATGACAGTTAGCTGGAGTGGCAAAGAAAGTTTGGTTTTGTCAGTGTCAAAAGGTTTGTATGAAATGGATAAATCAGTCACTGATGAAAAAGCGAGCATGGAGGAAACTGAGAGAAACTTACTGTATTTGTACGAGCTGTATGCGTCAGAGGCTGACGATCAAAACACCGAGTGTGACAGTGACCAAGGCACTGCTGGCTAGGCTTCTGGTAGAACTGCCGACTTGGCGTGACTGAACGATGTCAAATGGCATGTTAAAAAGTGGCATCTCCGCTGTCTTAATTGTCATCTCGTCCTGTAGATCTAACGTTAAATATTTTGAGGTTGCCTCATAGATCTAGAACACTAGATGGCAGATAGGGTGCGCTCAAGTGAAGCATCTGTTCCTGCAGTGAATACACCCGGAAGTAAAATTCGCTCATATGAATGAATATGCATGAACTTAAATGAGGCTTCACGGCAGTGTTGTGCAACCCAAGCCAGCTTGCAGATTTTTGAGACGTTAGCTAGCTTGCTAGCGAGTTTAAAAGCAATCGATCAGGTACAGCTAACTAGCCAGTGAACCTATGGTAGCTAGGATACCGATCAGAGAAGCTCTTACAGCTCTGATTTGTCACTTTAAATGCCATCCCAGCTTCTTTTACCTAAAGAGCAAGCAGACAGTTCAACTTGAGACTTTTTTCTTCTATGCATGCTATCACTCATTACTCTCCAGATTGTAACGCTAGCCATGTTCCCACCCTGCGGATGCTAGTTAATGGAAATGTTTGCAATCATTGTTATACTTGAGCGATGTTATTCTAGCTAGATGACACCGATTGCTCTTGAGCTAGCTAAGTAACAACTTCACCACCGCCCTCTCTTGAAGCATGCACAATGAGTGCCCATGATGCAGAACATGAACGGTCCGATAAACGGGCAGCAATCAGGCTGCCGCTGTTCCTGGTTTAAATCGCTATTCCTAAGCCACATAGCAAGGGGAGAAGTTTTGATGTCTGGCTGAAAACGATGTTCCTCATTTGCAAATATAATTTCCCTTTCCGATTCTATGCATGGCTAATGTGGGGATCGATTCAACCAAGTGGCTAGTTTCTGCGAGCATAGTGAAGGGAATGTGCATTATCTGGGGGACCTTGTCGATTGCGCTTTACAACTCATGACTATACATAAAATAAAGGTTAGTTTACCATAATCACATATACGACTGGTAATTTTCTGGTGTGGCCATTGTTAGAGCTTTAAGCACTGTAATTAGCAAACTCGAAGAGGGGGGCGGGGGGTAGAAGAGAGAATCTGGAGCTATCAAAGCGTATCCTGTCTACTGAAGTAAGGTAGTCCATGGTAATGATGGTAGTGGAAACAGTGGCTGCTGAATCAAGTTGCCGGTAAACGTTATAGCTTCATTTTTGATCTGGGTAAAATGAATAAAATTTCAGCGCTCATTAGATTTTCTGGATCAATTGTGTCTGCTACACGCGTCCCCTGGAAAGTCAGAAACAAGTGAATTTGCATTGTTCGAGCTGTCCTTTGTAAGATTAGAACTAATTTTTTCTGCACCAAAGTGCTCCTTTAAATGCAATTGAGATGCTGTGGCATGACCTTAAACAGGCTGCTCATGCTCAAAAACCCTCCGATGTGGCTGATTTAAAACAATTTTTCAAAGAAGATTGGGCCAAAATTCCCCCACAGCGATGTGAAAGACTAAATGCCAGTTATCGCAAACACTTGATTGCAGTTGTTGTCGCTGACGTTGGCACAACCAATAATTAGGTTTAGGGGGAGTTTACTTTTTCACACTGGGCCAGGTAGGTTTGGATAGCTTATTCCCTCAATATATGAAATCATCTAAAAACAGCATTTTGTATTTACTCAAGTTCTCTCTGCCTAATGTTAAAATTTGTTTGATGATCTAAAACATTTCAGTGAGACACATATGCAAATCTGAGGAAGGGGGCAAACACTTTCACACAACACTGTATACTTGACGTTTTTTTATACACACTCCAATGTTTCTTTGGGTACCCAAACATCAAGGTAAGCCATACTGATTTAATTCCATTTTGTTTGGGGTTGAGTGCAGGTTTTTATCATTTTTTATCAGTTTTATGATAATACTGCATACAACCGACAAAATGTGGATGAAACTCCTTTCATGTGGAAGAATAATGCGACCGGCGAATTGCACTATGAATTAGCATAAACGTTACCTGTAGGGTCTCCCGTTTGGACCATGAAGCCTTTGATGTTCCGGTGAAAAATGCAGCCACTGTAAAACCCACTGGCACACAAGGCAAGAAAATTCTGCATAATCAAACAATAATGTCAGGCTCTTGTTATCACAAAAAGCAAAATACTCAGAATAATAAGATTACGTGATTCATAACTCTCACCTCCGAAGTTTTTGGAGTCTTTTCGCAGAAAAGCTCGATTTTCACATCTCCAAGATCGGTGTGCAATGTCACAGCCTGGAAAACCAATAAATTCACTTTACAAACAAGCTTTAAAAAGACAGTACTTCAAGATAAATGTTTACAATAAACACTTGTAACTATTCCAAAATTTTCCAATATAATATTACCATTTTCCGCAAAAAAGAAAGTGACGAAGGCTTCTTAAAAACGGTTGGTCAAAAGTACCGCACTATAGAAAGGTTTCGCTTCCAGGGTGTTACCTGAAGAATACTTTCAAAATAAAAGCGAAAAATTAAGCAAGTTCCCAGATCCAATGGGAACTTAAATGAGCAACCCTGCCAGGGATGCCAATTCTCTCATCCATAAAGGGCCGGTGTGGGTGCTGGTTTTTGTCTCAGCCCAGCAGGTGCGTTCGACCGCGTCGGAAAGTATAATATGCCGGTTGCGCGAGATTCCCGAAGAACTACACGAGAATCATGCCGAAGTTGCGCGATAAGCCCTCCAAACCCCGCGATGGCGGGTAATTTTTCGGGAATTTTGCGCAGCCGGCTTACTTGCAGACGCGCTCGAACGCACTCCAAGAAACCTGATTTTAATCATGAAGGTCTGATTGAAACCCCTGATCAGTTAATCAGTGGAATCAGGTGTTTTAGCACTGGGCTAAGACAAAAACCTGCACCCACACCGGCCCTTTATGGGTAAGATTGGACACCCCTGTGCATTTTCTGTTTCCCCTGAGGTGTTCACTGATCAATTGGAATTGCAATTTTCATGCCCCCAATTTGTCCTAATTGGAGCCAAAGACTGCACTGTAGGATAGGGACACTATGTTGAAAATATATTGCCAATCTTCCTACCACTCGAAGCACTTCACAATATATGCTCACACTTGCAAATTCATATCATAGAAGGCAGAAGCTGCCAATGACCACTCTCAAATTCTATGCATACCACGTATTCCAATGCCAAAACAAGGCCTGACTTTCAAAACTAAAAATTGCCGCTTACCGATCAGAGTTTCACGGTTATGTTCCGCAGTGTACTATAGGGATACTAGATTGCACGCTGATCTTACTATGTTTTTCATCATTTCGTGAAAGATGATCTTCGTAAGGAGAGATGAAGGGCCAGAGTTATCTCCCAACTGATTTCCATACCAAGTGGCTCGTCTGAACTGTGGTAGTTGCAGTGGCCTCTGTCCGCAGATTCATTAAACATTCATAAACATATTACAGGGCAATTTTTAAGTCGCAGCTTATATCATTTACGGCAAATATTATTACATCAGTGAGAACTACTTTTAAAGCCACCCTCTGAAAAAATAAATGTAAGAAAATGTAATGTTATAAGATTATCAGTAATTAATGAATTACTACATCAATTATCAGTGATGTGGTTCTCTGTAATATAAACATGTTAGCTGCTGTGTATATGTGCTGCTACAACAAAGCATTAAATTGTTAGTGTTTGAAAGTATTTATTTGTCATCATGTATAGAGTCGGAATGTTGCCTTGAGAAAAAGAGCTTGAGTAATACTTTCAAGTATTTTTTAAAGGGAACCAGTTGTTTAAGACTGACTAAAACAAAATGTTAACTGGTACTGAGAAAATTAGTACAATACTGGATTCACGTACTGGTTGTGTCACAATTGCGTGGAGGTAAATGCAACGTAGTCATGATGTCATATCCAGACTGGCGCGATCATTCAAACATTTTAATTTCTTCAGTTTATTTTTTCATCGGTGTCGGTTGAAGCAGTTAATCTTGGACACTGGGTGGCATGGTGGCGAAGTGGTTAGCACTGCTGCCCCACAGCAAGAATTAAGAAGGTCCGGGGTCTGAATCTGCCCCAGGGCCTTTCTGTGTGGAGTTTGCATGTTCTCCCATGATCGCTTGTGTTTTTTCCGGGTAGACCTTCTCCAGTTTCCTCCAGCAATCCAAAGACCTGTCAAGCTAATTGGAGATGCTAAATTGCCCATATGAGCATGAAAGCGAATGGTCTGTGAATGGCGTGTGCACCCTGGGATGGATTGGTGAGTTGTCTGGGGTGGGTCCCTGTCCTTCGCCCGGAGTCAGCTGGGGTAGGTTCCAGCACCCCTATGACCCTATTGAAGAAGAAGCGTGTTGTGGTTTCCCATGCAGAAGTGTTTTCGTATTTTCAAGGTTATCTTCAAACTCTTATCTTCAAATTATTGGAGAGAGGCATAACCTTAAAAAAATAAGATCAAACTTTATTCCAGCTCATGATGATACAATGACACAAAGCCCAGAGTAGTCTCTGCATGCAAAAAATGCAAAATACAAATATTCCAAACTGCCTTTTTTATGAAGACCTTCTTCCAATCACATTACACTGGTTATCTCTTCTCTCTTTCCCTCCCCCGGTTGGTTGGCATGTTCTCTGTGGAATTTTCTGGAAAATATTGGGATCAAGTGGATGTATTGTCCCCATAAAAAAAGAAAGAAAAATACATTTAAAAGAGAAAAACACATTTAAAAAATAGGATACAAATGGATACGTAAATGGCTCAACTGTTTATGTTTCCAGTAATAAATATAAATAATGACTCTGCTGAACAGATATAGATTGAATCAGCTGAACAGATATTAGTTACATCAACTGAGCAGAAATCAACTGAAAAGATATTTATCAAAGCAGAGCTCAACTGAGCAAATATTGATTGAATCAACTGAACAGATATATTAATCAAAGCTACAGACAGGTATATTAGAGGACTCTACTCAGGTATTACTAGTGTCAAGAGTATGGGCGCGTGGCCACAGTTTGTAGAAGAGCGCTGCTTACGTTTAAAAGGCGTAGGAAAGATGAATAAATAGAGGATGGGAGTAGTTTGGCAAAAGCATGTTTTCACTGTGTGTAAAATCACAAAATAGGTTCATTGCAATGTGGGAGAAGTAAATGGAGAGAGAGGTGGAAAGGAATTGGTTAAATTATCTTATCATAAGGCAACTAAAACAGTGATAACAGAAAATGATGAGCAAAGAGCAGGCAAGAGTTCAGGCTGTGGTAAAGAGACGAGGGATATGAGGGCAATGACATCAGGATGGATAGAGGAGGTTTCTTAGCTTTTATAGCAATGGCAATAAATTGTGCGAGTGACATTTAAGACAAAATGAGAATTAAGATGGTGGTGGATGCAGCAAGAGGGATTTTGGGTGTATTGCATGTCAAAGGCAGGCATATATTAGAATACAGAGAATTTTGGAGAAAGGATTTGGTGGTGGACAAATTTGAGGAAGTAAAGTTTGGAGAAAACTGGAGGGTTCATGAATGAGAGTGGTTAAAAAGGGGGTTTATTTTCTTTTTTAAAGAAAATTTGTGTAATTGGAAAACTACACCCAGTGGGTGGTAGGATAGCATCATCAAATATAAAATTAATAATCTAGAAAAGAAGAAGAAGAAGATATGCATTCTGATGGGTCCTAAGATGAGAAGGAATCTGTAGGTTTAGGAGTGTATATACCATCAATGAATGTAAGCACTGGGAAAAGATTACCTGACGAAGTGTCAGTCTACTCGGGAGAAATGATGGCAATTATCATAGCATTACAATTGGTGGAGGAAGTAAGACCAGACAGAGTATTATGTGTTGATTCTGTAGCAGCCCTTCTTAGCATCCAAGATATAAAGCCTAATCGGGAGGATTTAGTGCTGGAATTTCAACAAAATCTATAGTGATTATATAGTACTGGAATAGAAGTGTGACTTTGTCGTATTCCTGCCCGTGTTGGCATTTAAGGGAAAGGAGCAGATAAAATATCTTTAACAAAACTATCTAGGATGAGGGATGTTACAGATGAACCTTTTGGCAAAGGAGAAATAAAGGCAATAATCAAGAACAAAATTATGAAGAAATGGTAAGATAGATGAGACAAGGACATTAGCAGAAGGAATATCATAGTGTTAAGAAAAGTGTGTATGCGCATGGCGTGTATAGAGAGAACAGAAAAGAGAGAGTAAGTCTGGCTCAAAAGATGGAAAAGGCAGGAAGAAAATTGAACCTTAAGAAAATGTTAGGAACAACGGGTGAAGCGGTAAAGGACACTCAGAAAGCTCGAGTGGAATATTTGAAGGAGATAAGGTTACATATTAGGATTTAGTGAGTAGAATGCTTTTCAATATGAAGTGGCTCGGCAGAATATAATACATACTTCGGTACAGTTGGTGGCGGTATGCACCAATAAATTAGGGATATACCCCGCCATACTAAAAGAAGAAGAAGACAGAAGACATCACGGAGCGGCTGCAAATGAGTAAATGCTCGAATTAAGAAGTTGAGATCTGGAATGGCGAAACGCACGAACGCGAGGAAAAATCTAATAATTGAAAACGGTATGTTATGTAATTTCAGACTTTAATGCTTTGCAATGAAGCGAGAATATGCAATGCTCTGTCTGAGGTTGTTATTATTACGTGGGTCGAATGTGAGCCCAAAAGTATCGGATTTTGACTGTAGTAAAGTTTGTTTCATATTTCGATATTTGGAGCTTACGGAAGAAACTCGGAAATGAGATGCAATCAGTATGTTTGGAACCGTGGCAGCGCAGGCAGTCAACTGCCAGCTCATCTTTGTCGGTGGTATTTTTGTTTTGAGAACTACTGATTACATTGCTTATTTAGGGAGCGCTGCGTTTTACTGACCATCGAACAAGTTCAGCGACCAGAAGTGTTCGAGACTCAGAATGTCCAAAGAGCAGCCTATACGAGCTGTCAACGTACAAAGATCCCATGAAAGAATCGTACTATAGCTTTAAATTAGGTTTTGACGCTAAGCATGATTTTAAATAAATTCTTAATAAGAATATATTCTCTCTTTACAGTCGTGAGGTGAAATAGATTACCTAAGGATTATAACTTTTTTGTTGGGACATTTAAAATGCGTGTAATTGCATGCTTGCTTCAGCAGAAGCAGCACACTCTGTTCTCTTACTACTTCTTTTTCTTCCGCCTAAATTTATCCGACTAACTCCTCCTACACCGTTTAAGATGTTGATTCCGTTCAAACTTTAAAAAAAATCATCTTGTTCTGAATTATGTTGCATCAGTACAGATTTTTGATTTTCTTTTTAGTTTTTGAAATATTTAATTTTAAAAGTCTTTTTTTGGGTCCTATTAAATCAAGTCATTTTTGTGCTGATTCAGTAGATTCAGCTACTTTGTGCTTTTTTTTTTTTTTAACTGTCATAGGTTTAGCTAGAAATATGATTCAAACTGAAAAATGTTATGTTTAGCTTGTGTAATTTCTACAGAGTTCAAATTTTTCCTAACTTCTATCATTTTTTTAATTATTTTAAATTTTTTCTGTTACATGCTGGGAGCTTACAGTGTCGTGACGTCACTGTAAGAGTGGCGAACAGCTGAAAAATCGTCAAGAGGTCTTCTCTTAAATTTGCTCTAACTCCCACAGTTTTCACTCCACACAAATATTTTTATATCCAAGTTGTAGGAAAAGTTGTGCTGGTCATGAAAATATACCTATGCAAGCAATCAGACAAAGCGAAACTCCATTAACTCCTATATTAAATGAGACAGAAAATTCCGGTCAGAAAGCTGAAAAACACAGTTTTATAACTTGCTCTTGTTCCCACATTTTTGGCACGACACACAATTTTGACATATTTTGCTCAGCAGACTCTCCTCTTTAGTAGGGTATCCATTACTTAGATTGGACTTACTATCTTTGAGGTTGAGGCAGTAGTATGTAAGGGACGCCTTGGCTAAAATCTCTGTTGGACCAAACCATTAACTCAAATGGCTCAGCAAAATTGTGGCATAGCGGTATTGCGGTTCAATTCTGCCCTCTGCTGGACTTTTTCCGAGCCTCAGCATTATCATCATTCGGATTAAGACTGATACAACTGTTAGACAAATCTCCCTCTTCTGCGTCAAGCTCAGCCAAAGAATTTTCGGTATCCTCATTTGTACAGTCACTCAAACCAGGTCCAAGAGAGTGCATTTAAGGCAGCAAAGACCAGTCTTTTCGCTGGGCAGGTCTATGTGAACATGTTACCGTAAAAAATTGTAAAGCAGAGAACTCCTATTCCTGTTTATGCAAGCAACTGTTTGCACTACCTAGATATATTTATGATCGTATCTAAAACGGGTGAAATACTGGTATCAAAATGACTGTAACTGCCATCCTTGCTAAGCCAGCAGACGTAACTTTTCCATACTCATTGAGTAGTTCAATCGTTAACGTCAGCTGGCTATTTATTATGTCATCTGCAGTGATGGCAATTTCAAAACTCAAGTTCAACCCATTTCGAACACGTTATATGAACCGTGTGTTTGCGAGCTAATACTAGCTAATAATGGCACAGAAATAAAAAGGGAGCTGTGAGTAATATCACAACACGTTTAAACGATATCTTGCAGCTTGCTATTCTTAGCTATTTAGCTAGCAAGGACACAGTGCACAGAAATGAACAGAGAGCTGTGAATAGTAGTATTTCACTACTTGGCGAGGTCAGCGTTGTACAACTTGGACTGGGTGAGAGGCTGACAATGAGCTATAAGCATTCAACAGCTGCAGCAGTCTGCCAGTGTGGCCTGCCTTGTTTGCTCCGCTATAAAGCTAATTTCTCTGCATGCACTGCATTGACCTAGATATGC
The DNA here is from genome assembly GCA_029721435.1 of Gymnothorax reevesii. NCBI lineage: Eukaryota > Metazoa > Chordata > Actinopteri > Anguilliformes > Muraenidae > Gymnothorax > Gymnothorax reevesii. The sequence continues at coordinate 18,145,466 of CM056580.1, read as the reverse complement.
ACAGAGCCATAAAGAGAGGTGCATAAACCTCATTGACTCTAATTCACCATTTATTTTTTTTATTTATTTATTTTTTAAACAGCTGGGTTGAAGCGAAGTAGACTCGGTCATGATGCAGCTGAAAAGTCAGAATTCCTTAAACTATTACTTTCAGCTTTAAAGTCTTGTGTTTACATTTCAGCAGTTTTTCAACATTTCTTCAGCAATTTCCTTTGCCTTTTGGTTTCCAAACATAGACTGTAAAAAGATGGACACAGCACCCTGATCTGAAAAAAGAAGCCCGTGCGGAAGTATCGTAGAATGGCAATCTATTTAATGGCTAGCAGATGGCGACGTTGGTGGTTGCAGAAAGAAGTTCAATGCTATAGAAGTCTATGAGAAAATGACCCAACTTTCCCACCTGATTTTTCATTTAAATAATGATTTTTCACATTATTTTATGGTAGATATAGCAAGTTTCAAGTCTCCTTCGATATATCATGATGTTCATGTTTTTTGTAAATTATGATCCCATATAGACTAGAATAAAGGATAATGCCAGAATATGCTTTTGGGGCGTGGCTATCCTCTGGTCCTTGTCAGATACGGTCAGATCCAGAGCCACGTTCCTCCCTAGATCTTCAATTCACGCTCTCGTCCAATAGAAATCACGTCCGGTTTCAAAATGACTAAGTGGCGCAATTCGAATTGCCAAAATTGAGGCTTCCTTTCTGGTATGCTGAAAACAATGGGTGACGTCGCGGGAGCTTCGTCCATCCTTTTATACAGTCTGTTTCCCACCACCTTCATTTTATAAGCCAACCTCTTCAACTTTTATCACTGAAGCAAGCACACAAATTTTCTTCAGAAAATTTAGCCTTTTTCAGTTGCAATTGATGTTTTCATGCAATTGAAATTGATGCAAAAAAAAAAAAAAAAATCTGAATGCGTAGAACTATTCCAGCTATGCCTCGCAACTGACCGCTGGCAGTGGCGGTTGTAGGTACATTGGCACCCTGGGCGAACTCCCCCTTTGGCGCCCCCCACACCGTTTGGTGATGTCCTGGGACAGGGGAATGCTCCAACACAGGCAAAAATCCACAAAAAGCTTCACAGGTCTTGAAAAGAGTGACAGGTCTGGTCAAATGTATCCTTCTCCTTGCAATTTCTCCTACTACTTTACTCTCTCAGTTTTTATCCTTATATACTGTTTTCCAGTCCCCTCCCACCTGTGAGATATTTTTTTAATTCTCTGGGACTTTCCCCTCTCAGACATGCCCAGGACATGCCCAAACCTAGATCCAGACTGGGCTTAACAAAAAAAAAGGTCAGTACTACCATCTAGTGGCATTTTTTGACATTACAGGTGTAACTTATTACTTTTATGGGAGAAGTTTTAGCATGCTAACTGGCAAATTATTCACCACTTTCACTTGAATAGACCACCACTAGAATCGTTACCAGCAAGATTGAAAATGTTACTGTTGCGAAGATATAGGAGGATGTTTGCCAATGAATGGAATCTGACTAATCGCCGTGCGAGATGGCTGTTTTACTCGTGTAATATCGAAGCTGTGAAATGGCTGTATTACACCAATTTTTTTTTTTTTTAATCACTTATGGGATGAAATGTCATTCAATGATATAAGAGACTCCTGTTGGCAACGCGGCTCTGTCAGAGTGGCTGGTACGATCAAGTCGTGTTTTGGGAATGGGAATGTGCCTCTTATCAATTACAGCCAGGATATTATGTACTGCAAACTGTTACAGGACTTTTTGCCTCCAAGTTCTCCCTCTTTTTCTTTCAGCTGCATTGTACAAAATTGCACATCTTCTTTTCAAGTAGTCAAGTAGTTCAAGTAGAAAAGGTTTACCATGATGCTGAGATGACTTAAAGGTCCAGAATCAGATACTGCTTTTAAATGACAAAATTGCCGCATGGTATTCATTTTGTCATGGACTGCCCCTGTTTTCAAAGTTGCCCTCAGCTGAAAACGGCTTATTGAAATGGAATTATATCAAGGGAGATATGCCAGTACCACTTCACATACAAATTCAGGGGGAATCTGTTGATGGTACAAAACACTTTGGCCCTATCATGGAATTACGGACGGGATTGCGGAATTGGCTAATAAAAACGCAGTCTGTTGTTCGACGCGGAATTTCGCGAAAATCAACATAGTTTGAAATGCTGTTTGTAAAGCCACATTTCCTCCGAATGCGTAACAAAATTTTCGCGCGACCAGAGTCTATGCAAAGACACGAATGTACGCGAAAATGTGAGCAGCCTTCCTCAAATTCGCCTGCCCCGAGTGTTTGAGCAACGCATCTCGTCAGTGCAACTGTAGATCCATGTGAAGAATCATCATTGCTCAGCTTATGTTGACTCAACAACTTATATAACCGCTTAATAGCCCACATTACTCCTTTCCACCGTCTACTTTGTGAATTGTGTCCTTGAAAATTATGACAATGTCTCCCCCCAGTGGTGAAATAAAAGCTGATGCACCCTTGTGTCAGATTGTTCATGTTTAATCATTACTGTATTATATTTTGTCGTTGTATGTAATGTAATGCATTAGGATAGCTGAACGAAAATGTATTATAAATAAATAAAGCTGATGCATCAAAATCAGGCAACTGTTGATCCCTTGGGGAAACTGGATGTCATTACTGCTACTCTCATACATTCATATTTACATTAAAATTATAAATGATTAAAAAGGAGTGCATATCAGTACAGCCGTTGTCTGCCTTTTTGACTGTAGCTTACACTTAGATTCAAGTCACTCTTATATTTTGTATAATATTTCAGGTAAAAAAAAAAAAGTACATTTTTTTTTTCTTCACTGTGCAATGTTATATTGCATCATTCTGCAGTATTTGTTCTGACTTTAAAGGCGCACTATAAAGGTTTGTTTACTTGCACTTCTGTTGACATACGAACTCAAACAAGACAAGGTCGCCCGCCCATCTATCTCATAATTCCCTCCTTCCCATGCTTCCATAACTGTCAACTCTTGTCGGTGATTGGCCGGTGCAGTTTGTTATGCTATGGAGCACAGCCTGTGCCCCTTGTGTTTATTTACAGTTTGTGACGCCTGTGCGGTCTCCAGAGCCCGGGTTTTTCTTACAGTGAATTTAGGGGCGGGCAGCTAGCGGGTCATGGAGAGATGTCGGCAAATTGAGGCAAAAATGTAATCGCGCAGAAAGTAAACAAACTTGCATAGTACACCTTTAAATACTGAGGAAAATTGAGCAATGTTGTGTTGCATCAACAAATTTAAGGTTATTTCCATTTAATTAGTGGACATTTTCCTCATTACCATAATTAGCACACTATCTTTGATGGTAAAATTGGTGTAATAATAAAAAAAACAAAATTCCAAAAAATTTAAATGGAAAAGATGGAGTTTAGGGAAAAATAAAAAGGAATTTGGAAAAAAATAAAACGGATTTCATAGGACCCAAAAAACGTATATCAGCCAAATAATAAGATTGAGTGCATTAGCAAGAATGTTTTAAGAAATCTTTGACATTTCAGAAAATTTGTCTGTTGTTTTTCTTTAATGAATTCTGATTCATTTATGTTGCCATAAAACTTATTTGTCATTTCTCTTTTTGTTTTTATAAAAACATTTTCTGTCACGGGCAGGAACTAGCCATTGTTTTCCTTGCCACGTAAGGTTGATTGGTTGTGACGTGTAAAACGTGATAATGTTGTGACTCCAGCATTTACTGAATTGGAGTGTTGTTCTTGCATGACCTGATAATCCTTTCTATGCTTTCTTCAGATGAACAACAGGATGATTCAGATGCGCTAAATCCTTTTTCCTTCAAGGAGTTCATCCGAACAAAGAACCTGTCCTCCATCTGGAGTGGAGATGCAGAACAGAAGAGCCACCTGATGGTACGGAGTGTCACATCGCTCATTTTTGCATGAATACTGTTTGACCTCTAAAATTCAACCAGGATTCAAGGCATTTTAAGAGCTTATGGTTCCATTTGCTTATTAAAACAAGAAATAACTTAGGCATGTAATCATGGTATGTTTCATTTGGCAGGCACGGTAGTTTTTAAAGATATTCTGAAATGCTCTCTATTTAAGGGAGGGGAAACAACTTTTAAATTCTGAGAGTCAGAAAGTCAAGAGCTGCTTTTGTTTATAGCACATGTAGGTACGTACGTGAAGCTGTTTTGTTGGCTTCATCAAAATCCATGACCAAGAAATATCAATGTTACAGCTTCATACGCAACACTGTCATCAGGATTCGCACAGCCTTGAAAAGTCCTTGAATTTTACATGTGATCCTGGAAAACTACTGGAATTTGATAAAGCATCTAAAAGTCCTTGTATAGTGCTGGACAATTAAGAATAAGTACTTGAAAATATGAAAAATATACTTGAAATTTTTATTTTGGGCTGGAAAATTACAAAACTGAGAAACTAAGTATTTTGAAACAATATTTTATTTTGTACTGATTGAAATGATTGAACCGATTGAATGATTTTGCATCCCGCTCTACTGTGCTGTCACTGGTTGTGGTTATTGTTGATATGATGCTTGACTGTGGATTCTAACTGTTGTGTTATTTATTTCTTTTTTATCATATTATATCTTGTAATTTATGGACAGGTTGATTGTAGAAATGAATTGCCTTTCTGAGATTTAAAGTATTCTGAACCTGAAATACCAACCCGGAATGATTTGGAATGTACGCTGTGAACTCATGGTGCCGAATGTGCATGTTGAGAGTTCGTTTCTGCTTCTATGTCAGAGGTCAAGGCACATTTAAACATGCACTGGTGTTTGTGTCACACACTTTTATCCAATCTGCTGGAATGATCAATTGCTCTGCGTGCGTTTCCCGAAAGCAGAAATGCCAACGTACATAGTTGAAACCACTAACTGGGAATGTAATGTAAGTTGCTCTTTTAGTTAGTAACTAAGTTTTTGTGAAACACACCCCTGATTAGCAACAGTTCTGTGCTCTGCCCAGCTAGTAAGTTTGTACTGAACCGTAGCAGTCCTCGTCTGTGAGGGTTTTGGTGCTGGAACAGTCACGCCTCGGGGGCTCATACCTTCTTCCATTAATCCGCATGTGCGTCATCCAAAAATTTTCCTTGCTCACCATCGGAGAAAGGACTCCCTCTCTACTCCTTACCCACAACCAACATGCATAGGAAGCCTGGGGGTGCGTTTCCTGAAAGCACAGATGCAGGTTGGAACCACCAACTGTGAGTGGACAAACTATGCAGGTTGTTTGGGAAATGCATCCCTGAGCATCTATCTAATATGATATTAAATGTGTGGTGTCCATGCACAGCACAATGAATTTAATAGCATCTTACTACAAGAGGAAGTCTTCCCTCGTTTCAGCGGTCTCAGTGTAGTATACACTGTGATATTATTTTTGCATAATGAAATGTTTTGTTGATTTACCAATTGCAACGCTAATATCCAACTGATCATTCGTGCAGCACTTTTGGTAAAATACTCGGATTGGACTAAGGCATGTGACATGTGACATATCCAGTATCTTTAAATTGGAGAGTTTTTCGGATTGGTCTTAAGATATTGAGGAGCTGACACAAGTGGGTGTGTCATATTAGTCATAAAACGAGTTCAGTAATTTTTTTTTTTTTTTTTGCGAGCTTTTGTGAGCACAGCTGAATCACGCAATTTAATGAAAAATAAACGTAATTCCCATTAGCACCTTAATGCTGTTTCCCATTATCTGAGCACTGAGCTAACTATCACTGTGAATCTGCGAAACTCTGTCAGTATGAGTCGGGGACAGTCGTGCTTGAACTAGCCATGGTATTAAAATTCATTGTCTACTGCAGTGGTATTCAGCGTCATTCTTGCAGGCCCACGTACTCGCATTGTGTTGTATTGGAAACAACGGCATAAAATGAGAGAACACAATGTAAACAATCAAATCAACAAAGTAGTAGGTTCCTAATTGGTAAAAACTAAACTGCTCATTATGAGAAATTTATTCAACAAGCAAATGATAGTCCAACCAGTTTTTATGTTTGGTTAATCTAATCAAGCTCAAAGTTTTTTGAAAGAACTTAATTGTGTCCAGCTACTTAATTTAGGGTCTACTGATTTTCTCATTGTCTAATTTGATCCATGTTAACTCGGCAAAGGTGGTTGCTTGACCATCTCAGAATCTGTTGAAACTTTGTAGGAATGATCTTTGGCATCTGAAACTTACATTTGCCTATTTTATTTTTTTGGCTGAAATTCCAACATTTTCATTATTTTTTAGCCAATAGAATTTTTTGTAAATTACTCACGAGTTGGAAATTGAACATGATGCCACTTTCAGATGTCCATAGCTCTTGAAGTACAATGTCCTAGAGTCTTCAGATTTTCAGGGGATTTTCAGAAGTGTCTGGTGAATGGAGATTGCAGCTGGCAGACAAGCCTCAGTTTTTTGCTTTTTGCTTACCTTTCAAATTCTGGATTTGGTCAAAAATTGCAAATAAAGTGGATTTTCAAAAAACTAGGAAAATACATAGGATCTATTTGAGCAATTTTATTGTGAGAATATGGAAGTGACGCCTTCAGTTCTCGCAGATAAGTGGCCCGGTGCTTTGCAGTGTACTCATGTGAGGTCAGTCTCTTGAGTTTATCACAAAAGATCGCAAATTCGTCCATCACCACCTGATTTGTGACAAGAGCTGTGCTCACCCACTGCTTGTAAGTGATCAGGTCCTCACTGTCTGCTTGCTGGTAAATTTCCTGCCCTACTCATGCCTGCAGAGCGATTTTCTCAGGGCACTGAGGGCAACGGTGAGGCATGCAGTCTTGACTGGTAAGATTACACACGAACTGACTCATGCAGTCCTGAATTCTGAGCTTTGTGTTGATGGCTGCTGCCATGAGCTTGGCATTTCGGTGACTGGAGCAGTCGCAGACATTGTGAGTGCCAGTGGCTCCCACTGTGATGCACCACTTGGGTCTCAGGTCACAAAGGTGGAAAAAACCTGAATGCCAGTTTCTCCTTGAAATTGAAATGCAACTATTTCAGGTTGCTAAGGCGAAGGTGCTCTTGGTGGTGGAGGCCTTTCACGAAGAAAGTCTTTTGCTCCTGGGCAAAGTCGACCAACCTCATCATCCGGATAAAAGGAGATGACTGCATCTTTTGTGCTGTTGGGTGGGCTTTTTCCCCTTTTCTATTCGGGCTTAGCCATCACATCACATGTATCCCTCAGTTTGAAGGCCTGGCTAGCCATGTGTTGGGTGACCCCAAAGGTTGAAGCTGCTTGTTCTTGACGCCAAGATTTCAGCAAAAGGGTGAGGATTTGCATCTTTTCAGCTTTAGTTGACACGCTGAACTTCTCTTTCAAATCAGCAATTAAGCTGTGGAAGTCCTGGCCGTCTTGGCACTCAGCTTTTTGATCAGCTGATGCAAATGAAGACTGGAGCAGTGACTCGGTTCCTTCCAGCTTGTTTTGTGCATAGCCCACTCTTTTGGATCTTTTTAACTAGGCTGCTTTCAGTGGAGAGCAGCTGAGAGCTCTCAGTTCAGGGCTGACAACGTCCTGAGCAGCACCTTCCCACTCCTCCTGTATCTTCGGTTTCAGTCTCCTCTTCCATCATGCTCTTCACTTAAATCTTGGGCACAATTTCATGCCTTGCACAAACCTCTCCTCTGTCTGAAAAGTTGCAGTTTCAAGTCTTATTGCTGAGAGGCATTTCTTCACGGATTTACTGTGCTTCTTGAAGGGATCACAACAGCGAACCTGAAGGCTTTCAGATTGGTCAAGCCAAACCTTCTGATGATGAGTGAAAATTGTATCCTCTGGCAACAGATCAAGCCAAATCCTGTGTTTATGGAGGTCACAATGAATGGACCACCAAGATCTGATCCCAGCTTTTATGTACTTTCCCTGGCAATGAAAATGCAAGGGTCAGCAGAACAAGCCCAGGCATGAATCCAAGCAAAACAACATGCATGTGGCAAGCAAGTTGGCTGACATCAGCCCGATCTATGTTTATTCTGATCATGCTGAAATTGATACATACATGTATTAAACAGCACTCGCATGAACAGTGTAACCCCTGCATACATTAATCACATTTATAAATGAAGTAACTAATGTAAGTATTATAAAATTTTAGTGAGTCATCTTGTTCAAATTCCAACATTGAATGGAGGCATATGTAGGGTCAGGAGCCGAATGATTTTAGCATGAGAGCATTAAGGATGGATATAGAAACTTGGAACACAAGTCCATCTCTTACTATCCTAAATTTCATCAGCCTACCCATGATTCAAGATGTCCATCTGGCCGTTTGCAATTTAATAACTTCTTTTTTTTTCCCCCCCAAGTTTTCTAAACATTGGTAACATCACTCAGATATTATTCTCAGAATAAAATTGATCAAATACAGTGCTGTGAAAAAGTATCTGCACTCCTCCTGATTTCTTTCTTTTTTTCTTAATATTTGTCACACTTAAATGTTTCAGATTATCAAACTAATTTTTATATGAGACAAAGATAACCTGAGTAAATATAGAATGCAGTTTTTAAATGATGATTTCATTTAAGGGAAAAAAGCTATCCAAACTTCCTGGCCCTATGTGAAGAAGTAATTGCCTACCCTTGTTAAATCATGAATGAACTGTGATTACACTCATTTTTTTAGTTAAATTTGACTAGCCACACCAAGGCCTGATTACTGCGAGAACTGTTGAATCAGGAAATCACTTCAATAGAACCTGTATGACCATGTGAAGTAGGCTAAAAGATCTCCAAAAGCAACACATCATGCCGCGCTCTGAAGAAATGTAAGAACAGATGAGAAAGAAAGTCATTGATATCCATCAGTCTGGAAAGGGTTTCAACGCCATTTCTAAGGTTTTGGGACTCCAGCTAACCATGGTGAAAGCCTTTATCCACAAATGTAGAAAGTTTGGAACAGTGGTGAACCTTCTTAGGAGTGGCCGGCCTCCCAAAATTACTTCAAGAGTGCATTGGTGACTCATCCAAGAGGTCACAAAAGAACCCTAATCTTAAGAAATACAGGCCTCACTTTCCTCAGTTAAAGTCTGTGTTCATGTGGAAATGATAAGAAAGCGACTGGGCAAAAATGGCATAAATGGGAGAGTTCCAAGGCGAAAAACCACTCTGACCAGAAAAAACACAAAGGATAGGCTCATATTTGCCAAAAAAACATCTAGATGATCCCCGAGACTTTTAGGAAAATATTCTGTGGACCGATTAGACAAAAGTTGAACTAGTTTTTGGAAGGTGTGTGTCCCGTTACATCTGGCGTAAAACCAAAACAGCATTTCATATAAAAAGAACATAATACCAACAGTCAGACGTGGTGGTACTGTGATGGTACGGGGCTGCTTTGCTGCTTCAGGACCCGGACGACTTACCGTAATTGATAGAACCATGAATTCTGCTCTCGAACAGAAAATCCTGAAGGAGAATGTCCAAGCATCAGTTTGTGTCCTCAAGCTGAAGAGCACTTGGGTTATGAAGGAAGATAATGATCCAAAACACACCAGTAAGTCCACCTCTGAATGGCTTAAAAAAAACAGAATGAAGGTTTTGGAGTGGCCTAGTCAATGTCCGGACTTAAATCCGATTGAGATGCTGTGGCGTGACCTTAAACGGGCTGTTTATGCTCCAAAACCCTCCAGTGTGGCTGAATTAAAACAATTCTGCAAAGAGTGGGCCAAAATTCCTCCACAACAATGTGAAAGACTCATTGCCAATTATCGCAAATGCTTGATTGCAGTTGTTGCCGAGGGTGGCACAACCAGTTATGTTTTGGGGGAAATAACTTTTTTACGTAGGGCCAGGTAGGTTCAAATAGATTTTTCCCTCAATAAATGAAGTCATCATTTAAAAACTGAATTTTGTATTTAGTCGGGCTACCTTTGTCTAATATTAAATTTTTCAGATCAAACAAATTTTAAGGGTGATAAATACAGTAGAAGTCGCCTAAACTGTCCTTGTGTAAAACGGAAACTCACTCATACTGGACGACAGCTCAAGTCCCGATTTTTCTGTTACGTTCATCCATTAAAAATACATTGAATATGCCGGATTTTGTATCATGGATTTTCGCTTACATCGGACTGATTGTCCAGTCTCGTCACAATATATATCCATTAAAAAGTACTTGTGTATTCCGGACAAGCTGGATTGCACCATGCACATGCGCAGTTACAACAGGGCAACAAAATGAAATTTGGCTTTCCTCTTTGTATAAACTGAGACTGGTGTGGTTTCCATCCCAGTTGGAGCAACATGCAATATCATCCTCTGCTATGAACTTGCACTTTTCTGCGTTTATTTAACTGGCACTGTTTCTGGCAGTTATTTTAAGTGTAATTTACAATCCGTTTTTAACAGAGGTTCCATGTTTGTTAACTATAAACCACAGTTAAATGCATGCAGGACTCTACTTACAGATAAAATAACAGAGACAATGCATTAATTTAAATGTTAAATTCAGTCAATTTGTAACAGTGCTGTTATCCATTGAGTCAGGGCAAAGACGGTTTAAATGAAGACAACAATTAGGTATGTGCACTTCAGAATGATGTTGTTACAATCTTAATACACAAAGCAAACATAAAAATCTTACATGTATATAACCGATATAATCTATTATATGCATATAGTGGATATAATCTGTTATGCGTACAACAGATTTTGTCCATTTTAGGCAAACTGCGGATTTCACTTATAACGAACGAAATGAGCTGGCCCAATTGAATCCGTTATATGCGAGTCTCACTGTATGCAAAAAAATAAGAAATCAGGAAGGGGGCAAATACTTTTCACAAAACTGTAGTTCCTATGTATTAGAGATATATTTTTCCTAATTTTTTGAAAATTCTCTATTTGCGAGTTTCGAACAAATCCTGAATTTGAGAGGGCTTTAGCAAAAACCTGAGGCTTGATTGCCTGAATTTGCTGCATTTTCTACATTCACCAGAAACTTCTGAGCATTTCCTGAAAATCTGAAGACTCTAGGACAGGTGTGGGAAATCCTGGTCCAGTAGGTGCCGGTGGATATGCAGGTTTTTATGTCTATCAATTACCCTGACTAATTGAGCTAACTGGTTGCAAATGCAAATATAGATTTGTGCAAAGATCTGATCAAAGAAAAATGTTTTATGGAGGGAAATAAGAACAGTCTTTGGTCATTCATGATAGTTCACAGAAATGCACCTGAAATGTCAGATTTCGTAAATGGCTTGGCTAATTTAGATAATGACCTAATTAAAGGCCAGATGTTTGCGTGAAAACCAGTGACAGATACGGCCCTCATTGCCCACCTGTGCTCTCGGACATGTATGTGGACATCTGAAAGTAGCATCTCGTTCAATTTCCGACTCGCAAGTGATTTATTGAAAATTTCCATTGGGTGAAAAATTTTGAAAACATTGGAATTAAAGCTAAAAGAATTGCCTGATGTCAGTTTCAGATGGCAAAGATCATTCCGACAAAGTTTCAAGAGATCCTGAGGTAGTCAAGCAACTGACCTCCCCTAAATTTGCTGAGTTGACGTGGAATGACCCTTAAATCTTGATATTCCAATTGTGATGGGAACAAAAGCAGCATACACAGTGAAGAACAACGTTGAATTCCTCTGGTCCGCTGAGTAGATAGCCAACTTTACCTCAAACAAGCTAATGTTACAATATATGGCAGCAATGGACGCACTGAAATGATAATAAACAAATGAAGTAGGTACCTCATGATTTTGAATATAATATACAAGTAAGTAAAGTGCTTGAGAGCTCCTGAAGAGTCCTTGAAAAGTTCTTGTATTTTGTTGGCTTTGGGCTGTATGAATCTTGGTTATATTTGAAACTCGTGATAGTATTTGATAGTTTGATCAACCGTTTGTATACTGCAATTTAAAGGAGCAAATGTTTTGCTTTCAGAGAAGTGAAAGTGGACTGATGGAGGAGAAAGCATCTTCCCCTCCGAAGAATTGTGCCTCTCACCCCCTAGACCCCTTCCTTGATTCTGCGCCATTCCCACCGTCCACTGACTATAAGAAGAAGGAATGGGAAGGGAGCTATGAGTCATCAGCCGTTGAGAAAGCACATGACTTTGAACTCTGTTTGACTCTGGATAATGAATGTACTCCCTCACCAGTTGTATCCTCTGAAACGGACCAAGACACTGCAGTTTTGTCACAACTAGACAGAAAATACTTAGAAGATCCCAAGAGGAGCGCTTTTACCAATGACCGAGGCCAAGAGAGACCAATGGATGACATCACTCACCAGACTGTACAACCCCGTACCATCATGAAGAACAAGGAACAACAAAAGGTTATTGATTTGATTATTACCTTATGGTGACAATATTATTTGCTAGATCTGGGTGATGTCCACAAAACTCTCAGGCACGTTTGCAACATAACCATGGGTTAAATGTGTTATGCCCCATTTCCACTTTGTGGTACCAGCTCTACTCTACTCTACTTGCCTTTTTTGCTTTTCAATTAGGAGAAAGTACTTGGTACTTGATATACGTGGTACCACCTTTTCTGGTACCTAACATAACATGAATGGTGAGAACAGGCTGTTAAGCTCAACTACACTTGCCAGTTTCTTTATACTATTCTGAATATATCCCTTCAGATACTCAATGACTCAATGGTATCTAGCTTTAAGTCAAGCCTGCTCTTGAAAACCCCAAGGTCTCTGCCTCAACAATATGGTCAGGCAACCTATTCTGCCTTGAAATTACTCTTCGGGTGAAGAAATATTTCCAAATAACAGTGCTAAATTTACCTTTGTCAACCTCCATTTGTGACCCCGAGTTCTACTCACAACACTTGGTCAAAGGAATTTTACATAATTCACTTTGAGGTCTTTAAATATGTTAAAGGGATTAACAATCAGATCACCCCTTAGTCTCCTTTTCCTGAGACTAAAGAGATTAAGGATCTTCAGCCTCTTCTCATAGTTTTCATCTTTTATACCTGGAATTAGCTTAGTGGCTCTTCTCTGAACTTTCTCTAGAGCCTCTATATCTTGAAAGTATGGTCCTCAGAACTGTGCACAATAATCCAGATGTAGTCTGACGAATGTGTTGTACAAAAGAAGCATCACCTCCTTGGATTTGTACTCAATACTTTTGGCAATGTATCTCAGCATCCGATTGGCTTTTTTTAACTGCTACGGCACAATGGCTAGAACCTGTGAGGGTTTGGTCAACAATCACTCCCAGATCTTTCTCGTGTGGAGCACATTCCAGTTTTAAACCTCCCATGAAGTAATCCCATCTAATGTTTTTATTACCTACATGTACAACTTTACATTTTGCTACATTAAATTTCATTTGCCACATTTCTGCCCCATTCTGGATTGTATTAAAATAATCCTGAATCACTTTAGTGGACTCTAAACTATTTGCCAAACCTCCCACTTTAGTATCATCTGCAAATTTAGCCAATCTGCTCTCAATATTCCTATCAAGGTCATTAATGTAGATGAGGAACAGCAGGGGTCCCAACACTGATCCCTGGGGGACGCCACTCCCCATCATACCTAGCTCAGATGAGATACCACTGACCACCACTCTTTGTGTTCTGTCCTGTAACCCGTTTTGAATCCACTCCAGAATACCTCCTGTAACTCCAATGGAGCTCATATTAAAAATTAGTCTCTTATGCGGTACTGTATCAAATGCTTTCTGAAAATCCAAGTATATGATGTCATAAGCCCTGCTCTGGTCATAAGTCTTAGTGGCCTCTTCAAAAAATTCCAGAAGGTTTGTCAGGCATGACTTTCCCTTACGGAAACCATGTAGACTATCCCTCAAGATACTGTTACGTTCAAGACAAAAGACCAGCTCATCTTTTATGATAGATTCCAATATTTTGCACGCAATGCAATTTAAACTGACTGGCCTATAATTTTCTGGCTCTGTATGGTCCCCTTTTTTATATATTGGTATTTAAGGCATCCGCAATATCCTTGTTATCATATAGCAGCGATCCATTTTTATTCTTTATGCACTTACCTGCTCTTTAACTTTCCATTTACTGCTACAGTACTGAAAGAAGCGATTAGGGTTAGTTTTTGCCCCTTCTGCAATTTGTCTTTCATACAGTCTTCTAGCATTCCTCAGCTCTTTTTTGACCACAGCCCGCATTTTACAGTATTCAGCCTTAGTGTTCTTATTGTTATCCTTTATGCACATCTTTTATAAAGATTCCTCTTTTCCCTCAAAATCCTACAAATACTTTTGGTCATCCACTGAGGATTCTGCTTTTTCAGCTTACTTTTGGACACCTTCGGAATGAATTTGCATTGTGATTCAAGTAAAACCCCCTTAAATCTTTCCCGCATCTCATTTACGGACTCGCAGTCCAGGGGTCTCTCCCATTTTATTTCACTTAGATATGAGTGCATCCTGTCAAAGTTTGCTGGACTAAACTTGAAAATTTTTGTTTTTGAATACACCTTTTTAACTTCCTATGAAACATCAAAATTAACAGCAGAGTGATCACTTGTCCCAAGTGGCTCCAGTACCTCAACATTGCTAATTCTATCTGGTTCATTACAGAGCACTAAGTCTAAAATTGCCTTCTCTCTTGTAGGTTTATGAACATACTGCACTAGAAATGATCATTTATAACATCTAGTAATTCTTCCTCCCCCTACCCTGTCCTTTCACCATTTCCCAATCGATACCGGGATAATTTAAGTCTCCCATAATAATAGTCCCTCCACCTCTACAAGCTTGCGTAATCCTCTTAAAATGCATTTCATTGACTGTACTGTCCAAAGCTGGTGGTCGATAGCATACTCCTATGTTTAAACCTGTCTCGTGTTTGCCAGTGAGCCTGACCCAGATATCCTCACAGGGCAAGGAATGTTCAATTTTGTGAATTTATATTTTTGTTCACATAGATTGCTACGCCCCCTCTTCGCCTATTACATCTATCCGTCTTAAAGAGCTTATAACCTTCTATATTATATTCATTTCCATCCTCTTCACTAAGCCATGTCTCTGTAATCCCTACTATGTCATAGCCCTCACTAATCATAGCGGCCTCAAGCTCTGGAAATTAATTTTTTATGCTTCTTGCATTTAAATAAAAACATTTCAGGTTATTACTAATACTCTTCCCCCTTGATTTCCCATGCGGCTGCTGCTTCAAGCCCCCCACTACGCTTTGTTGCTTTAAAAGTAAATCATCAATAATGCATGCAACACTGTCAGCTTCCATCAGGGCAGTCTGCATTTCTCCATGTGTAACACTCACTAACCTCCCTGCCCCCCTAGTCCCTAGTTTAAATAATCCAGTGCTACCCTCAACATACGCTGGCCCAGTGCTAAGGTACCCCTCCAGTACAGCCCGTCAGGCTTGAACAGGTCACCCCTGCCCCAGAAAAAGTTCCAAAAAGTTCCCCATTAACCTGTTCCCCTCTTTCCTACACCAGGTTCGTAGCCACGTGTTAAACCTGCAGATAAAATTCTGCTTTCCTCTGCTTGCACGTGGTACCGGTAGAATCCCGGACAACACTACCGTTGAGGATCTGCTCCTAAGCTTCTCAGCTAATTCCACAAATTTGCCTTGCAGAACCTCAAACCTACCCTTACCCATGTCATTTGTCCCAACATGGACCATGACAACTGGATCCCTCCCCGCTCTGGTCAGGAGCTTGCCCGCACGCTCCAGGAGGTCTCCTACCTGGGCCCCAGGCAGGCAACACACCGTATGAGACCCCTTGTCGTGCGAACAGACTAAGCTATTCTATTCCTCTTAGTATTGAGTCCCCCACTATCACTAACTGTCTTTTCTGAGGGGTAGAGGCCAACAGGGTGCCATGCTGCTCATCAGTACCCTCACTCTCAGAGTTAGGGGCCAATTTGAGTTCCTGCTAGGGCCGGAATCAGTTGGACACCTCAACCACTGGAGGAGCTGTCGCTGTATGGCGTGCAAGCCCTTTCCTGCACTGTCGACCTACAGTCACCCAACTTTCTCTCCCTGCCTGCTCTGGGATCCCTGTACCACCCTGCGTCAGCGTACACACCATTTCTCTAAACGACATACTACTTAGTTCCTCTACGAACTCTACTGATTGCAAACTATGTTGTGCCGCCAACTGGCCCTGAAGATCAAGGATCTTGCTCTCCAGATGCTAAATTAGCTGGCACGGGTGGCAGACAAACCCACCCTGGAAATCTCTTTCCAAAAGTGCGATCATCCTGCAACCATCACATAGTTTTGGCCACATTCTGAACCCCCTACCTAATGACCTCACTCACCCTAGATAAAACAAAATGACTAATGCCGAGACAGACGCCGAGGACCCGCAATGTATTAATTTATTAACCTGAGAACCTAACCTACCTGCTCTCCTGAGGTTCCAAAAAAAGCCCACCGGATACTAAGAGGTACTAAAATGTGACGTAACAACACTGCAGCCCACTAACTGGTCAGAGAGAATCTTCACTGCGTCATTGCCCTCGAGCGTCGTCTCGTCGTCTGAACTCTGAAGTAGGATTTCCGGGCCAAATATTATAAAAATCAAGTGGTAATTGAAGACAGCTTCTCTCGCCCATGCGATTTAAGTGACAAAATAATGGGCTACATTCAGTACAGAAAAATAATTTAATCATATTGAATTCTGTGCACTGCAGCATAATTTTGTAAATTTAAGGTAATTTCGGTGACAAGCACGCGGTGTCATCCGTTTACGTTTTCCAGTGGGACAGCTGTCTATTTTTTTTTACAGCAAGTTGCGGTGACCGCGCTGCAAAAACAGGTGTATGTAATTGTCACCGAAATAAACTTAATTTGCTGAAGAGTTCTGTAATGCTGCTTTCGCTGGAAAACTCCGTCACTGAGTGCCAGTGCAAAGACCCAATAGACCTATAGACCTAAAACGATTGAGAACTAGCTATGACTAATTGTTGTCTTAAAGTGATGCTATGACGTGAAACTGAGACAACCAGTTACACTGGGGCAGTACTATTCCATAATGGAAAACGACCCCCTGGAAAAGTACTTGGTACCGAGGAATAGAGTAGATTAGAGCTAGTACCATGTAGTGGAAATGAGACATTAGAAAGTGAGAAATTACAGGCCAAAAATTTGGAAGCAAGGTCAAATTCGTACAAAAAATGATTGTAGTTTGATTGGCATACTTTACAACAAAATAAACATGATTATTATATAAAAAGTTGTTTATCAGAATACATTGTGATGCATCAGATATTTCCTTTTTTTTTTTTTGCTCAGACTTTGCTTTTTTCAGTTACCTCCTCTTGCTTTAACAACACCATGGCATATACAAGGCATTTGTGCCACAAGTTTAAGGTACAGTATGTGCCAGGAATTTCATTCCAAGCTTTAAGCTCATCAATGAGACTGCTGATTCGTGGGATGCACTTTTCTGGTAGACCAATCCAATTTGTCCCACACAAGTTCAATTTGAGAGAGATCTGGGGATTAAGGGGGTCAAACCATCTTTCGAAGATCACCTTCCTCTTCTTTTTTTGTCAAGGTAACCCTGACAGAGCTTGGGAGAATGCTTAGGGTCATTATCTTGTTGCAAAACAAATTTCTGACCCACAAGTCTTGGCCTGTATTGGCCTTGCTTCCAAACTTCTAGCCTGTTAAGTAAGTTTGTAAAATATTTGCAAATGTTTGACAAAGAGCCTTAACCTTTGAACACTCAATTAAATTAATATTCAATAATTTCTGTACATCTTTGCCTACAAATCATCCTTAGCAAGGAGCCCAGTTTATCTTAACGGAAGTTCACCGACGAGGGTAAATGCGCTGTTCGGTCTGAATTGAAACATTTAAAACTGCAGCACGTTTCTCCAATTGGAGATGTTTAGGGCCGTTGCAGTGTATTTGACTTTGTCGGCCATTGTAGCTAGGTGAACTTCTTCCATGAAGATAAACAAGGCTCCTAGCTAAGTGGCTACATTGGATATTAAGACTTAACACATGGTGAAAAGACGTCTTTTTGATTCAAATTTTTTACGCTTGAAAGCATGGCCACCAATGACTTTAGTTGATTAGAATTAGTCTTCAGTGCTGTTTTTCTTTGTAACTCCAAAAGTGTTTTGAAAACGAAATAAATTCAAAGACCCTTTGATTAGCCATGGGGTGAGTAGATGAGTGAATTGTCATTTTTTGGGTCACTATCCCTTTAAGCCAAATTGAAATAGAAATATCTACCTGTGTCGTGAAGAATCAAAGAGCCTTGAACATATTGTAGAAAAGAAACAATATGTTCAAGGGTCTTTGATTCTTCACTTCATTGTCTTGCTGAAATGTCCACCCTCGTTTAATCTGAGCAGCTATACCACCTCAGAGAATTAGGGGCCTCAATAACAGCGTGCAGTCTTTTTTGATAGTTGTCAATGAGGCCCCTAATTCTCTGAGGTGGTATAGCTGCTCAGATTAAACGAGGGTGGACATTTCAGCAAGACAATGATCTCAAACACACAGCCAAGGAAACTCTCAATTGATTTCAGAGAAAGAAAATAAAGCTGCTAGAATGACCCGACTTGAATCCGGTTGAAAATCTACGGAAAGATCTGAAGATCACAGTTCATAGGAGAGGCCATGTAACCTTCAGGATTTGAAGACAGTTTGTGTGGAAGAATGGGCCAAAATCGAACCGGAGAAATGCAAGGGACTAGTTTCTCCATACAGGAGGCCTCTCGAAGCTCTGATTACCAACAAAGCGACAAATAAAAAAAAAACCCCGCAATTGTGCATTGCGAGATTTCCGCGTTATTTCTTTACCCACACAAAATAATCTGTTATGAATCAACAAAATTAAATGCAAATTCCAACACCCGGTCAATAATATTATAAGGAAATCAATCATTTTCTACTCTCCCCCTCCTCGCTAAAAAACAAAACAAACTGAGACTGTCTTCCCCGCCCCCTCCCCCCATCCCCCCTCAATGAAATGAAATGCTGTCATTATGGACCAGCATCTCGGTCCTTCAAAATTCGGAGGTATGCACCGCAAGACATCAAACTGGTTCTTTAATTGAATAAGTGAATGAATTAATGAACAGAAGTCATTTTAATTCCACATTAGTTCTTTGTAAGTTATCTTGATCAAAATAAAATGACTTGTTCGTTTATACAATGAAATACAATTGAAATAAGCTTTGTACTGTTTTGTGATTTTATTTGTCTCTGGTTTCAACGATGGTTCGTGTGTGGGAGTGGGCTTTTTTCTTTTTTTTTTTTTCCTTACATATGTTCCGGTTCTGTCAGTGCAGATGTCTATTTACACACGTAGTTACACTATCACTAGATGGCTCGCCCGGATCAGTGATTGAATATTCACTTGAACACGGTCAAACACGGTTTAGAATACGGACGAGTTCTCTCCCATCCCTGTTTTTCAGGGGTTACATGAATTTAACTTCTCAGCTAATCCTGATGTGCAAACTGCTCAATATTCTTGCCCATAGTATCTATCCAGCAGTTACAAGAAATAATCTCTGGCAACAGAAGAAATTGTTGTCCTCTGTGGCAACCAGAGTAGCGATAGAGAGCCAGTGGTATCCCAATCAGTATTTAAGAAAAATTGGTCTTCTGAAGCAAAAATTCAACATGATATTGATGCGGTCATTCTACCATCAATTATAGTCATCACATACCAAAGACATGTAGTTCCCTTCTGTGGATTTACGCGTAGATTCCTCCAACAAATTCAGCGCTCCCTTATATCAAGCCTAAGTAACGTTACTCATGTTAAGAGCCAATCTCTCAATTATTTACTTAGGCTCATCTGTGTAACGCACACTTATAGTTCATGCCCTCATGAAACTTCCCCGGTTAATGATGTATAGATTGACATGTTTCTTATCCAGTTCCAGGTAGTATAAACATCCCACAGTAAGTAACTGAAAGTCATTGATTGGACAATCAGAAAAGTTTTTTTTTCCTTTTTTTTTTAGTGGTGTATGTCTTGACTACCAAAGATGCTTTTTGGCAACCTAAAAAGCTCTCTAGGTTGCCCGGCTGACAACTGCAAAAAGAAGTTAATTTCTCGCCCTGCAAAGGCTTTTCTACTAAGTGTTACATAAATTCCTGTAAGTGTGCTCAATACCTTTTCCCCGTCATTCCACTTTATTACACATAACTTTGTTTATGGAGTTCAATCTCTTTGTAGCCTATGTGTGGATTACTTGGATTGTTACCAACATCAGGTGAAAATTTCATTTCAGTAGCCCCATTAGAAATATATTTACTGAGAAAAATGTTGAAGCATTCAATACTTATATTCCCCGCTGTACATTCTTGAACAGGAGGGACTCTGTGTTCTTTACAATAAAAAAGGTGTGAGTGAAAATATTGGCATATAGGATATTGGCAAAACCCAATATCATGCATCCCTAGTTTGAATCCGGATTAATGGAATACTTAAATGTTTATTTGTTTATGTTAAACTTTTTAGATTTCTATTAACTCTGAATCTAAATTGAACTTTTGGGTGAACTTGTGGACTTCCTTGTGGACACTCTACAGGCTGTAATTTTTGACCGATTACTTTTTATATTTGGTGTTTACATGTGTTACACTCCACTTATGACACCTGTCAATTTTGGTTGCCATGGCCACAGCATTGCCCGAATAATATGCAAATAAGTGGCAAAACCTAGCGATTTCCTTGTGGACGCAGCAGAGTCTCCAATTTTGACCAATTACTTTCATATTTGATAAGGACATGTGTTATACTTCACTTATGACACCTATCAATTTCGCTTGCCATGACAATAGTATAGACCAAATAATGCGCAAGAAAGGGGAGAAGCGGACCTTCTGGGGCTACACCCATGCAATCGCAGCCGACCGCTGCTAGTTTCTGCTGGAAAGGTTGTTGGATGTGACTGGAGATGTCGTGAAGAGCCAGAACTTATTTGCTGCTCTTGCCTGACTCACAGGAACTCTCGCAAACTCCATTTTATCCACAGTTGTGGAAGCATCTGTCAGTTTGCGTGGTCACATGGAAACGCATCCGTGTCAGTCCTTGATTGTCCGCATCAAGAGAATGATGGGTCTAAAATGACTTCTGAAGATGCGCTGCTTGGTGTGTCACTTGATAAGTGAACATGTGGCCATTGAAGTTTGGTCACATGCCCACTGAAAAAAACAGAAAGAAGATCAAAAAATAACATTTGCTGGTAATTTATTACGATCACTTAACCCAGGGGTCCCCAATCTTTCCCAGAAAGGGCCAGTGTGGGTGCAGGCTTTCATTGCAACCAAGCAATTATACACCTGATAATACAAATCAACCCCTGGACACTTTGCTAATAAGCTTGATTAGTAGTCAATTCCGTCAAATTTAAGTTTATTTCCATGATTTCGGTTGAGAAAAAGGAATGCAATCATAAAAAAAATCTTCATGAAAAATCAGCCTTTGAAATTGTAAAAAAAAAATTAAAAAAAATTACTGAGAATTGAGCATTGGCTGGGGGTTTAAACTATACATTTCTGGGATCATAGACCCCTTGACCACAAAATTCATCTGAGCATTAAATTCTAAATGACTTACTCTCCTGGAGCCAAAAGATCGCTCTCCAGGCCTCTCCCCAAACTCTAAGATTCCTGAAAATGGCACTCTGTCAAATCAGAAAATAATCATATTTAACACAAACTTTTGACGCATTGAATTTAATGAGTTAATTATTTTGTGGTTGGGTTTAGTATGAGTTTTTCAATATAGGTGCAGTTGGACATCAGTGGTCACCTGTAACATCTGCAAACACAAAACATGCCTTTTCTTCATAATAAAGATTAGAATTTTGTCCATTTTTCATCAGTTCCACAAGCCAGTACATTTACTCACTAAAGGTGGAGACCACACTTCAGCAAAGTACGTCTCAGTGGAAAGTTGAATTCTTGAAGTGTCTAAAACACATGTTTGCTGCCCGGCCCCTGAAACTGTCCCCTGAGCAGTCGACAGTCACAGCGAGGCAAGCTTTCAATTCATCTTAAATTAGCGTTCCCTTACTTTATCTAATGGAGCACATGCCAAACTATAGTTTACTCATCTTTGCCTGTGTTCTCTGTTCCTTCCTTTGTAAGAACCACAGCTGTTGAAAAAGATTAAAGTTACGTAGTGTAGGCTGTGCTCTCAATTTGGTCCGGTGACAGCACATCGCTGGTACATTGCTTCCACCCCAGCATGCATAAATCTTGCATTAGGTGCTCCGCCTCTACAACCACAACAATCCAAACGGTGAATGCGGATGTCATACAAGATACATACAAGTGTAAAATGAAGTATAAAAAATTTGGCCTACATAAAGAGAAGTGTAAAATGTTTGTTTTGGTAAGGAAGAAAAGGTAGCCTACTTGTAGATGCTTCAATCTTACAAGCTGAACTGCCACTCAAATTCCAACTCTGGTAGGGGTGGCTCTCGGGATGGCTAAATTGGTTTTAGGGGTGGCCTGTGCCGCTCCCGGCCACCCTTTTGGCCCCGCCCATGCTAAAGGGCTGAGATAATTTTGAGATCCCCCCCCCCCCAGGTTTTCTTCACACACAAGGAGAATCGTTGTATTTTTTTAAATCGTCTTCTTTGTCATCAGAGACAGTATTTTTAATAAATATTGTACAGTTATACATAACTTGTTTGATATTATTTTTCTTCCTATTTATTTCAGCTCTTAGAAGAAAATATGTGGCTTAGGAATCGTCTTATGGAGCTGCTGAAGAAGTCGGAGTCAGATGATCAAAAGTAAGTGCAGTGGTCAGTAGCCTTTTCAGAGCAGTGCTCAGTTGGCTTTGCACTGTAGGGAAATAAATGAAGATAAGATAAGATGCCTTTATTGTCACTATACACAAGATACAGTGAGATTGCAAGTGCCCTTCACAGTAAAAAAAAAAAAAAAAACCAGTTCATAAACATACATCCTTTCATCATAAAAATGGAACGAAACAGTGTAGGCATATGTACATAAATACAGCCTTGCAAAATTCCCTTCATAGTATCAGTTTTAAAAGTGCAAAGCATATACAACCCCAATTCTGAAATGGTTGGTAAAAAGTGTAATTTATGAATAAAATCAAAATGCTATGACATTCAAATCTCACCAGCCAGTGTTTTATTCACAACAGAGATAAAATAGAAAATGTTTCAACTGAGAAATTTTACAATTTTGTCCAAAAAATGAGCTCATTTAAAATTTGATGGCTGCTACAGGTCTCAAAAAAGTTGGGACATGGGCCTGTTTACCATGATGTAGCATCCCCTCTTCTTTTTAGCACAGAGTGGAAGTGTCTGGGCATTAAGGAGACAAGTGTCTTGAGTTTAGCCATTGGAATTTAATCCCACTCTTGTTTAATACAGGCTTCCAGCTGCTGGAGAATTTTGGGTCTCCTTTGACGGACTTTTCGTTTAATTATGTGCCAAATGTTCTCAATCGGTGAAAGATCAGGACTGCAGGCAGGCCAGTTCAGCACACGGACTCTTCTACTACAAAGCCATGCTGTTGTAATGGATGCATTACGTGGTTTTGCATGGTTCTGCTGAAATACACAAGGCCTTTCTTGGAATAAATGTCATTTGTAGGGGAGCATATGTTGCTCTAAAATCTTTATATACCTTGCAGCATTCATGGTGCGTTTCAAAACATGCAAGTGTCCCACGCTAGCTTTTGAATTGAACGCTGATAACAGGAGGGGTGGTCTTTCTCCTCTTTAGCCTGGAGCACACAACGCCCATGTCAAATGTCAAATTTGGACTCGTCTAACCACTGGACACTTTGTTACAGTCCATTTTAAATGAGCCTTGGCCCACAGAAGACAGCGGCCCTTCTGGATTATGCTCAGCAATGGCTTCCTTTTTGCATGATAGTTTTAGGCGGCATCTGTGAATGGCACAACGGACTGTCTTTACAGACAGTAGTTTATTTACGTATTCCTGGGCCCATTTGCTAATGTCAATGACAGAATCATGCAGTTGAGTGATGCAGTGGTGTAAAGTTTATCGACCTTGTCCCTTACACACAGAGATTTATCCAGTTTCTCTGAATCTTTTGATGATGTTATGCACTGTCGATGATGAGACCCTTCAAAGCCTTTGCAATTTGATGTTAAGGAACATTGTTTTTAAAGTATTCCATGATTTTTTTTTTATGCAAGGCTTCACAGGTTTGAGAGCCTCTGGCCATCTTTACTTCTGAGAGACTCAGCCTCTATAAGACATCCCTTTCATAGCCCATCATGTTACAAACCTCATGCCAGTTAACTTAATTACTTGCTAAATGTTCTTTCAGCTGATTCTCCTCTATATTAATTGCTTTTTCAGTCCTTTTTTTTTTTGTCTGTGTCCCAACTTTTTTGAGACCCGTTGCAGCCAGAAAATTTGAAAAAAGCTCATTTTGTGGATAAAAGTGTAAAATGTCCCAGTTTCAACATTTAAAAAAAAAAAATTTTTTTTAATTATAATTAAGTCTATGCACTGGCACTCAGCAATGGCATTTCAGAACTCTTCAGCGAAAGAAGGTAATTTTGATGACTAGTACGTGGTTTTGGTTAGGTACGTCCGCTTACATTTTTCAATCAGTCAGCTGTCTACATTTTATTTTTTACAGCAAGTTGCGTGACCATGCTGCAAAAACAGGTGTACGTACTTGTTGGCGAAATTACCTTCAAGCCGCTTTCACACCGGACGCGAAACAAATTTTTCGCTGGACAGATTACATTCAGTCAGTGCAAAGACGCGAATACACACAAAACGCGTGTATATCATAACATAACATGAATGGCAAGAACAGGTCGTTCAGCCCAACTAGGCTCGCCAGTTTCTTCATACCATTGTGAGTATCACTTTAGATGCTCAAAGACTCAATGGTATCTAGCTTTAAGTCAAGCCTGCTCTTGAAAACCCCCAAGGTCTCTGCCTCAACAATATGGTCAGGCAAGCTATTCCGCATCGAAATTACTCTTTGGGTGAATATTTCCGAACATCAGTGCTAAATTTACCTTTGGTACACTTCCATTTGTGACTCCAAGTTCTACTCACAACACTTGGTCGAAGGAATCCTATATAATTCACTTTGAGAACTTAAAATATGTTAAAGGAATTAACAATCAGATCACCCCTGAGTCTCCTTTTCCTTAGACTAAAGAGATTAAGGATCTTCAACCTCTTCTCATAGCTTTCAAATTTTCATACCTGGAATTAGCTTAGTGGCTCTTCTCTGAACTTTCTCTAGAGCCTCTATATCTTTCTTAAAGTATGGTCCCCAGTACTGTATACAATACTCCAGATAAGGTCTGAAGAATGCGTTGTACGAAAGAAGCATCACCTTCTTGGATTTGTACTTAATACTTTTGGCAATGTATCTCAGCATCCGATTGGCTTTCTTAACTGCTACGGCACAATGGCTAGAGCCTGTGAGGGTTTGGTCAACAATCACTCCCAGATCTTTCTCGTGTGGAGCACATTCCAGTTTTAAACCTCCCATGAAGTAATCCCGTCTAATGTTTTTATTACCTACATGTACAACTTCACATTTCGCTACAATAAATTTCATTTGCCACATTTCTGCCCAATTCTGGATTCTATCCAAATCATCCTTTATCACTTTAGTGGACTCTAAACTATTCGCCAAACCTCCCAATTTAGTATCATCTGCTCTCAATATTCCTATCAAGGTCCCCTGGGGACGCCACTCCCCACCATACCTAGCTCAGATGTGATACCACTGACCACCACTCTGTGTTCTCTCCTGTAACCAGTTTTGAATCCACTTCAGAATACCTCCTGTAACTCCAATAGAGCTCATTTTAAAAATTAGTCTCTTATGTGGTACTGTATCAAATGCTTTCTGAAAATACAAGTATAAGATGTCATAAGTCCTGCTCTGGCTACAAGTCGTGGTGGCCTCTTCAAAAAATTCCAGAAGGTTTGTCTGGCATGACCTTCCCTATTTTTACGTTTAAGAAATAAGTCCAGCTCATCTTTTATGATAGATTCCAATATTTTGCACGCAATGCAAGAAAAATTATCCTAATTCCTTTTTTCTGGAATCAAATGGGTTCACCCAGTAGCAACGGCAAAACTCCACAAAATGTCCGTTGACAAACTTTCAAACCATCGTTGAATAATAATAATAATATCATAAGGAAATCAATTGTTTTCGACCCCCCCCTTTGCAAAAAAATAAATAAATAAATAAATAAATGAAGAAACTGACTCCCAGCCCTGCTCAATGAAATGAAACGCTGTTGTTATAGACCAGCGTCTCGGTCCTTCAAACTTGGGAGGTTTGCGACGCGAGCCATCAAACTTGTTTAATTGAATGAGTGTCTAAATGAACAGAAGTCATTTTAATTCCTCATTAGTTCTTTGTAAGTTTTTTTGATGAAAATAAAATGACTTCTTTTCGTTTATACAATGGAAGAATTGGCCAAAATCACACCTGAGCAATTCAAGTATCTAGTTTCTCTATACAAGAGGCGTCTTACAGTTGTCATTACCAACAAAGGCTTTTCTACTTAATATTGAATAAATTTCAGTGAGCGTGTTCAATACTTTTCCCCTGTGTCATTCCACTTTAATACATATAATTTATGGACATAGTTGTTTAGATTTGTTTGTATGTGTGGATTACTTGGGTTGTTCCTGACATCTGGTGAAAATTTCATGTCAATAGCGCCATTAGAAATATATTTACTGAGAAAAATGTTGACATGTTCGATACTTATTTTCCCCGCTGTAGAATTAGACGTTTAGTCTGTGTTCTACAGAATCCAGGACCTGAAAGTACTTTTGCACAAGCAAAAGGAGAAGGAACAGAGTGAGGCACAGGCATTGGAGACCATGGTGCAGTCTGTGGAACAGAACCTGCAGAAGATGACCGTATGTTCCTGTGCACTTCTCCAACCAAAAGCATGTCAAACATGGTCTGAGAAAAAAGTTTTAAAACAAACACAGAGAGTGCATACAGATTATTGTTTCACTTATTGCAATTATTTCTATAAATGTTACCACAGTATTGTCACAATGTAGAATTCACATTGTTATTACCTGGCCCCTCCCCTAGGGGGCCAGGTTAAGCAATGATCATGTCTGTGTGTGTGTGTGTGTGTGTGTGTTTCTGTCAGTCTGTCTGTCAGCCCGTTGCTGGGGCCAGGTCTGCTATCTCTGATTGCCTTGTTATTCTTATTATTTTTTTTATTTATTTTTTTTTCCCTCTGCCTCAGAAACGAGCAGTTAAAGCTGAAACCAGTGCCTCAAAACTTAAACAAGAACTTCTTCTGCTACAGGTATTTTTATTTTAATGCTGAAATGAGTCTTGAATAGTTTTACTGTTGCTTAGAGAGTGATAATATTGTCATCATTTTTGTGATAATGAGCAAATAAATGTGGATGAATTAGTTTGGAGGACAGGTCACTTAATGTATATAATTATTTGCATGTCTACACAGCTGAAAACTCAATTCACTGCAGTTTTATTTCAGGCATACTCATTCATATGCTGTTGGGTGCAAAAATTTGGGTACCCCCAGTCTAAGTGTCAGAATGAATATCTTAGTTGACCTGAACTCTAAATGGTAGAAAGCTAAACAGAAATTTTAAAGCAAGATTAACTTTTATTTTCATTTTTTACTCTTTTGAAATGATACAGACAGAAAAAAAACTCCTTATACGAGTTTGGGAACCCTGGCCATTATATCTCCTAAATACAAGTTTCGGGGATATCTCGGTTTTTCCCCATTTGCTGCTGCCGCATCTGTAGATTTTAGCTTTTAGCACGATAACTCACAAAATACATCACATTGGCTTCTGATTTTTTGCGTATGGGTTGATATGGTAGAGATGATGAATTGATTAGATTTTGGGCAAGTATGCACTCCTAGGCTTGCCACCAGGTGGCGCTATATATTGAAAAAAACCAGTTTTATAACCATATCTCTTGGACAAATACTTACACAGACCTCAGATTTGCCTCATATTGTAGGTCTAGTAAAGGGGAATCTAATAAAGGGGGCTTCCAGTATTGGGGAATTTCGGGAATATACCCCTTGCTGTCGGCCGCCGACAGCGTAGGCCTAGTTAGTTGGCCTAGTTAGTTCTTTGTAGCTGTTCCTCAGACAAATATGACCTCTTGCGAACACTTCCTGTAGCCAACAAAGAGTCTTGCGATTCTTGTTTTTTGGCTTTTTTCCCCTCATTCTCCCTTGCAGAGCATTTCTAGTTTAGCTTTGGTCATGGGCCTCCTTACATGTGCAGCATTTTTGAGTTCCCTCCACGGATTTGCTATAATATACATGTCTAGGAACTGTGGTGGCCATTTGTCTGTCTTGGAGGTAATTGGGGCCCAAGCACCGAGGGTGCGAGGACCCTATTGTAACTGTAGTTTTATTATTATTATTATTATTATTATTCAGGGATGCGAGCAGTGATTTTTAAAAAAAGAGGAAATTCTGTTAATGGAAATGATGACCCCGATCCTGACAACGTATAGTTGTCGGGGGCGTGTATTGGAGGGTGGGCCCTCCCATTGGCGGAGTTTGGTGAGCCTCCCCCTTGAAAATTTTTTTTAAAAAGAAGCATAAATGGTGGCATTTAAAGCATATTTCAGGTCTTTTCTAAAAGAAACGAAAGAGTGAGTTTTGCCAAGTGTCACCATATAAAACTTTCTTCTCACAAATAAAACAAATCTGAATGAAATTAAAAAATGTATTAAAAGTAGACCTATCCAAAATAAGCGTCACATGCACTGAACAAAAATGCAGCAAAATTGCAGACAGGCTGATTAACTCCTTTTGACAAAAACAAACTTATAAATAACTTTGGCACTAAGTGAAGGGATCCTCATAATTGATTATTTTACATTGGTTCGAAATAATTATATATCAATAGGATTTTTTAAAAATTGTTACAATAATAAAACTCAATTGCTTTTCAGAAATGGCTATTTATTTGTTTCACATTTTCATGTTAAATGTTAGGCCATTTTTTTGTTCAAGATATGTGAACAAAAGACAGTGGCACCGTGCCCTGTGCATGACCCAAGTCTATCCAAGCATACATTTCATTTGAAAAAATAAGCTTTAATTTGCCATTGTAAATTTGCCATTATAAAAAAAAAAAAAAAAACTTTCATTGAATGTCAAAATAATAATCAGGTCAAACAGAAAAAAATAGGTATTTCAATGACCAATGTTCAAAGAATCAGATAAGTATCAGATGCAAGGCAGTCATGTAGATCTAAATAAAAAGAAATGTCAACGAATTTGTCTGGTGCCCAGACTAAGACCTCACTTGAAATGGCAACAGAAAGATTGATGAAATTGTCAGCATACCAGTTCTTAAATATTTCCGTTTATTTTCTCGACTTACAAATTGATATGTGGCATAAAAGGTATATCTGGAATGGATTTGATGTACTTTTTGCATATAGTTACAAAAGGCGTAGCATTTTTCAACAGAAATATTGGCCCATTGACTTAGCCCTTTGAATTTTACGTTCGGCTTTATTGCCAAAATAAATAGGAATAAGTGAAAGGAAAAGGGTCAACCGCGCAAAATATACTTTAATAGTGATACATTTTTTTTGCATACCTGGTAATGCATAGTTGGTTTTCCGGATGTGAACGAGCTGCTTGTTTCGTTCCAGAAACGCGATCGTCGAGAGCGACTGAGCCCCGCCTCCCATAATTTATCTCCTTTCTGCAAAGCCAGCCTTGTTGATTTTGTGAATAACAACACAAAGTTGTGTTTTATCAACGATCTTGTCTAACCAAGACCAGCGCCAGTGGTTTTTGACATCTTTGTCTATTTTCGTGACATCGGACTTCCATTCGACACTCTGCATGTTTTCACAATGTGCATTGTAGATCTAGGCGAGCTCCTAGCATTGCGTTTTACGCTGATTCAGCGAGAATAAACATTCAACATCACTGTACGGAGCTTAGAATGGCGGGAAATTGCATCACTTCCGCGCAGTGTTAGACTTTGCTTGCTATCACGTTATTTCGCGATATGATTTTTTTTTTTTTACTTCTCAAAATTTAATCCGCGGAAATGATATTTTTACGCGAAAATGCATTGTGAAAAATGCGAATATCCGCGTTTACCTGGAGATTTCACACCCCTGATTATTATATCATTATTATATTTATTTATTTTTTTAGCAAATGAAAATCACATTTTTCAGGCCTTTCCCATGGGCAGAAAGTCATGAAAATTGGCACATGCACTGGGCACAATGAAAAATTGGCAGAAATACGTGCAATCTTCAGTCTCAAAACCGTTTCCGAATGATGCATCATAGCAGAATCTACAAAAAAGTCTCTTGGAGCATGACCCCAAATCCAACAGGGACTCCGCCATTTTGAATTTTCTTAAAAATCAGTAATATTTGGAGGGCTTGTATTTGAACGAACTCCTCCTACAGGTTTTCTCCAAACGACTTCAGATTTGGTCAGGGTCATGTAAAGGCTTGCGCAAACAAAAGTTATTGAAATAATGAGTTTTCATTGATGGGCGTGACTGTTATGGCGTGGTGAATTCTGATGTCTCGCCTTGAAACACAAGATTGCGACAATTTGCACATACATCGACCAGTCTCCACAAAATTTAGCATATTTGTTCATTTTTGTGCACTGACAAAATTGGCATATCAATTGAGCCGAGGTGTGACCTGGTGGCTCTATTGCGCCACCAAACACGTAGCCATTTTGGCATCAGGATACTCGGATTTTTGTGAAAAGGAGTGCGGTGATTGGGGTCATAATGAAGTTTTTTGTGCTTTTTTTTCCCCATTTTTTCGTCAAATAGGAAGTGAGCTTTGAGCCATTTCCTGCGTTTTTACAAATTTTTCGAACTTATTTTTGAGGGCCTAAGCATGCTCAAAAACTTATGAAACTTACACAAGTTTCAGTCGTGAAGCTCTTCAATTTTTTTTTTTTTTAAATTTGGCATCTCTAATCCCACCCAAATCTGGAATGCCTAATTGGGGAACTATGTACAAAGCT
This sequence comes from Gymnothorax reevesii, assembly GCA_029721435.1. Taxonomy (NCBI): domain Eukaryota; kingdom Metazoa; phylum Chordata; class Actinopteri; order Anguilliformes; family Muraenidae; genus Gymnothorax; species Gymnothorax reevesii. The sequence goes on along the minus strand of CM056580.1, from coordinate 18,114,485 downwards.
TGTTCGTATGCGACCCCTTGCTGCCAACTCAGGATAGTGACACAGTTCACGGCTCTCCTCCGAAGCATGTGCCTGTCTGCCACTGATTCTTATACACTCATCGGTTGAATCTTCGCAAGTTCAGAACGAGGGCGGAGGATACCCGGACATGAACCAACCCGGACTCTTCCTGACGGACAAGCTCTTCAATGAAAATTAGTTTCCCGTCTGGAATGGTGGTTATCCGTATATCTAATCGCCAACCAATAGAATGCCAGGTTCCGTGTTGACCAATGAAATGATCGCTGCCTTGCTGCAGGCCCATTCGTTTAACTTTTTTTTTAATTAACAAAACTTTATTCAGCGAAGTTACAAGCATACAAATCAAGTCGGGTACAAACGAATACACAACAAAACCTGAGAGCTAATAACATCAAAATATGCAAAAGCTGAAGGGTTAAGCCCGTAACCATGGCATCGGTAAATTGAAATCTCGTCCCCGGGGCTTCTATACGGGGCAAGTTAGCTACTTAGTTAATGTACATGTATGATAACTCAAAGTGACTGCAAAACAAAGAAATGTTTGATGAAATGAGTGTAAATGTGCACGCGCTACTAAGAAATTTGATTTTCTACAATAATAACGCGCAAACTTATTTTCCGGTCTGTCATTAACTAACTTGCATTTCTCTTGTTGCTCAGTAGGCCATACTTACTTCACTAAGGTTGGGCAATCTCATGGTAGCATCCGGAACTAGGCCGTTAACTTGTTAGGAGAACTCCCATAAAAATAGTCATACATATTTACATTACGTGAGCATCAGTCATGCAAATTATCAACATGTGTCTAACTATTTTTATGGGAGAACAAGAAAGGTAAGAATGATCTAAGTCCGACAATTTCAATCTGCGCATGCCTGACCGAAAGTCACATAAGAATAGCCGGCCTACAATGGATTACGGTCACGTAAGACTTGCCACAGTCTTATAATAAAGGCTAAATTAAATAATACTCAAATTACATAACGTATTTCATTGTAATTGGCATTAGCTATAGCTCAAAGGGCATAATTGCATCAGCTATATTAAAGTGATGCTCCACCCAAAAACTATAATTTGTATATCATTTACTCACATTAGATGTCTTGAACGGATAAGGTTGTTCTTCACCTGGCGCAACCTTATGGCCACTGGAGAGTTTTGAAAAATTTTCCAAATTCCTTTTTTGCTGGAAGCAAATGGGGTCACCCAGTTGCAATGGGAAAACATCAGTTGCATCGTCCAACACATCGTCCAGTATAATCAAAGTCTGCTTTGTCCACTCGTATCCTCAGAACTCTAGGAACGAGGTTATTTTTTGCTAAAAATAATTAAATACCAGTTATGCTTCAAGTAAGCTCACGCATACAACGGAAGTCCGCCTCCTGGCTCATTATTGCCTAGAGAGAATGCTACCACTCTGAATACTCCTATAAACACGAGCTGGGAGGCGGGAATTCCGTTGAATGCAGGAACTGTTGTATTTTTATTTATTTTTAAGTCTATTTTTAAGGCGGGAGGGGGGCACCCTTGCGACCATCGAGATGTGTGAAGCTGCCAACCGATTCTCACGATACTGAAAACATGATTCAACAACATCAGCCGTGGCCAGTTATCCTTGTTCAGGCAAGACGTTACTGACTTGTGGATTCTTGCTGCAAATCTCCGTGTTTACTTTTATAATTTAAAGTATCGTGAAGCGCAAAAGCAAGCGGGGTAGTTAAGTGCAATCGTAAAGTAGAACTCCCCCCCCCACCCCCCCCACCCACACCCCCACCCACCCCCGAGTTCTAGTATTTCCTAGTTTCAGCATTGTATTCACATGGAAGCTGTGCATTTAACTGCTGCTAGATTACTCTGTATACTACTTGTTGCTTTCAAGGATTGTTTTTGTCCCTTAATTTCAGCCGGGTGGCCATCACTGGCACGTCACCCTTACTTTACTTTGTACTGCCCACTATGCTTCCGACCATATATTTCATTTGTTCTTACCATTTTATGGACATTTTTATTTCATTTTGACTGCATGACATTGCATACACAGGCCTACATTTAAATTGGTGAATCTGGCCTAAAATCAATTTCACACACATCTCAGCAGCATTAAAGTGGACAGCGCAAAGCGTAGTTACGAAGCGCTTGACTTCCGTGGGTGCGTTCCCACCTAAGAGCTCCCTCGGAAAACGCATGTTGATGGCGACAAACTTTCGTCACGTCTGTTGTAGCCAACCCTACTAGAGCTGTACAATCGATCGTTATTGGATTATGGTGATAGTGAAGCTAAGCCATCTGTCTATCACTGTAGGGGTATAAACCATGTGCCAGAGCAGACAACATTAGGTCAAATGCTTGTTGAGTACGGGCCTGGTGGCCAGAACGTAATGGCATGACACATTTATCTACATGTGCATCTACTTGAACTTTCTTAACAAAATATTGCCTGAAAAATTGATGTCACAACCTTGAGTCCAAAAGTTTTAGACAGATTCAAGAGTTTTCTGCACGTTTAGCTGAAAGTGTCCCTGAAATTATCGATTTATATGCATGTGCACGTGTGAATGACTTGCGATATCATACCCAGACTGCTGTAATGTCAACTGCTTGCATTGACTGATTATCTGAAAGCCAATAAGTAGCACTGCCGGTCAGACTTTGTAATGAAGCCAACGTGGTGCCACGAGAAATGCTTGAAAGCCAATGTTTTTTTTTCTTTTTTCTCTCAGGACCAACTGGAAGTTTACCGCACTGAAAATGAAAAACTTCGAGCAGCTGAAACAACTTCTGTGTGCACTATGAAACAAAATGCTCAGATTGCTTCAGAATATATCAGCAAAGCTGCCAACAATGCTCAGACTTCCATCAGGTGAATAGCAATTTACTTATTTTAATTAATTTTACATTATTTCATTGCATTATCAGCAGCAACTTTATGAATCCATTCCACAGAAGGGACCACTTACACAAGTTACGCAATTTCACTATGAATGTGCCCTTATACCGATAGCAAATCTATTCTCACGGAGCGCAGTGCCAAATAAGGGAAAAAGAAAAATGTTTTTGTTGCAAACATTTCTGTTTTCATACAAGTGCATTTTGTCTTTGAGTCGGCACTAACATTGACATGGCAATGGTGTCTATTTTTTCCTTCTTTTTTTTTAATTTGGCATCTCTAATCCCACTATGTTCAAGGCTTGCAAGTATGCAACCCCTTGTTGCCAGCTCAGGAGAGAGACGGTTCGCGGCTCTCTTTCGAAGTGCGCACCTGTCAGCCCTTGCATCTTTCCACTCACTGGTCGAAACTATAGATCAAATCAAGAATATAATCCTAAAACACTGGCATGTGCTTAATACTGAGCCATCATTAAACGATATTGCTTCCAAATTGCCTCTCGTATCTTTGAAAAGATCTTGCAGTATCAGAGACTATGATGTACATAGCTGTACGCCTCCTAGAGCATCCGGCACTTGGCTACCGGGTTAACCTCCCGGCTTCTTTTGTTGCGGCCACTTTGCCCACTGCTCTAATTCACGTAAAGCTAAAATCTTTTACCATCCTCTCAATGGCACCAAATATGAGATCAAACAACATATTAATTGTCAATCCACTCAAGTCATTTACATGCTGAAATGTCCGTGCAGTTTAATTTATGTTGGCCAGACAAAACAGGCGCTTAAAACTAGAATTGGCAAACACAAAACTGCCATATGGAACAAAAATGTGGATTATGCCATGGCGTGCCACTATATGGAGGCTAATCATGGTTCGGTCGCCTCCCTTAAATTCTTGGGAATTGAAAAAGTTACGCCGTCCCCAAGATGAGGCGATATCACTGATAAATAACTTAGTAGGGAAGCCTTTTAGATCCACACCCCTAATGCAGCAGATTCAGGGGGAGTTGATGACCAACCTAATTTATCTTGCTTCCTCCAATGATCTCTCTACGGGGACAGGTATATATACCCCACCTCTTCCTGTGTTCTGATGATTCTGCGGTAGACTTTTGTCGAAACGTCAGTCATTCACCCCCTGCAGTAAAACAGGTAGACTTTTAAGAGTGCTCCAGTGTCTTACTTTGGGGAGTCTCTTTGAAGTGCTCTGGTAAAAGTTTTTTCTACATGTTTGGTCCTCCACTGTTGAGCACCTTTTTCCTCACGTCTAAAACTTGGCTGAAGTGCGTTGCACTTTTGTATACTCTATTAAAAAACATATTTTAAATAAATTAAGAGTAGACAGGGGGAGTACAGACGTGTAGCATATATGATTTCAACCCCAAAGGTGCCACGTTAACATGTTCATGTATGGGGGTGAAAACTTTCTAAATCAATCTTCTCACAACATGCAATGCTTTGTTATAAATAATTTATTTTCATTTCTTTTGAGTTGCACCTCTCTTGATGTTCCTGCCTGTCTCACCTTTCCTTCCACAGGCAGTTGCTGTCAGAAGCAGAGACACTGACGCTGGTTTCACAGATGCTGTGTTCCATTGATAAGATCTCTCAGATGCAACCAGAGGACTGGTGATCCCAACAAAGCCTCAGTAAATGTTTTGAAATTATTTTAAATACAAAACAAATGATATTTAAACAAGTTTACTGGGAGCATAAGACCAAATTCAGTGTCTATCATGATTTACTGACTCGGAAAATGTCCAAGAGAACTAATTGTCCCATCCACAAATACTGCGCAAGTTTATGCCATGAGATGTCATAGTAGTTTTCTCAATGCATGCCGGGAAAGATTTTCAACACCCTGTGCTGGCCGGTGTTTGGGCGTAAGGCAAAATTCAGTGTGTATTACAAATGAATGATCAGTGACTCAGAAAATGTCCTAGAGACCTAATTGTCCCATCCACAAATACAACGCAAGTTCACGCCAGGAGATGTCATGGTCGTTTTTACCCCTCTGCCCTCAAGGCGGACGGGGTATTGCTATCCTTCATGCGGTTGGGCGGGCGGGCATCTCCAGAAACTTCGACATCGGGCTGAGGGGTATTCTGTGCATTGCAACCCTATTTTTTTCAATGCATGCCAGGACAGATTATCAACACCTTGTGCTGGCTGATATTTATCTCCCACCGCGCAATTGGCACGAAGCGGGGGATATAGCATTGAGCTCCGTCCGTACGGACGCATAAAATTGAGGTGGCGGGGGATATTACAATGTTGGTGGCAAACACTTGTTTAACTAGTTATGCTGCCTTGCCAGAAAGTGCTATTCCTATGCAAAATGACTGCAGAATCTTTTTTCCGCATTAAGTAAAATATTAATCAGCCTGTACTAGCAGTTTGACACTGGTTAGCTTGTTACAACTTACACTTACAACAAGCTAGCTCTGTTTGTTGAAAGGTCCCATGCTGCGCGCCATTATCGTCCAATGTCCAACAGTTACATTTTCCCGCAAGGCCAGTGTGTACAAACAAATATTTACAGTATATGCTTTTACATCGAAAATGTATCTATATTGACGAGTTCACTCCTATCCCTGTTTTTCAGGAGTTGCAGTAATTAAACTCCTCAGCTAAGCCTGAAGTGCAAACTGCTCAATATCCTTGCCCATAGTATCTATCCAGCAGTTTAAAAAAAATGATATCTTGTGACAGAAATAATCCTTTTCCTCTGCTGCAACCACTTCGGTTACAGTGACTCAATGGTATTCCAAGTAGTGGGGGTGGGGGTTTATTAATCACTTTAATGGTGATTCAATGGTATCTGCGTGAAAGCCCAGCTGTAGTTCACGCCCAAGTGAAATTCTCCTGGTTATTAAAAGTTGGTTGACAGGATTATTATCCAATTGCGGACAGTATAAGCTTTCCTCAGTAAGTGAAAGACATTGATTGCGCAAGTATTTTAATGTTTTTTTTTTCAGGTAAGGGTTAGGATGTGTTCAATACACTTTACGCAGCTCAGACTGACCTAGTTGCATGGGAACAAAAAACCTCCAGAACTGAGCCTGGAGAGCTGAGCTTATTTGTGGGATAGAAATGTGATTCTGAGATGGTAAATAGCATTTATTCTGAATGGAACAGACAGGAGGGCTGACAGCATTTATACTTTGGAGGAGCAGCTCAAAAATTCTTTTGAAAAGTGAGTAAAGCTTGATTGTATGGTATAGCTCCATCTTACTTTTAGCCTGCTAGCTAACTAGCCAGCTATTATTTTTGGTTTACCACCGTGATCACAGAGCTAGTTTGTCACATTGGGTAACAAAAGAGTAGTCGACACTGCAGTGTGCTGGCATTTTTCTAGGTGATCAGTTTTAGTATCTATACCACACACAATGAAACTGAATGCCTTGCATTTTCACTCTTTTAAAGTGCATACAGCTATTACTGTGACCTGAGTTATACTTGTTCCATAGAGGGTGTGAACATTGCTACCAGCCGTCGTTTCGATGGGATGACCGGAATTGTAAACGGCAAGCTTTCCGCCTGCGTGAACATTCTGAATGTAAAATATGCAGTTCCTCTAATGACTGTGTGCTTGCTGACGCAGCTTTGTAGATAAATGGACGAGACTCAACTTTATTGTGGAGAAAAGGCATGTTTTTGGTTTGGAGAGGGCAGTGGTGACCATTGATGTCCAGCTGCGCCTATATTGATAAACCTGTGCCAAATTCAACTAGAAAATCATCCATTCATATTGAACTTATGAGTACAAAGTTGATTTGCATTAAAAATATGATTATTTTATGAATTGAAAGGCTGCTATTTTCAGGCTCTGGGAGTTTGGGGAGCCACCTAGATAGCTATCTTATTTGGCTTATAAAAAGTGGATAATTTAATATTTCACGGTCAGATGAGTAATACTTGTGGTCAAGGAGTTTATTATCCCAGAAATGTATTGTTTTACCCCCCAGTCATTTTTCAATCCTCGGAATTATTTTTTTTACAGTTTCAATGGTGAATTCTCATGAAGATTTTGTTTGCAGCCCATTTTCTCTACTAAAATACGGTGTAATTCTAAATGCTGTCAGTGTCTTTTGTGAGTTGAGCCACATTCGTCCTCTTAATGAAGCTTGAACCTTGAATTATACAGCATCAAATTGGGTAATCCATAAATAGGCAAATTTGGCTTCTGCGCAAAGGGGTTAATGTCAGTGCTCCCAGGCCAATGAGATTTGTTAAAGTCTGTCTCTTGACCTGCATATGAAATGCCATCTTCTGATTCATGTTTGTGCAAGCATGACTTGTAGGCTATGTAATGATGCTTCTTTCCGGTTATCCTCTAAATTGATGACAGAAGTTGCTGCATTGAGTGCATACACATTCACAGAGCTGTGATTTTAAATGAAACAAATAATGAGGTTAAAATTAAGACTTTCTGCTCTGTCTTTAAGGTATTGTCCGATATGTCATAAATTGGGGGCTCGTCCGGGATAGACCACTGTGAGAGTCATTTATTGAAAATCTAATTTCAAATCGTGAAAATTTTTTTTTTCATTTTCCTAGATATATATTGACATATCAACAGCAATGGATGATTTCTTGGCATCTCCAACCGTAGAGTTTTTGAAGTCTTTTAAAAAGACAGAACTGCTAGAAATAGGCAGGCAGTTAGAGCTGACAGATGTAAAACCAGCCATGCGAAAAGCAAGACTGGCTAGAGAGATTTTTGAATATTACATTGATGAAAATGTGTTTGCAACAGGAGATCTGGAATGGTTTCTAGTGGAAAATCCCAAAGTAGAAATGGAACTTAAATTAACAAGAGTCATCAGAGGATGACATATCCCACCGGTTCCACATAATTAGTGATTTACTCATTGCAGGAGAATTGTATCCTCTTAATATCATCACTGTAGTAACTCTATACTCATAAAACAGATGGATTGATTAGTTTGTGATCAAGACAAGCATGTAATGATGAATGTATTGATTCAGAACTAGGATCTTGTGTCATGAAGTGTGGGGAATAAAATAATGTGAGATTTGCTATTACCACTGTCTGAAATAGAACACCTATTTCCGTATATGTTAACATACCTTTATGAATAATCAATGATGTAACTTCCATAGTGATATTTTGTCTACCACAAACTTGACAGTGTTCTGTTACCTATACTCTTTCAATAGCGATGGCTGGAGTGCTACTAAGTCCTAGGTAATTGACAGTTCTGTGTTTTCCTCATTCCATGGCTTGGATGTTAGATACAACAAGGACATTTCACTCTATTTAACTTGGTCTGAGTGAGCCGAGACTTTTGGAGTTTTTGAAGTTTCTAAGTGGCATATTTTTGAGTTCTGTCCCGGAAACGAGACTTAGTCCAATTTAAGGGCTGTTTTTGGTGAAAATTTCAAGAATTACGGGCAGCATGGAACTGAAACCCCCAAAAGGCACAACTACACCATAAGAGTAAGTTACATAGCAAATTTGAAGTTTGTAAGTGGTATAGCTTATAGCTGAGAATAAGTTCTCACACATGTCCAAATTTCAGTCCAGCAGTAACAATAGATGGTCCCAATTTCAGAAGAAAGGTAACGGTGATACCCAAGATTCCTCACCCAAAGACACAGACAAATCTGGTGATGGTGCTCAGAAATCCAGCCACAGGTCTGATCAAAGTGTGAAAGCTGACAGTGACAGAAGTGTTCTAGTTTGCAATTATTGCAAGAAATCTGGTCATGTTACGACTAACTGTTGGTTCCTTAAAGCGAAGAAAGAAAAAGAAAAGGATACCAAACCCAATGCTTTTGTGAAGACAAGGTTAGAAACCCCTGTAGTAGATGACCGATCTGCTAAATTGCCCGCTCCTTGTGGGGCTAAGAAGCCTGATACTGCTGACTTTGTGAGGGAGGAATGTCTTCCATTTGTGTCAGGGATTTGTGACTCTGAATGAGCATACTAATCCTGTCCCCATATATATCCTAAGGGATACCGGAGCTTCTCAGTCACTTTTCTTGATGGACTCCTTGGAGTTACGTGATGAGACCGCTTCTGGGGATTTCATACTTGTACAAGGTAACGTTATTGAAGGGAGGGCTGTATCTGTACCCCTGCGCTCTATATTCTTGAAGTCAGATTTAGTTACAGGACAGGTAAAGGTGGGACTTATGTCAAGTCTACCTATTAAGGGTGTTTCTCTGTTGCTAGGCAATGACCTGGCTGGGGGCAATGTAGTTCCCCCTGTACATCTTACCTCACAGCCGAGCACTGAAGATGCCGATGAAGACCCATCTCTGTATCCTTCCTGTGCAGTGACCTGTGCTATGGCCAAGAAGGCTCAAGAAGATGATATGGTGCCGTCCAGCACATTGAATAGTCATGACTCAGGTGGTTCGCCTCATGACTCTGTTCAGCCTACTATGGTTTCTCCGTTTGAGGACATATCAGATACTACTGGACACAAATGGATGATATTTGTAACTGGCCAATACTTTATCTGATTTCAAATGCATGCTCCCGTTTTTAAAGGAATAGTTCACCTGAAAATGAAAATTTGCTCATCTACTCACCCCAAGGCTAATCAAAGGGTCCATGAATTTCTTCTGTCCTCAGAACACTTTTGGAGTTACAAAGAAAAACGGCATTGAAGACAAATCTAAATCAGTTAAAGTCATTGGTTACCATTCTTTCAAGCGCAGAAAACAACATTTAAAAAACATAAAATGCCTCCATACAGCTTGCGCGGCACGAGTGATATGGAGGCATTTCGTGAATTTTTTAAACAATAAAGTGGCTCTGTTTTGTTGTCCAAAAGCTGTTGACACCACATTTTACGTCAACCATCATGACTTAAGGGAAAAGAAATCCATTTTTTTTTTTCAGCTTTTAAAGTACACTGTCTCGAGTTTTCAAATATGTTCTTGGGTATTTTTTAAATGACTAAATCAGCTTGAGAAGGCCAGATTTACATAGTGTGAACTGCAGCATGTTTGTTGGATTCGAGGTAACTTGTTGCATCACCTGGGCACCGGAACTCTTAAATCGCACAGAGGTCATAAATAAAACCAGCAGCGTAGCGAGAAATGAATTTGGAGGGACACAGGACATCCCTTTAAAATTATTAGTCCTGTCATTTTCATCATCATCAATATTTTCACTTGAACACTCCACACTCAGGTGTTGCCAATTCTCCACATTGACGACAATTATTCAAGTCAACATGTAATTTGGTGCATTTAAATCAGGTTTGCAATTATGAATGACGCTTTCAACTCTCATGCATGTGGCTTGAGTTTCATGCTTTTAAGTGGCATATCTCACACTTCATGATTTTATTTCGGAAAACAAAATTAAATTTACAAACCCCGATTCCAATGAAGTTGGGACATTTTGTAAAACGTGAATAAAAACAGAATACAATGATTTGCAAATCCTTTTCGACCTACAGTATATTCAATTGAGTACACTACAAAGACAAGATAGTCAATGTTCAAACTGATGAACTTTATTGTTTTTTTGGCAATATTCACCCATTTTAAATTTGATGCCTGCAACACAATCCAAAAAAGCTGGGACAGGGGCACGTTTACTAATGTGTTACATCACCTTTCCTTTTAACAACACTCAATAAGCATTTGGGTACTGAGGACACTAATTGTTGAAGCTTAGTTGGAGGAATTCTTTCCTATCCTTGCTTGATGTACAAATTCAGTTGCTCAACAGTCCAGGGTCTCCGTTGTCGTATTTTGCGCTTCATAATGGGCAACACATTTTCAATGGGTGACAAGTCTGGACTGTTGGTAGGCCAGTCTATTACCTGCACTCTTTTACTACGAAGCCACACTGTTGTAGCTCGTGCAGAATGTGGCTTGGAATTGTCTTGCTGAAATAAGCAGTTGCCCAAGTCATGGGCACCAACACATCCCCATACCATCACAGATGGGGGCGGACTTATAACCTGCATTGCAGCCAGCCACTAAATGGTGATCCAGATATTTTGGCCTCACTTTTGGGGAGCTGTTAGGTCACCCATCGTCAAATACCCTCAATGGTTTTGATCCACTAATGCTTATCAGCTGCAGAATCCCCAGATTGGTCTCGAAATTTAATCATCTCTTCCCAGACACACACGTGATCACAAAAGTATGCTATAAACAATATTTGTTTCACCTATTAAATTCAAGACTATGTGCAATGCGCTCTCTGAACAATAAGTCAATAACCTTGATTGAAGGCTAAAAAAACTACCGGCTTTTAGAAATGCAAACAAAATCCCTAATAATAATGATGTTGATGCAACAAATGAAAAATCTTTCCATTAAAAAACTGCAAATAGAAAATGGTTCGAAACAGAGTTCCTGGGAATCCATTTCAAAATGGTAAAACCCTAGAAGAAGCTCACTTATCAAAAGACCAACTTGGTCTTCATACCTACAGTCAGGTCCAGTAGTATTTGGATGGATTGAGTATTTTCATAAATTTGTCGCTATATGCCACAAAGTCTCTGTACGCAAATGTGCAGACCTTCAACTTTAAAGGAGCTATACGCAAGTTTGTGGCCAAAACTGGTAGTGCAGTCACATTCAAAATAGTGCAGAGCGCAGTATCCCCTCCCCCTCTCCCCCAGACGAGAGGTTGCCAGCAAGGTTGCCGGATCCAGCAAGAACGTCTACTACACGGAGCTACGATGGCTACGTTTCAATATCACCATTGATTTGCTCTCACAGGGTTGTGTTCAGTTCAGAAAAGATTGAGACTAATAACTAACTTTAGCATTGGTAATATTGCTCGTCACTGATTTTTTTTTTCTCTTTTCCCTTGAGAAATCTTATCACTGATAAAACTTCACAGGTTTCTTTGTATTTTAGGTCTCTAAAACAGATTTGTCTCCCCATTTGCTAGTTTTCCTCAAGATATTCATCAATAAAGCTATGTCGCAAACTTGGTTCAGTCTTTCTTGTTACCACCATCACATCTGAGGACAATAATTAACGTTGTCTGCATTAGGTGTCACTACCATTTTTTTTTTTTTATAAAAATTTTTAATTTCATAATTTAATAATTTAAAAAAAAAATGTATGGAATCTATTTTGGCTGCTTTTTAGAATTTGAATAAGCTGTGGGAGGAAGAGACAGCTCTAGGTTTTTCCAAATTGCGTGTCTCACAAATTGCTCGTTACCACAAAATAATGCATGATTCTGAGTGACCTGTAATAGTGTAACTGCTTCAGTTTGCCGTAATTAAGGCATGTTTGCGTGTGGACAAGTGCCCACGGTACACTGAAAAACTTTTGGATGAGTCTTTCTTCTTACCATAGTTTGTTTTATTATTACCATTATTGAGTAACAAAACACAAACTGGTAACACAAATGACAGGTATGATGCCACAATTAAAAAAGTAAATAAAAATCCAGTTCACAGACCTATAATTTTGATAAAATCTTGATGAAACAAAACCAAGGCCAAGGCCTACTACAGTGTGGTGCAAAAATATGGGCACGCCTGTTTTGAATGTCTGTTACAATTAATCCCCAGGTGATTGAAAGCAAACCTGAACAACATGGCAAATTTCATCACATTTTAAGGCAAGAATGATTTTTATTTTGAACATTTTACACTTTCAAAATAATAAAACAAGGAAAAAGGCCTTGTGCAAAAGTTTGGGAACCCTGTCAGCTAGTACTTTGTAACTCCTCCTTGGGCAGCTATCCAGCTTGCAAACGCTTCCTGTAGCCAGCTGAGAGTCTTAATTCTTGTCTTTGGAATTTTTTCCCATTCTTCTTGACAGAACACCTCTAGCTCTGAAATATTCGTTGGCCTTCTTGCATGCACGGCATGTTTGAGGTCTCTCTACAGATTTTCAATAATATTCAAGTCTGGGGACTGATGGCCGTTCCAAAACCTTCATGTGTCTTTCCTGGAGGTACTTCATGGTGGATTTTGAGGTATGCTTTGGGTCATTGTCTTGCTGGAATACCCAACGTCTTTTCAACTTCAATTTATGGACTGAGCTTTGAACATTAGCCTCTAGAATGTATTGATATTTGGTAGAATCCATTCTTCCTTCCACCCGCACAATATTGCCTGTGCCCCCAGCTGATACACACCCCCAAAGCATAATGGATCCACCTCCAAGCTTAACAGCTGGCAACATGTTCTTCTCTACAAATGCTTCAGCCTTTTTTCTCTCCAAAAAGTTCAAATTTTGATTTCGTCAGTCCAAAGCACATTGTTCCAGTTGGCTTGAGGTTTCTCCAGGTCCTCTTATGCATATTTCAGACGCTTAATTTTGTGTCAAGGTCACAGGAAAGGCTTCTTTCTTGCAACTCTGCCATGTAGGTCTTTGTTGTTTAAGGTACGCTGAATTGTTGTCCTGTGAGGGACACAGTTTTTAACACCAGACACAGCAGCCACCACAGTGGGATACTTTAGAAGGCATGCATTTACTTCAGAATATATAGTTCAATCCTGGAATTATATTCACCTGACTTATTGAAGCCCTAATGAGTAAATCACCTGGGTCTGGGCCTGAGTAATCATCTTCTAAAAAAAGATGACAAAGAATAATCGAAAAAGGTTCCCAAACTTATGCACAGGGCCCTTTTTCCTTTATCATTTAAAAATTCTGAAAAATTAAAAAGAAACCTTGCTTTTAAATTTGCAGAGAGGTGTTATGTTTAAATTTGTAGCATTTAATGTTCAGGTTTGCTTTCAATCACTTGGAGATTAATTGTAACAGACATTTGAGCCAGGGGTGCCTAACTGTATACCAGATAATCTAAGTAGACCACCAGTTTCGTCCAGTTTCTAGCAGACAAACCCAAAATGGCTTTGGGAACATATTTGACATTTTGTTTGACTGATGATGTGATGCTTGCCCCAAGATTACAAAATGATCATTCCTCATAATGACCAAAAAAGGCATAAAATATTTCAGAGGAACCTGGGCTTATTGCGTAGTTACTCCAAAAAAAGTGAAACGCTTCTTTTTTAATAGCTTCTATGTGACTAAATTCTTGGATTTCTGGCCAGTAAAAGTAATCCTATTTGAAATTACTTAACTCTGTCATATGGAAGTGATTACCTTGCTTCTGTAAAATATGGTGTTTATGTTGCACTGGTGAACACAATAGGGGTATAAAGTCTTTGTGTCATATGCTCAATTGAAATTTTATTGATTAAGGAGGCATTCATAAACATTCAAACGGTGTGCGATTTACGCATTAATAAATTTTCACATTCTTAGATGTGGTCTCTTTTTTTTGGCGGTATTTCATGCACTGCACTGTAAGTTCTTTTTTTCAATGAAATTGTCTACTTTATAGGGATGCACCGAAATGAAAATTTTTGGCCCGAAACCGAAAATGAGAAACACTTGCCCAAAAACCAAAACACTGTAAGAAACCATTACGCCAATTTTTAGTACCATTGCATTTATGGCCATGGCTCTGTACTTACCCAACTAAAGTCAAGGCATTGCAATTGCATAAATTAATATTTATGCTTCAAAGAATAAATCAATTACAAAATTATGAATGTACTTATTCAGCACTGACATTCCATTAAAGCACAATGTAAAATAAAATTCTGAATAAAATGCTTTCGGCCCACTCGGCCCCAGTCATTAATAACCTACAGGCCTATAACTGAGTGGCCTATTACTGGCTACTGAAAAATTTTAAAAATTAAATAAGTTACGTGACAACACAGCAGCCCACTGATTGGTCAGAGAGAATCCTCTCTGCGAAAGACAACTCGCTTTCGCATCATCGCTAGGAAACTGGCTTCACTTGCCATCATTGAAACAGGTCTTCAAATTGCGTTTTCGAAACACGTGCTATTTTAGTCAGCTTGATAAGATTGTGTTTGTTCACCGAAATATTTGTTTGAAAGGTAAGGCAACGCACAGTATTGTGCGTTGCCTTACCTTTCAAACAAGGTTGCGTTTGTTCACCGATGCTGCTGCATTTATGCAATGCGTTTCTTTGCCTCTGAACCCGTTTGTAGCGTATTTAGAAGCAACGGTGTTGCCCTAATTCCCTTTAAGAAAGTTATTATGATGCCTCTATTTTACGTTTTGCGTTTTGTTTTCAATTTCAAATTGAATTATTTACGAAGCCTGAATGTCAAGCTCATAAATAATTATCGTTTTGTCATGTGTCATTTGCTTCTTTGCTATGAAGGAAAAAAGGTAAATTAACATCTGTGTGTGGCGATTCTATATTTCTTTTTCCAGGGATTGTTAGGCCTACATTATGGAATACTGATGCTACACAAATGCATTGAGAATATAGCCTATTCCCCTTTTCTATGAATACTCTATGCCTTTTACGGATATCACTGCTTTGCGTTTTTAGGTGGTACTTTATTCAATGTGCAAGCGAATCGGACACAACACCAGCTGCTATCCTATGCATCAGGACAATGTCTAACAGAAATAGCAAGTGAGCATTCGTGGACTTCAGTGCCATAATGTGGTGACGGTAGCGCGCGTCCCCTGATTTCTACACATTAATATTTAATTAACAAAATTGACGGAATAAAACGCACGCGGTCTTTGCTTGCGTCATCACAACGTCCCGTTTCAGACATATTGTTTCAGTTTTAAAAGTCTTCTGGCCAAAAATGTTTTTTTTTTTTGCCATTTTCGGCCGAAATTTTTCAGTGGCCGAAAATTTGCTGCACGTCTACTATTTTATATGGCTTTGTTGTGGTAATGAGGGAGGTTCACTTATTTTCCACTCTCAGCCATATGGAGCAGAGAGACGCAGGAAGACTGACCTGCAGAAAACAAGCTGTTTTCATACCTCCCTTTCCCAGCATTGAAACCACAGCAGCGCTCTGATCCATGTCACCTACATTAGCCCACCTTCAGACCACCTTTGAGTACTGCAGAAATTGGCAGCTTTCGAGACAAAATTTAAAAATAAAAATCTGTCCCCAAGTTTACAAATATAGACATAACCATTATGTCATAGCATTACACTATAGGCCTATTTGAAGCACTGGTATATTCAGTATTCATCATCAATCAGCTGTTATGCGGTTGCTTTTCATTTGCATTGTAGTGTAACTAAATTGAGAATATAGAATGGATTCTCAGGGCTTACTGCTTCATGAGCCTTTAAAACTAATTCGCACAAATCTGTGCCTTTACACGAGCGACATGAGCACAGAATAAGCCATAGTGATATTTCCTTTTAATGCTGGACACTTAAGAAAATAAAATAGTCATATGAAACTACAAACCATTGGTCATTTTACACATTTTCTTTTTTGTTACCGTTTAGGTCTTTTTTTTTTTTTTTTTTTTTACTTTGCAGATATTAAGCCTTTCCCCTTAAATCTTTTTGTAATATAAAAATATTGTGCAAAACATTTTTTATTATTAAATCAGTGCTCACAAGTCCAGATGTACACGCATTACAAGCACTCCATTGACAAATCATTGGTAGTACTGGAAAGTTGAAAATTAGATTGCCAAGGGAAAAAAATCTAGGCAAATCAAAAAGATCAATGTCTTTGTATGTCTGCTGTCCAATGATCCACTACAAATGTAATAAAACAGTATTTTATGGCACTTCATGCTCTAGTTCAGCCGTGATCTATTCAAATATAGATTGCATTACAAAATTCGTGATCCACAGCCTTCTATCCACAATTGTGATAGATTTGGGAATGCCACCACCTGCTGTACTCTTCACTGTCTGCAGCTATCGTGGAAGGCCTCAAGGGTGCGAAAGTCCCTCCAGGTAGGTGGCAAGCCATCCTGAAGGTACCTGCCACATCGCTGGCAAGGGGTCTGGAACAGCTTGATAAAGCTTCTTAGCCAGGTCTGTGAATCACAGGCGACAAAATATTTAAGTCGAGAAATCCAAACAGCGTGCACACTCAGCAAAAACCAAAACTCTTCTGATGCAGGGTCCTAAATACAGTCAATTAAGAGAAGGAAAGACCACCACAAAGCTTTGTGCTGAAATGTCGTATTTTTGGGCCTGCTGGCTTGGCACAATAAATATAAAAAGGACATTTGAGTGCTGGTCTTCTGTTCTCTTAATTAGCAAAATATTTAAGCCAATAGGCAAGTGGAAACAGACAAGAAATACTAGTTTAGACAGTGTTCAGAGGGTGGCTATGGACACAAAAACAAGTTTCTCTCAGTGTAGCAAGTCCGTTTAAATGAAAGCAGCGTTGATTTTCCAGATATCGCCCAAAATAATGAGGCAAACCGTTGCTCCTAATCACCAGGCTTTAGACTTCTGGCTCAGGTTGCAATTTGCGCAGGTGCATGAGCTGAAGAGCTGTACCATAAGCAGGGTTGGGCGACATAGCCTTCACCATTGAAAAAGAAGAGCACAGCACCGCAGGGTGGCTTTACTGCAGATGATGAGTAGGCCCCATTACAGGGAGGAAAAAAGCACTGCGCCATCTTTTGTTGGGAACAGGGGAGTCTTGTGACAACTTCTTTCCAAACATGAGAAAGGGGGGGGGGGATGGCAACTCATTGCAAGAAAAATGTATTATATCGACAGTCGTAAATGATAGATCTGTAATTTCATTATGGATATTCAAAGACTTCATCAATTATATGGTTTTTATGAGTTATAATACATTTTGAATGGTTTTACGCAACCTCGTGTTTTTCATAGTCTGGCCAGGCCGTTACATTTAGTACATTTGCCCAGTTCAGTTGTTGTAGTGTTTTTTGTATTTATCCATTATATCACATCGCTCTACTCTGTTGGTAGACAGCAGTTATTCTGGGGCCATTAGAACAGGTCTTATGAATATTTACAAACTTTTCCATTAACATGACACATTTATATGGGTTTTTCTGTTCCCCAAGCATTTTTTAAAAACTAACTTTGGCACCCAACTTACACCTGTGTGTGTCTGCATGCTTGGTCCCTCACATCATGGGGTGTTATATTTAAGTATATTGAAGTGTATTAAAAAACACTCTGCCACTTCGAACATCTCAATAAATCCTCCATTCATGATGTTTTTTGGATCATTCATAACACTCAAATAAAATACGCACCATAAAGGACCTTACAACCACATCCGGCATCTGAGGCAGCTGGTAATGTAGCAGAGCAGTGGTGGCATGATCTGTAACCTTTAGGAAAACAAGGATAGTATTGAATCACCTTTGGAAATACTTTCTCTAGTTGAGCCAGGTAAGAAATCACTGTATTCAGGAATGTCAGGAAAAAAGGATGCACTAATTAGTATGTGCCTTATATAAATACTTAACAGTAAAAACAATATCTTAATTCCAAAATTTGGAATATTTACACTGCCAAGGTTTGAATTGGACATATGTTGTTCACTTAAGTGCTTTTGAAAACTGATCCAAGTGTTAGCCTATGGAATAGCAATCCTCAAATCTGGACATGAAATCTAACTCCAGTCCAAGTTTTCTTTTATCCCTGGTAATCAAATTAACACCTAGAGCCTCTGACTGGCCAGACTGCTTTTTCACCTGACTCCCAGGTACAGGGAGGGTGGCTCACCAGTATTTTTAAGACCTCAAGTACTGTAATCTGAGGACCAAGACTGTAGAATTTCTCTGGTTCCATGCCATTGAAAATACCATGTTGTAGAATATTCCAAGAGTTGATTATTGTCCACAGAGTGTCAGTATGTAATGTATTTTAACACAGCCAGAGAAACGGATTGCACATCTATGGCTCAGACATATTTGTAAACTCCATCACAACACTATATGTTGGATGTGTGGACACTGTACCAGACCCCATGATGCAGTCCCAGAAGCACACTTAGCGGCATTGCGTGAAGCTCATTGACAACGCGCCAACTTCCCTTAGCATAATTCAACATACACAAGCAAACCAACCTACACCACTTTTGCAATTTGTGCTGCACATGTCCAGCCTCAAAAGACCTGCTGACGGTTTTATACCAGGCATGCATGAACAAAGTCAGGCCACAAACACTAACTGGCTTTATTTACTTTATAGCTTTTGACAGCTTGCTGGCCCCAAATGATTGTGGCTAGAAGGAACTATGAAGCCATCAGCCACTGCACTTTATTAACACTAAAAATAAAAGGTATGACTCGAGTGGATGCTATTGTACTTGTGGTTCAGAAATGTTCCTGCGGGAAAAATTTTGCTGGTGCTACAGATTTTTGGGTCACACTCTAGTTTGATGGTTAATGTGCATATGTTACATCCTGTCACCAAATGTGGAGCTGCGCTTGTGTCATGAGGTCTGGTATGGACTGTATGCTTATATCGGAAAGCGTTACAACAGGCTCACCTTCTGAAATACCTGGTAGTTGGATTTTGACCAGATGTCCAGCTGGGGAAAAACATAAAAAAAAAAAAAAAAAAATATCACCAGGGGTCCTGTAGCTTACCGGCAAGCAGTCTTATGCCTGGTATCGACTACAGGATAATCGGCCGATTTTTGTCCCGATCTCCCCCTTCTGATCAAAGCCAGCAAAGGCCCAATTGTCTGATGTTTGCAAATGACATTGTGTCTGTTTTTCCTGTGGTGTGGGGTGTTTTAAGAGTGATTTTGTCCGGTCCGATCTACTCGGAAGGCCATGGAAGGAGAGATTGTAAATAATGAACATGTTTAATATTAGCGATTAGAAATCCTGTCGTGTGTGGGGTGCTTCGAGAGGAGCAGAGCACGCACAGTGTGTAAAGTGCCGGAACAAAAGCCAATCAAGACACAAGCTGAGTCAGCTGACTGATGGAAGCGGAAGTAAAAACAAAAAACACGTTTGACTATGTGAGATTTGGAATATTGAGCGTGAAGAACCGGATATTCTGCTGAAGAATCGGTTAGTGCGTGTTGTGCTCCGTAGTACACACCACACACTATAAGATAAGAAGAGAGACATCGTGTGCAATCTGTCTTTTGTTATCGTCAAGTGTGTGGTCTCTAAACGTGCGAAAGTTTGAAGAATCCTGTAATGTGTGCCAGCCTTTACAGCGATGATACAAGTTAGACATTTGAATCAATGAAAATCAAGGTCAAGGTCACTAAATAAAAGTTCACATACATTTATAAGACCTTCTGTTATACAATCCTAAGCTCTGAAGCAGTTTTGGTGATACAAGTCATTAAAATATGTCAATATGTATTCCATTTGTCAAGTGTGAACTTTAAAGGTCACAGAATGTTAAGTTGTGGTCAGCAAATGGACTTAATACATGACTTTCTAAATGTCTATAATAACCCTGTCTCAATCTGTGACCATTTTGGTGATACAAGTCACTGTAATTTCATGATGGAGTTTGACCCTCAAAGGTCACTGACAGTCAAGTTGAATGTCACCAAATGAAAGTTCATATGCGACTTCCTAGATGTCAGGAACACAAACTTGGACTCCATCTGTGACCGTTTGAGTGATACAAGTTATTGAATTTTCAATAGGTCACATTTGTTTTTTGAAGGTCAATACAAAGGTCACCAAATGAAAGTTCACATATGACTTCCTATATGTCTGTAATACAAACCTAGACTCCATCTGTGACCGTTTTGGCAAGAGAAGTCATTGTAATTGCATTATGTCCAGTTTTACCTTCAATTGTCATCAACAGTCAAGCTGAATGTCACGAAATGAAAGTTCATATGTGACTTCCTATGTCAGTAACACAAACCTAGGCTCCATCTGTGACCTTTTCAGCGATAGAAGTCATTGAATTTTCTCTAGGTCAAGTTAGACCTTCGAAGGTCAATATGAAGGTCACCAAATGAGAGTTCATACATGACTTCCTGTACTTCTCCAATACAAACCTACACTCAATCTGTAATGATTTTGCTGATGTAAGTCATTGAAATTTCACTGTTTGGCCGTTCAAGGTCACTCAATGAAACTTCATACATGACTTCCTATATGGCCACAATACAAACCTAAGCTCTATCTGTAGTTTTGGTGATAAAAGTCAATGAAATTTTGCTCTGAGAAGTTTGACCTTCGAAGGTCACCAAAGGTCAAGTTCAAGGCCACCAAATGAAAGTTCATGTATGACTTCCTGTACATCTCCAAAGCAAACCAAAACTATCTGTAATCATTTTGCTGATATAAGTCATTGAAATTTCACTGTGAAGTTTGGGCATTCAAGGTCACTGAAGGTCAAGTTCAGTGTCACCAAATGAAACTTCATACATGACTTCCTATATGCCCGCAATACAAACCTAAGCTCCATCTTTAATAGTTCTGGTGATAGAAGCCATTGAAATTTCATTATGTGAAGTTAGACCTTCGAAGGTCGCCAAAGGTCAAGGTCAAGGCCACCTAATGAAAGTTCATACATGACTTCCTACCTGTGTTCAATGCACATATGTTCGCAATCTTCAATATTTTCAAGCCAAGAAACCTTTGAAAATTGTAGCATTTTGCTTGACCTCAAGTTTGCCCTTTCAAGGTCATCTGTGGTCAACTTTAACATGGCCAAATTATAGGTCATATATTACTTCCCATGTGTCAGTAATACAAACTTAATCTCTACCTGCAACCATTAAGCTTCCACAGGCGATTTGGCCCATTCTCCATAAGACCTAATGTTAAAGTAGGTAGCGGCCCCACTAGACCCACTTCTGTCGATTCAATCAAAATGGCGCTTGCACGGTACATAAAGTGCATCAAGGCAAGTGATTGCCAGATTTAGAAAAAAAAAGTAATCAGACAATTTTTGAGAAAATTTTTTTTGAAATTTCAAGTCATATCTTTTAATATTGTTAATATATTCCCTGACCTCGAGTTTGACCTTTCAAGTCATCTGAGGTCAACTTTAACATAGTGTCGATAATACAAACTTAATCTCTATCTGCAACCATTTGGCCTCCACAGGCCATCTTGCATATTCATAAAGTACAGCGCCCCCAACAGACCCAATTCCTTCAATTAAATCAAAATGGCGCTCGTACTGTACATTGATGATACCATGGTAAGTTGATTGCCTGGTTTAGAAAAAAATTAATCATGCAGTTTTTGAGAAATATATATATTTTTTTAATTTCTTAGTCCTATCTTTAAAACTGGAGCCAAAATTTCAAGTGCCCACAAAATGGACAAAATTGATTCAATCAAAAATCTGAGAAAAATGTCTGGAGATATGGTCTAGTAGTATGTTATTGCAAATTTACACGAAAATTCATCAGGCTCAAAAAAAGATTTAAAAATGTTCCGGACGACGTACGCCACACCACAACAATAGCTTATTGGCCCATAGGGCCGGTGAGCAAACAAATATCCATTCTTGCAGTGTAGCAACGTTTCAGTCATTTCCAAATTACCTAAACCTGTGCGGTGAAAAATGACAGGAATTCTCTCACTCACTCACTAAGACTGCTGAAAAACAAAAAGTCAGGTAGAGAGACAAGGTCGACACTCGAAGGAGCACAGAGATGTGAGGTCCTTCTGAGCAGTTTTTGAACTACACGCAGGTTTGTCGTTTTAGTCTAAATTAACCCTGTAAGACCATTTTTATCGCATTTGATACATGATTTTCTGTGACCTCTATGTCATCCACATGATCAATACTTTCCTCAAAAACTTGTTTTATGTAATGATGCATGTCATCTCCCCATGATGGACTATCTGTCGGCAGTGGAGGTCTGAATTACAAAATCAAAGATGACAGCCCCTATTCACCGACCTGTGGGTTTTTCTGAACGGAATTCTTTGCTAATTTTGACAAATTTACGGTAAAAATAATTTCAATTATGTTACTAATACTTCAATATGAATATTTAATGGATTGAAGCAACTTATAAATACACAACATTTTGTTGGTCTTTTCATGGTAACATGGTGTTGAAAATGAATACTTCAATTTTAACATTTTTGATTTTCCTGGCAATTATTTCAGAGTTCGGCCTTTACAAGGTTAATTAGATGAATAAATGGACCAAAACAAAAGATCAATTTCAAAAAAGTACAACTAAACAGATGCAGAAGTACAACACAACAAGCACAGCAGAAGCAGGAAAAATGAAGCAAAATAGACAATGTTAAAAAATTATGAAAGCATATAGTTTCATTATGTTATCATAAAATACACTGAACAAGTGATCAACAAAATTTTCAAACAATACAATCCCTATATTTCCATATAATGTCTGGACATAAGCATGACAGCACTTGCCAGTGACCCCATAGAAGAAACTTACCTTGCCATCTTCAGTATACAAGTTTTCATTAAATGCCCTCACAATTGTGCGATCAATAAATAGGCTTCGCATCACCACAATAGCTTTCAATACCTTCCCCAATGTTACCTGGAAAAGAGATGGGAAAGGGGGGTGAGGTGTTAGAGTAAAAACTTCAAAGCAGGCCAGACATTAGTCCAAGGCATACTGAGGAATGCTTCAGTTCATTCTTAGCGCTTTTTTTTTAAAGCAGCAAAACTAAGCAATGGGCAGCATGAGCGTAAAATGCTATGGAATTTTAAATAGGATATAGAACATTATGAACATTAGTGAACAGCAATTACTTGCAAAGATCAGAACAGATTTTACGCAAAATAATTTGAAATAATTGGAAAAAAAGTTAGGTAGATGAGTAGGAAAACTGAAAGGTTTCAATACTCAAAACCACTAATCTTATTTGATCTTATACATAGTATTTAGCACTGACAAGTGATATAAAATTCTGGGACCTCAGGATTCAAAAATTATCCTCTCCGTGCAGATGTAAAGGCTGGTGTACACAAAATACCAAAATTGAACTTAATTTCAAAATGAGACCAGCGTCCTGCTTCATTGAAATAATTTTTCCAGTCTCTGTGATACAAATCAGAGGTGATAAAGCCTGATCATGCATAACCGGCAAGGATTGTATTTATTTGGTATCTGCAAAAAGGGGTTATTTACTTATCTCTTTAAATGTGAATAACAGTACAATGAGACACAAAGAAACCCATAAAAATACACTGAACAAAAATATAAACGCATGAACCAAAAATGCTGAGTTAAATTTACCTATAATAAAATATGCCCACAAATGGTGTTTATTGGTGTACTGAACTCTGAAGCAAATTATGTACAAGTTATTCAAGTGCACATAAAATGTATATTACTTGTAAAAAGAAATGCAACAAGAGCAAATCAGTCTTACCAGAAGTACTGCTGATGTCCCATTGGGTCTAAAGAGTTCAATTGTCATATCTGCAAACATTCGACCGATCCTTGATATAACATCATCCACATACCTAAAGGTTACAAAGTGAAAGTATATTCAGCACTACTGTATCAGGAAGTTCAGATATTTCAGACATATTACAGGTCATGACTTTTCTCAATAGCCAACCAGAGAGAAATCCAACTTGGTACTCAAGAGCATGCTAGCATGCACAGATAAATACTTGATACCCAGCAGGGAGTGGCAAGCCATTTCCCAGCAACACGTGGTGGTCACACTCGATACTGAGATTGAAGTTGATCTTTGTTGTTGATTTTGTTGTTAAACTTGTCAATGCTGATTCTTTTGTCGTTCTTTTTTTGTTGGTGTTATCTGACATTTTGTCAAAGTTGTTGTTATGGGTAAAGTCAACAAATTTGAATCCAAGTTTGGCTACAATTCTGGTTATAAGTTTTTAAAAGTCCATCAAGTGTTTTGTAGTTCCTAAGCAAAATAAGCAGCCCATCAGCATATTTTGGGTTTGACAAAAAGAACAAAGAACAGCCAGCTAATTTGGACGAAGCAATAGGCCTTGGCTACATTTTTAGCCAAGGTTTACATCTGGCTGGGAAACACTTCAACACAAGGTCGTATGACGGCCTTTTCACACCAAGGACTAACGAAAAAGCTAAAGGAAAATGCGGTCTCCGTGCA
Organism: Gymnothorax reevesii; assembly: GCA_029721435.1. Lineage (NCBI taxonomy): Eukaryota > Metazoa > Chordata > Actinopteri > Anguilliformes > Muraenidae > Gymnothorax > Gymnothorax reevesii. The sequence continues at coordinate 18,089,765 of CM056580.1, read as the reverse complement.
TTCTGCCAAAAGTGAAAGATTCTCACAAAATTCTGCTATGGCAACTATGAGAAAGAAAATTTATTGATCCCAGGAGCCAAATGGTACCCGAAATGTGCAGGAATTGAACCAGCTGCAGGAAAAGAAATGCATCCGCACAGAGAAATATGACAACTTTGGATCATATTAATGAGTTCAAATTTTATATTTGATGCCTTTAGTTTCGCCCTTTGTTTGTAATACGCCCACAGACTATCGCATGCAGCATTCTAGATGCAGGGACCATTTACACTATTTTATTCAAGGATCCATTACCTGGAAAACACATTTTTCATATTTATTGCATACATTAGTCATCCCTCACTAATAAAAAGATTTTTTAGAGTTAAAGCAGCTTCCTTCCTTTATTTTTTCCCTCATCAACTCCGGAGGCATGAAAAATGGAGATTTCAGTTTGGGCATACTGATGGCTTATACCTGCGTGGCGGAGTCGACAACGTGTGGCTAGGGAGTAGCTAACCGCGCCTGCTGTTTTCCACAAATACGCCCAAGAAAAATGTCAGTAAAGATGAGAGCTAAAGGTTCGGGTGTAAACTAATGCTCTGTTGTTGGCAGCCAAAATCCACATAAAAACATTTTTAACATTCCATCGGGCGATGAATTGCAGAGGAACGAGGGGATTGCCAACAATGTTCCTGCGGCCCCTGCCACAAACTTATTCATGTCTGCTCAGCCTTTCACTTCGTACTCTTTCTCCAACTTAGACCAGCACACAGCTGGCTTAGCTAAAAACTTGCATCTCCAGAAAGGTGTTGCTCCGACACTACCGAACCTGCCACTTTATTATTGTCAGTAAATGTCAACTTTGACATTAGCTGACAACTTTGTTCCCCCAACTTCAATGTTATCATTACATTACCGTAAGCTATTGGATGTAGTGTGGGGCGCAGTGCAAAAGAAACCTGGCAGTATACACAATACGTAAACGTTACCTTCACAGCCGGAGGGTTCGCCCGACATGCCATATTTCTGAGGCTGTAGTGGGCTCAATGTCAGCTTAGATCAGTGGTTCCCAAACTTTTTCTGCTGGGCCCCCCTTTGGTACATAAAAAAATTTTTGCGCCCCCCCCCCAAAAAAATAGGTAATACATATGCACATTTTGTTTTCAGAGACCATTGCAGAAACTGCAGAGTGCAGTTTCACTCATTGTAATTTATATAAACCTCAACCTTTTTGGAAAAAATGTAAGTAAACGGTCATAAACTGTAGATTGTCATAAACTAAAACTAGGCTACTTTTAGAATTGGAAATAGCAAAATAACAAACAACCACGGTGTAATTATTTTAAGTGTAACTGTTTTCAAGCACCTTAACTGTGTAATTATGTTCAGTGTAACAGGTTTATTTTTTTAAATATACAACAACATTGCTATTTATGCATTTTCCGGACACCAACAGAAACTTACTTACATACAGCCAATCAGCAACCTTGTGCGGACCGCTGAAGGAGTGTCTCGAGACAGTTACATTTTCCTCTCTTCACTGGCCTCGCACTTTTAAGTTAAAATACGTTAACCGAGATCGCGTCAGCTTATTATAGAGAATATTAATGCTCTGAACGGATGATTTTTGTCTAGCCTAGCTGGGAACATTAAAAATGATTGGCCCGTTTGGAAACGGCCACAGTTATTTTCCAATTAAGGACACGAAAATTTAATAATGCAAAATCTCTTTTAAAGTATAAAATCATTAGGCTGTATCACACTCCTCTGCCTGAGTATAGCCGTCTACTTAAAATGATGTTTCTATGATGCAGAAAGACAGCGAAGTACGAAAAAAAATTCATGAACACCACTTGCCGAACCTGCCGATATGTTTGTAACGTTCAGTTGGTGGGCTAGATAAAAATAATCTGTAGGCCTACAGAGCATTCATATTATCGAGAATAAGATGACGCAATCTCGGTTATTTCTGCTTTGTATTCATCGGATTTTGTTCGGTGTCACTTACCATTTTATTATCAATATGCCAGATCAGTGCAGCATAAAAAGCGGCGAGTTGGGTATCGCGAGACTACATTACCGGCTTCAAATATTTGAACAACTACATTCATAAATTATTTATGAAAATGGCAGGCTAGATGAATGATTTGGCGAACAGTTATGTTGAGAGTAAGGCAGGCATTTACGACGTAATCGCAGAATTCTGGGCAGCGAATGGACTGTATGCAAATGATTTTCTGTTGGTGTCCGGAACTCCCGCACCCCGCGCCCCCCCTGCAATTGCTCTGCGCCCCCCCTAGGGGGCGCGCCCCCCACTTTGGGAACCACTGGCTTAGATGAAGATACACACATCATATGAAACTAGATAACCTAAGGAATCTAAAGATGCCAAAAACACCATGCTACTTTGTCAGAAAGCAAGTGAAATAACACTCCAAAAACACACTAAATTTCTGCCAGCAAAAAGCTAATGTTAGCTAGCTAAGTTGATTTAGGCCAGCATTAACCATGCACATTCTTTTAATTTGTGAATGGATTGATGTAGCTAAATTTATGCTGTCCAAATGCAGTGTGTTAATCTTGATTATATGATCATGGAACTTTGATATACTAACGTTAGGTTGTACCCAATACATAAACGTTACCCTCACAGCCCGAGGGTTCGCCCGACATGCTGTATTCAGTGGCGGATCCAAGGTGGGGTGCACAGGGGCACGCCCCCCTTTTTTTTTCGCAGAGAAGTGAAAAAAATTTGCGAATACCATTCTCTGAATAAGCCCGAAGCTAGTACTTACGCGCGTACGCATTTTCGGCAATCAGCATCTCTGATAATTTCCTATTCGATAACCACGAATGCATTGGCAGTATTCACGGTTTATATACCACTTTCAATGGTTCAACTTCACTATTCCGGTTGTCTTGCATCATGGCAAATTTATTTGGATCCAAGTGTATATATTTATCGTATATATTTGCTTTATGTGACAGGAATGTCCAAGAAATTCTTCTCTTGAAAATAAAGATACATGGACTTAAGCTATGTACAATTTATTTGATTTTTTTTTTGTTTTCGTCCAAAAGCCTTTCGTCCAGGCTTGCTGGGAAATTTGTTCAACCAATGGCCTTCCTTGTCCCCTGTTGCGGCAACAGTCTAATAACGCGTTTCAACGACCACGACTTCAGACGAAAATGTCAGAAAGCAATAGAAAGGCGGAAAAGCTTAGAGAATGAAGCAAATCGACATTTGAGGCTCAGCCTCTCAAATGCAAAAAAATGACCAGCTGTTTGGCCATGATGATCCTTGTAGCAAGCAGCTTTCATTTGCAGGGGGACATGGAAGCGGCAAGACTGAAGTTAAATTAATAGGCTATCGCAACGTGTTGGCGGGGGATAAAAAGGATATGTATGAGTCAATCCAAATAGTTCAATGGTCTTATTGAAAAATTCTAAATGGCCCTAAAGTCACATTTCTTTTTCACATTCATTCATGTAAATATAATAATATTAATAATAATAATACTATTTCCGTAAAAAAAGTTTATATGTTGACAATGTTATGTTTTAATTTAGAACAGCATAATTGTATTTATATCAGGACATCTCGAGGATAAATAGGATCTTTCATATAATTAAGATTTTGGACATGTTTGGATTTTTTTGGATTTTGTTTTTGGACATGACCCACCCAACCACTGCCTCAAGATTAGTAAATTCATTCACATGTGCATACATTCAACTTAGTGACTCAGATTGCGTGTATGACAACACCTGGGAGTGTTTTGGAAGCATTAAAGCCTCACCTTTTAGAACCATTTTGAAAAAAGGCAATCACAGCATTGCAATAACTTTTACAAGCTGTTGAGTGTTGTCTTTTACTAAACCTGGTTTAGGGACTTCGGGAGGGGGGGGATTTGGTGATCTGTTAACATCTGCTAAAATAACAGATGCATACAGCCACTGGGTTTGCATGTTAGATGCACTCTCATCGAGCACTTTCCAACGAATACCAACACCGTAGGGTTTGGACGATTTCGAAAGATTTTCTCCTCTTAGAAATTTTGTCCAAGTCACCAACAGCAGCGAAAGGGTTAAGGTCACAAACTTTGACAGTGAAGTGAATGTCTCAGGTAAAGGTTAAAGTTGTCAGTTAATGTAAAACTACATTATAAAAGGTGCTATGAAAGTTTTTTTTAATCTTAATTTTTGGAACCTTGGGAGGAAAATCATTGAACAGATAGGCCAGATTTTTCTCCAAAGATACCAGGAAAATGTGTTTTCAGCACATACATCTTTCTAATTTTTCTGGGGGAGGGTCCCCAGACCCCAGCCATGCCTCTATCTTGCGGCCCAGTCAAAATCTAAAAATCTCCTCGCGAGAGCAAGATTGGCTAGATAAAAAGGGCAAAAGAAATATAAATGTTGCGTAATTTTAGCAAATTACCGCAAAACATAATGTTTTAGACCCAAATCACTTATTTTTAACGGGTGTAAATACCAAGTAATGGATCCCTTAAGTCGTTACAGGCTAAAAAAAAGACATTATTCTTATTGTGGTTATTTTGCCTAAAGCATAGCCTATCATTTGCTATTTAAAGAAAAACCATTATTTATTTGAGATATTTTCTTAAAGCCAAGACAGACTTGCCCACGAAAGGCAATATTAGGCATGATTTTATTATCGGGAGGGTAATCAGTTTGATGACCAGGCAATTTACGTTTAGTTTGCATAATTACGTTCATGGAATGCTGAATAAATTGTACATATTTAGTTGATGGCATTCTGAAGAAAAATTCTCTTCTAATTAACCATTCAGATGATTTCCATCTCATATAGTAGCCTCGTTACATCTTTGTCATCAAGTCTTAATCCTTGGCAAGGTATTACCTACTGTTTATTATTTAGAATATTAATTCTGCCGTCCTTCATCAGGAACACGTCAAGAATAATATACACCAACATGAACCGGGATGGCAAGAGGTTGATGATTTCAGCTGAAACCTAGCTGGAGGTCTATCGGCCACAGGCCCCCAGCCGGATCCAGGGCAGAGCCCGGTAGGGGGTTCAGGAGTGCTTTACCTGGTAATAGGGGAAGCTCGAACAATCCCTTAAATTTAATGATTAGACATGACCAGATTTCAATCATTTTAAATTACAATGACAGAAACTCTCAACATTATCAAATATGGCCAGGTTTCATTCATAATGCATGCCGACTACAACTCCAGACTTCTCACACTTTTCTTTACTCAGGGGTTGGAAGCAATGCTTGCGTTTCATAATCGTTTAAATGAAATAAGATTATTTGAAACATCTTTATGCAATGCCATTGCCTCCAACGCCTTCATGCACAAGGACTTCAATTCTGCGCAAGAATCTCTCTCATATGCGTTGACTGAATAATTGCTGACTACAGCAGGGGACCATAAATTTGCCACTTAAATTCAGACCAAATGCGTGAGAGTTGACAGGTATGCGTGATTAATGAAAACTGACTGAGTAGGTCAATGTATAGCTGATCAGTCTCCAAGTGACTGGCCATAACAATTTTTCGGTTAAAATTTCTGGCAGCAAAAGGTGGAAACTGATGACAGTGGTTGGTGTATGAACAGGTATAGGCAGTTACAACCCAAATTGTGTGGTTAAAGATCGTTCTTACTGTGGGGGCAGGACCAGGGTGCTGGGCTGGACTTTGGGTCGTCTCTTGGCAGAGGCACCCATCTGGTTAGCAGAGCGCTTAAGTGATTGCTGGTTAAGAAGACTGGAAGCCAGACCTGCATGGTACTGCAGCTAAGAATGGATATAGAAATTGAATGATTTATTTATTGAGATTCACATGCATTTTGTGTGACTTGAGTGCTAACTTCTTAAATAGTAAAATCTAGCATCCAATGATACAGGCCAGCACAAAATAGCTTCACAATAGTTACCCCCGATATTCCATACAATTGAAGCATGCAATTGCCCTCTTCTTAGGGAACAAACGTACTTGGTCAATCGACTTCACAGCTCTTCCACTGATAGATGCGTGTTATTACTTAATCAGTGTGGCATTTGCATTTAGCATCTGTCTAAAAGGAGCAATTTGCAGATTTTTTTTTTTTTTTTTTTACCATAAACTCCGTATTTCGTTGATGGGGGGTGAAGTTAATAGGCTTAAAAAACAATTTTAATGCAATCTGTAGTTCAAGATATTGGCTTTAAAATCAAAGTCTCTTACTTTCAATTTGAAACTACGTTGTCAGGGTGCCTAGTATTCATTATTCCTGCCCACCAAACATCCTCATTGGATGAGAAAACTTTGGGCAGGGAATTCAAACATTGGAACGCCCAATCAGTTACCTTAAGCCCTTTGTGCTGATATAGACACTCGCAGACATGGAACTGCAAATATAAGCCCACAGTTACAGTACTCGATCACCCGGATCAGTTACTGACTATTCACAAGCAAGCCGAGCTTCAACATGGTTTAGAATATAGAGAAGTTCACTCCAATCCCCGTTTTTCAGGGGTTGCATGAATTAAACTCCTCAGCTAAGCCTGATGTGCAAACTGGTCAATATCCTTGCCCATAGTATCGATCCAGCAGTTAAAAAAAAAAAATCTGATGTCCTTGTTTGGTTGTACTGTAACTGAGCACATTTTTGCAAATTTCACATTTTTTAATTATTCTAACAATCCATTGAGTATACCATGTTAAAGTACTTGTAAAAACCTTTAGAAACATGTATTTAACCTTATATAAGTTATCTGGTTAAAAAGTTATAGCCCAATGAACATTAAAATTGTAGAGACAAAACCACTTGGCCAGGACCCAGCAATCACTTTAGCTATAGTGAGCCAACGGTATTACAATCAGGTTTTCTGACACAAAAAATTCAACATGGTATTGATTCTCTCACATTTTACAGTCAAATACAGTCATCACATACAAAACACAACGCGTTGCTGAATACCCCTCGGCCCGGATTTCCTGTCTCAAGGTCAAAGCTCAAATCCAGCAAAAAACGTGACACTGCATATCTGTGTGTCACAGTGAGTTACCATACCAAATTTGGTGAAGCTGGGATCAGTAGTTGCTGAGTACTGACCCGTAAAACATTTCCTGCCTCAAGGTCACAGCGCAAAGGACAAAGGTGGACAAAGGACAAAGGGTCTGTACTCGGCAACTAATTATCAGTTTACCAAATTTGGTATGGTAACTCACTATGACCCACACCACCATGCATTACACTGAGAATGGTATATTTTTCACCATGGGTCTTGTTGACTGCACTGCAAACATGGGGCTTATGCTTGTGACCATAAAGTTCTATTTTGCTCTCATCACTCCAGATGACAGTATTCCAAAGTTGTGTCAAGGGGTCATCTGGAATATTTTAGGCAGGCTGCAGAGGTGTTGTGTGTGTCCAAGATGGGCTGATAAGGCTGCAATTAGACCAGACGTAGGCTTTGCAGAGCTTAGGATGAGCGTTTGGGTTTGTTTACGGCTGCTGTTAAACAATCGTTTTTCTTATCCCAGGGTGAGAAATGCAAAAGCCTCTCCACCCCCATCACCTCAGGGACAAGACAGTAAATATACTGACACTCAGTAGAAATGCATCACTTCTATTGGTGGTAAAATTCATACCCATGATGAACATGAACAAGTTTATGAATACACAAGATATCCACTGTGTCAATTGTCAATGGCCTGACCACTGAGGTGATTGCATTTCACGCTTAAACAGTTGTATGATCAGCAGTTACGTAATCAGCCCATCGTTCTGAATTGGATAATTGGTCAAAACGTATGGATTCACCACCCTGCAGCAAACAAGGGTCAATGAAACTAGAACCTGAAAACGGTTTCATCTGAGACATGAACTCGACTATACTGCGATTATCACACAAACAATGTCACTGCCATCGCCGTCACAACGTTCCATCAGTGTAACACATATCTGCATACTGCGTGTGTCACCACTGCAAACCTGGTGACTGAAAATGTCAATGTGATGCCCTGGCCCGCATATTACCCAAATCTCAACCCCATTGAGCATGTGTGGGTCATCATGAAACGGTGCCCAGAAATATGCAGTCCACGTCCACTCAACAGAAACCAGTTGATCCAGGCACTGCAGGAAGAGTGGGAACTCATTCCATGACAGAGCCTGCGAGGACTTGTGGCCAGTGTGAGGCATACAGCGCCCTCCATAATTATTGGCACCCCTGGTTAAGATGTGTTCTTGAGCTTCTGATAAATTCTGTTTTTTTCTAAATACAAAAGTAATATAGGACCACAATGGTAAAAAAGAGCAAAATCCAACCTTTAGTTCAAGTGCATTCATTCAGTTGGAAAAAAAAAATTATTTTACATCAAATCATATGTACCACAATTATTAGCACCCCTGATGTTAATACTTTGTACAACCCCCTTTTGCCAACAAAACAGCACCTATTCTTTTCCTCGAATGTTTCACAAGATGGGAGAATACAGAAAGAGGGATCTTTGACCATTCCTCTTTGCACAATCTCTCTAAATCATCCAGTGACCTGGGTCCTCTCCTCTGCACTCTCCTCTTCAGCTCACTCCACAGGTTTTCAATGGGGTTGAGGTCTGGGGACTGAGTTGGCCATGGGAGGAGCTTGATTCTATGTCTGGTGAACCATTTCTGTGTAGATTTGGCCACATGTTTAGGGTCATTATCTTGCTGAAAGACCCGGTGACGACCCATGTTCAGCTTTCGGGCAGAGGCCACCAGATTTTGATTTAAAATGTGCCAGTATTTCAAAGTGTTCATGATGCCATGCACCCTAACAAGGTTCCGAGGGCCTCTGGAAGAGAAACAGGCCCACAGCATCACCGATCCTCCCCCATACTTCACAGTGGGCATGAGATGCTTTTCTGCATACTCATCTTTTGTGTTTCGCCAGACCCACTAAGAGTGTTTGTTGCCAAAAAGCTCCATCTTGGTCTCATCTGACCAAAGCACACGGTCCCAGTTGAAGTCCCAGTACCGCTTAGCGAACTCCAGACGTTTGCATTTATGATTGAGAGTGAGAAAAGGTTTTTTCCATGCATGCCTCCCAAACAACTTGTTGGCATGTAGATAGCACCTGATGGTTGTTTTGGAGACTTTGTGACCCCAAGATGCTATCATTTGTTGTAATTCTTTAACAATGAGTTTTGGAGAACTTTTTATTTCTCTTACCATCCTCCTCACTGTGCGTGGTGGCAAAATAACCTTGCGTTCTCATCCAGGCTAGTTTACCACTGTTCCAGTTGTTTTAAACTTCTTAATGAATGACAGTAGATATGGGTAGGTGCAGGCGAGTGGCTATTTTCTTGTAGCCATTGCCTGACTTGTGAAGGTCGACACACATCTGCCTTACTTGAATGGTGTGTTCCTTTGTCTTTCCCATGTTGAAGAGTGGATAAGAGAAATGGCCTCTGTGTCATGTCATATTTATACCCAGGGAAACAGGAAGTGATGAATTACTAATTGAATGTTCCTAGATACTCTGATCAACTTTGTAAACTACTGTATAAATGACAGAAATACTTCAATTACATTTATTTCCAAGGAACTGTTAGGGGTGCCAATAATTGTGGAACGGGTGATTTTATGAGAAATAATTATTTCTTAGTCAGGGATTTTTTTTTCCACCTTAAAATTTTAAGGTTGAAGGTTACATTTTTCCACAATTTTCAGTGTGAGAGTATGCTTCTGCAATAAAAATTGAATTTATTTTAAGGCTTTTAACACATCTTAAACAGGGGGGCCAATAATTATGGAGAGCGCTGTAGATCCACCTCCCGCATCAGTGCTGCGGGTGTGCACACGCAGTATTGAAGATTGCAGGCATCATCTGTCTTTGCCTGATGGGTCATAACTGATTATGTAATTAACGGTGAACATTTTCTTTTTATTTAGGTTGCAATGATCTGATCTGCTTGTGTAATGTCTATTGCAGCATTTCACCACATGGTATGTCACTACCTGGTGAATATAAAAATGTGTGACAGTAAGTGATGCATTTTTACTGACTGTCAGTGTGCAGACTCAGGATGACTGACAGAACTCACCTTATTTGACCATTTGTATGCCTGAAGTAACTGACTATAGAGTGGGGTCTTATCCTGAACAGGATCCAGACTCAGCAAGCCACTGTTGTGTAGGGGATGGCTTTCAGAAGGTCGGCCAACCAGGTTACTCAGCCGTTCCAACTCACTGTAAAACAACAAGACTGGCAATTAGCAGATTTGATAGTAAAAAGCCAGTTTGGCTTAAAATCGGGCCATACCCACAACTTACCCACTTTGCGAACAACTGAAGCAGCATCTCCAAAGACAAAATCACATTCAATTCAGATGTAAATTGCCTAAAGATGCACATTACACAAAAATTACTTGTTAATGCACAGAAAAGACCAATAAATGTGTTCCTACAGGTATACAGTTGTACTCAAAAGTTTGCATACCCCGGCTGAATTTGTAAAATGGGTCACATTTTTAAGAAAAACAAATGGCCAGGCAAATCACATTTCTTTTATTTCTGACTAGATGCATATCCAACTGCTGGTCATGTAGAATGGAACAATCATCAAATAAAAAATGGTAATTAGGGGAAAAAAATGAAATGAACCCTGCTCACAAGTGTGCATACCCTTAGTTCTTTATAGTGTGTATTGCCCCTTTAGCTACAATAAATGAATGCAGTCTTTTTTGATAGTTGTCAATGAGGCCCCAAATAGGCCTTTTACACCAAGCGATCACATGACAACTTCCCGCATAGCAAAAAAGTCTCTGGTGGGCAAGCTAACTAGACATTCCTTGACAACACTAAGTGCTTGAGTGATCAGGAGTTCAATACCAACAATATAGTCTGGTTTTCCAGTTATAGTTAAAGTAAGTTTAGATAAATTGTTATAGTTGGAAGAAGTTTTAGAAGACAACAACAAGCCTAGATTAATTATCAAGGTCGATTACTTTGCACTGGATGAGACGTTCTCAGGTATGTCCATAAACAGCAAGTATGTCAAGTTCATGGTTGTCCAGAAAATACACAGCAAAATCCTAAAAAAGCCAAAGTTTAATGAAATTTGACATCAAATTGCCGAGGTGTGGCAACCTATGAATTCTTGAAATCTTCACCATCTTAAAGCTTACATTCTTGGCTAGCTTTGGTTCAAAGGTGGTGGTGGTGCAACACTTCATGAAATAGTTATACATTTTTTAGTTATTTATAAACGCGTCACCTTGTAAACGCATCAGCATGTCGTCAAATCTCCAGTCAGATTCTGTTCTTCAGGGCCACTCAGTAAGAGCTCAAAGAGGAACATGTTTACAGGCGTTTTGAATAATTACAGACCCCATGTTTTCTTACTGGACATTTAAACATACACTCAAGATATACATATATTATTACGAATTGCAAGCCTTTAGCACATCTTTATGAATTGTCATTTGTGGACCCTTCTCTTCTGTAAACTTCAACACACCCCGACTTCACCAGGCCTGAACTGTCCCTCTCATCCCAAAAGGAAACTGAGACAGAACACCCAAATATCACTGCAAGAGCTATCCACTGACAGCGAATTACATGTATACCATGGTCTGGGTGAATTCTCTTTTCTGATTGGCTGGCAGGTATGGATTAAAACTGTGGAACCACACAGGTAGTTCGGCCTGAGGTAGTCTCACCGTTCAAAGTTCATCCGCTAGCCAACCTTTAACCAACGTTAGAGCACTGGCATTTGGCTAAAATTCTGCGTTTAACCCTGACAAGAATACACTTGTATCGCGACTTTTGAAATGGTATAGATATATTGACAATGTTTTTTGTTTGTTCCAAGGGGATGCTGACGAGTTGCATGAATTTTACAAATTATTAAATAACTTTGACGCCAATTTGAAATTTACCATGGACTATAGCAAAGAAAATGTCCATTTTTTAGAAATGTGCCTTAAAAAGAACAATGGTAACCAACAAAAATGCTCTCCTATTGGCAAGCAGTTTTCATCCCACTCCACTCAAGAGAGGGCTTCCCAAAAGCCAATTTTTTAGATTAAAACGAGTGTGCAGCACAATTGATGATTTTGAGGAGCAAGCTGTGGCCTTGAAGGCTAGATTTGCCCAACAGGGGTATCCAGATGAGGGGACCCAAAGAGCTTATGAGAGTGCAAGGGTTACACCCTGTTTGGAGAGACTAAAAAAAGTGTGAAAAAAGAGCAGAAATTTTATGTTCCTTGCATCACCTCCTATTCCCCTCACTCACGTTATAAGACCCGTTTTTAAGAAACATTGGCAAATTATAAAATCAGACCCTGAATTGCCCGCTACTTTAAAGATTTGCCTCTTTTTGTGAACAAACGTGATAGAAACTTGAGGGACCAATTGGTCCATGCTAATTTCACACTCCACAACCTACATCTTAGCCAACAGAGGTTGTTAAGTCCCCTTCCGAATGGCAATTACCGTTGTGGAAGTTTATAATACTTATAAAGCTAACAGCTTCAGTCAATCCCACACTAGGAAAATGTTTTCTATCAAGAGTGTGATTACTTGTGTGTCAGTTGCTCATGGAAAACAAATTGGATCCACACGCGCATTCATATCTTTGCACTGACTTTGAATGTAATCTGTTGTGCGGAAAATTTGTTCCGTGTCCGGTGTGAAATCGGCTTAACTGAGGTAGGGACGTTGAAAGTTCGTTCAAGACGGAGCGGGTAGGAGCATCAACAAAGGGGCAGGGCTTGTCTAACATGGCGATCAGTAATTGGCTGTGCCTTCTTCAGCCGATTTAGTTTAGAGGACCAATAAACGGTGCCGAAGCTTGTGACGTAACGCGAAGGTGGTTTTCAAAAAAAAAAAAGACGGGGACTCAGCATTTTTTGTGTGTGTACATCAGGAATACTGGTTTTTCTATAAAGAGCAATTGATCGCGCACAGCTTTAATAATCAAAAAATAAAAAAAATCATGCATTAAAGACGGGGGCATGGTTTGTTTTCCCCCAAATCAAGATGGCAGGACGTCTGTGAGAGAACCATTGAAAAAGAGACGCACTTAACTGTTTGTTATTCGTTTTTTCTCCATGGAATGAAGCGGAAATGTGTGCTCAAAGATTGTTCAAAAATAGAATTATTCCTCCCGAGGCATGTATCGATGAATATTAACTGATTACAGTAAATGAATGGGCCAATGACGAGCTGCAAATCCCTCCCTTTCTCCCCCGTCCCAGGCTGCGACTGTAACCTGGTTTACCTGCTGCCTACTGATACTACTCACCAGTAACAACAGGTGTGCAAAACTCCTTTAGTGGTCTTCACAAGCTTTGTTCCCTTACCTAGCATTATTCTTTAACATCAACATATTTTAATTGAATCGCCACCTTATCGTGGTGGAGGGGTTTGAGTACCTGGATGATCCTAGGAGCTATGTTGTCTGGGGCTTATTGCCCCTGATAGGGTCTCCCAGGCCAAACAGGTCCTAGGTGACAGGTCAGACTAAGAGCGGTTCCAAAGCCCCTAATGAAGATAAATACATCAAGGACGTTTACGTCACCCGGACTGGCGTCACTGAGACCCCACCCTGGAGCCAGGCCTGGGGCTGGGGTTGGTAGGCGAGCGCCTGGTGGTCAGGTCTCTGCCCATCGGACTCGGCCGGGCACAGCCCGAACAAGCATCGTGGGCCCGCCTTCCCGTAGGCCCATCCCCCGCGGGAGGGTTCAGAAGGGGCCGATGCATTGTGCTTTGGGTGGCGGTTGTGGGCGGGGGCCCTGACGACCCAATGTCTGGACACGGAATCTGGTTCTCAGGACATGGAATGTCACCTCGTTGGGGGGGAAGGAGCCTGAGCTTGTGCGGGAGGTCAAGCGGTACCGGCTAGAGATAGTTGGGCTCACCTCCAAGCACAGTCTGGGCTCTGGAACCCTACTCCTTGAGAGAGGCTGGACTTTCTTCTACTCTGGAGTTGCCCGCAGTGAGAGGCGGCGGGCTGGTGTGGGTTTGCTTATAGCCCCCCAGCTTAGCCGCCATGTGTTGGAGTTTTTCCCGGTGAACGAGAGGGTCATTAGCCCTGCGCCTTCGGGTCGAGGACAGATGCCTCACTGTCATCTCGGCCTATGGGCCGAATGGCAGTGCAGAGTACTCGACCTTCTTGGAGTCCGTAGGAAGGGTACTGGAAAGTGCTCCGACTGGGGACTCCATCGTTCTGCTGGGGGACTTCAACGCCCACGTGGGTAGCGACAGTGTTACCTGGAGGGGTGTGATTGGGAGGAACGGCCTCCCCGATCTGAACCCGAGTGGTGCTCTGTTATTGGACATTTTTGCTAGTTACGGTTTGTCCATAACGAGCACCATGTTCAAGCATAAGGGCGTCCATCAGTGCACGTGGCACGAGGACACCCGAGGTCAGAGGTCAATGATCGACTTTGTGGTCGTGTCATCTGACCTTCGGCCGTATGTCTTTGACACTCGGGTGAAGAGAGGGGCTGAGCTGTCCACTGATCACCACCTGATGGTGAGTTGGATCCGCTGGCGGAGGAGGAAGCTGGACAGACTTGGCAGGCCCAAACGTGTTGAGAGGGTCTGTTCGGAACGTCTAGCGGAACCCTCTGTCAGAGGGGTTTTCAAGTCTCACCTCCGGGACAGCTTTGACCGGATCCCATGGGAGGCTGGAGACATTGAGTCTGAATGGACCATGTTCTCCACCTCCATTGTTGACGCGGCTGTTCGGAGCTGTGGCTGTAAGGTTTCCAGTGCCTGTCGTGGCGGCAATCCCCGAACCCGGTGGTGGACACCGGAAGTAAGGGATGCCGTCAAGCTGAAGAAGGAATCTTACCGAGCTTGGTTGGCTTGTGGGACCCCAGAGGCAGCTGACCAGTACCGGCAGGCTAAGCGTGCTACGGCCCGTGCGGTGGTGGAAGCAAAAACTTGGGTATGGGAAAAGTTCGGGGAGGCCATGGAGGAGGACTATCGGTCGGCCCTGAAGAGATTCTGGCAAACCGTTCGGCGCCTCAGGAGGGGAAAGCAGTACCCTGCCAACACTGTTTACGGTGGAGGTGGGGAGCTGTTGACTTCGACTGGGGATATTGTCGGCCGGTGGAAGGAATACTTCGAGGACCTCCTCAATCCCTCCGATACGCCTTCCGTAGAGGAAGCAGAGGCTGGGGATCCAGAGGCTGACTCATCCATCACTCGAGCTGAAGTCACTGAGGTAGTTCGGAAGCTCCTCGGTGGCAAGGCACCGGGGGTGGATGAGATCCGCCCTGATTACCTCAAGTCCCTGGATGTTGTAGGACTGTCTTAGTTGACACGCCTCTGCAGCATCGCGTGGCAGTCGGGGACAGTGCCTCTGGAATGGCAGACCGGGGTGGTGGTCTCTCTATTTGAGAAGGGGGACCAGAGGGTGTGTTCCAACCATAGGGGGATGACACTCCTCAGCCTCCCGGGTAAAGTCTATTCCAGGGTGCTGGAGAGGAGAATCCGGCCGATAGTCGAACCTCAGATCCAGGAGGAACAATGCGTTTTTGTCCTGGTCGTGGAACACTGGACCAGCTCTATACCCTCCGCAGGGTGCTTGAGGGTGCATGGGAGTTTGCCCAACCAGTTCATATGTGTTTTGTGGACTTGGAGAGGGCATTCGACCCTGTCCCTCGTGGTATTCTGTGAGAGGTGCTTAGTTGAGGGCCGTGCTGTCTCTGTATGACCGGAGCAGGAGCTTGGTTCGCATTGCCGGCGGTGCATGTTGGACTCCGGCAGGGCTGCCCTCTGTCACCGGTTCTGTTCATTATCTTTATGGACAGAATTTCTAGGTGCAGCCAGGGGCCGGAGGGAGTTCAGTTTGGGGACCACAGGATCTCATCTCTGCTTTTTGCAGATGATGTTGTCTTGTTTGCTCCTTCGAACCAAGACCTTCAGCATGCACTGGGGCGGTTTGCAGCCGAGTGCGAAGCGGCTGGGATGAGAATCAGCACCTCCAAGTCTGAGGCCATGGTTCTCGACTGGAAAAAGGTGGCTAGCCCCCTCCGGGTTGGAGAAGAGCTCTTGCCTCAAGTGGAGGAGTTCAAGTATCTTGGGGTCTTGTTCTCGAGTGAGGGAAGGATGGAGCGTGAGATTGACAGACGGATCGGTGCAGCGGCAGCAGTAATGCGGTCATTGTACCGATCTGTTGTGGTGAAGAGGGAGCTGAGTCGAAAGGCAAAGCTCTCGATTTACCAGTCAATCTACTTTCCTACCCTCACCTATGGCTATGAACTCTGGGTCATGACCAAAAGAACGAGATCTCGGGTACAAGCGGCTGAAAAGGGTTTCCTCCGCAGGGAGGCGGGCCGCTCCCTTAGAGATAGGGTGAGGAGCTCTGTCACCTGGGAGGAGCTCAGAGTAGAGCCGCTGCTCCTCCACGTCCAGAGGGGCCAACTGGGGTGGCTTGGGCATCTCTATCGGATGCCCCCTGGATGCCTTCCTGCGAAGGTGTTCCGGGCATGTCCCACCGGGAGGAGGCCTCGAGGGAGACCCAGGACACGCTGGAGGGACTATGTCTCTCGGCTGGCCTGGGAACGCCTCGAGATACCCCCGGAAGAACTGGACGAAGTGTCCAGGGAGAGGGAAGTCTGGGCATCCCTGCTTAGACTGCCGCCCCCGCAACCGGGTCCCGGATAAGCGGTAGAAGATGGATGGATATTTTACATACACCGTGACGTTTGAAATAAGTGGCATCGCATCACACTTACGATCTAAAAATGCCTACTTTCGAATCAAAATTAATAATACCGGACAAATAAATCGCAGCCGCAGCAAAAGAAAATCCTAACAACACAGGTGGAATAACTTCAAATTCTTGCAAAGAATCATAAAACTGGTGTATTATCAAGTAGGTTAACGAACTGTTACCAAACCTGCTTGCCGTTACAAACCTGTCACAGGGGTCACAAATTAAAGTATGAATATGAAGTCTCCCCCGTTATCCTGCTATGATTCGAGCATTGAACACGTTGCTTTTGCATTTCTGAAGCTGGCTGAGCGCAAACGTAAAAAAAAGGTTGTGATAGTGTTAAGTTTTTATTTATTTCACACTGGTATACACATTATTTGAAGTGCATAACTGAAGTTACGGGATTAGGTGTGAATCAGGCCTCCCAGAGAAGCAATCAAAAGCTATTAGGAGGGAGCCTGAGAACATATCTAAACATTAATAATAATAATAATAAATAGAAATAACAACAACAGGACAAATAAAGACACATACCACATGATAGTTAGATATATGATCTTAGCTATTTGTCCTTTAGTACTTTCTTAAAAGGTGGAGATGGGCTTCAACACTCCTGTTTTCATCGAGTTCGTTCCAAATCCGTGGCCCCCTGCATGTAATACTTAAGCTGGTACATTTAAGTTTTCTTTTTTCGCCAATGATACAATGTTATCATGAGTATCATGAGCGTGCAGAGGACTATAGACTGAAACAAGCTCAGATAATCTGCTGTTCATATTATGTACTACTTGGTACATTATACAAGCATTTTGATGCACATTTAACTTTGCAAGGCTAAGGAGACCATAGCGAAGGAACAGAGGGCGCGAGGGTGCATTGTACCTGGCCCATGACATAACTCGTATCAGAGCACTGCGCGGGGCAGTCACACTCGCAATACTCGCGGGCAGCCCGCAGACAATCATGCGCGCGTGCGTGCAGGTGTAGAGGTCTAAAAACTACGAGTGCAGGTGCAATTAAATTATTTGCGGGTATTGCGAGCACAAAATGTAATATGTGGGTAACTGCGGATGTAAGAGTAAAGAAAACATGCGGGTGCTGGCGTGGGTGTACATCTGCGGGTACTGCGGGTGTGGGCAAATCCCTACGGGTGCATGAGCATGCACCCGCGCAGTGCTCTGGAAGCCACAAAGGTTGGCTAACTGCAATAAGTTGTAGGGGAGAGTGTACTTTCTGCAGATCTGGTCAGGTCAATGTTTTGGCTAATTGCAATGTAGATTTGAAACTGCTGTTTGGGCAGGTGACTGTTGTCAGACATATGTTTGTTGAGCATGAGGTGTGATTTGTTGAGCATGAGATAAATGGCTCCTGCCACTATTTGGAATGTTTATTGAACACATATGATTTTGGAAAGATGAGCGGGTAGCAATTTTTTTGCGGAACTCACACCCGCAACACCTGAACCCGCACCCGCCCCACATCCGCACCTTTTTTCATATTGGACCCACACCCGCCCAGCACCCACAATACATCTGTGGCGGGCACCCACAATTGCCCGCACCCGCAAGCTGCCCACACCCACACGGGCTACCCGCATCCACGCAGAACTATTATCTTCTTTTGTAAACTTTCAAGTTTTATAAGATTACTGGGGAAGGTGTTGCACCATATGACATTACAGTAGTTGATATGCAGCTCAAACAGGATTTTTAAAAAGGGTTTGGAGAGCAGATAGTGGGAGGAAGTATCTTATTTTGAAGAATAATCCAACATATTTGGATAATTTGGATATGAAGTATGATATGTGACATCTGAAATTTAGTGACTCATTTATGAAGATCCCCAGGGACTTTCTAACTCCTTGTCATTTATTTTGGGACAGATATTATTATTCCCTCAATTTGCCTACTTTGTACTCTTGCTTTTTAATTTTCACCAGTTTGTGAACCATTGCGCTGTATTGCTTGGATAGAGCTATATAAATAAATGCATAATTATCATCATCATCATCATCATAACCATTTAGAGAGAATTTGAACACCTGTGTTCAGAAGCCCAATTAGCAGCTCATTGATTCACCAATCTAGATTTTGATAATTTAAAACGTACTGCCAACTTCTTGACTTCCTCACTATGAATGTCAAAACATAAACAAAAAATATCGTTGGGCATTTTAACACCATGGAATACATCTTCATTTTTGTCAAAGCGGTTGAAGATGAAACGTTTCTCTGTCAGTATAGTATAAGGGATTGTAGCGAAGTGTGGTTGGAACGAAAACAAGCATACTGAGTGAGTCCCCTGAACCGAGTTTGGAAACCCCTGCTCAGAAGTATTTGCTTATTCAGATATAAAACAGCAAATATTTAAGGCCAGGCTGTGCAAGTATGCAGCAGAGTCAGCTATCATTACCTCGTTGGATTGGATCGGTTAACTGGATTTGTAGTTCGCAACAAATAGCTAATCAATCACTCACTTAAGGTCCCGATTCACCGCCTGCAGATTATCCTGAAATTCTGTGGTGAAATTTTTTTCCCGGCCTTCCAATGTTTCTTTGTTCTTCATTCCATCCTTCAATGAATCAAAAACCCGAGTTACACTTGAACGAAGCGCCTGAATTGCATTAATAGCCTGCGAAAATGCCTCTAAATTGACTCCCACGTTCATTGTATCAGCCATTTTAATAACATGACCTTTTTTCCTGAGGCCAGCAGCAGTCCCCAATAAGAACATAACTTCCGGAAACCACCACAGCAAAATATTTCACAATAAAAGTTTCAACCAATAACTTTCACCTCATTGAACTCGAGGACTGAACTTCTTAGAGGGGTTATTTGAGACATTAAATCAGTTAAAATTTTAATGACTATTAATCAATCGCATGTGTAGATTAACTATTGAACGCTCAGTGAAAAAGAAAATCTTTTTTTAGAGAGGAAACTTAAAACCCAAGTTCCAAAAAATGTTAGCGCATTTTGGAAAATGTAAATAAAATCAAAAAATGATTTGAAAAGCCCATTTACCCTTTATTATACTGAAAAAAGTGGATAAACACATTCTTGATATTCTCAAATGTAAATTTAAGTTCAACTCCCATGTGTATGTTCCTCAAATGCAGCCAGTTTATTCAAATCTGTGGAACTTTAGGTCTACGTATTTTAAATTCTAGCAGAGAACCTAACGATTCCAATGATTTCGGATATGCCCGGCTGAATTATAGAGTAATAGTTATAAAATGCTGCACAATATCTAGATATTTTCTATTTTGTGTAATGCTGTGTCAATTTAAAAAAAAAAAAAACAGTGTCCTCGATATGAACATTTACCTCAATATAAGTGTCATGTAGCCTCCAGTAGATATTCTATTCTATTTATTGTACCCGTCGCCCCGGTGGGACGGGGGACATAGAAATATTGTTCGTCCGTCCGTCCGTCCGGGAACAGTGTACTCGCAATAACTTTTGACAGCTTTGATGGAGGATCACCAAATTCACACCACATATGCCTCTCGTGAAGGCCTTGCTCAAGTTCAATGATGATTGACCTTGACCTAGTTTTCAAGGTCACTGAGCAAAAAGATGTGAGGAACACTGTACTCGCAATAACTTTTGACAGCTTTGATGGAGGCTCACCAAATTCATATGACATTCTTACTCGTTTGTAAGGTAGATCTCAGCCATGGGCACAAAAATATGCTTTGGCGATGCATCCATCATCCACAAGTCATGAAAATTGTAATCTCTCTCGTGACCCATGGTTATACTTAGCTCCTATCACAATGATCCATCCCTCATCCATCACTCTGTTCAACCAATGAGCTACAGTGTCATTGTACTTCACATTATTAGTCGTACAGTGCACCACATTATTTTCAGCCATCAGAACAGTTTGAGGTCTCTTTTGCAGGGGAGCCCTGATTACAACAAAGCAATGTCAACAATAGTTAAAGACAAACAGCACAGATACAGATACAAATACACAAAATTCACAAACAACAATACAAAGTTTATATTTGACATTGGATATTTACAATGTCCTATATCTGTCTCAAAAGTTCATAAAGCTCAATTGAGCCTAGATTGTAAAAAAAATCCTCTGATCCTGATAAGACAGAGCCTTATTTTCTAAAAATTGCAGCAGATGTTAATGCAGAGTCAACTGCTTCTGTTTTTAATCTGAGCTTATCCTCCAATATCATTCATAGTACCTGGAAGTCAGCTCTGGTTTTCCCTTTATTACAAGGTGGAGACCCCTATGATTTGAAAAATTATGATTCCATTTCCAGTTTGTTACAGCCCAGGTCTTTGAATCTTTTGTGAAACAATTTCTCTCTGATAATAATATTCTCAGTGAATGTAATTCAGGTTTTAGATCAGGCCATCTTACCATGACAGATTATCAAAGCCTTAGGCATAGACAGTAAACAGCACTGTGCAGTTCAATATGTTGATTTGTCTTAGGTGTTTGACTCTGTAGATCACCAACTGTTATTACAGAGACTTGCCTGTATGGGCCTTAGTGACAGGGCTTTGACCAGGTTCAAAAACTATTTAAATGGAAGAACGCAGTGCGTCTCAGTCAAAAACTATTCCACTACCTCGCCCTGCCTCGCTGGTGTACTTTTTTT
The DNA here is from genome assembly GCA_029721435.1 of Gymnothorax reevesii. NCBI lineage: Eukaryota > Metazoa > Chordata > Actinopteri > Anguilliformes > Muraenidae > Gymnothorax > Gymnothorax reevesii. The sequence goes on along the minus strand of CM056580.1, from coordinate 18,068,460 downwards.
CGCCCCTATTTTCTTTTCTATTTTTATAAATGATTTAGGTCAAGGAACAAATCCTGCAAATTTACACTTGAATGCTGTCAATGATTTACATGGTAGCACTCTCTTTGAATCAAGTCATAGAGCACTTTCAGGATGCCTTTCAATCTCTGCAGCATTCAGTGTAGAAACTAAAGTTGGACCTTAATCCAGAAAAGAACAAATACATGATCTTCACTCGTTCTAGCTCTAAGACTAGTGATTCTACATTATTTACGTTAGAAGGCACATGTACAGTATAGAAAGAGTAACTTCTTATAATTATGTAGGCATATGGCTTGCTGATAAGATGACATTTAATATGCATATTAATAAACTACTGAAAAAATTGGGTTGCACAAAACTTCCATTTAAAACAATTATGTCCTGACCTGTTCTCAGTCATTTTCATAATTAACAGAAGGTTCACTCTGAGAGCACTCCACAGTTAACAGATGCGGCTTGTTCTCCCCAATTAGGAACAGGTCAGGACTAATAATTGTTCAAAACGGAAGTTTTGTGCAACCCAATTCTCTATTCGTGTTCCGCAACTGGACTGGATTTAGCCCATGATTTAATCGCTGTTAGAGATCAATGAGTCATACGGAGAGAAACCGTGTCTTTGGTTGCCAATTACGATAATTGGAAAACGCGTCCATAAACGAAAATGATTGGGAACTACTATTTGCAGTCAAAAAGGGACGCGTCTCAGCACCCCCGCTGGCTATAAAAAATAAAATTAAAATAAAATTATCCCTTTGTTCTAAAAATGTATAGAGATCGGTAATCAATCATCTCATCTCATCATCTTCCGCTTGATCCGGGGCTGGGTCACGGGGGCAGCAGTCTAAGCAAAGATGCCCAGCCTTCCCTCTCCCTGGACACTTCCTCCAGTTCTCCCGGGGGTATCCCGAGGCGTTCCCAGGCCAGCTGAGCGACATAGTCCCTCCAGCGTGTCCTGAGTCTTCCTTGGGGCCTCCTCCCGGTGGGGCATGCCCGGAACACCTTCCCAGGAAGGCGTCCAGGGGGCATCCGATATAGATGCCCGAGCCACCTCAACTGACTCCTCTCGAGGTGGAGGAGCAGCAGCTCTACTCTGAGCTCCTCCCGGGTGACAGAGCTTCTCACCCTATCTCTAAGGGAGCGCCCCGCCACCCTGCGGAGGAAACCCATTTCAGCCGCTTGTATCCTAGATCTCATTCTTTCGGTCATGACCCAAAGTTCCTGACCATAGGTGAGGGTAGGAACGTAGATTGACTGGTAAATTGATAGCTTCGTCTTTAGGCTCAGCTCCTTCTTCACCACAACAGATCGGTACAACGACCGCATTACTGCTGCCGCTGTACGGATCCGTCTGTCAATCTCATGCTCCATCCTTCCCTCACTCGTGAACAAGACCCCAAGATACTTTAACTCCTCCACTTGAGGCAGGAGCTCTCCTCCAACCCGGAGGGGACTAGGCACCTTTTTCCGCTTGAGAACCATGGCTTCGGACTTGGAGGAGCTGATTCTCATCCCAGCCGCTTCGCACTTGGCTGCAAACCGTCCCAGTACATGCTGAAGGTCCAGGTTCGAAGGAGTCAACAGGACAACATCATCTGCTAAAAGCAGAGATGAGATCCGCTGGTCGCCGAATCGGACTCCCTCCGGCCCCTGGCTGCGCTTAGAAATCCAGTCCATAAAAATAATGAACAGAACCGGTGACAAAGGGCAGCCCTGCCGGAGTCCAACATGCACTGGAAACAGGTCTGACTTACTGCCAGAAATGCGAACCAAGCTCCTGCTCCGGTCATACAAAGATCGCACAGCCCTTAGTAGAGGGCCCCGGACTCCATACTCCCGAAGCACCTCCCACAGAATGCCACGAGGGACACTGTCGAATGCCTTCTCCAAGTCCACAAAACACATGTGAACTGGTTGGGCAAACTCCCATGAACCCTCAAGCACCCTGCGGAGGGTGTAGAGCTGGTATAGTGTTCCACGACCAGGACGAAAACCGTATTGTTCCTCCTGAATCCGAGGTCAACTATCGGCCGGATTCGCCTCTCCAGCACCCTGGAATAGACTTTACCCGGGAGGCTGAGGAGTGTGATCCCCCTATAGTTGGAACATACCCTCCGGTCCCCCTTCTTAAAAAGAGGGACCACCAAACCAGTATGCCAGTCCAGAGGCACTGTCCCCGACTGCCACGCGATGTTGCAAAGGCGTGTCAACCAAGACAGCCCTACAACATCCAGAGACTTGAGGTACTCAGGGCGGATCTCATCCACCCCCGGTGCCTTGCCACCAAGGAGCCTCTGAACTACCTCAGTGACTTCAGCCCGAGTGATGGATGAATCAGCCTCTGGATCCCCAGCCTCTGCTTCCTCTATGGAAGGCGTGTCACTGGAATTGAGGAGATCCTCAAAGTATTCCTTCCACCGGCCGACATTATTCCCAGTCGAAGTCAACAGCTCACCGCCTCCACTGTAAACAGTGTTGGCAGGGCACTGCTTTCCCCTCCTGAGGCGATGGATGGTTTACCAGAACCTCTTCGGGGCCAACCGATAATCCTCCTCCATGGTCTCTCCGAACTTTTCCCATACCCAAGCTTTTGCTTCTGCCACTACCTGGGCCGCAGCACGCTTAGCCTGTCGGTACTCGTCAGCTGCCTCAGGAGTCCCCTGAGTCAACCAAGCTTAATAGGACTCCTTCTTCAACTTGACGGCATCCCTTACTTCCGGTGTCCACCACCGGGTTCAAGGATTGCCGCCACGACAGGCGCCGGAAACCTTACGGCCACAGCTCTGGACGGCCGCATCAACAATGGAGGTGGAGAACATGGTCCATTCAGACTCAATGTCTCCAATCTCCCTTGGGATCCGGTCAAAGCTCTCCCGGACGTGAGAGTTGAAAACCCCTCTGACAGAGGGTTCTGCGCGTTCCCAACAGACCCTCACAACAAGTTTGGGCCTGCCAAGCCTGTCCAGCTGCCTCCTCTGCCAGCGGATCCAACTCACCACCAGGTGGTGATCAGTGGACAGCTCAGCCCCTCTCTTCACCCGAGTGTCCAAGACATACGGCCGAAGATCAGATGACACGACCACAAAGTCGATCATTGACCTCCGGCCTCGGGCGTCCTCGTGCCACGTGCACACCCTTATGCTTGAACATGGTGTTTGTTATGGACAAATCGTGACTAGCACAGAAGTCCAATAACAGAACACCACTCGGGTTCAGATCGGGAAGGTCGTTCCTCCCAATCACGCCCCTCCAGGTAACACTGTCGCTGCCCACGTGGGCGTTAAAGTCCCCCAGCAGAACGATGGAGTCCCCAGTTGGAGCATTTCCAGTACCCCTCCCAGGGACTCCAAGAAGGCAAGGTACTCTGCACTGCCATTCGGCCCAAACGACAGTGAGGTACCTGTCCCCGATCCGAAGGCGCAGGGCAGCGACCCTCTGGTTCACCGGGGAAAACTCCAACACATGGCGGCTAAGCTGGGGGGCTATAAGCAAACCCACACCAGCCCGCCGCCTCTCACCGCGGGCAACTCCAGAGGAAAAGAGAGTCCAGCCTCTCTCGAGGAGTTGGGTTCCAGAGCCCAGACTGTGCGTGGAGGTGAGCCCGACTATCTCTTGTGATATCGCTCGACCTCCCGCACAAGCTCAGGCTCCTACCCACCCAGTGAGGTGACATTCCATGCCCCGAGAACCAGTTTCTGCATCCAGGGATTGGGTCGCCGGGGCCCCCGCCCTACCTGCCACCCAAAGCGCAAGGCATCTGCCCCTTTTGAACCCTCCCGCGGGTGATGGGCCTACGGGAAAGCGGGCCCACGTCGCACATTCGGGCTGTGCCCGGCCGGGTCCTGTGGGCAGAGACCCGACCACCAGGCGCTCGCCTGCCAGCCCCAACCCCAGGCCTGGCACCAGGGTGGGGTCCCGGTGACGCTAATCCGGGCGACTTGAACATCCTTGGTTTACGGTTCATTCATTAGGGGTGTTTTGAACCGCTCTTAGTCTGACCTGTCACCTAGGACCTGTTTGCCCTGGGAGACCCTACCAGGGGCAATAAGCCCCAGACAACATAGCTCCTAGAATCATCCAGGTACTCAAACCCCTCCACCACGATAAGGTGGCGATTCAAGGAGGGTGTAATCAACATGGTATATAGAAATGTATTTATGACCACAATGACGTTTCATGACACCTCCTAGAAATATCAAAATGAAGACATTTCAATGATAAACCTACCTGGTCCGCCATCTTGGATTTCCTTCACTGGAGGCAGCCATTGAGTCATTGATACCAGGGCCTCACTTGGAGCGCAAGCGCAACGAGGCACGGGCACTAGGCTGATATCAACCAACATGAATGCACTAGCATAAATCTCAATTATAATTTCCCAATTGTCCACCTCAGCCTGAAAACGTCCTATGGGTCATCCATTAAGCCACTGGCGGCACCCCTTGGTGGCGCGGGTGGAGGTAACCAACACTATTACTGATCCTGGATCAGGGATAACTTCCTCGGAGAAACATACAGAACGTGATTGGCCATTATATGAATGGAGATAGGGTCAATTGCCACATGAAAAGCTCTTTTTGTTGAAAGCACGTACAGTGTTGAAAGCACAAAACCAACATTAACAAAGAAAGATTATAACCACCGTTGTGGTATCAATTATCTCTGATTGCGAGTTCAGGGTTTGTTGAGCCGGCTCACTAAAATATAGCCTGTCTATGAGTGTGTTCCATTATGTCACTGGCGGTGCCCCCTGATGCCGCGGGGGGACATAACCTGCAGTGTTACTGATTCTGGATCAGGGATAATGTCCTCTGGGAACGTACAGCATGCGGTTGATCATTTTATGAATGGAAATAGGGTCAATTGACGCATGAAAAGCTTTTTTGTTGAGAGCACGTACAGTGTTGAAAGCACAACAAAGGAGATTAACAAAGAAAGATTATAACCACCGTTGTGGTATCAATTATCTGTGATTACAAGTTCAGGGTTTGTTGAACCGGCTCATTAATATAGCCTGTCTATGTTGAACTTGTTTCCCCCAGTATACCCCCCCAGGAGATACGAGTGACAACCCGGCCAGACCGCAGGCTGACTAATCGCTGAAGTCAGTTGTCGGCTAACCAATAGTTGAGGTTCTTCCCCGATGGCCGACCAATCGCTGAACTTCTTCCCCAGTGGCCAGCCAATCATAGAACTTGATCACTCAGGCAGTCAGTCAGTCACTCACTCACTCACTCAGTGACATTCGCGTTTATAGGGGCCTGGTCACTATTCGTGGCCCAGCCCAAAAAAGGGGATCGGAGGGTGTATTCTAACTATCGGATGATCACACTGCTCAGCCACCCAGGAAATGTCTATGCCAGAGTCCTGGAAAGGATGCTTTCCTCGGAACCTCGGATTCAGGAGGAGCAATGCAGGTTCCTTCTCGGCCGTGGAACTGTCAACCAACTTTTTACCCTCGCATGGATACTGGAGGGGTCATGGGAGTCTGCCCATCCAGCCTACATGTGCTTTGTGGACTTGGAGAAGGCTTATGACTATGCCCCTCAAGGTATCCTGTGGGGGTGCTGTGGGAGCATGGGGCTCCAGGGCCGTTAATTCAAGCCATTCAATCCCTGTACAACCAAAGCCAGAGTTGTGTTCGCATTCTCAGCACTAAGTCGGACTCATTTTCAGATGGTGTTGTACTCTGCTAAGGGCGTGCCTTGTCACCTATTCTGTTCATGATTTTCATGGTTTGGAAGGTGTCCAGTTTGGTGGCCTTAGGATTTCATCTCTGCTGTTTGCAGATGATGTGATCCTGCGTTCTTCATCACGCTGCAACCTCCAATGCACACTGGAGCAGTTCGCAGCTGAGTGTGAAGCGGTCGGAATAAGGATAAGCACCTCCAAATCTGAGGACATGGTTCTTTTTTTGGAAAAAGGTGGATTGTCCCCTTCAAGTGGGAGGTCAGTTGTTACCCCAAGTGGAGGTGTTCAAGTATCTTGGGGTCTTGTTCACGAGTGAGAGTAGGATGGAGCATGAGATTGACAGACGGATCACTGCAGGGTCTGCAGTGAAGCGGGCGTTGTACCAGTCCATTGTGGTGAAGAAGGAGCTGAGCATTAAAGCAAAGCTCTCGATTTACTGGTCGATCTATGTTCCAACCCTCACCTATGGTCACGAAGGGTAGTGACTAAAAGAATAAGTTCGCGATACAAGCGGCTGAAATGAGCTTTCTCAGTAGGGTGGCTGAGCTGACCCTCAGAGATAGGGTTAAGAGCTCAGAGTAGAACCGCTGCTCCTCTGCATCGAAAAGAGTCAGTTGAGGTGGTTTGGACATCTAGCCTGGATGCCTCCTGAACACCTCCCTTTAGAGGTTTTCCAGCCACGTCCAACGAAGAGGAAGCCCTGAGGCAGGCCCAGGACAAGCTGAAGGGATTATATCTCCTGGTTGACCTGGGAATGGCTTGGGGTCCCCCAGGTAGAGACGGAGGAAGTGGCTGGGGAGGGGGGCGCCTGGACCTTTCTGCTTAGTCTGTTACCTCTGCGACCCGGCCCCGGAAAAGTGGAAGACAATGGATGGATGGAAACATATACTGCTTAAAACTTCCAAGGCAACACTTGAGTTTATTGCAACACATGTCATTTTCTTACGATAAATTTAACAATACATAACAAATATTAAGATTCAAATCAAAAACACAATTTTAGAATCAGAAATGAAGAACAGATTTTTCCTGGTTTCCAATTCATTGCATCAGTTGAAGGCGCAATTCTGGATCACCAAAGTCAGTATCTTGTAAGGCCTCCTCTGGCGTCACACACAGCTTGGATTCTGCAATGCATGGAGTCAATCAAATGCCGAATTTCAGCCTGTGTGATGCGGTCCAATTCCTCCTGGAGTGCTTGACGCAACTGTTGGACTGTGGCTGGTTCTGGATCACGCCTGCTCACCCCGCGATCCAGAATATTCCATAGATGTTCTATAGGGTTTAAATCAGGGGAATACGCAAACCAATCAAGACACTGAACATTATTCTGCCTCAGGTAGGCCTGACAGACACTAGCGTCATGTGGTCTCGCGTTATCCTGTTGCAGCGTTAGGTGATAGTGATGGACGAGTGGAACTGCGACAGGGGCAAGGATGTCGTCACGGTAACAGGCCGCACTGAGGTTTCCATCGATTAAAATGAGGTCTGTCTTGTGTCTACTCCTTATTCCAGCCCAAACCATCACACTGGGTCCACACCAGCGGTCACGCTGCAGGATGGTAGCGTCAGTATAACGTTCCCGTCGCCTACGCTATACACGCAGTCTTCCATCAGACATACTCAACTTGAACCTCGATTCATCGGAGAAGAGCACCCTGTTCCACCTGAGAGCATTCCAGCCCAAATGTGCCCTTGACCATCGCAGACAGATGCGGCGACGTGCAGGAGTCGACACCAAAGCACGGCAGGGACGTCGGTTGTGCTAGTCGGCTTCACGCAGGCGGTTGCGTATGGTTTGGTCGCTAATCCAGGTCTGGTGATGACCTCTGGTCTGAGCAGCAGTGACTGTAGCTGGCAGGAAGTGATTGCGCAGGTGCTGGAGGCGAATATGGCGATCCTGCTGAGGGGTGGTGATGCGTGGTCTGGGGGCACGTGGTCGATCACCGGCGCTTCCTCTTTCTTTATACCAGATCCAGAGACATGTTATGGTCGACACGTGGATGCCCAGGTTCCTTGCAACCGAACTTTGCGATGTTCCACGAGTGAGCATACCAACAGCTCGCTCTCGCTGATTTTGAACTAGGCACAGCAGGGTCACACGTTGACCCAGGATAATGCAAAGGAATATTTAAGTTGCCCATTGCTACGGCTATTTATTGACCAAATTCTCAAAGGATTACTCAATGAGTTCTTCTCAACCTGACGGAATAGGCAAAATTCTAAACAATGTGCAATCAAGCGGATCGAGCTGCCCACATGACAAAATCAAAACAATTTTCTGAGCTTTTAAGTTGTAGTTAATGTATCATGGCTCAAAACCAATATCCCATTTTATGTACACCAAATATTTCAAAATTGTATGTCTTGCGTTGGAAGTTTTGGTCAGTGTAGATTGAGCCAAACCGAGGCTAGGCACCACACATGCGTGACATGCACACACACAGTACAGCAATAAGCCAACATGCATAGCGGGCGAGCTTGCAGCGCCAGCGGAAACAGGGGGTGCGAGAATGATACACACGTACTGTTATGACCGTTGCTGCAGCAACATGAGCTGACCGCTGAACATATGAATATTTCCAGAATCAAGTAGGAATCTTCTGGGTTGATCACCAAATAAGTATGATTCTAAAATACATACTATAAAAACTAACAATCCTAAAGCTTTAGTAAGGACATCACTGATTGGCAAAAATATTATGGCAGTTCCTGGGGAATGCCCAGGTCAACACACTCAGCCAGTGCTGAGTAAACAAGGAATTTTTGTGTGCAAGCCTTTTGGGTTTCTCAAACACACAAAAACATGCATTTCTGACGTGGATGGGTAATATTCATGTTGTGAAAACAAAGCTGCAAAAGAAAAGAGAAATTATTGGTTGTGGCACGTTCATGATGAAGCCAATCTCGAGCTGCCTATTAATGTAAATCAACGCACAGAGGAAGCAAACACATGCATGTCAATAGATGTCAAAACAAGCCAAAACTCAGCTGCAGCACTGGCTGCTAAATATTAGTCTGAATGTAAGTTAGCCAGGTGCAATCAAAGTAGAAAATTGATCATTTTCCCATTGCACACCTGCGAAAACAACGTAACAGCCCAATCAGCGGCGTAATTTTTTCTGGTAGCAGCATAACGGCCTGTTACGCAGCTCCTATGCTGCAAGAACCCTGCAGGGTGTCCATGCTGGCAGCGAAGGAAATCAACATCTTGAAAATAGCTCCTAGCTGGGCTGACTGTCTTCCTCGCTGTGCCTCTTGGCAATACAGGCTTGCGTGAAATTGTCTACCCTTTGCTGAGACAATCTTGGAGAGTTTGTCCTGATTATGACAAGCTAAGAATTCAGGCGCAGGCTATAGTATGAAGTACACTCTGGTAACTGGAGCCAAAATCTGGGTCAAGCAGTCATGGTCAAAAACCACAGGAAGGACTGCAGTTCAGACTCCCCATTTGAAAAAAAATTGTTGGTGACAGGCAGAAGTCCAATAACCAGACAGGCAGAATGCAGTACAAAACTGGAGGCAATGTCCAAAACCAGTGCTCAGACTCATCGGCGGAACCAGACAGATTTTACTAGGGCATGTGCCCCGTATTGGTCTGCAGTGCCCCAGTATAATTTTCCCCAGGGGATAAAAAAAAAAATCACGTTTTAAGTCTACATGTCCACATAATCTACAGTAAGAGAATCAACAGTAACAGAAAGTGCATAGGCACAGAGCTACTTAATATGATAACTGTAACTCATTGCTACTTTATTAACTTCACTCCGTATAGTACACAATGGCATGTGGCTATTTAATATTCACGTGGCTTTGGCTGTGATTCAGCTAGTGCTCACTTCAGAACTTCGGAACACAAGGTCACACACACAATGGTGTCTGTCAGTGCTGACTGCTCTCGCCGTCATTCTTTCCAGCTAATCTCAGGTTAATGCTGGCAGGGAACTGCCTGTCCTTATTGTTTGTTTTCTCCTCTGTGTCGCCATTTCCATGGGGATTTAAATGTCACATCTTTGCTTAAACTATCAGCTGCCGTCTCGTCAGCTAGCTCTGGCTGTAAATTGAAGTAGCCTAGTGCAGATGTTAGTTGCTGGCTCATCATAGGCATAACGTTGAATCATAATGGTTAGCCTAGCACTGTCAACTCGGTTTCTGGAGATCGGTTTCATGTTTGATGAGCATATATGAGCTATTTCATGTTGAAACATGGGTAATCTGGCATGATAATCTGACACAAATGTATAATTTGAAGCATTATTTATGCTTTTTTATGATAAATTAGTGCTAAAAAATGTTTGTTCGCCCGCTTCGCGCGCTCGCGTAGTTTGTGCCCCAGTACAGAATTAGGGCTTGTGACACCCCTGTTCAGACTGTATCGCAATCAGGAGACAAGACACTAGTGATGCTATTTTTGATACCGAGGGTCTGTTGATTAGAAGTGTAGGTTCTGCTGGAGCTCTGCATTGAGGCTCGTATCATTTTCGGAAAAGCATGAGATCAACGACAAACCAGGTGAAAGCACATGAGCGGTTTATCAGCGGAGTTGTTCATATGATGAAATGAATCTGCCCTTAATTTGTGGGGTGCTGTTATTTAGTTGGTAGTTGTGAAGTATTGAGAAATTATATTTCACAGTTTTTTTGATAGTTTGCATAGTTATTGTACTTGCAAAGTTTTCCAACAGCAACATCGTAACTCAGACATAAATACAGTGCATATACAGCTGCAATATTTACCCATTTTCACACCTGAATAGTGGAAAACATAATTTATATTGTTTTGGCCCCAATTTGTTATTACATTTACAACACAACAGCAACAGCAACAGCAAGGGATGACAGACACAGTTTTAAAAACTTAAACACATTTAATGAACAGACAACTAAACAACTAACTACGCTACTGACCAAGATTGATTAACAAGACAAAAAACAGAAATATTTACAGTCCCTTTTTGGTGGGGTGGCTTGGTGATGTCCTGGGTGAGGAAAATGCTCAATGGGGCAAAAATCCACAAAAGAAACTTCACAGGTCTTGAACAGAATGACAGGTCTGGTCACATGTATCCTTCTTCTTGCAATTTCTCGTACTCCTTTACTGTCTCAATTCTCCCCTTTATATACTCTTTTGCAGACCCCTCCCACCTTTTAGACTTTTTTTTCTTTTCTCTGGGACTTGTTTCAGACATGCCCGAAACATGCCCAAACCTAGCTCCAGTCTGAGCTTAACAAAAAAAAGGTAAATACTGCCATCCAGTGGCCTATACTCACATTACAATATATTTATGCGTTTTTTTAACCGTGATGCATTTACACCTTCTTAGTAGATTTCAAGAATACAAGCATGACCAATGAAAAGTAACTAAATAGGTGCACTTCAACAAACACTGATGCCTTCGTGAATAAATAACAGGTGCCCTTTTCTTACATATTTCCTCATGGAAAAGTACTTGCAAGTTACATGTAACAGCTTGACGGTCTGCATAAAATTGACGGTCTGCATATTGACATACAGTATTTCATTATAAGCTTTTCAAGGTCAGCAAACGTTTGATTTTGGTAGCTGCCATTGGTAGCTGCCAAGGAACTGTCTCATGTTGGTACAGAAACCCGGTGACAACATTGAGAAAATAGCTTAACACATCATAGCAAAAAATCTTTAATGATAAAGTATTCCTTCATAAGGCTGTATGGCTCTTGACTGAAAAAGTAAAGCTGTAGCTGCCTTCCTGTGTGTATTGCATTTTTTACCTTGTTTCAAAGATATAATCCATATACTGAACATTGCAGTGTGTGATTACAGCAGTGTAATTCAACAAATTTTCCCCTGTCAGCAAAATTTATTCCCTAGAGACAGTATAATAGCCATCCTCCCCCTGAACCGTTAGATTCATGACTTATGTTGCACATTGTATGGATGTTACCACAAACCTACAGTTTAAATTTTTCAGTTGCACAGAAAATTGTTGCTTTCATCTTGCTCTGCATCTGCATTCTGCTCAGCAAAACTCAATTTAATAGAAGCAATTTCTGCGAATGCCAGCCATTTTGATCAATACAGCTGATATGCCTTTCATTTAATTATGCAAAGCAAATTGAGAGTTCTTGGACATATTCTGCTCTCCCATGCGCATAAAAGCCTTGGGCCACAAACGTGCAAATTATGGTGGCAGTATCTATAGACTATAATCTATACACAAGACTATGATTTCACTTGAGTGCTTCGGTTTTGATGACTGGGCGGTGCTTTGCCCTGCAGGATTTGGATTAACATGTGCATATTACCCTCCCTTCCTCTCCCAACCATCATCTCTTGAATGAACTCCAGGACACAATTGAGCTGAGCAAAGGGAAGCACATCATTATTCAGAGATAAATTACTTCAAAGGATACTGCATCAACCAGAGGTTAGTGCTTTTACAGAGAATATTGCAGATGGCAGTGTTGTGAGTTTCTGTCATTTATATTTATTTTGTTTTATTTCATAGTTTATTCTGCTAAATTCATGCCTCATGTATGAGAGAGATGGTTTGTGCAGCATTGCTTCTCTAATGTTTATCATGTGAAAAAAGCATGATCAGAGGACAAACATGATGATTGCTCTTATAAACAGAGCAGTGCTGTAAACATGATTAATTTGGATGGTGAATCAAGGTGTACAAATGTTGCTAATTTTTTGTTTGTTTTGTTTTTTCACAAATGCCCCCCAGACAATGGACATTGTATACAACTTTCCATGTAATTAAATTGCTAAATAATATTAACACATTTTGGGATTTTTGGTACATGATAGCTTGAGTGAAATAAAAAAGAATAGGTAATTACTTAACCATTTCCTATTAAAGAATCTATTCTGAATCAAATGAAAGCATAACCTCAGCTCTGTGCATATGCTTGTGTCAGTGCACCCACCAGGGCAGCAGCCCCAGCTGGATGTGTCAGGTCCTGCAGTAATTAGGTCTTTATTGACCATTTTTTTCTTTTTAACCATCTCAAAATAGAACAGTTTAAATATGTTTGTAAATATTATCTGGCTGGAATGGATTATTATTATTATTATTATTATGGAATAGAGTAAGACTGGCACAGCTGCAGATTTAACAGAGCAAAATTTCAGTTCAATAAGATTTCTTGGGCTCGGTCATTTTGGGAAAATCATACAAGAAAGGAATACTTTTATAGGGAAGAGCTCAGATCATAGTCTGAACTAAAATGTTAATTTTTACCATAAAAATATGCCAGTAAATGTTTATATTGTGAGCAAATCTTTGCGCATTTGGAGATTAATTTGCACGAAGCACATTTCAGATTATAAATTATTTCATAAACCTCTTATTTATTTATCCTTGGTCTTATTTTTTAATGACAGAGGAGTGAACATTTCATTTGAAGTAATTTTTTCTGCCATCATACTTCCATGCACACTTTGACAGGTGAGCATGTTTGGATGATATAATAGGATTCTGAGATCCATATGATGCAAGGTTTAAGTTAAAGGAGTTGTGTTATGATTACTGCGCATGATCACAACTTTGAATTAAGAAACTCCACTCGCCGGCGAGTCAAAATCGAGAGGGTATTTTTCTTCTTCTGAGATTATGGCGATGGCAACCAGCTCACAATCTTTGTATCCCATGGCTAAAGCCTGAAATAGTGCTCTGAATCCCTGAATTTCCATAGAAAGCACCTTAATATAAACAGCATAATGCCGGGGTAACAAGAATATATTCATACAATGCAAAACAAAGACAGATTGGCAAGGATGGAATCACATTATGACATGTAGTCAAGCAAATTCATATTCTTGGGATGTACGTTCTGAGCACCCCAATCATTGTGACACAGCTCTTTCAAAGGAAAGAGAAATTGATGCAGATGATGGTCGATTTACCCATAAATGCATAAGAAAATTAAAGAAAGATTTAAAAACAATGTTTCTCAAAGAAAGCTCTGAAGGGATTTGGATTGTTTGCTCTCAACGGTTCTTAATGTAATTCAAAGATTCCAGCTATCTGGAAGAATTTCTGTGAGTAATAGCAAGGGAGCAAGCCTGTGCTTCGTAACCATGATCTCTAATCACTCCAATAGCACTGCGTTACGAATGACAATGTAACTTGTACCTATGTGCTTATGGAGCCTGCTAGTCCAGCAGCAGTTGTCTTCAAGGTTTAGATGGAGATGTTGTATTTTTGCATTTGCATTTCGAAAACCAAAAACGCAATTTTAATTGAGCAACTCCAGGGTGTAAATGAGTACCAACACCTACTCTAAGGATACTTGTTTCAGAGGTTTTACCTCCTACTCCTAACCACTATTTAACCTTGATGGAAAATGTCTTGAGGTAAAGGTAAGGGGTAAAGGGCAATTCATTGCGGCTTAATAAGACAACCGCATGGCAAAGAGAATTCAAATGCACTGCGTCTGTGGCCCATTATATTTGTTTGTTTTCATGATTGGCCAGATGGATGGTTGTTGCTTCAAATGCTACTGTACAGAATTGTAGGAAGGGATTATCTCCCTCTCAGAATAGGATTGTTCAGTGTACCCTATGCTAAAGGAAATAACTAAAGAAGCACTGAAGCAACTTTCCTTAATAATGTGAGAATTCAAATGCACTTGGGTCAATAATGCGACATGCAGATTTTTGTGTCCAAGCGCACTACTTTGGTTCAAAATAATTTTAAATAATTCATAATAAGCATCATTTTATCATCATACTATAATTTGAGGAACGTTCGTCTGTCTGTCTGTTTGTTCCCCACTCCTCCGAGGTCCTCTAACGGATCTTCACCAAACTTGGTGGGTCTTTGTAGGTTGTCCCTGGAATTGTCCTTGAAGGGTTAGTTTTTTGAAAGGTCAAGGTCACTGGGGTCAAAGGTCAATTTTTCGCATCTCCCATCTCCCTGGACAGATTTTCATGAAAGTTGGTATGTGGACGTAGGTCGTCACAAGAAATGACTGCGAGAGGTCCGTTCCGTCAAAGGTCAAGGTCACAAGGGTCAAAGGTCAAACCGTAGGTCGTCACGAGAAATCAAGTTCACTGGGGTCAAAAGTCAATGGACAGTTTCCTGACAAAAAAGGCACATACACAGACAATGTTGTCTACAGAGAAATTCTCAACTAACCAGTAAGCTCCGACCAAACCATTCTACTTTGGACACTCCACCACCCCATGCCAGACAAAACTCCCCTGTCTCTTGGGTATAAGGGTGTGGCATAGCCCATTACAAATGTAACTGCTGTATTTCCATCTCGATGCTCGCACAGTCGAAATTATTTTCGCCACGGGTAATTCACGAGTTTTATAAAGCCTGTTTAATATGAACATATTTCCAGTTTATCATAAAAATGATATATATCTTATTTTTGCAATCTCAAACCCTCAAAATGTCAGGTGGCGCAACCGTACGAGCAAGTTAACACTATGTGAAATGTATTAAATATGTAATTTAAAATATGAATTACAAAACCCAAAACCAGTGAAGTTGGCACGTTGTGTAAATCGTAAATAAAAACAGAATACAATGATTTGCAAATCCTTTTCAACCTATATTCAATTGAATACACTGCAAAGACAAGTTACTTAATGTTCGAACAGGTAAACTTTGTCATTTTTTGCAAATATTAGCTCATTTGGAATTTGATGCCTGCAACATGTTTCAAAAAAGCTGGCACAAGTGGAAAAAAAGACTGAAAGAGTTGAGGAATGCTCATCAAACACTTATTTGGAACATCCCACTGGTGAACGGGCTATTTGGGAACAGGTGGGTGCCATGATTGGGTATAAAAGCAGCTTCCCTGAAATGCTCAGTCATTCACAAACAAGGATGGGGCGAGGGTCACCACTTAGTGAACAAATGAGTGAGCTGATTGTCGAACAGTTTAAAAACAACATTCCTCAACGAGCTATTGCAAGAAATTTATGGATTTCATCATCTACGGTCCATAATATCGTCAAAAGGTTCAGAGAATCTGGAGAAATCACTGCACGTAAGCGACAAGGCCGAAAACCAACATTGAATGCCCGTGACCTTCGATCCCTCAGGCGGTACTGCATCAAAAACCGACATCAGTGTGTAAAGGACATCACCACATGGGCTCAGAAACACTTCAGTAAGCCACTGTCAGTAACTACAGTTCGTCGCTACATCTGCAAGTGCAAGTTAAAACTCTACAATGCAAAGTGAAAGCCATTTATCAACAGCACCCAGAAACGCCGCCGGCTTCGCTGGGCCCAAGCTCATCTAAGATGGACTGATGCAAAGTGGAAAAGTGTTCTGTGGTCTGACGAGTCCACATTTCAAATTGTTTTTGGAAACTGTGGCCGTCGTGTCCTCCGGACCAAAGAGGAAAAGAACCATCCGGACTGTTATAGGTGCAAAGTTCAAAAGCCAGCATCTGTGATGGTATGGGGGTGTAGTAGTGCCCAAGGCATGGGCAACTTACACATATGTGAAGGCACCATTAATGCTGAAAGGTACATACAGGTTTTGGAGCAACATATGTTGCCATCCAAGCAACGTCTTTTTCATGGACGCCCCTGCTTATTTCAGCAAGACAATGCCAAGCCACATTCTGCACGTGTTACAACAGCATGGCTCTGTAGTAAAAGAGTGCGGGTACTAGACTGGCCTGCCTGTAGTCCAGACCTGTCTCCCATTGAAAATGTGTGGCGCATTATGAAGCGTAAAATACGACAACGGAGACCCCGGGCTGTTGAACAACTTAAGCTGTACATCAAGCAAGAATGGGAAAGAGTTCCACCTGAAAAGCTTCAAAAATTGGTCTCCTCAGTTCCCAAACGTTTAGTGAGTGTCGTTAAAAGGAAAGGCGATGTAACACAGTGGTAAAAAGGCCCCTGTGCCAATTTTTTTGCAATGTGTTGCTGCCTTTGAATTCTAAGTTAATGATTATTTAAAAAAAATAAAAGTTTCTCAGTTTGAACATTAAACATCTTGTCTTTGCAGTATATTCAATTGAATATAAGTTGAAAAGGATTTGCAAATCATTGTATTCTGTTTTTATCTATGATTCACAAAACGTGCCAACTTCACTGGTTTTGGGTTTTGTAATATAATATTAATATGGGGGCATAATTTTATATTGTAAACCTTTCAAATAAACAAAGTTTAATAGTTTAATTGTACTTAAATTGTTTGGAATATTAAAAACTACTTTGTCCGGAAATCTGAATATCTGAAATGTCGGGGCGGTGCAAGTTTTTTTTAATTGAAGAGAGAGATGAGCAAAAAGAATATTGCATCATTTACAGGACCCCAAGTGACCTTTACTGAAGAGTGAAATTTATGTAAATCTCTCTCAAATATTGATAAAAAATAGTTACTTACTCTTCATAGTTACACTTGTACAGTTTACATGTCAGGTGGTACTACCAATATAAAACTAAGAAAAAGTGATTTCAATCTAGAACTCTTTATTATATTGTAAAAATGAATGAATGAATTAGCTGGCAAAGTCAAAAAGTTATATAGGTGTCCAAGTAGATGACTGAATAATTGGGAATTATTAGCAAATGTCAGGTGGCGCAACCAGTTAGTCAGGTGGCACAACCAGAAGGAATTTCTTTTCCTAATTAAATTAACATGTTAACCTGAGATATACAAATGTATATTTTTACCCTCTAAGCGCCAAAGTCACAAAATTGTGACAAGCATTGCTGCATAGAACAGGCTATTGTTCCAAATATACAGCTAAATCTTGTAACAGCACTGTACCCCTAGATGGCGAACATGTGCAGCAGTAATCCTGACGTCATTCGGAGGTGTGTCTTCATTCAAAAAATATGAATATGAAATGTCATTTTTGTCATGTAATTTTGCCCAAATGATGTTTTTTCTGATCTATTTAGTACAGTTTACTTAAATGAAATGAAAACAGGTTTTGATCTGTACCAATTAATGCTTCATTCGACCCTATTCAGTTTCTTCTGAATATGAAATGTCACAATTTCCCCAAAATATGAGTTTCGAGGATATTATGGTGACGCCCCACCCGCCGCCGCGTCTGCAGATTTTAGCCATTAGAGCAAAAACTCACAAAATACTTTACAGTGGCTTCTCATTTTTAGAATATGGGTAGATATGGTACAGAGGATGAACTGATTAGATTTTGGTCAAGTATGCACTCCTAGGTTTACCACCAGGTGGCGCTATATATTGAAAAAAAATCTGTTTTTTAACCATATCTCTGGAACAATTACTTATCCAGACCTAAAATTTGCCTTTATATTGTAGGTCTAGTAAAGGGGACTCTAATAAAGCGGGCTTCAGGGATTGGGGAATTTCGGGATTATACCCCATGCTGTCGGCCGCCAACAGCATAGGCCCAATTTTTATTATGCAATGTTGCCCAAATAAGGTTCTTTATGATCATTTTAGGACAGTTTACTTAAATGGAATGAAAACCAGTTATTATTTGTAAAAATTAATGCTTCATTTGACCCTATTCAGCTTCTACTGAGTATGAAACAATGTTGTTTCTGATCTATTTAGTACGGTTTACAAAACAGAATGATAAAGTTTCTATATTTACCAATCAATACTAATTAATTGACCCAAGACACCTGGGATTTTTTATCCTGTGAAAAAAATGCAATTATTCAACATTTGTTGTTATTATGAATCTTGTCAGGCGGCACAACTGCATCGTCAGGTGATGCAACCAGGTAAAATACTGATTTTAACCAAGAAATGGGAGATAGACATGAACAAATGTTTGGAAATGGTGATGTAAATAATCATTCTATACAACAATATACTTTTTTAATTTGTAAAGTATTTATTCACATTTTACATTGAAAGTTGGATGTTGGATAACCAAAATACCCGCCCCCTACAATAAAGAATCCATAAGTTAAATACCCAGCTCAACTACAAAATGGTAATGTTTTAGGCAGAGTAGACAGTTACACTTACTAAAAAAATGACTTAGAAAAGAAAGAGGGAAGTGTGTATTTTTTCCAAGAAACTTTTGGTTGCGCCACCTGTCATTTTTTGGCTAGTGAAATTGCAAATGCAGTCTAAAACTGTACTAAAACCTTGTAAATGTTGTGCAACCATTAAGACTTGTTTACACGCTCTTCCAACTTCAAATAAATGTATTTTGTACATTTTTAAGTATTTATATTCAAAAAAATTTTTCAAATGTTTTTTTTGACATTTTTATTTGTCATTGATCATGGCAGCCACAAACATTTTTCTTGGTAATTTTTTAGAAGTTAGGATTTGAGTTCCTAAGCAAAAAAGACTTTTTCAACACTTTTTCAGCCCATGTGTAGCGATAGGTATTGTAAGGAATTTATCGATACCTGTATCAATACCAATACTGCTCATCGATACCAATACTTATCAATGCTCTAACCGATACTACTCTACATTATTTGGTGCAAAAAAATAAAAACATGAAAGGGAAAGATGTCAAAAGATTAAGCACGTTTTAATTGTAGCCGCTCTGGCCGTAAAAGACATTGATGAATAAGTAAGATCCACATTAGATTTCTGGACACAAAATGAGTTCTTGCAAAAATGGACAAAATGAAGCACATACCAGATCTGAGATATTTTTTACTTTGTCTCTGAATTTTTATTGGTCTTA
Source organism: Gymnothorax reevesii (assembly GCA_029721435.1). Classification (NCBI taxonomy): domain Eukaryota; kingdom Metazoa; phylum Chordata; class Actinopteri; order Anguilliformes; family Muraenidae; genus Gymnothorax; species Gymnothorax reevesii. Next base: position 18,049,138 of record CM056580.1, on the reverse strand, counting down.
CAACAGTCAGATGTAGTGACCATATGCGAACTGTCCTACATATCTGAAGCCAACTTTGTCTTTCTTTATTTTAATGTCGGTTGTGGCCAGAAATTTCCCTTTTCTTAATTCACAATTTGTTGTTAGGTCTGTGCTGCCATGTGTAAACTTATGGTAGTTAGGCACACTTCACGTTTTGAGGAATAGGACAGCGCTCCAAAATTGTCAAATCAGTTGAAATTAATTGATTAATGATTAGGTCTGTACCCTCTGTTCATCATAATGTAACTCAGACTGCTGAATTCTCAAAAAAACAAAAAAAAAACATGGCAACCAATCGTCAGTTTTTTTCTAACTAATTTCATGTATTCATATGTGTGCAATTGGGCAGGTAAAACATTGATTGAGCAGAATAAAATTTACTTGTGAACCGATCAAAAGAGAAAAGCACTGCACCAAGACATTAAGGCAAAAAATGTGCATGCTTTAAATAGACTTATGCTCATGACTAAAACTTGAATCTAAAACAAATGAAAAATAAAGGTTTCATCAAGCAACTTAGATTATGGCAGCCCTATTTCATATCTGAGAATGCTGGAGATGTGTAGTATGATAAATTCTAGCATAGAGAAATTTCCAGTTTAATCAGTTTGCTGTTTGTCAGTTGGCACACAGGGATGTGAAATTTCCTCTTTTCTGTGATGAGCGTTGGTAGTAGGACGCCAAGAGCAGTGGCCAGAAATAAAAGGAAAAACCAGCAGCGTGCTGAGAGACTAAAACAGATTGTAATCACAAGACTCGCGCTACCAACGGACCTGACGCCATCCGTGGTAGAAAACAGGAGAGCTCGAAAAAAAACAAAAAAAGAAAAGGGAAATAAACCAAAGATTCCCTTACTCACTAACACTAATCCTGTTATGCAGTTAAGATCCTGACAACTCTCTCTCTCTCAAGACCTTACCGGCTAAAGCGCCAAGGAGACAATGACACTGCAGCAACACCAGCGAGGCAGAACAGGAGCTTCAATAGAGTCCGGGTAACACCCCCAATCAATGTCAGCTGGACCAGGAATCCGATGGCGAGCAAAACGATATTGTCCCGGACGAGAGTAACAAAAAGAGCTCTCAAAGTTCCAAAACTATGACATTTTCAGCTCACAGCCTCTTTTTTTCTTCAAAATTTTGAAAATAAAAGTTACTCTCCTTAATGTGAAAATCATTTGCTTTGTAACTGATAGGGTAGTGTGGAACATTTTCCCCTTTATTCTTGATTAGCCACTCACACCCCTGGGTACAAAAGCATGAGTCCAATATCAATGGCAACTTTGAAGAGCAAGAACAAAAGGAACATTTGAATCGATTCCATGACTTCTCTGGCAGTTGGAAAAAGAAGACAGTTTTTTCTTTTTTAGCATTATTAATTAATGAATTCCAGAACAAGCATTCAGAGAATTCATAGTCTCGCCCAACAGCCAGAAATTTTTGTCATGCCGTGAGGTCAGCCCAAGATGTTCACATGTGAAAAATGATTGAAATCGGTCAAGTGGTTCTGGAGATCTCTGCCCAGAAACACGTATACACACACACACAGACTCACAAGGTGATTACAAAAGTCTCGCAAACACCTCCGGGGCTCGACTAACAATACAATTCAAGGTGACAAAGAAATGACACCTATATATTTGCACTAGAGCTGGGCAGTATTGGCCTAAAATTTATATTGCGGTATATTTTGAAGCATAGATGGTAATTAGATATATTGCGATATAGTCTTCGCTGTATATATATTTCAATAAAACTGTTTCTGAACATTCTCCCACAGCAGATGCATTGCAGCAGACAGCTGCATTCTTAACTATAAATTCACTTCAAAATAATATGGATTGCCATTTTTTAGAACATGTATTGCGAAAAACTTATTTTTAAAAATACCAAACCTTTCAAGTAACTTGAAAGTGTAACTGGGAATCTTTCTCCATAACAATGTAACACAAATTTCAAAGATACCAGACACCACTTTTTCCTGAACTTTCTCAAATAACAAAAGTAAAGATGGAGATATTTTAAATTAATAAAATTCTAGAAAAAGATTTATTTTACACAAAGAAGTAAAGCAAAAAAATTGGGAGCACCCCTTTCTACTTCACACATAGAGTTTATAGGCCTATGTGCATGCCTTATCAGAACAGGAGGTCCCCGTGGACTAACCAGCGTACTACCGAAGTAACAGCTAGGGTCAAGACTGGCTTCACATCATGTCAGCTGATGATTTAAAGCCACTAATCTTTGTTGTTCAAGCTAAATATAACTTACTTGTGAAAAGTTATGTCTTCCACTATCCCTCTCCTGTTACTGTAATTGACAGCGACACAGTGGTCGGGCATTTCCAGATAAAATTGTGGATAGAGACATACACCTTGCTGTCAAAGATGTCCAGACTTATTGAAATCGTGAAGTTGCACCTCCAGTTCATAAAGCTCTTTGGTTGAATGTATCGTTAATTAAGACAAGTGCCTCCTGCACTATGAGTGGCTCCCAGTCCTTTGACTACAAGGGCTGCTGACCTCACTGAGGGCCTACTCACACAAGGCAGCCCATACTGTACCCAAGTACACTTGATTCCCAAAGTCCGGTTTGATCGGTCTTTCGTACCTGGGTATGATACACGAGTACACTTAGAAGAAGTGGACTCTAGCACAATACCCATGTTGTGTGATCGCTAATCGTGCCCCAGCACGGATCTCAAACATGCCGTCAATGACAAGACTCCAAGTAATAAATATGTATATGCATTTGAGAAAGTTGTTAATAACTGGTATTTCTTTAAACACATTGTTTCAGAGCATAGTGAAATATATGACATGACATTCAAACTGCATCATCACTCTGCACTGTTGAGTAAAACTGGACTGGTTCTAATATTTTCTGATTTCATAATCAATATTTTTATTTCACTCGATACCAGAATTAGCTTGTTAACTAATGATGGCTAGTGTGAGTATGCCCTAAAAGGCATTACACAAGCTCTGTGTTCTCTCATGAAACCCACGCACTCGCAGAGCCTTGGTCTCTTCGTTTACCTTGAACCTCTTGAACTACAGAACACTTACATACATAGTTGCAAACACTGTGAAACTGGGAGGCAAGCTATCATATTTGATAACAAATGATTGCACACATGCTATAAATGCCCTTCCCTATTGTTTCTAAATATGTATTATTTCGATGTTAAAATGAACAAATTGTCAAATGGCTGCCATCTTAGACACTGAGTAAATTGAGTGAATTTGGCCAAGGGGGTGATTTCACTTTTGTGAAAAAAAAAGCTATTTGACTAGTTTCATGTTCCCACCTTTAAAATCCCGTAGGAAAGACACCAATGGTCTCTCTAACTCTGGCACGAATGCTACAGTGCTTCTTCATACGAAACTGCAAGCGAATTTCACCCAGCAGCACAATGTTGGTTTGGGGACAGATGATGAAACGGCAACTCACAAAGACAGCATGCATTTTTGGTAGTAGTCACTGGCTACCCCTCCCCCACTCAGAGTGTTGAAAAATTGTTACATTGCTCTAAATTCCCACAGGGGCCGCTTCCAATAGTCAACTATTACAGTTATAGTAGTACTAGATATGGATAGGATGAAACTGCCATCTAACAAATGCTCCTACAGCAACTAATGCAGAAGGTGGCAGGTCTGCACAAAAAGAAATTACTCAAAAACTTATGTGAGGTGTATTAAATGTCATAAATATTATTTATCATACACTCAGACTGTCTGTCCAATTTGCATGAAGTGAGGAAAAAAGTCTGAATCTCTTACAGAGACCTGTACTGTTGAGGAGGGTATTTGTATTTTATACATGTTTTTAAATATTTTTTACAGTGGAGGTTTTGGTGATATCTGTAGGGGAAACAATTTTTGTCCATGTGCTCTCACTCACTCCCAACTGTGCAGCTGTGTTATTTTTTTGCCACGCCCCCAGATGAATCTTCATCTCACTGATTAGTCAATTTCTGTCAGACCACTGATACGAATATGAATGGGCCAATCAGGTGTTGCAAGAACTTTTGAAAATTCAAGTGAAAATCCAATATAGATATAAAGCCCCCTGCCAGGATCAAAACTCTTCACATTCAGACAGTTCAGCTTGAGAACTCGCTCTGTACTTCATACATGCCTTTCGTAGATTTCGCTATCACAAGATCAACAACCAACAGCCTTTGTAAAGGCTCATTGCCCTTTATATTGCATTATATAATTTTATAATATATTATTTTTGTACAAAAGTATATTATACTATACTATAGTGCATATTATACAGCCTAATAACATTTTTGAAAGACTAAAAACCTTTTTTAAAGGTAAAAGTCTTTACAAAAGCTTATTACATTAGTAGTAATACGATTACACCTTAAAGCCTTCAGTTCTGTTCAAAGCCTTTTTAAAGGCTAGTCTAATTTACAGTTGCTAACTAGTAATTGACAGCCTTTTAAAAATCGTATGTTCTTTGTTTATTCTATTATTACATATAATTATTATATAAATTTTATATATATAATTATATTATACATAATTCATTAATAATAGTAGTTAATAGTTCTAACCTAGCTTATTTTAATACATACTCTCACTATTGTGTGTTTGTTTCTTACAACATAGAAACAACATAGGAATTTGCGAGACAAGTTTATATATTAGCATCTTAAGAGACACTTGCCATCAAAACATGGATCCCAAACAAAAAATTGGTGCTTCAAAAAGAAAAGCCAAAAAGATTAAGGAGGCAAAGCAGGCCATTTTCCTAAACCACATTCTTTTGATCTCAAACTTTTTTGATAAGCCACTGGATATCAGTGAGACAAGTATCGCTAATGTTATCAGTGACCAGAGTTCTAGCGATGAAGATGTGATCACCATTGGCTTAGTGTCACCTGACAATGACTATGAACCCTTGCAGACCCAGTCAGGTGCAGAACAGGGATGCTAGCCCTGCCAGGCGCCCATAACTTTCAAAGGAAAATTTAAAGTATTTTTCCTCGGTATTATTTTACTAAAACACAGTTGTTCATTATCAACATTTCATGTAATGCAACTTTAATGTAATTTACTGTTAACAAATAGACGTTCTAAACTGAAGACTATAGGAGGCTCAAATGTCTTAAATGCTGTCACCATCACAGCTTTTACTTTTCAAAATGTCTCATCGCATGAAAATCGCAAGTCACTTTATTTTTAGTTTTATGCTGTTGCAGAGATTGCACATTGACTTGCTATTTCTGTCTTATTTTCTGATGTAAATGATCGGAGAACATATGTGACCTGGTACAAGCTGGTTTTTCTACATGAGCACACATCAGAGGGACGTCCTTATACAGTATTTTCTCATTGGATCATGAATAAAAGAAAATATGATCAAACCAGGTTATTTTCGCCAGGCAATCAAGTACAAAGGCTCCCAGTGTTTTTCATGTGACCACTGCTGAGAATAAGGTGTACATCTACATAAAGTAAGCATATTGAATGGACTCAAGTGTGTGATATGGCTCAAATAAATGGCTGATATTGGCTCCAACAGAACACAATAATGGGACTCTGATTTTTACGAGTGAAGTGTACTGGCATATACTTTCACTGGTGTGTTAAAAGATAAGATGTATTTAAGCCAGCTATTTTTGCTCTAAATTTGGTTCTTTTATGTGCACTTTCTGCACAAAAATAGACATGGCTTATTATAGCAATGTATATATTACACAGCCTGGTGCTGACCCACCGATACTCCTTCAGGTTCATGACATCCTTCTCTTTTGAAATATGTTCATCAAATTCTACAACATTGTTATTCATAATTTATGTACAACCCCAAATCCGAAATAGTTGGGACAAAGTGTAAATTGTGAATAAAATCAAAACGCAATGACTTTCAAATCACACCAGCCAGTGTTTTATTCACAATGGAACAGAGGTATCATAGCAAATGTTGAAACTGAGAAATTTTATAATTTTATCCACAAAATGAGCTCATTTCAAATTTGATAGCTGTTACGGGTCTCAAAAAAGTTGGGACAGGGGCCTGTTTACCATGGTGTAGCATCCTCTCTTCTTTTTAACACAGAGTGGAGGCGTCTGGGCATTGAGGAGGCAAGTTTCTTGAGTTTAGCCATTGGAATTTGATCCCACTCTAGTTTAATAAAGGCTTCCAGCTGCAGGAGAGTTTGGGGTCTCCTTTGACAGACTTTTCATTTAATTATGCACCAAATGTTCTCAATTGGTGAAAGATCAGGACCACAGGCCAGTCCAGCACATGGACTCTTCTGCCACGAAGCCATGCTGTTGAAATAGCTGCAGCATGTGGTTTTGCATTGTACTGCTAAAATACACAAGGCCTTATTTGGAATAGATGTCATCTGGAGGGGATCATATGTTGCTCTAAAACCTTTATATACCTTTCAGCATTCAAGGTGCTTTTTAAAACATGAAAGTGTCCCACACCATATGCACTAATGCATCCCCATACTATCAGAAATGCTAGCTTTTGAACTGAACGCTGATAACAGGAGGGGTGGTCTTTCTCCTCTTTAGCCCGGAGGAAACGATGTCCATGATTTCCAAAAAGAATGTGAAATTTGGACTTGTCTGACCACAGGACACTTAGCTGCAGTCCATTTGAAATGAGCCTTGGCCCACAGAACACAGCGGTGCTTCTAGATCATGCTCAACAATGGCTTTCTTTTTGCATGATAGAGTTTTAGGTGGCATCTGTGGATGGCACGACAGACTGTGTTTACTGACAGTGGTTTCTTGAAGTATTCCTGGGCCCATTTAGTAATGTCAATGACAGAATCATGCTGGTGAGTGATGCAGTGGCGTCTGAGGGCCCGAAGATCACAGGCATCCAGTAAAGGTCTTCGGCCTTGTCCCTTACGCACAGATTTATCCAGTATCTCTGAATCTTTTGATGATTTTATACACTGCTGATGATGAGACCTTCAAAGCCTTTGCAATTTGACGTTGAGGAACTATGGTTTTAAAGTATTTGTGTAATGTCTTACAAAGTGCATTTATGTTTTCAAAGGCTATAATATTTCTGTTTTTCATATCCTTGTTCTCAGATGTTTAAGGGTGTGGTCTCCTTGCTGAATTACATACTCAAAGGCTAAAGACATTTTAAGTCCAATTATGAACATGTTCCTCTTCAGAGCATTCTTTATATAAATTTTCAATTATTCAAGCATGTAATTTAGATGAAGTTGTGAAAATGAACAAATCCATCTGCATCCCAACCTTTCTGATCGGTAATTCCAATGAAGAATTCTACTAATTGTTTAATTGTCTGCCTCTGGTCCAGGTGATTGCTTTCTAGCTTGAGAGGATACATCCAATGGGATTTTTTCATTCATGTGCTTGTGACTGATGCACTTCTAGCACTGATGATGGTCTGCTAGGGACCGAAATGTTTGGTTTTGTTTTTCACCTTTTTAAGTTTATTTTTATTTTGTTTTTGGGCATTTTAGCACTTTTTGTCCTTGGTATGTGAGCTGCCATAAACGTGCTTTTTTACAGGCCAGACTGATGTTTTTCTTTCTCACAGTGTGCGGTCAGCATTTCTTTTTCCTACTATATCAGCTCTACGCACCTGTAGTACTCATCAGTTCAGTGTGTTGACCTGAGCGCAAGAATCCATTTTCATTTTTGGTCTTTTAAAGTATTCCACAATTTTTTTTATGCAAGCCTTCACAAGTTGGAGATCCTCTGGCCATCTTTACTTCTGAGAGACTCAGCCTCTCTAAGACATCCCTTTTATAGCCAATCATGTTACACACCTGATGCCATTTAACTTAATTACTTGTTAAATATCCTTTCAGCATATTCTCTTATATATTAATTGCTTTTTCAGCCCTTTTTTGCCTGTGTCCCAACTTTTGTGAGACCTGTTGCAGCCAGAAAATTTGAAATAAGCTCATTTTGTTTTGTAGATAAAAATGTAAAATATCTCAGTTTCATAATTTGAAATGTAATCTATGTTCTATTGTAAATAACGTATTAGCTCATGTGATCTGGAAGTAATTGCATTTTGATTTTATTCGCAATTTACACTTCGTCCCAACTATTTATATCCCCGAACGCCGAATGGCGTTTCGGGTATATTATGTTTTTGGTCTGACCGCCGCCACAGCCGCGCCGCCCTACGTGTTAAAGTGATAACTTCAGTGATATTTCAATTAGAAATTTCATGTTTTGCAGATAAGTAAGGATCATATAGAGGAAGAACTGATTTGATTTTGGACTAATTACAATTTCTAGATTAGCCACCAGGGGTCAAAAACCGAAAAAATCACTTTTTTATCATACCTCTGGAAATATTTGTCCGATTGACCTCAAATCAAGTGCAAATGAAAGGTCATGACCTGAGGATGTGTCCTACAATGAAATTACACCTGTTTGGTTCAAAATTGTGACAAAAGGTGGAGCTTTGTCAAATTAATTTCACCATTTTTGCCATGTCTTTGGAACCATTTGTCCAGTTGACATGAAACTATGTGCAACTGCATGGTTATGACCTCACAATGCGTCACATGATAACATCATACCTGTATGATTCAATATTTTGCCACCAGGTGGCGCTTTGTGATGGAAAATTACCATTTTGGCCATATCTTAAGAACCATTTGTCCGATTGACCTGAAATTAAGTTCAAATGATAGACTATTCAAATTCTATTCAAGGATTGGGGAATTGGAGGATTGGGGCCGTTCGGGGATATACTCCCAAGCCGTCGCCTCCGATGGCATAAGCCTAGTTCAGAATTGGGGTTGTGTATTTTCTGCTGGCAGTAGTGTACAAACAGTAGAGGAAGGAAACATTCTGTATCCTTTGAGCCTGGGTCAGTGTTCTTGAAAAGGTTGAAAAACCTTGGTGTAGAAGAATACTGCTCTTTGGCAGCTGCAGAGCTGAAAATAAAAGAAACACAAAAAACTTTTTGAACTGTTTTCCACAGGCCATCTTGCATATTCGTAAAGTACAGCGCCCCCAATAGTCTCAATTCCATTGACTCAATCAAAATGGCACTCGCACTGTACATTGATATTACCAAGGTAAGTTGATTGCCTGAGCTAGAAAAAAATTCATCACGCAAAAATTTCTCAGTCCTATCTTTAACATTGGAGCCAAAATTTCAAGGGCCCATACAACGAACAAAAATGATTCAATCATAAATGTCTGGAGAAATGGTCTAGTAGTATGTTACAGCAAATTTACACGAAAATTCAACAGGCCAAAAAAAGATAAAAAAATCTTCTGGACGATGGACGCCACACCATGATAATAGCTTTTCAGCCAATTGGGCCGGAAAGCTAATAAAACGGATTTCATAGGGCCTGAAGCTTGTGAAATGGCGGAAACTTCCGAAATAACCCGAAACGTGACAGCTCGCATACACCCCTGTCCTAGCCTGTAAACAAAGAGATGCAAGACATCACAGGGGGGGACAATGTGCATGGAACTGGCAAATGGCAATGATCATGGCAGAAATAAAAAAAACACAATAGAATCCAAGACAATTAAGTTAAAAATAAAACAAAACCAGAACACAGATCACAACATTACCCCCCCCCCCCACCCCCGAAGAGGCGCCTCTCGGCGCTTTGACGGCAGGCACTGGGTGAGTCTTGTGACAGTCCTTAATAAGAGCCTTGTCAACAATAAACCCAGGAGGGATCCAAGACGGTTCATCAGGGCCATAGCCCTCCCAGTCAGTGAGGTACTGCAACCGTCTCCCATGACAATTACAGTGGAGAATGCGCAAAACAGTGAAGGCCTCACCTTCCTCAATGACGCGGGGAGGGTTCAGGGGCCGAGCAGAGGGGGTGAGTAACTGCAGGCTTCAACCAGGACACGTTAAAAGTAAAGTGAAAGCGCCTCATAGTGGCAGGGAGGCGCAGGCAAACAGCTGTAGGACTGACAATTTTAACATTTGAAGAAGGACTAGAGTAACATGGGAAGAGTTTGCAAGTGTCACCTTTCAGAGGAATGTCCTTTGTCAAGAGCCAGACCCGTTGTCCCACACAGTAGTTTGGGGCAAGAGTACACAGTCTTACCCCCACCTCCTCCTGGCTGGGGAACAAAGGGGGCTGGTACCACATACAGCACTCGAATGGTTACACTCCGGAGGAGGAGGAGGAGGAGATGTGGCTGTTGATGGGTACTCGGCGCAGGATAGTTGCTGACTCCAGGCAGTGCCAGACCTTGGTATTTTCCCAGGGGGAGGGAAAACCTCCCCACAGATTCAATAAAAAAAAGAAATCCAGTAGCACCTGAGCATGTTGTATACATTTCACTTGTACCAGTGAGGTTTTACGAAAGGGACCACAAGCGAGAACCAGTAAAATACAAAAAGGAGGCTTTATTTCTAAAGGGGAAAAACCCCCAACAGAGCAGGCAACAGTATGGAGTCTGGAATCCAAAATCAGAATCCAATAGGCGAAATCCCATTAGGGAGAGACAAGAGGCGGAGACTAAAATAGGGCGAGTGTTGAGAGCTTTTTAATCAATTAGTAAGTGCAGCTATACAATCCCCAGTGCTCGTTTGTAAGTTAGTCTTATATACAATGTTAGTCTTGGTTAGTAAATTAATAAAAACAACCAACTGTAAGTATGTGTTAGTAATATAGAAAAAGCAAGGAGAAGCAAGTAAACAAGATCGGGAAGGAAGACTGAAACCCAGAAACCATTAAATCACCCAAAGGAGTGGCACGCATTACTGGGGCTGTGAGCAAAGACAAGACCAAAGACCAGACAGGGGGAGACAAAGTGCAATGCATGGATAAATCAAAACAAGGACCGGAATAATACTATGGCGATAAGTAAAACATGGAAAACCAAAACTAATACAGTGCATGAACGAAAAAGCAACCAAATCACAATACACATATCTAAAGAATAGTCAGACATGGCAAGGATCAAAATACACATATGGCAGTCTGGACAAAGACTGGCATATATGTTTTTTTTTTGTATTCAATGTATTTCTTAATTTTAGGCCATAAATTCGGCCTAAAATAATACAAATCATAAAATGCTGCATGTTTGTTGTGCTGTGGGTTGTGAAATCAGAGCCCTGCCTGTTCATTGAAATTTTTTCGTAAACCCAAACCAAATCCAGAACGAGAAAGCTTTTCACGGTAATGAGAATGTTCTATATTATCCAGATGTTTCGTCTGTGTGGATCCACTCACTTCCATGACTAATAATGCGGTATTTATATTTTAAAGAAGAGAGGATCCAGAGTGATTGTGGGAAAACCATGAGCTCTTTCTTTGCCCTTTTGCCTTACAAACCAGTGCACATGTGCGACTGGATATGTTTTCAAACACAGCAACTACGAATAACTTGAAATATCTTAAGTCTTAACAAAAATAAATTGCGCTCTCTGATGTTTGCATCATGATTCATTTTTTATTTTACTGATTTAAATCGATTTTAACTGTCTCGGGATGCATCCTTACATTCCTATTTATTTACAATTGTAACTTCCTCTTTTTAAAGGGACACTCCACTCATTTATCATATTTGAAAAGTCACAATTATATGATAGATTATCATAATATCTATCAATCCTGAAATTTGCGTTGATTTCTGTTTGCTATTTTTATTTTATTGGCATGGATCTGCATTTATGATGAGCGCTGCCATTCTTCCCAAGTCACATGATTTCATAAAGGGAAGTGACACCAGCTGTGCTGTAAACAACCAGCCAGGGCAACAAATGTACTGCTAAAGTGTTATGATCGCAATAAATCAAAATGGGTATTGCATGATTTCATATTGAAACACTGCAAAACTGCAAAAGTCGCAAAATACTGTCGCTATTGCACTTACTCGACAGGAAAAATCCTTTTTGCCCCACTGGCTTAGGTTTTATCTGGTTTCTATTCATGATCCAGCAGTATGGTAAGAATGCGATAGTACAATCTGCACTTTGTTCTACTGCCTGTGAGCCAGAAACTGTGCACCAGATAATCAGATCTAAAATTCATCAACGGACAGTTTTTGGTGAATAAACAGAAAATTATTGGTCCAGGAAAACATTGACAAAAGTTAATCATGGCTTATTAGCATACACTGTCCACACTGCAAAGCTTTCTCATGCGGTGCGTTTCCCATGAGCTCGCCTCAGTCTCCACCTCCTGCCTGGGGTTCATAATATCACCCTCCAATGTGGCTGAATTAAAACAATTTTGCAAAGAAGACTGGGCCAAAATTCCCCCACAGCAATGCTTAAGACTCTTAACCAGTTATTGCAAACGCTTGGCTGCAGTTGTAGCTGCCGAGGGTGGCACAACCAGTTATTTGGTGTAGGGGCAATTACTTTTTCACATAGGGCCAGGTAGGTTTGGATAGCTTTTTCCCTCAAGAAATGAAATCATCATTTAAAGACAGCATTTTGAATTTATCTTATGTCAAATATAAAATTTTATTTGATCATCTGAAACATTAAAGTGTGACAAATATACAAAAAAAAAAGAAATCAGGAAGGGGGCAAATACTTTTTCACAGCGCTGTATTATCAAGAGGCATCATAGTTTAAACAATGCATTCACAATGGCCAGGGCTATGAGTGAGTAAACTTTCAACCTAATAGATGTGTTTGAGATGCCTGGACGGCTCAAGCAGAACATGACAGTATAGCCCTCAGAAAGTCAGTGTATATTTGTCATTTGTTGCATCGTATTTTACACAATGCAGCCCTGGATCACTAGAGTACAGGGTTCATTGTCTTTCGTAATGACTCATTTATTCCCATTTTCCATAATGTGCCTAACTTTTTCAAGCTAAGTAAAAAATGGACAAAATTTGTCAGTGTTTTATTATTGCTTGTGTAATAAGGATGCAGTAAGTAGAAAATGTAATTGTCTTTTTTTTTTTTAATAGAAATCTGCTTGTAGGCTGTGTTATGGATGGCTTCTGCATCCCAGCCACCGATGGAAAATCCATACAATACATCCCTTTTTCAAACACTGTGCCATTTATTTGTCTTATTTCTGTCACTTCCCCTCTCAGCAATGGCAGCACAAGGTGAGTATATCCCAAAACTCCTCAGTTCTTTAAAAGCTGTTAAACATCTCAGTTTGACGTCATATGCAAAGCGCTTTATGTAATTTTCTTTAACTGATGGAATAACTCCTGCTTTGCAGTTTAATTGCCATATTTCTCTCTTCTGGCACAATTCACAATCATTTCACAATAAATGTTCGGCAAATCATTTTTTAAAGAAAACTATCAGTCATATTTTTCAATAAATAATTTCAATCTCCTCAGGAAAAAGGCCTGCTCTCCCCCAGTTAGCTGCACCAGCGCATAGGGCTGGGTTGAAATTTAGGCGATACACTGTTGTGAACGGACCCAAAGTAATAGCATATTTTTGCAGCCTAAAAGAGGTCCAACCTGAAAATAATACACAACTTTAATTGTGCACTATATTACACAAATTTAAAGAGCTTCAACTGCTCGGGGAAAAAAACACAGTTGCTCTATTTTAACCATATTTTAGCATAGTAGATACACAGCATGTGGCTACATAGGCCCTGAGTGATATCAATTTGTGCTGCAATGTTACATTAGACTTTTTCACAGGTGTTTCACTCTGTGTGCACCGTTGAGATTGCCCTGAATTTGGCCTCATGAAATCCTCTTTGGAAAAATGAATACTGCTAACACTGAGCTCTTTTAGGGATACGGGTAGCGTATTAATATCCATGTTGAGCGTAACTCGCCACAACTGCCGAAGTCCAATATCCTGCAAAGGAATGCGGTGGAATCTGTAAGTGCACCAGGATACAGCTTTGCTTTCACATCCAGGAAAGCAACACACACAAACCATTTTCAAAATGTTTGCACAAGTTTAACAACTGTCCAACCTCGCAACTGCAGCAACTGTAACCCAAACAGCTGATTGCTACGGTGCGCGGTTTACTCTGATGGAATACGTCAGTTGGTTAGTTCAAGAGCAACCGTGTTCATACAGAGCAGCTGAAGCACTGAAAATTTGTGTAATATATCGTACAATTGAAGTGGTGTATTATTTTCAGGTAGGCCTTCTTTCAGGCCGCAAAAATACATTGTTACTTTGGGACCGTTCACAACAGTGTATCGCGTAAATCTCCACCCATCACTATGCGCTGGTGCGGGTAACTGGGGGAGATCAGGGAGCTTTCTACTGCATCATATGTAGTGGCAATTTGCAGCTCATATAACCCCACTTCAAAAAAGTGAACTATCCCTTGAAGATACCTTGTTTGTCTTCGTTTTGAATTGCTTCATTTGTGCCTCTCTGCTACACAGTGGGCATAATAAATACTACCAAGTCCATCCTTGCACCTGAGTCCAGTCTTCAACTTCCTGTCCTTCGTGTACATCACCAGTGTACGAAGCACCACCCTTACACCTTGACAGGGCCTTGATCTCAACATCATTAAGGATGTCTGGGATTACCTGGAGAGACAGAAAAGCAAGACAATTAGTCTGCAAAAGAACAGTCGTAACATGCTTGGAAGAAGAAAAAGCCAAATCCTCTGTAAAACTATTGGATGGCAGGACAGCATACGTTTAAATATGTATTTGATTTGATTTTTAACTGTCCATGGCTTTTAGTGTTATAAATTTCCCACCATTTATAAACCTTTTATTTCATAATTTTTGACAACATCTTTGCCTTCCTGAATTCTAGATACCCCTAAAACGTATGCACAGTATTGAATTGTACTTTTTCCAGATATGCTTGTGGTTTTCAGTGTAGTTTTCATTGTTCATAACAGTTGTCTGGAGATAGTTGAGATTCATCCTTTTAAAGTTATGCACCATATCCATCCCTCTTCAGGATCCACCCTGGAGATCACTCGTGGACCTGAGAACATCACTGTCGCCACAGAATCTGAGGCAGCATTGCATTGTGAAGTCCTTGGTTTCCCAATTCCGACTGTGCACTGGTTCAAAAACAACAAGCTTGTGCAGAATAATCACCATCGGAGACTTCATAACAGTGGGCAAATCCTTTTTTTTAAGTAAGGCTTCACAAACCAATCATTCACAAATATGTCAAATTTTCACTCTTTGGCATTCTTAGATGATTTGCAGTGATGGTAGTCATGAGATACGAATTCCATATAATGCAGATTTATACGCAAGCTATATGTACCGTGCAATATAGTACAATACATGAGGAAATGTTGAGCTGCTGCTTTTTTTTTTTTTGTCTGCCTATAGAAATGTATCAGAAGAAGATGAGGGCTTCTATTTCTGTGAAGCTAAAAATGAAAAGGAAATGCTGCGATCACAAATGGCCTTTCTTCTACCGGCAGGTATGAGTCTACGTTCACCAACTCTTTGGATTTGCAGGTCATCTTTGTAGCTTTTTCTTGCCAAAAACAATTTGCCCTCACAAACACACACACTCACACAAATCACGGCTCCATAAGCACCATCATCGAACCGCAGGTTCCTCACTTTTACGCTACATTCATTCAGCAGATACCATCCCTGTGGAGTCTGCTGGATCACAGAATATGGAGACACAACAAACTGCCAGTTTCCTGCCTGTGCAAACCGAACGATACATGGATTGTAATAATGTTGTGCCACTCCACCACAATACTGCGCATAGAGTTGGATCTTGAGAGTGTGGTTTTATATCCATCCACTGTATATTAGATGGCATTAGTGGGAGTATCATATAAATGAGGTTGTGAAAGACTATACTTGACATTTCCCTGCTCAAGAATCACATCTAAAATGAAGAACCAGCTATTTAGTTATTCCACTATTAGTGCTGATGAACTTGCCCAAAATGGACAGCAGCAATGCCTACAGTAGGAAATGTTATAATGTGTCACAAAATTAAATTTAGTTGTATAAATAATGTTTCAAGATTCTGTTGTTAATCGCAGTATCATCATAAATGCAAAATTTGTGTTTGTACTTGCAGGCATTCATAAGGCATTGATAATGAAGTTATTTTTCACAAATAGGCTACACCTGATCACGGGTGTGGATATGGGCATGGTTAAAGAGCATTTAAAAGACAAAGGTTTTCAATATTGGGCGAGACTCTATACGTACTGTTTGCTAGACTTTTTCATTTATTCAATGCAATATTATTTATTTACTCAATTCAGAATATCAATTTTTAGTCTACAGAAGGTTGTCTGATTTTTCCTATCACATGCTATACACGTAAAGACAATCACAACCTCCTCCGCATCTGTCAATGAAAATGGTCATTTTGTATTTATTTAAATAGGCACATGAGCTCTGCAATATCCTCTAGTGGGCATGATTGGAAGAGAGGAAATCTGTCTTATGAGGTCAGGTAAACTTCAATACCAAGACTGCAGCCAGGCCTCTGGCGCACATTCAACAGAATAGAGCTTGTGTTTGTTTTTGTTTAGCTGCTTGCTTCTATTTGTGGACATTAGCCTAACAATGCATGTTATTTATTTTTTCATCATGTCAAAGAAAGTTAAAGAAAAGTTAAGCGAAAGAATGGAATCACATTCTACAACTGTCTACGAAGTTAAATCACCTGAGTCTGCGGCACAATTGATGCCACTGAATTGAGGAAACCAGAATACAGAACAAAAAAATGAAAAGAAAGCTGTAGCCAGGGGCAAACGCCATGGGGTCATGGGGATATTTCCAGGATCCTGGCACTCATCCAACATACATTTTCCCAGAAACTCCTCCCCCTTCCACCTCCCATAAAAATGCTCCAACACACTTCCTGAGTAGGAAATCTTTTTCGGAGACACCCAGCACTAGCTTGTATTTAGGAGACAATTTAGGAGACAACCAGCACTATTTCTTATTTAGGAGACAATCAGCACTAGCATGCTTGTCTAGATATATATACAAGCTCAATCAAATACATATCATAAGGCAGGCTGTTCAGACATCAAAAGTACATGTAAGAAGAAGAACGTCATGAAGTCAGCTGAGCTACGGCCTACAGTCCCCTGAGACAAAGAAATGCAATGGGAAGAATGTCAACATCAATATATGACTGTATAGAAACCTAAAACTCTGGAGCATGACAAGCAGGACTCAGAGTTTGATAAAAGTGATCATCATAGCAATGAGCAAAATACCAGTATTGTAAGACTTGCATGACTTCCAAATGAGCGCACAAACAATACACTACACCAACGCTCCTCAAATCACGGTCCTCGAGGGCAGATAACCGCTGGTTTTCCACCCTCCCTTTACCCGGGAGTCAGGTGAGATTACAATCTGGCCAATCAGCAACATTAATTGTTCACTTAATTGCCTGGAATGAAGGAAAACCAGGACTGTATTTGGATTCCAGGCCTGGCTTTTGGAGAGCCCTGCACTACACCAATACCATCAGATGAGGATGCATATGTGCAAACACCATCAATATCAACATCTTCAGAATAATTATATGTAGGGTACTGATTCAGGTACTCCTTAGTTCCTTGTGAAGATGTTGAAACATTAGCTCAGTCCAGTCCTAGGGTGAAGGGGTTGACAGACAAAAGACCAGCCCAAATTGTCAGTTGTCATGAGTAAATGTCAACTGTCAAGAGACAATTGTCATCTTTCAAAATGACACTGATTCTCACTTAAAATCCTCTCAGATATATTTTTTTTCAAAAGGAAAAATTCAATCTTGAAAAACTTAAGCCAATAAGCAATACAATTAGATTATTAATGTGAAATATATGTCATGATAAAAATGACAAAATCGATATGAACATCAGACGGTCAAGAGTAAGGTTTTAACTGGCCTAAAATTTAATTATATTTGGGGTAAGGCCACTTGGCCTTTTAAAATGGGGACATTGCCCAAAATGTTGGGCAACAAAGGCCAAAACCAAATGAATAAATTTAGTGAGAAAAATAAGTGATAATTACACTGTAGGAAGATAACGATACAAATCAATAATTAGGTGTGAGGTTGCATTCAGGAACAAGTCGCGAGAATCCAGCAATGCAGTAAGAGTGATTTTGAGTGAGGGGGTAAACCCCCTCAGAGCAGAAGGCAACAGTGCAAAGTCCACAATGCAAAAATCACAATCCACACGGCAGAATCCGAGTTGAAAAACCAGGGCAGCAATGACAGTCATCGGAGTCGGGCAGAAAAAGGGTTCGTTAACAGATGCAGATAAAGGTACCAAAACAGAGCCAACAATCAAAAGTCAAGGACGGTCTAGTCAGAGGAGCAACACTAAGAGTACAAGGCGAAAACAAGAGCAGCACAGGTAAACTAGGAAACTGACAGGGAACTGCTTTGTGAAGACTGCTAATATACACAGACGGGAGGTCACATGCTAAACAGAAAACAGGTGTAGGAAATCAGACTAATTACAAAGGAGCAAACATGAGGGAGAACCTAATCACATAAAATAGGCAAAAGCCAAAACGCAGACAGGGATCACAAGACAGCCTATAGACAGAACACACAGCTCCAGTTAGGGAGTTCTAACGTGCACAGATAATGAGAGAAAGGACAGAGTAAGCAGGTGCGGAGGATCCACTGAAATGCAGCAAAGAAGATTAGGTAAAGGCAAGAGGCGGAGATTAGAACAGGGCGAGTGCGGAGAGCTTGTTAATCAATTAGTAAGGTGCAGCTATACAATCCCTAGTGCTCGTTAGTAAGTTAGTATTTTATACAAAGTTAGTTTAGGTCGATAACTTTAGCAAAAATAACAAACTGTTAGTACTACTTAGTAATATAGAAAAGCAAGGCGAAAGAAGTAAACGAGATTGGAAGGAATGTTTGGAAACCCAGAAACCATGAAATCACCTAAACATGTGACACGCAGTACTGGGGCAGTGAGCAATCAAAAGTCATGAGACCAGACAGGGGGAGACAAAGTGCAATGCATGCAAAGGCGAAAACATGGACCGGAATGAAAACAGAAAAGTGGATAATGGCAAAGCTGCAAGACGTGACAATAACAAGAACATGGAAAAACTAAACTAAGACAAAACATGAACATAACCAGGCAACCAAATCACAATACACAATACAAGGCATTGTCAGGCAAGGCAGAGATCAAAATACAGACAAGACAGAATCATAACATTAGGAGCCAAACAGTGAATTGAACACCAATATTTAATTCATTCAAATTTTTTAATTTCTGGAACATGTAGTCGGAAATTTGCAACTTTCAATGTGTCGAACATTGCTATAGTACCGCCAATTAGCAGAACAATTACGGTATTTGCCATTCTTATTTTTTGAAAGCTTTTCTGCTCTACAGCTTGTTTTCTTTCATTTTTAGATGTTCGAAATAAATATATATACTCTTCGAAAAAAGTAGGGGATGTTGAAATTGAAAGGTCAATAACAAACTAATGATGTTTGAAGTTGAAGAGGATAATTCCAGCGCAAGTTCAACAACTAGTGACAGTGATGCTGACAATGGAGAGGTAGGAGAGATGGAAAATTAGGAAGAAATCGGCGAGGACACGTATGCAGATGAATGCCAACAGCTACTACAAGCGTATCAGCATGAACCAGAGCCTCAGGCACAGGCACGTGAGCAGGCAGCAAGCAATGGAGTGCGCTTCCCAAAAGCATAGTTGCACTTTTGTGGTTGGAACCATTATCTATATATGTATGGTCAAACCAACTGTGTAAGCTATGCTATACTTTTGGAAAACCTACCCCTGAGCAAAGGGCGGAGGAAACCCGAACATGCACAAGCTAAGAATTTTACTGACGAGGACTTGGCTGCCTAACAGGAGGCCCCTGAGAAAGGAACGGTGCTATAATTTTTAAATCTCAAAATCCCTCCTAATGTATTTCCCTGCTGCCTGAAGTCAAATGTCAATCGCTGCTCTGAAAAGACTATTGGGCACTGGTGCCACACCAGGATCCAACCTGGGCCGTGGTGCTCAGTACTATTCTGTAAAGTGACGCCGTAAATTCACTCAACCGATTGGTAGAGGTCACTTTGATATCAAATATCTCATCAATTAAAAAAGCTATTAAGCTCAAACTTTTTGAGCTGTCTGTCCCACTTGTGTTAAGTGTGTAATAAATGAAAACTACAAAAGAAACAGCACTGTGGTCGTGCTGTACAGGTCATGCTAATGTGCTACCAACAAAGAAGATCGACACTGCTAAAACACTGCTGTTTTGGATTACCTCACTGGAGACAGTTTTGGAGGTTTGTATGAATTTATCATCTGACATACCTTCACAGTATCTAAATAACATAAGCCACAAACATATTTGAGAAAAAGTTTTGGTTGCCTGTAATAATTTTTTGAAAACATCCTCAACCAAATGGGTGAAAAGAACGTAGAGTGTGTTCAATATTAATGCTAATGCTAAATTCTAACGCTTGTATGAATGAATGGAAGCAGGGCTCTCAAGTCTCAGATTTTTATACATGTATAGGATATGTTGTAGTATAGTTTACTGTTAAAAAATAGAGGCCTGAAAATATGATTGTTTACTCAAAGACAGGTCTATCGTCAATGATGCATTTTCATCGTCAATGAAATGATGTATGAATCTGTTATATTGCATTCCATGACTTTGTGTTTCATACTAAATGTACTACATTTTCCATTATTTCACATGTATTGTTGAAGAATAAACCATCTACACTGCTTATTAATGGAAGAATATGGAAGAATAAAAATATGTTTCTGGATTATGTCTGAGTTTCTGGGGTATTACATGCAATTTATGGGTATTTACATGGATAAATCAATTAATAAACGAATAAAGAGGCCCGTCCTCTAGTGGAAGAGGACAGTTACTGCAATGGCAAGCCACTGCCCCAAGCCAGTCTTGAGACACTCGATCAGTGATCCCGGCCAGCCCCCCAGTGGAGCAGAACAGTTACTGCACTCCTCCATGCCACAGGACAGTGCAGTGCACAAAATGTTACAAGCCCTGCTGGAAAATGATTAAATATGGCCTTGCCTGACCTCAATTAAATGACATTCCCACTGGTGCAATCTAATTTACATGGAAATTGCCCATGAAATATAGATACATCCTTGATATTCATCTCTCTGCCCACTTGGGTGTGGCCCTGGCAGAAAAAATTCCTGTTTGTCATTGCAGCTGGAGGAAGAGTAAAAATTTAATTTAATTTTCTTTTTCTCTCTTGCTCAGTGATGGAGTTGAACTTTATTCTACAGCCCAGCAATGTAACTGTCTTAAGGGAGGATTCAGTTACTTTGACATGCAGGCCCCCCCGCAGCAAGCCCCCTGCTCAGGTGTCCTGGTTTAAGAATAACCGTCTCATCAATCCAATGCCTCACATTAGCCTACAACCCAATGGAGACCTACTCTTTCACAGGTATGCGCTTATAGAATATGAACAGAAGCACCATTAAGTGAATCACTCGAGCCACTTGCCAGCATGGTCTGATACACATTTGACCGCATATAATAAGTAGTGTAAACACAAATGTGTCCCGAAAAGGACTTAACAGTAAAATAAATAATCAGACATGTGCTGCTACAAAAGCAAATATAAGTGGTCAGCCAAGACACCTTGGAGGCACATGGCAGAAGCAGGTGTGAACGGTGATGTGTTTCGGCTGTGCACCTGTGTTCAAATGACAAAAAAAAGTTTTTAAACCAAAAAAAAGTTTTTAAAACCAAGCGCAAACGAGGCCTAAAGGGGACAGCTGTTTTGGAAATGCAAATTGACCATTCCTTGCCAACCTCAGGTACTAATACAACCAAAGCAAGTGCTGAATTTTACCTCACCTTTAAAAGAGTCAGTGGGGCGAGGTATTTTACTTAGCCAATAAATGCTCTTTTTACCAATGTCTAATTTGGGGGGGTAATAAGACCTTTTAAAGTTGAAAACGCTTTGAAGGGAGACATGAAATTGCCATAAACATTACCGTGGTTGAGCTGCCGAATAGTTCACCGAGTTAAAGCATTGCATTGCGAAGCAGAAGTGACTATCATGGCGCGGATTCGAGCCCCGGTCATACCATCCAGCAGTGGTCGGCAGCTTTTTCAGTGTAGCGCACAGTTGGCCATTGCGCTACAGGGATGCAAATTAGGAAGGGACTGCCGGGAAGGGCAATATAAGTTGCTTTGTTCATTGCTTAGTGTATAAGCGTGTGTATAATAAGCAGTGGCTGACAGGCGCATGCTTCGGAGGAGAGCCGCAAACTGTCTTCACTCTCCTGAGTTGGCAACAGGAGGTCGCATATGCGAAAGCCTTGTAGATAGTTCCCCAGTTGGACATTCCAGATTCGGGTGGTATTGGAGATACCAAATTTAAGAAAAAAAAAAAAAAAAAATTTTTAAAACATTACCGTAGTTAAGGATGCCTGTCGTCTTTTGGGATCCACATCACATTACACTCTGCTAACCCCTGTCAATCCATTCAGTGCTGGCAGGTCCATCAGTTGAGGTGGTTGCAGAGTTCCTCCTCTAATATCTAACAAACAAGAAAACATGAGCTGAATGGGAAGTGAATAAGTGACATTTGTTCCATACAATGCCTATAGAGTACAAACCCCGATTCCAATGAAGTTGGGACGTTGTGTAAAACGTGAATAAAAACAGAATGTAATGATTTGCAAATCTCATAAACCCGCATTTTATTCACAATAGAATGAACATATCAGATGTTGAAAGTCAGACATTTCACCATTTCATGAAAAATATTACCTTATTTTGAATTTGATGGCAGCAACACATCTCAAAAAAGTTGGGACAGAGGCAACAAAATGCTGGAAAAGTAAGTGATACTAATAAAAAGCAGCTAAAGGAGCATTTTGCCACAAATTATTTAATTGGCAACAGGTCAGTAACATGACTGGGTATAAAAAGAGCATTTTAGAGAGGAAAAGCCTCTCAGAGCTGGTCTCAGCTGTTCAGATGTCTGTGGAAGGTTATTCCACCATGTGGGATCCTGATCAGACAGCAGACATAACTTGAACATGCAGCTGTGGAGTGGCAGAGGTGTCAGTGTCCAGGTGGCAGGTGTGTAGGGTTTGTGATCTTTTGAAGATAAGCCAGGGCTGAGCCCTTGGAAGCCAGGTTTGCGGACACCAAGGTTTTGAGTTTGATGTGAGCCATAACAAGTAGCCAATGAAGGGAGATGACATCAGAATGTCTCGGTAGGTTGTATTTGAGACAAGCTGCAGCACAGCTGCAGAATACTGATGGTGGATGCTGGAAGGTCAAGCGAAAGAAAGTTTCTTTGGAAATTGACAAGGATGACAGGAGAATGGGGTGATTGAAAGCATGGAGGCCAGCAGACTGGTAGAGGAGGATCAAGAAAGAGGAAAGAAGGTCTTGTGGCATGGAGTGACTCACTGGATGAGAGAAGTTCAGTATCTGTTGTGTGTGGCAGTTCAGTGACAAGACAGACGACAGTTTGTTCAAAGCAGTTCTTTCAGAAGTATTGGACTGAATAGGGAGAACA
This sequence comes from Gymnothorax reevesii, assembly GCA_029721435.1. Lineage (NCBI taxonomy): Eukaryota > Metazoa > Chordata > Actinopteri > Anguilliformes > Muraenidae > Gymnothorax > Gymnothorax reevesii. The sequence goes on along the minus strand of CM056580.1, from coordinate 18,025,720 downwards.
GCAACAGAACAGTAGTTCTGGATGAAAGAAGGATCCAAAGTGGGGGTTTTCAGTAGCAGGGTAGCACCTGCAGGCTTGAGAAAGAGGGAAAACATCTAAAAGATAAGGAGGCATTTACATGGGAGGACACAGAAGTGAAAAGGGTTGGTTTTGATACCCTGTAGAAGAGCTGAAGGCACAGGGCCAAGGTTGAGAGCCAAAGGAAAATGCTGCCTAGAGAGATCTATAGGAGGACAGGTCAGACTGGGCCCTGGATGTCCTCCACAGCCCAGTTTTTGTGGAAGGTGTCCAGCAACTACAAGCAGGGGAGAGATGAGCATGCTGGCTCAGAAACAGGGTGACAGAGAAAATCAAGAGCTGAGAAGGCAAACAGCCTGGAAGAAGCTGAATCAATTTTGAAGTTTTAAACTTGAATGAAGTGATTAAATATCAAGCATTACTGAAAGCAATAAATTATTCATGGAACATGTGATTTTTATTTCTCCTAGAGTCCTGGAAAAAGATAGAGGGATCTACTTCTGTCGGGCATCCAATTCCCACCTGTTCAGAGCGGTTTCCTCCAGGAAGGTTTATATGAATGTGCTTGGTATGCTCTTACACTGGTAAAGAAACAGACGTGACTATTTGACAGTGCTATGTCATGTGGGTCATACAGAATGAGCTATTTCTTCTATTGCTCAAGGTCCTCCTTCTCTGGAGGTATGGCCTGCAATGGTTACTGCTCCTTTGGGATCTGAGGTGCGTTTCCAGTGCAAGGTTTCGGGAAACCCACCACCTTCTATTACATGGTCGAAACAAGGCTGGACAGTACTCACGGGAGGAAAAGTTACCATAGGGTTAGTATGGCTTCACGCCTTAGAGTGGGTGCAGTGGCTTTGACTGTAATTTCAATGCTGCAATGATCAGGGCACTACAGCTATAAAACGTAGCAAACTCTGAGTGTTTCACTAGCACATTATAAATTTGACTAAATGACGGTGTGTAAAGCACAGATGAATTTTTTTCATCTCACATCTTTGACCCTTATTGCCAGTAGACATTTCAAATAACTTCTCCACATGTGAAAATTACTATTTCATGCACATGCAATAAGAATTTATTGCAACAGTGTAAATAATAACTCTATAAATTGTATAAATGATCTTTTCTGCCACCAGATTGGACTAATTCAACAACTTCTCTGCCCTCAGGGCGAGGAATGCCTCTCTGTTCCTGTCTTCAGTGAAGAGCTATGATGAGGGTTTGTACACATGTGAAGCGTCCAATGTTCTAGGACGAGCCCAGGGTACAGCCTCATTACACATGGCAGGTAAAAATATATTCATATAAAATCCTTCAGGAACAATGAAAGTAAACACTCATCATGAAACTACTGACAAATCTGCACAGATGGTTTGTTCATTTCTTTGACGCAGAAGTTTGAAATCAGTTTCAGTACTTGTTTTTTTAAGAATTATCCATGTACTTTGTGCCAAGAAATCACCTCACTGGAGTGCAGTTGAGGTAAACAGCGTTTCATATTGAAGTTATTTCATGATTTCAGTCTCAGTGTAATTATGTTACGGGCATGACCTGCACTGATGTTTTGGAGTGGGAATTTGGATACTGAAATTACGACCATTAGATTGGGTGAAAGCATTCTTGCATTCAAGCGTTCTTTAACAGTCTGACACAGACGTAATAATTACTTATGGCAATAGAAAGCAGAGGTGTTCTAGAATTTTGAAAGAAGAATCCAAAAACTCATCCTTCAAAAGGTTAAGAGGGGTTGACACAAAACAAAGAAACAGTGAAGCGTTAGATTGGAATGTCATATTGCATCTGAGTATTCATTATTATGAAAATATTCATCATGTCCACCCCCATACTCTTTGCGAGGCTTAGTCGCCATATCCTGGTCAGAATCAGGTGAGATGAATGTACCTTCGACCCGTAGTCCCTAAGTGTATCTGAAAAAGGCAAGTGTGGGTACAGTTTTTCGTTATAGAGTAGCAACAACTCACTTCATTGAACTTAATTAGGTTGTAATTGAAGACCCCGGTTTGTCAATTAGCTAAAGCAAAAATTAACACTAACACCCGCCCTTTACAGAGAAGATTAGACAACCTTACCGAAGAGGCAAGAGAGGAATAACTAATTCAGTACTGAATAATGCCACTGGTCTTTCATAACTCCGAGGTGAGCAAAGAAGCAAGTGGTTTGACTCACAGAGCTAAATAAACATTAGAGCGAACATCTATTTTTTGTGGCAGTATACGGCCACCATCTTAGTAGGAATACAAATATCAGAATGTATATCCTCAAATATAAACATGTTGTAAGCCTTTGTATAGTGTTAAAATGTATTTTTTCAATCCAGCATAAAGTAGAAAGCATTGTAGACATGACAAATGTTACGTTGCGCTCAATTCAGGGCACTATTATTCGTGCTTCGTCTAGGAACGTCCTATTATTGCCCAATATATATCACTGTTGTTGCAGTATAAGAGCATTAAATAATGCCAGTTTCAGTGTTGCCTTGCATTGTTGTTGCTCACAAACCAAATGTTATAACTTTAAAATATGAAGGCCTTTTCGTATGTTTTGTTGCCAGAGAAAATTGGAAGGGTTTGAACAGTTAAAATTTCCTCTAACCTCCCCATCCATCGCTGCATGATGAAGCAGTTTAACAATTGTTCACAACTGTCACTCAGGCAGGGGCGTCACTTGACCCAATACTGTACTGGGGCGCAAACAACGCGAGCGCGCGAAGCGCGCGAGCAAAAAATTTTTAGCACTAATTTATCATAAAAAAGCATAAATACTGCTTCAAATTATACAATCATGTCAGATTATCTTGTTGTCTGGATCTATGATTAACCAGCTGAAATGGACTGATGCATTTGGCCTACTTGAGCACTTTACTCTAGACCTCTAAACCTGGTACAAGCAAAAAAGGAATCACAATGAATCTTTATGAAATATTTATTGTAGCAAACATATGTAAATTGAGCATTTGCAACAGTACAGTAAAACAAGAAACTAAAGCACCCTTGTAACTGGGTTTTAAATTATTTCTATTTCAGTAAAGTGCTATTAAAGTGCTAATAGCCCGTGCTATTTCACATATAGTACACAAAACTAGAAAAAATATACACAAAACAATAAAGCCATATGGTAGTGCATTACTCAATAATCAGAGAATCATTTTTGAGAAGTAAGCTGTAACGTCACATTTTCATTTTTACAAAGCATTCAATCGGTGTCGGCTATAACAGTAGGCTATCTTTAAGTCTTTACCAAAACTGTATACTCTCCTTTGTTATCCTCAGTGTCTCATAACCAAAGTACCCGATGAGCCCGATTCTCTGTTCATACAGAACCCATGTTTTAACGTGAAATAGCTCATATATGCTCATCAAACATCAATAGCAATCTCCAGAAACTGAGTTTACAGTGCTAGGCTAACCACTATGAATCAACATTATGCCTATGATGAGCCAGTTAGCTATAAGGCAGCAGCTAACGTCTGCACGATGCTACTTCAATTTACAGCCTGAGCTAGCTGGCGAGACGGCAGCTGAAAGTTTAAGCAAAGTTGTGACATTTAAATTCCCATGGAAATGGCAACATATGGCAACACAGAGGAGAAAACAAACAATAAGGACAGGCAGTTTCCCAGCATTAACCTGAAGACAGGTGAACGAATGACGGCGAGAGCAGACAGCACTGACAGGCACCATTGTGTGTGTGACCTTCTGTTCCGAAGTTCTGAAGTGAGCACTAGCCAAATCACAGCCAAAGCCACGTGAATATTAAGTAGCCACATGCCATTTTGTACTATACGAAGTGAAGTGAATAAAGTAGCAATGAGTTACAGTTATCATATTAAGTAGTTGTGTGCCTATGCACTTTCTGTTACTGTAGATTCTCTTACTGTAGATTATGTGGACATGTAGGGCTCTAATTTCCTGGCGCAGCGCAGCTGGCGTAGCGAGGCGCAGCCCGCGCAGTGGTAATTTCGTACGGCGCAGCCCGCGTAGTGGTAATTTCGTGAGGTGCGCAGCCTTCGGTAGACGAAGGTGCGCCGAGATGGGTGTGGCGGCGTAGTAGGGGGAGGTGTCACATTTTCATCAAGACGCAGTGACAATTTCGTAGAAAAAGTCTCCGCTGGAGTTGCGCAGAAAACTCGCCAGCTCCAACCTGGTTTAATTTCCGTGCAGTGGTAATTTGGCTGACCGGCGCAGAGTGCGCACACGTCATCGAAATCTCACAGGCAGGTTTACAGAATGTCAGGCACATTTCAATGCAAGAAAAAATTACAGGAAGCACTATTTAATGTAACTATCTGAATAAGGACATAAATTATAGTATCTATATCGATTGTCCTGATGTCAGGCGGTTGCCACGCGTAATGGAAACTTGACCTGGCTTAATCAACGCAACTGAATCTGTGATGCAAACTAACGACTTCACATCTTTCTCAGCCAACCACAAACTGTATAATATATATATATATCGAATGCTTGCGTTCTATGCTCATTAAAGCCGCTTGCACACTGGACGCAAAACGAATTTTTCGCACGACTGATTACAGACAAAGTCAATGCAAAGGATTGTCGGACAGGGTTTTAATATAGCTCCGTGTCCGAGAGTCATAAAAGTTCTAGTTTTTCCGAGTATTCCAGGAATTATTAGACCTGCAAACTTGGCAATGTTTGTGTTCGGCCTTCACAAAATGCAAATTGATAGCTATCGACTTTTCTTGGTCTTTTTAGCCTATTCATCTGTTTTCTTCCGTTGAAGATAGACATCAGTATTTATTCGGTCTTTCTTTTGAAAATTAGTCAGATGGATCGAACAGATTCACGCTTTATTTCCACAGCAGAGATAATATAGTGCGTGAGCAAATCAATTCTATGACCACTGACAGAGTGAAGAAATCATCGCATACACGATCAAGACTGTCCGACACGAAATGCAAATTACTCCATGTCCAGCAGCCAGCAAAAAGTAAAAGTATTGATATGAGAACAGATTTATTACGAAATAAAGAATAAAAATATATCAGCAACAAACGTGATATCAAACAAAGATGACCCGCCAATAAATAAATCGCAGTGTTCATTGGATGCTCTGTTGTTAAAATGTTTCTTTTTATTCTTTATTTCATGATCAATCTGTTCTAATCGTCCTCTTTTTTTGGCTGTCAGACGCGGAGGCATTGTACATTGTCTCGCGGCAGTGTCGACTCACTTTATTGAGCAGAGCTTAAACAGAAACATTGATTGAAATTCTCGGTACTCATCTTGAAGAACTGAGCCCTCTTATCAAACATTCACGTTTAATGTCTGAAAGAGTCAGTAGATTTGAAGAAATTAAAAACAATAATAGACTGTCGGACACGACGATTTATTAAAGCCCTGTCAGACCTTTGGACACAAGACGCAATCTGTCGAGCGAAAAATTTGTTTCGCGTCCAGTGTGCAAGCGGCTTAATACTAGGCTACTATTATTGTCACTTATGTTTTATCGTCTTTAGTGGGGGAAAGGAATCCAGCCTGATTGCTATGATCTCGTACTGAGTTAAGATCACATATTGGAAATAAATGTGTAACGTATCTTGCTTTGTTGTATATGCATGTTAATCCCGAAATTTTAAGCAGCTTCAGATTGTAATAATAGGAACACGCTATCCATCGTTTCTCTTGCCAGTGAGCAATATTTGACTCGGCTGGGTCGCCTTCTATATTCTAACACATTAAAGGTGAGGTGAGGAGCTCATTTGACTGGTGAAGATTTGACTCGGCTGTGTTATACCCAAACACGCCTTCTTTGCCAACTTTCGCTGGAAGGAGGGGCAGAGGCGGGACAGAGGAGTACTTGCGCCAGGCTACGCCGGGCACGAAATTGCCACATACGCCTGGACACACCCCGTTGGCGCGGCGCACCCCCCATGCGCCTGGTCTACGAAATTAGAGCCCGTAGACTTAAAACGTGATTTTTTTTTTTTTTTTTCCCTTGGGGAAAATTATACTGGGGGACTGCAGACCAATACTAGGGCACGTTCCCTGGTAAAATATGTCTGGTTCTGCCAATGCACTCAAGTATTATTCACACCCAGACAATATAGATAATAGCAGATAATTCCTCCAGAACCAAAGGAAAAGGACCAAAAATCACTTGCGTTCAAAATGTTAAATATTGGGTATCAGGGAAAACATCATTTGTAGACTTTATTTTACCAAGCGCAGCACTATGCTGCAACATAATTTGTCTTTCTTGTGTAAGACATACTAAAGTTATGTCCGATCTAAGAAAATATTAGCAGTACGGGAATCAAAAGTTTAATCCTCGCCAAAATTGTTTGACAGTTGCGCCAAATGCCGATGGGATTGATAGCAGTACCAGTCTAATGGTTATATTTGAGCTAATCATATTGAGATGTTTTGAACCAAGAAACCTTTGTTGTAATTATTCACGACATTACAACTTCTCTGCTGTATTGCTTCCTGACATCTTAGAGTAGAGTGAGAATTTCTGACAGAAGGCAGATTACTCAGGCATTGAGCTGGGTTGTTTTGTTATTTTTTTCCACCAATAAATCTTTGAAGTACACTACAGGCTCGAAGTTTGGGGCCACCCTCAGATTTTAAAAAATAATAATAAATCACACATGAACTGTTCTTTCCTTATTTTTTGCACATGAAATTACTTCAGTGCATAAAATATAGGAAGCCAATAGGTTTTGGGTGAATTCCAGACCACAGACCACATTTTAAAGCTGTCTGTACTGATTGGTAACTGACCACAATGTTTTATAATTCAGTTCCAAAGCCTTTGTGTCGCACGATTTTGTGTCACTAGGACGTGAAAAATTTTACGTAACAGCAAGGCATGCTGTATAAATGCCTTCCCTAAAACCAAGGGGTCACATTGCACTTGGTGCAACATTAAAAATCAGAGGGTGGCCCCAAACCTTTGGCCTGTAGTGTTTATGGTAGAATAGTTATGCATAGAAAATGCTTAAAACACAAAACAAGTGAATTTGAACTATTCTAAGGCCACGCCTCCAGGCTTCCGACTCACCGGCCAATTAAGACCTGGACTGCATTCTGGACTGCAGCTCCGTAATCACTGCGTGCACCTGTTGTTCAATTCCACTGTGTGGTAGTGTTTTACTATTTAAGACCGAGCTTCGCACTTGGTAATTGTGAAGTCTCGTAAGCCAGAACCCTGTATTCACTCACTAGTCTTGTACAGATGTTGGTATTGTGTGATTGTCCAGGTGTATAATATAGTCTTGAAAAAGACTGTTTTTGACATCTGACATTTCGACAACCTGAGGGGAGGTTGTCGTAATGTCAGATGTGAACAACAGTTGATGGTTGATGACTGGGGGAAATGTGGAGACCTCCCTGCCCCTTTTGATGGATAATATTTTAACCAAGATATATCTTATGTTATGGCCCCAATTTGTTATGACATATAAGACAGCAAGGGATGACAGACACAATTTTAAAACTTAAACAGATTTAATTCAACAATGACTGACAACTAACCTGTACAATTTATACTACTGAACAAGATTGATATATAAAAGAAAAAAATATTCACAATCCCTTGAGATGGGGTTGCTTGGTGATGTCCTGGGACAGGGAAATGCTCCAACACAGGAAAAAATACACAAAAAACTTCACAGGTCTAGAAAATGGTGACAGGTATGGTCAAATGTATCCTTCTCCTTGCAAATTTCTCCTACTACTCTACTCTCTCAATTTTTCTCCTTGTATACTCTTTTCCAGCCCCCTCCCACCTTTTAGACTTTTTTTTCTCTGGGACTTTCCCCTCTCAGACATGCCCAGGACATGCCCAAAACCTAGCTCCAGAATGGCTTACCAAAAAAAGTCAATACTGCCATCTAAGTGGCTTCTTTTTTTTTCCACATTACACTTAACATTTCAGAAACACAAACTGATATAGCAATACTATGTCAATTTAGTGTACTTTTATTTATGTACCTGGAATGTACAATAAACTTGTGCTCAAAATTTCAATTATCATCCAAATTTGGAAACTAATCATCATGCAGTGAAATATGAAATTCATGTACTGTGTAAATACTTCCGGTCATTTGCCACTGAATGCAATTTGTGGGAGCTTCCTCACCAAAAATGATTTTGTTACAGCTAACAAATTCCTTTCCATGATTTTTTGCCTTCTAAAATCTATGGCTACTGAGTCCCAATTATTATCTGTTAGCACATACACTGCTGTGAAGAAGTATTTGCCCCCTTCCTGATTTCTTACTTTTTTGTATATTTTTCATGTTTCATGTTTCAGATCATCAAACAAATTTTAATATAAAAAAAGATAACCTGAGTAAATACAAAATGTAGTTTTCAAATGATGTTTTCATTTATTAAGGGAAAAAAGCTACCTACCTGGCCCTATGTGAAAAAGTAATTGCTCTCCACCTTTTAAATCATGAATTAACTGTGATTAACCACCTTTTTTAAGTTCAATTTTACCAGCCACACCCAGGCTTGATTACTTCCAGACCTGTTGAATCAAGAAATCACTTCATTTGAACCTGTTTGACAAAGTGAAGTAGGCTAAAAGATCTCAAAAAGCAACACGCCATGTCGCGAACTAAAGAAATTCAAGAACAGATGAGAAACAAAGAAATTGACATCTATCAGTCTGAAAAGGGTTGCAAAGCCATTTCTAAAGCTTTGGGACTCCAGTGAACCACTGTGGGAGCCATTATCCATAAATGGAGAAAACTCGAAACAGTGGCGAACCTTCCCAGGAGTGGCCGGCCTACCAAAATTACTCCAAGAGCGCGTCAACAACTCATCCAGGAAGTCACAAAAGAACCCAGAACACCATGTGAAGAACTGCACGCCTCACTTGCCTCAGTAAAATCAGCGTTCATAATTCAACAGTAAGAAAGAGACTGGGGAAAAATGGCACCCATGGGAGAGTTCCAAAGTGAAAATCACTGCTGGTCAAAAAGGATACAAAGTCTCATCGCACATTTGCCAAAATACATCTTGATGATCCCCAAGACTTTTGGGGAAATATTCTGTGGACAGAAGTTAAACTTTTTGGAAGGTGTGCCTCCCGTTACATCAGGCATAAAGCTAACACAGCATTTCATCAGAAGAACATCATACCAAAAATGAAACATGATGGTGGTAGTGTGATGGTTTGGGGCTGCTTTGCTGCTTCAGGACCTGGACGACTTGTCGTAACTGATGGAACTATGAATTCTGCTCTCTACCGGAAAGTCCTGAAAAAGAATGTCCAACCATCAGTTGGTGACCTCAAGCTCAAGCACACTTGGGTTATGCAGCAGGACAATGATCTGAAACACACTAGAAAGTCCTCCTCTGAATGGCTTTAAAAAAAAACAAAATGAAGAGTTTGGAGAGACTAAGTCGAAGTTCGGACTTAAATACGATTGAGATGCAGTGGCATGACCTTAAATAGGCTGTTCATGCTCAAAAACACTCCAATGTGGCTGAATTAAAACAATTCTGCAAAGAAGAGTGGGCTAAAATTTTTCCATGGTAATGTGAAAGACCCATTGCCAGTTATCGCAAACGTTTGACTGCAGCTGTTGTCGCCGAGGTTAGCACAACCAGTAATTAGGATTTAGGGGGCAATTACTTTTTCACACAGGGCCATGTAGGTTTGGATAGCTTTTTGCCCTTATTAAATGAAATCATCATTTAAAAATTGCATTTTGTATTTGCTCGGGTTGTCTTTGTCTGATATTAAAATTTCTTTGATGATCTGAAACATTTAACTGCGACAGATATGCAAAAAAAATAAGAAATCAGGAAGAGGGCAAATATTTTTTCACGGCACTGTAAATAAATATTGATGACAAGAAAAGAGTGGGTACTTCTCGATGGTGGCTCACTGGTTTAAAGCGGTGCTTTTCCGTTTCACTATTCTATGTCTATCTCTTAACTCCCATAAAATCTATTTTTCCTGTGGTTCCTGTTTCGGATTGTCTATCTAATGGCTCCACAAGGAATCAGACGCACTGGAGCAAGACAGAAAGTGCAGGATACCTGCATTCACACTTAAGCACATTAATGCACAGAAAAGTACCTTTGGGACACCTTATCAGTGTCTGTTCAAGACACAGAATAATCCAAGTATTACAATTTTTTACAAATGTTGTTTTAATCCAGACCACAATACAGACCATAAGAAAGGTTACATTCTCTAATCTTAATGCCATCAAGTTATATCAAATCTCTGTTCATATTTTTAGCTGAAGCAGATCCTGAAGACCTAAAAGCAGGGGGTGAAGGGGAAGTGTTATCGGTGAGAAAAAAATGCTCATATTGAAGAGAATTGTTGTATTTCAAATGGCTGTTTATAATGAATTACCGGCTGATTTCTGCAAGGTCCATGAATCAGTCAATGTACATATATTTGCTTTAAAAAATACATTTCCTGTTTCTGTCCAGACCCTACACAACAATGTTTTAATATTTTTACCAGTGATCAAATTTATCTGTGAATTTTTAAGTTAATCAATGTCTATATTATGGTTATTCAAACCACATTGCTTCTACCTGCTTTCTGACAGAAAATTTTAAATAATGGTCAGGTACTTGAATATTTGGACATTGACAAGATTTTTGCATAGAGCATATTAAAATTAAATGATGAGTTGAAAGTGCAGACTTAATCTCAGGGTATTTACATCCAAATTGGGGGAAATTTGTAAGAATTACAGCACTTTTTATATGTACCCCTCCCCTACTTTATTAAAGGATCAAAAGTAATCGGACAATTCGCTGCCCAGCTGTTATATGGTCAGGTGTGTGTTATTCCCTCAAAATTATTTACTAGTAAGCAAATAAATCTACATTTTACTACAAGAGTGGGATTTGCCTTTGTAGTCTGTCACTTTAAAATCTCATTATGGAAGTCCAGAGAGCTGTCACTGGCAGGGAAGCAAGCTGTCAAAAGCTGAAAAATTACAGCAAACCCATCAGAGTAATAACAATAAAGTTAGACGTGGCCAAAGTATTTAGTATATTCTTAACTAGGCTTATGCCATCAGAGGCGAGGGCTTGGGGTATATCCACAAATGCCCCCAATCCTCCAATTCCCCAATCCTTGAATAGACCTTGAATAGACTTTCATTTGAACTTAATTTCAGGTCAATCTGTCAAGTGGTTCTTAAGATATGGCCAAAATGGTAATTTTCCATCACAAAGCGCCACCTGGTGGCAAAATATTGAACCATACAGGTATGATGTCATCATGTGACACCTTGTGAGGTCATGACCTTGCAGTTGCACATAGTTTCATGTCAATTGGAGAAACAGTTCCAAAAATATAGCAAAAATGGTGAATTTTATGTGACAAAGCTCCACCTCGTGTCAAAATTTAGAACAGGTATAATGTCATCGTGGGACACATCCTCAGGTCATGACCTTTCATTTGCACTTGATTTGAGGTCAATCGAACAAATATTTCCAGAGATATGATAAAAACAGTGATTTTTTTCAGTTTTTGGCCCCTGGTGGCCAATCTAGAAATAGTAAATTGTCCAAAATCGAATCAGCTCTTCTGCTTTATGATACTTATATGCAAAACTTGGAATTTCTAATTGAAATAGTACTGCAGTTATCGCATTAATAGTGAAATCAGTTTTTGGCCCCTGGTGGCCAATCTAGACATCGTAAATTGTCCAAAATCAAATCTGTTCTTCCTCTTTATTATACTTACTTATGTGCAAAATTTGGAATTTGTAATTGAAACATTACTGAAGTTATCGCGTTAACAGTGCGGCTGCGGCGGCGGCAGTCGGACCAAAGACATAATATTCCCCGGAACGCCATTCGGGGATATAAATAGAAATACATACAAGGCCCTGTAATCTAAGATTATCATTAGTGGTCAATGACAGAAAAAATCTGTCTTTGATGAAGAAAAACTCAGTTGCCCACAGGAAGTTAGACAAATTTGAGTCAGAAAACAAGACAAAACTTGACCAAAGTAAATAACACAGTACACAGGGATTACTTCAAAATGTAACCCATTGGTAAGCCTCAAAAACAGGAAGTTTTTCCCCCCAAAAAATAATCATGGCATGACTATGGAAGACATGCAATATCTCAATATCTATTAATGTCTATGAGTTGGAAATTTCATGCAGTTATGGACTGCAGATGATTTACAAAAATGTAACCATGTGTGAAAGATGCCAATTTTATATAAGATGCTAGTTGACTGAGTTCAATTACTTTTGAGCCCCTAATATTGGAGGATTATGTATAAAAACAGGCTGTAATTGTATCTCCCCGACGACGATAGTCGGAAGATACTATGGTTTAGTTCCAGGGCGACCGCTACCATAGAGATTTTTTGTTCCTGGCTCTGGAAGCCACAATTATGACAGGAATGTTTTCAGATTTTACACAGGCAAAGATATATATATGAAAATGCTCAAGACCGATTTTCGTCAATTTCGGACTTCCAATATGGCTGCTGGTGGCCATTTTGTCCGAAATTTTTTATGTTCCGGGCTCTGGAAGCCATAATTATTACAGGAATGTTTTCAAAGTTTACACAGGCAACGATATATATGAGACAAGGCTCAATAAGAATTTTCGTCAATTTTGGATGTCCAATATGGCTGTCGGCGGCCATTTTGTCCAAAATTTTTTATGTTCCGGGCTTGGAAGCCACAATTATTACAGGAATGTTTTCAGATTTTACACAGGCAAAGATATATAGATATGACAATGCTCAAAACCGATTTTTGTCAATTTCGGACGTCCAGTTTAGCAGCCGGTGGCCATTTTGCCCAAAATTTTTAATGTTCTGGGCTCTGGAAGCTACAATTTTCATAGGAATGTTTTCAAATTTTACACAGGCGAAGATGTATATGAGACAATTCTGTAGACTGATTTTCGTCAATTTTGGACGTCCAATATGGCTGCTGGTGGCCATTTTGTTCAAAATTTGGGGATCGGGAAGATACATGATTCAGTCCCTGTGGCAACTGAGTTATCTAGTTCCTATATGGTTCATGCAATATTTTTAGCAAAACCCTTAATTTAAAGCTGAAAGCATATACTTCAAGAACACTTTAATCGTTTAATTTTAAATTCATTGCAAAAGAGTTAAAATGTGGAAAATTGTGTCATTGTCACTGTCCAAATACTTAGGGACCTGACTATGTATTTATCTTTACAATAAAGCTAAAATAATCATGCAAATACTTATTTTTGCCATGCTGTCTTTTTTTTCTGTGCCTCACAGGGCAACAAAAGAACTGAGCAAAAAAGACAGGAACAGCATTTGATCGGGGCTCTAGAATCATCTATCGATATATCTCCAGTGACCAAATGTAGGTGGCAGTTTTTTTTTTTTTCAACTCATCTGTTGTGTATGATACAAATAACGAAAATACTTTCTACCTCTTGCTTTGTGAACCCAGTGCTCCTTGGATACTCCACTGCGGCAAGCAGCGAATCCGTAGCTTTAAAGGGTTCACTGGGGAAGGAAAACAGAGGTATGTTCGTGTCAGTGAACAATACAGTACTAACAAGTAAAAATGTCAATAGCAGAATTGTGGAAATCTGCACCTCCCTATTGATTATATCAAACTTTATACTGTCAAATATATTAGAGTTTGATAAGTTGATGAGACTTTTAAAGCCTTTTTTACCACACATTCCTGTAAAGACCATAAGTAGTTACTGGGAAAATTACTTTGACATTACCTTTATATTTTGCTTCAATTCTTATTAATGCTCACATCTATCATTTTTGTTTCGGGCGGTGTTAGACAATTCCGGGGCTAATATCCTCCCTTTATTGACAACAATTAGTCCTGGCTAATTCTGGATGGTTTTCCTTTATTAACATGTTCTCCAATTCAAGAATTATCAAGTGGCAATTGAAGGCACGGCTTCTCTCCCCCATGCGATCTAAAAGCATCAAAATAATGGGCTACATTCAGTACAGAAAAATAATTTAATTATGATTAGGTCTATGCACCGGCACTCGGCGAAGGTATTTCAGCACTCTTCAGCGAATGAAGGTCATTTTGGTGACTAGTACATGGTTTTGTCCGTGTACATTTTCTCATCAGACAGCTGCCTATTTTTAACAGCGAGTTGCCTCACTGTTCTGCAAAAACAGGTGTACGTACCTGCCGCCGAAATTACCTTAATTCGCTGCAGAGTTCAGTAATGCCGTCGCTGAGTGCCAGTGTCAGAGTACTAAAACAGAGAATCTTTTTGAAAATAAAACACAACACTTTCTAATGAGAATGAACAGCAAATATATTTATACCAGTATGCTATAATGCACACATCGTTCAAGCTATATGAAGCATCCAAGAGCCAGTTAATATTCAAATCACCAAGTAAAATGTTTTAAGAGTTTTTATGAACAGACTAAGTTCACTAAATTATCAATTGCGTTGGAAAATTAAGAAAATCATGTGGCGTTAATAGTTAACTTGCACAAGTAAGTGATTCTCTACTCCGCTCAAGTGATGGAGAGAGGTACAGCTTGAGCCAAGGAGAGTGAAGGTGTCTTATACCCATGGCCATCAATCACAAGCCGGATACCACTCTCCATCCAATTGCACACTAACTTAACCAAAGTTGATAGTGAGTCGCTGACTAGCTATCTTGAGTGAAGTTTACAGTTAACTCCACGTTATTTAATTTGTTTTCATAAACCAAACACTACTAAAGAGCAAGGGATAGCATTAGGTAGCAACAATACCTATAGCTGGAGCTAGCTACCGAAAGGACATACATTTTTGCACTGTAAAGAAAATCAGACAGTACAATTAGTAGCCTATATTATGATTGATTCCGTTTGTCATTATATTCGCTAGCTAGATTCCCTATACTTGCAATTGAAATAATGACCAAAGGGACTTCAATAATGACAGTAGCCTGACTTACCCCAAGTAAGTAAGTAAGTAAGTAAAACTTTATTTGTGTGTAAAGTAAAACCCTATGTTTACACATGGTCACAGAAATAGGCAGGAGATTAAAATAAATATACACACATAATAATACAACCCCAATCCCGAAAGAGTTGGGAT
Source organism: Gymnothorax reevesii (assembly GCA_029721435.1). Classification (NCBI taxonomy): domain Eukaryota; kingdom Metazoa; phylum Chordata; class Actinopteri; order Anguilliformes; family Muraenidae; genus Gymnothorax; species Gymnothorax reevesii. Next base: position 18,010,632 of record CM056580.1, on the reverse strand, counting down.
ACTCTGTAAAATGTACTTAAAAACAGAATGTAATGATTTAAAAGTCTCATAAACTGACATTTTATTCACAAAAGAACATAGAAAACAAATCAGATTGCTGTCGTTTCGGTGATATTCCCTTTTGTTGTCCACTGAAAGTATTTGGCTAGTTAACCTCCGCCGAGGAGGTATATGTTTTCGGTGCCGTTTGTTACCTTCGCCAGCGACTTCGCTGACGAAGGTAATGTTTTGATCCCCGTGTATTTATTTACCTTCGCCAGTGACTTCGCTGACGAAGGTAATGTTTTGATCCCCGTGTATTTATTTGTTTGTGTGTCTGTCTGTCTGTGTGTATGTATGTGTATCGAATAACTCAAAAAGTACCAAACGGAATTTCATAAAATTTGGTGGGTTGATTTGGCATGACCTGAGGATCGATCGATTAGATTTTGGGAGTGATCGGGTCAAAGGTCAAGGTCAAGGCCACGAAAAGGTCAAAACCGACTTTCGGCCATATCTCGGTCAATTTTTATCCGATCGGCATGAAACCAACGCCAGTGGCGCGGGATTCAGTGGCGTCGGCGAAGGTATGCGCTCTACCGAGTGCCCGTTCTAGTTTGTTTGTGTGTCTGTCTGTGTGTATGTATGTGTATCGAATAACTCAAAAAGTACCAAACGGAATTTCATAAAATTTGGTGGGTTGATTTGGCATGACCTGAGGATCAATCGATTAGATTTTGGGAGTGATCGGGTCAAAGGTCAAGGTCAAGGCCACGAAAAGGTCAAAACCGACTTTCGGCCATATCTCGGTCAATTTTTATCCGATCGGCATGAAACCAACGCCAGTGGCGAGGGATTCAGTGGCGTTGGCGAAGGTATGCGCTCTACCCAAAATCTAATCGATTGATCCTCAGGTCATGCCAAATCAACCCACCAAATTTTATGAAATTCCGTTTGGTACTTTTTGAGTTATTCGATACACATACATACACACAGACAGACACACAAACAAACTAGAACGGGCACTCGGTAGAGCGCATACCTTCGCCGACGCCACTGAATCCCGCGCCACTGGCGTTGGTTTCATGCCGATCGGATAAAAATTGACCGAGATATGGCCGAAAGTCGGTTTTGACCTTTTCGTGGCCTTGACCTTGACCTTTGACCCGATCACTCCCAAAATCTAATCGATTGATCCTCAGGTCATGCCAAATCAACCCACCAAATTTTATGTAATTCCGTTTGGTACTTTTTGAGTTATTCGATACACATACAGACAGACACACAAACAAATAAATACACGGGGATCAAAACATTACCTTCGTCAGCGAAGTCGCTGGCGAAGGTAATAAATAAATGTTTTCTTAATATCACAGTCATCTATGTACATATGGTAAATAACAAGATGTTAAAATTTGATTTTCTGCAGTGCCCCCAGCAGCCCAGAATCTATTGCTTGTGATGGAATCCAGGCCTTTCCTGTTACCCTCTCTTGATGCTGTTTGGACTCCAACTGGACTGGGTGACAGTTTGAAGAATTTAGAAGAATTTGTGCTTGAAACAGAAAAGGCCCTTGTCACCGAGGCATTTTATGTTCCACAACAGACACAAATCAAGGCGTCTCAGAGCAGCTTGGATGCGGTAATGCCAACACTGGCGGCCAACACAGAAACATCTACAACACAATTGGTTACTGGATCTCAGTTTTTGTCCCCAGACCACTACTTCTCACCTTCTAATTTCCATTTATCACCATCTGATAACAATGAATTCTACCCTCATACGCATTACTCAGCATCTGGCGAGACACCAACTTTCATCTATCAGTCTCAAGCACTCTTTCCTGAACCTCAATCCCAGCCTCCGGATTGCCACTCCCAACCTCCCAGCCATCATTCTCAACTCCATAGTGTTTCAATTTCAGGGGGAGACTGGGTCCCAATTTCAACTGCCGATGAACAGAATAAGAGCCAACCGACTTTCCCTGCTAGAAACAATGAATTACATCCAACGAACTGCCCCAAATCAAACATGTCACAGCCTCTCCTGACCAACAGCGATGGCACCAAAAGGTCAGTCACAATACAATGAGAAAAACAGGATACATTATTTTTTTGTTCAGTGATTTCCTTTATTTGAAAACATAAAAGGAATCGATGAAATTTGAGGGAAAATGTACCTGAGTCAAAGATATAGCTCGCCATCTTGGATTTTGGCCCGTTAAATTCAATTATTATGTCATCAAATTAGCATAAATTATTTCTACTTAAAAAAGCTTACATTAAATTACGTAAGATATCGTAAATATTATGGAATATGTATTTTTTAAAAAGAAAATCTGGAAACTACTTTGATGAAACCGAAATCGGCGATTCTTTTTTCAGACATACCTGTCAGACATCTTTGCCGTGGAAATGGCGAAGATGGTGGACTTGACTTACTGGTATAAAATTGTTCCCAGACAAGTTTTAGGAAAAGTCACCAAGTTTGGTGGTCCTAGCTCAGAAATTATACGACGTGAAAATTGGTGCAGGCATAAAAAGGAGGCCCCTCCGGTCTAGATCGGGTTAACAAAGGATTTCCCAGCCCATGTTGTTATGTATGTCCATTGCAGTACCAAGACAGTTCTTAAGGCAGTTACATCTGAGGATAGCTAAATATTAGTATTTCCAAATGGTTTTTTGCCTTTCCAAATTCTATCCATCTTTTAATTGTGTTGGGTACTGTAGAGGGTAAAATGCCCCAATTTCTGCCCATTGTCTTTGTGGCCCAGTGTTTTCAAAGTCAAGAAATCCAAGCTTGCGCATCTGTATAGTAAAACTGGTAAGAATCACTCATCTCTGTTTTTGAGAGCGGCTTTTTGGAGGCTCCTTTCATACTGTAACAGGATTAGTCCAACTGCTAAATATCCTGTTTCACATATATTTATTTTTTATTATTGTCAAATCATTAGTAGTATTGCCCTGGCCCAACCTTTTTGGAGTCTGTTGCAGTAATCAGATTTGAAATAACCAGTAATTTTAAATAAACAATTGAGTTCTCATGTTAGAGCATCAAATGAGCCCCTCAGAACAAGAATGGTCCAACAGCACATTTCATGCTAAGTTTGACACAGACCATCGGAGATAAGGTTCAGATCTTTTGAACGCAAGACTGAATTAATGAAGATCTAGCCCAAAGTGTGTGTAAAAGCAGGTCTCTAGGTATCAACACTTCCAGAAAGCCAGAGCAAGGCAGTGTAAGCGTGGTCTAACTCATTTATCCGATACGGCAGCGTCCATGGAACAAGCATGCTGTAGTCAGAAAATCACTCCATACTTTGAAATTGTGAAGATGAGAGAAGATTCATCAAGTACGAGTTTATCGAGTTTTGTGGAATATTATATAATCTTGCCATTTTGTGATATTTCTTTGTGGGACTTTTCTGTTTCAGTGAGCTAGTGAAAATTAGTATGGCCCATTGTTGTTCGAGTTTGGAATTACAGTTTCATTTGAAGATCTGGATTACACCGTTTTATCATTCATATGGCATACGTATATAGCTGTCAAGTTGCTAGTAGTGTAGGTTGTTAAAGGACCAGTGTGTAAAATGGGGGGGAAACAGTGACATCCAGCATTCAGATTCTAGACTGCAGCGCTCACTTACTCACTCACGCCCACCCCTCCCATTGGAAAAAAGACGGTGGCCTCCGAGGACCAAAACACTTTTGAGGAAATGGCGTCTTCCTCGACTGGGATTTATACAAATAATGCGTTCTCTAGCTGAGTGGATTGTCCGTTATATCTATGGTTCGGGCTGCAGAACCAACATGGCGGTACAAGATGGCGACATCCACTAAAGCAAGGCCCTTGCTATATGTATGCATCAACGCATAATTATAAGGCTACGAAAACCAAACATATTTTATTTTATAGTGATTATACACCTATATAAACATATTCATGGGTAGTATATTCAGATTTTGCCAATAAACCATGCCAAATATTACACACTGGTCCTTTAATTGTATATAAAATTGTGAAATGCATTTGATTTTCTCTTTTTTAAAAACATAAAAACTATTAATTTTCTTATTCTGCCTTTATAGACCAATGCACTGATGGTGTCCAATTCTCACTTTTGATACCTCAGAAAAATGTATCACAAAGTATTTGTCAATACTAGTGTGACTTTGGCAAGCTTTGGCAAGTTTTTCCTCATAGATAAGAAGTTTTCCAGTGATTTTTAAAAGGTTCGTCTATAAATTTTCCTGTCTTGCAATAAGAATTACAATCACAAAGACTCTGGAAGGAAAAGAGAAAAGGTTTATTAACAATGAAATGAATTCTATATTATCTTTGATGATGACTCCATCCTCGAGGACCCTTCAGGGTGGTGGAGTGCAGATCTGCTGGCGTAGCAGGCAGAGGCGAAGTCAGCCCCAGCTTGGAAGGAAGGGTCATCTGTTCAGCAGGGCAATGGGTTTGATGCTGAAGAGGGCAGAGCCAGAAGTTGGTGGTGGTGGGTGATGCAAAATCTCTGCAAACAGCAGAAGGAAACATGTTATGGGCCTTCAAATAAAAGACCTATTGTTGTGATTGGGTGAATGAAATTGCCGGGGCATTCCTAAGACTTGTGACTGAACGTTCGGTTACACCTTCATTTAGAAGATTAGACATCAATCAGCTGATTTTCAGTATTCTATATCTTTCAGAAAAATATATGTGCACTACAAAATACCATGAATTTCAAAAATAAATGAAGAAATTCTATAAATAAGACACTTAAAATGAAAACCTCTTTCTGCAGAGTTAAAACAGAATCAAAGCAATAATATGCCTTCATAAATAATGTAATATATTTCAAGCTGATTTATTCATGCATGTTTAACTTAAGTGCAGTCATCTTCAAAAGACACAAACTGTAGTTAGACCACTCCTGTTCTGAAATGCTCAAATAGTTGTTTTTCAATGGGAGGTGAATAATCCTTTCAAATCACTTTTTTCAGTGTGTACAAGCCAGTATGTAAAAAAACGGTAAACCACAAGGACAATTCTGGCTGTGTGCTGAGAAATTTGGCTATTGCACCATGTCATCAAGTATCATTGACGTACAGATGCATTTACAACATGAAAAAGGGGTTTCCTCATTCATTCAAAATAGCTGTCTGTGCTGTTGTCTGGGCATGTAAAGTGCAGATATAGTCAGCAAGAATGCAATGCAAATATAGAAAGACAGTCACTCAGCTGCTTAATCTATGTAATTGAGTCAATCCATTATTTGATAGCTAATCAACAAACTAAATTGCAATAGGCTGAGCATTGTTGTGTTTCAAAAGGCAAGGATTCTGCCCACCCTAACTTGCTACTGGGGGCATCCCACTCCTTCTAATTTGCATGGAAAAATGCCCCCTGAAATGGAACTGTACCTGATCAAAAAAATGCCTAGGGGTAATTCCGAGCCAAATCACCAGATTTCAGAGTAAGTTCCTGACTGACCATCTCAGATTTTATTCATATTTTTTTTTGTTTTAATGTCCTTGTTACTAATAACTGCTATGCAAAATTTTGGGGCAATATCTCCACTAGTTTTGCAGATATTAAGCCTTCAAAAAGGGGGCGTGGCCCCATATGTAGCATAAAAAGAGAGTACTAAAATCAAACATAAATAGTTTAGTGGCTAATAACTTTTGAACTGTTCACACTAAATGGTTCAAATTTTCACACATGATTTTTTGATTTAATTAGGCTCTGTACCCAGAAGGAACGCTTTGTATGTGACATATTTGCAGATTATGGCATGCCAAATATGGCCTCATGGAATGTGCATTTGTCCATAGAAAAACCTTCTCTATTCAACAGCTTGAATAAAAGTTTTCTTCACAGCACCAATATCATATTTGGTAAATACATCAATTAGACTTTGCTCTTTTCACTGATCTAATTTGTTTTCTGGTAGACCTTGTCAGATTTTTGCCATAACCAATTCAAAGTATAGACATAACAAGCTTTTTGTTACAGATATAACATGTTTTGGTGATAGAACGATAACATGTCTCATATTAAAAAGAATCAGACATCTGGTGCCATTAATTCTGGAGATATAGAAAGCCAATAGTGCTACCATGGATGAACGCGCATTCCAGGAGGCCATATTTGGCATGCCATAAATCTGCAAATGTCACATACTAAGCTCTCCTTCTGTGTACAGAGCCATATTATATCAAAGAATCGTGTAAAAATATGAACCATTTGGTATGAACAGTTCAAAAGTTATTAGCTATCAGACTATGGATGTTTGATTGGAGTACTTGTTTTTATGCTAAATATGGGGCCACGCTCCTTTTTTGTTGGCTGAATATCTCCAAAACTAGTGGAGATATTGGCCTAACATTTTGCACTTGTTATTAGTAACAAGGGCATCAAAACAAAAAGTTATGAAGCAAATCTGAGATGGTCAGTCGAGAGCCTTCTGGTAATTTGGCACGGAATTACCTTTACATTCAATAGCCGTTCATAGTTTTCACACTAGGCTGTACTCGTAAACATGCCCATGTGCCAATGTCACATTGAAAATAAAGTTCAAAAAACCAGCTAATCAGTTTTTATTGGAAGTACAACTGCATTACAATGAGTAAACAAATCCCTTTTTTCTTACAGTGAACGGCCAAAGTCATGGTTAGCTGCACTGGAAAAACACGACATTCCAATTGTGGTGGGAGTGGGTGTGTCCCTTATCTTCATTTTCATCACCATGGCATTCTACTCTCTAGTTCAGAAAAATGAGCCAGCACCCACTGGCCGACCAGGTGAGTTAGAGTCTACTTGCCCAGAAAAGCTCTTGTCTCAGGTTTCATTATCTTCCCTGAGCCGTGTAAATGCAAATACAAAAGCACAGGAGCACCTCTAGTTGATTGACCCAAGTATTTCTTTACACAGCACAGAGAACCTTGCGTGGACACAGTGGCCATCCTCAGACAAGAAGGACATATGAAAACAGGTTTTTATTATTATTATTATTATTATTATTATTATTATTATCATCCATTCATTATTTATGTTACTTCTTCTTTGATTGGGTCATGGGGGAGCCAGAGCCTATCACAGCTGGGCAAAAGGCAGGGATACACCCTGGACAGCTTGCCAGTCTATCACAAAGTCCAAACACAATTTACACATTCACTCATCCACACATACGGGCAATTCAGAGTGTCCAGTTAGTCTTAACATGCATGTCTTTGGACTGTGGTAGGAAACCCACTCAAATGGGAGAACATACAAACTCCGCACAGAAAGGCCCCAGACCAGATTTGACCCCATGACCTTCTTGCTTTGAGGCAGCAGTGCTACCCACTGCATCATCACGCCATCCCATTATTTTCTCATGATTATTATTGCACATATTCTATTATTTTTATTTCTCTTCCATCCAAATCTATTTTATATCAAGATTAATTAAATGTTTTACCATGTTCTGACAGGGGTCAGACCCTGGGCTCAGTTGCATACACAGAATCAGTTCTACAGGTTTATCAATGGACTTTCTCAGGGTAAAACTATCCGGTTCAGAGCCAAACAGAATGCAGGCAGCATAGACAGAACAATCCAAATTGTGGTCAGGGTACAGTCTGCCGGGCTTTCAAACAGAGGCGAAAGAATTAGGTGATTAAAATGGCAATCAGAAATAATTAATATTAGTTATTAGCAATTACTTTTTCACACAGGGCCAGGTAGGTTGGGATAGCTTTTTTCCCAAAATAAATGCAATCATCGTTTAAAAACTGCATTTTGTATTTCCTCAGGTTATCTTTGTTTAATATTAAAATTTGTTTGATGGTCTGAAACATTTTAGAGTGACAAGTATGCAAAAAAAAAGAAATCAGGAAGGGGGCAAATACTTTTTCACAGCATTGAACAGTATAGCCTACATATGCAACATTGCTGAAGTCTTATTCAGGGAGCCATTTGCTATAACTTTATGCAATGTGGCACTCTAAAAGATACAATGATAAAATTTAAAGAGTGATATTTAATAGGTAATTTGAGATTTTCCCAAAGTAGAACAGATCGACTTTTTGAACAGTAAAAGAGGAACAGGCATGACCTAACATGACATGATATTGCTAATTTGTAAAATCATGGAATTGAAAAATGGTGTCACTGAATGCATCCTCTCTCATTCAGGGCATTTGAAAGTGATGCAGTTGCTGTAACAGAGCAAAACACAAGTACAGGATCAACAGTCCTCTTACCGTCATCCAACTCTGTAACCATGATGATGGAGCCATCCTCTGAAATTCTACCCAAAATCAGTGAGTTGACCGAGGACCACACAACAGCAGCTGATCCAGACCCTGAATCAAAAAAACATCCACAGGTTAGTTCTCTAGGGGGGATGCAGTCACACCTTAACTCTATTTCTTTTTGTCTTAATATACCTGTTTTTAATATTTGTCAATATTAATCAGATGTGGCCAGTTTTCCTTTTTTTATTGCGAGACTAAACAAAACTTTGACAAGAGCAATAGACAGGAACAGAGAGTACAGGCCAGTCAACAGTTTGTAGGGTTGCACCTCGGAGTAGATGGGAGAATGTTCGTAGTCTGAGTATTATGTGTGTGCACAAACGAATAGGAAGGATAGGGGAACAGATTGCAATCTATTCTTTCGTGCTCGTCCATTGACTTACTGTGAGTTTCAAGACGGAGGGCGACTGGAAACTACATTGAGGTATTGTTTGCATAAATAGTCTTTTTTAATAAACTACTCGTGCATTTTCAAAGTTTTAAATGTCAGAGACCTCTGAATTCTACCGATGAAGTGTGGAGCTACTTTAAGGCTTGTTAAAAACGAAAAAAATGGCGATTTCTTTGCATGGCAACGCGATGCCCGATTCACAACCATTGTTAGCCTCCTTTGGAGCTTCGGCTAAAAATCCATTTATTTTGAAAAGTTGCATGTGTACGGAGGTGGGGTATTCGACAAAAGTTAGTACTCATTATCATGTTTCAATACACCCCAAATCAATTTGACACTGGAATTCTCCTTTAAGTTTCGATTTTAACCCCTTTATGCAGATGTAGACGCTCGCGTCTATAGACCTGCAAATTTAAGCACTTAGTTACGGTACTTGACCATGAGATGGCACCCCCGGATCAGCTATTGAATTTTCCCAAGCAGGCAGAGCTGAAGTGCGATTTAGAGTATGAAGAACTTCCCTCCAATCCCTGTTATTCAGGAGTTGCATGAATTAAACTCCTCAGCTAAGCTTGATGTGCAAACTGGTCAATATCCTTGCCCATAGTATCAATCCAGTGGTTTCAAAAAATTATCACTTGCGACAGAAAAAAACTTAGTACTCTGTAGCAACCATTTTAGCTACAGTGAGCCAACAGTATTCCAATTAGTGGTTAAAAAAATACATTTTGTGAAGCAAAAAATCCGACATTGTATTGATTCTCTCACATTCTACTGTCAAATACAGTCATCACACACAACATATGCGTAGTTCCCTCCCATGGATTAACGCGTAGCCTATATTCCTCCATTGACAAATTCAGCGCTCCTTTCTATCCACCCAAGTACTGGTGTCAATAGCCAGTCACTCAATTATATACTCAGATTCATCTGCGTAACTCTACAGTTATAGTTCACGCCCTCGTGAAGCTTCCCAGTAACGATGTATTGATTGACTCATTTCTTATCTAATTCCCGAGTGTTTAAACTTTCCTCAATAACTGAAATACATTGATCGGACAATAAGAATAGGATACAAAGCTAAGCGTAAAAGTAAGGTCGGTTATATTCTTCGAATGTTGGCCACGGTTGCGCAGCTGAAAATGATGCGATATCAAAGAAACAAAGGCACTCGAAACCGGCCTGAAGAGTTCAGTTTCAGTTACGAGATAAATGTTGTGCAGACGCGGTCAATGGGAATTATTCTGAATGAAACAATACTGGAGGGTTCCTTCTACCTGATACATCTATCTCTGGAGGAGGGCATCAATGAAGGAAACAGCTTATACTTCTACTCTGTTTGCATTTTGCTCTAATGCGGCTTTTTGCTGTAGAATTTATACTGCGTTTAAAGACATCAAATTCCGAGGTTTTCGTTTCTCCAAACGCATGCACATCGATAGATCACTCGGTACGTTCATTACACCATTCTGTTGAATATGGAGGCATATGTTGTTTTATTTTTTCCTGAACGTGAAATTTCTGTTCTGTTAAAATAAGGTATATTTCAGAATTCAGATATTACTGAGTTAGTGAGTTTTTACCCTTATAAGGTGTAAGGTTATGAGCTTGGATGTGAGAGCGGTTAGCTTATCATTGCACCGCGAATGTTATAGCTGTTTAATCAGCACTTTATTTAATGCTTGGGGGACTTTGAAGAAAGAAAAAAAAAATGGACAATATTGTTAACTTTATTATGGAGAAAAGGCATGTTTTGTGTTTGGAGAGGTTACTGGTGACCAATGATGTTCAACTGCACTGATATTGATAAATTCATCCTAACCTCAACTAGAAAATCATTAGTTCATGCTAAATTTCAAGCCCCAAAAGTTAATTTGTGTTAAATATATGATTAATGTATGATTTGACAGTGAACCTTTTTGATGGATCTCAGACTTTGGGGAGACACCTGGATAGCTGTCTAATTTGGCTCATAGCAAGCGGGTTATCTAGAATATAATGTTCAAGATGAATTGTACTGGTCAAGAAGTTTATGATCCCAGAAATGTATAGTTTTAAGCCTCAGCAGTTTTTTTTTTTTGTTTTTTTTTTGCCAATTCAAAGTTGAATTTTCATGAAGATTTGTTATGTTTGCAGCCCCTTTTCTCCACCAAAATCATAAAAATAAACTGAAATACGAGGATAGTCTAAATGTTTCAAGTGTTTAGACTCAATTGAGCGAAAGTTTTTCTGCCTGTAAAGCTGCAATCTTGAATTATAAAGCCTTAAATCAGGTAACACCTAAATAGCCAGATTTGGCTTCTGCGCAAAGGGGTTCATTTTGGTATCATTAATGAGTGATAAACCAAGGAGGAGACTGCAACTGATACAATTAAAATTCAGTAAGAGAGTAAATCATCAACAAATCATTCAAGAACTGAAAAAAAGATGGCCTATATTTTCCATCCCATCTTATTGACTAATGGCACTTCCATTGGTACTGACAATATCACACCTACCTTTGCTCATCCCAATGCCTAGGACCATTGTGCAGGATTGGAAAGTGGAGAATGCCAAGATGCCCACAACTCCGAACCCTGGGGCATACAGGCCAGCCAGGAAGAAGGGATTCACACATTCCTGACTCTACAGACGACAGAACCCTGTGGCACGCCCAACCACCACAGCGTCAGCATCTCCCATCGCTCTGCACCATTTCTGCTTTCTCACTGCGTTTCCTTGGGGGTCACCACAGTGGCAGTGGATGTGCACTACTATCCATCCAGCTCAGATTCTTCCGCTTTCATGCCCTCTACCGCTCAGGTCAACAAGGGCTCTCAACTGCCTCAGAGCCAAGAATACGATCAGACAGTTCCCAAACTTCATTATGGTGAGTTTCACGGAGGACGCATTCATGGACAGTGCCATGAGAAAGCAGATTCCCCCTCTTGATTTTCTCAATTTTTGTGCATTTGTTACACAAAATGGTTTCAGATTTTCAAACACACACATTGTAAGTCAGGGGAAAAGTTATTAACCCTTAACATAACATAACATTACATAACATAACATGAATGGCAAGAACAGGCCGTTCAGCCCAACTAAGCTCGCCAGTTTCTTTATTTATTATTGGGAATAAATCCCTTCAGATACTGAAAGACTCAATGGTATCTTGAGTCTAAAGGTCTCCGCCTTGGGGGTTTTCAAGAGCAGGCTTGACTTAAAGCTAGATATGCATATACCTTGCATATACTTCATTCCTTATGAACACATAGTAACCTTGGGGTCATTTTTGACACTGCCAAAAATGTACCAAATAGTTGGTCTTCATAAAAAAAGGTGAACCACATATTTACCTGGCCACAGTGGTGGGCGCAGCCAACTGAAAAGTTAGCTTTGATTACTGCTAATCCGCCATTTCAAAAGTTAACTTTGAGAATGCTAAACCACAAAAAAAAAAAAAAATTTAAAATAAAAAATTGATAACCACCAGCTGTAAACTTCCATTCTATGAATTTAGCTTTGCTTTGGTTTTTTGGCTTTCAATCCCTTAAAAACATATCTAGAATTCTGAAATTTTAAGATGTCCTCGCTTTTACATAGAGCTTTCCAAACAGGTATAGCATGTCAAGATCAGATGATGTACATAAGCAATTAAATGAACAAATGAAATTAAACATTAGTTTACATTCAACAGTCAGTTTATTTACTGCACAAAAAGTACCACATGATTGGTTTTGTTTGTCCGCAGCACATGGATACTTAAAGGGCATGTAAATCCTGTTTCATAATCTGATTTTACCTCATGGATCAATTAAATGGTCTTCCAAAGTAATGTTGGTGATAAACACTTCATTGATTAAGCGCCATATCCTTGTCAATGCACTTCAAATTTCAATTATTTTCTTCTCCCCTCCAGAAATGGCTGTGATATCATTTCTAGCTCCATAAGTTTCAGAAAATCACATCATAACTGGACAGGTCGGTCACCCGCAACCAATGGGTGTAGCCCCCAGTCGCATACATTTTTCATTTTGGCTTATTTTTGACACAGAATTATTGTCTATTATTTTGTGAATTATGTTACCATGCCAGCGAAAATCGATAAGTGTTCTAACTGCTGCCCATTTGTACTTACCAAATATAACATTATATTGAAACTGGCGAGCGTAGTTGGGCTGAACGGCCTTCATGTTATGTTATGTTATGTTATAAATGTTATGTTATGTCGCCATTCATGTTATTTTATGTTATGTTATAAATAGCTTTAAATCTAAGGCCTGTAGAGCATCAACAAGGACGGATGTGTGACGAGGCCAAATCCATAGTAGCCTCGAGATTGTCTGGGGGCTACATTAAATGACGATTAAATTAAAAATTCTAATGGTTTTTCTTGAACTCAGATGGTTACCAATTTTTCAACACGAAGTTTTTTGGATTATTATGATCTTGGAGCCCTTATCCAAGGCATGTATTCTGGATATGCGGTGAATTTCAGTGAATCAACTCTGCAATTTAAATGTTCTAATTGAGGCTAGAACGTTATATTCTGACCAGAACATGGACTTGGTTATCAAGAATGGATGTCTCAAAATAATTTTGAGACATACAGTACCAGTCAAAAGTTTGGACGCACTTTGCTAATGTTGCAGCGCTCTGTTTTTGGAGAAATTTAAATGGCTTAACTTCTGTATATAATCTCAAATGGAATCTGGTAAGAGGTAAACAGTCAGAGGTTAAAATAGAATTATTTACTTGTTTGAATAGTGTCCAAAATTTTTGAACTCTCAAAGAAGCCATATTTTGCAAAGTAAGCAGAGAACCAACACTCAAAAAAATGAAATGTTAGATTTACTTAATAATGTTACGTCAACTGGTTCCACAACTCTGAGTTAGGTACATTCCACTCAATGCAATTAATTAAACTGGCCAAAAATGTTAGAAGTCAAATAAAAGTTATGCAAAGCAATTGCGTGGAACCAGTTGACATAACATTGTTAAGTAAATCTAATATTTCATTTTTTTGAGTGAAGCTCTTTCCATTTTCCAACAGCCAAATTCAAGTCAAGCCATTTTGGAACTTATTGGGAAAAAAGTAGATGAAAAGTAAACCACAAGTGCAGCATATCTTTGGGAACTGAGACAGCCACTTAGCAGCAAACTCATTATAGCCATGTAACTGTTCTTGTAAAAAAAAAAGTGAGTATTCTGTCAAATTGACAGAATAGCAACATAGGCTAACAAACAAATGGAAAGAATTCCATATTCAACTCTTCTCACAAATAAAACCCCGCAAAATATATTGGCAACCCCTTTTTAAATTGTTCTGCAAAATAAAAAGCTGAAGAAATGGAGGTTGGATAAGGAATTCTTTCCCAGTTAATAGCTAAGCTAAAGTTATCCATTACAGTATCATCAGCGCAATGAAAGCTTACAAACCTCAACCCCGCAATCTTTCTTATCACTCCTCCCACACCAGTTGACTCCTCTACAGACCGCAGCAACATGGCCATATTCCTGACAACAATAACAATGAAGGGGAGCTCTCTCATATGGCCTTACCCTGTAAGTGACATAATTCAGATAAACTCTTTCTGGCGAATTTCCCTCAAAAGTCAAACAAACAGATGTACTGCCCCCCTGTAGCCCGTCTCTGTATCTGGTCAGTCTTCTCACACCACAAATAACTGGGACCCCCTGAAACTCCTCAGCCTCGACTGACATAGGCACGCCACTAATTACTACCCTCACCTTTAGCTCCAAATCAAGCAGAATTTCGCTATCTACCGAGCTTCTAATTTAGGGAATGAAAGGCGCAACACTGCTTGCTCTACAGGACAACCAAAATTTATTAATTAAAATTCATTTGGCATGACTAAGGCTGACGTTTCAGTCATAAGACCTTCACCAGAGTAGGTTTGCCACATCAAAGACATTACATACAAAAGGCACAAAACAGGAAACACGGAACACCCAATTGGATGCCCTGACTAATTATTCAATTACAATGATTACAATGATTAACGTGTGTGTCAATCACAGGATATCAAACAAAGACAGGTTGGATTACACATACATTTGTGAGTTAAGTTCAGATTATAACAATAAGATATGTTTGCAAATTTATAGTATTGCATTAACCCCTTTTTGCAGAAGCCAAATTTGGCTATTTATGAGTTACCCACTTTAATGCTGTATAATTCAAGATTTAAGCTTCATAAAGAGGAAAAATGTGGCTCAATTCAGAAAAAAGACACTTACAGCATTTAGAATTACATTGTATTTCAGTTTATTTTCATGATTTTGGTAGAGAAAATGAGCTGCAAGTGGACAGCCACTGGCTAGGGGCGGACTTGACCCAGTTGTCTCCAGTTAACACCAACTAAACTGGACTGCCCCATTCCTTGTTTTGGGCTTTGGCCTTATCCTTATCCATTTCTAGCACCGTATTCCTATCAATAAACACTCCTCTTTGGATTGTACCCCGTATCGGCATCTATTTGCTTGTCTAGACTATAACAGTGCAGTCCAGCTGAGGGATGGAACCTGCAGATATGCATGAGGTACCAATTGGTGCGGATTAGTCAGCAAGAGGAAGACCTCTGCATGCTACACAACTCGGGTGGTGCCCTTTCCGATCAAATTGTGGCCATTACTGACACCTGCCCGTTCAAGCTGGCAGCTCTGTTCTGCAGCAGACTCTCTGTCAGGCAGTTGCCCTTAGGAAGCCCATCCTAGCTGTGTTAGACCCATAAAATAGCAACCTATCCACCTGCCGAAGATTCTAAGACCGGTGTTCGATGATCTTTAAGCTCTAATCGTGTTCATTTCCCACTGAATGGTCCAGAGCAGTGTTCAGCATCACTTGCCACTCTGGACAAGTCACAGATTGGGCTACTGCCTGATCTGAGGCTGGGGATCCTGCAATTCAAACTTTCACTGCCTTTGCTGAGGAGATGAGGAAGGTAATCGACCAGTCCCGCTTTCGTGATACCTCTGACCACAGGCCTCTCCAGCTGCACCAAGCTAGCCTGTCTGTTTCAGAGAACTCTGTTGATTTTCGCACATTGGCTATCTCCATATGCTAGGACCCCCAAGCGCTCTGCAACACCTGCTTACTTGATCCGTCTGAGAGGGTCCAGGACAAACTGACTACCTGTGTCCTCCCCCTAGACCTGGACAGCCTCATTAACTTGGTGCAGTGGATAGACGCTTGGCTGCAGCAGAGGCAGCTTAATTGGCGGGCAAGGCACCTGTCCCACATTTGTGCAAAGATGCTTTGCTTTGAGCCACACGCCACCTGGCTCCCGTGGTATTGAAGGCAATTGATCAGCCCAGCTTTGCAAGCTGCTTGCAGTGATTCTGACTAAACCACTGCCAGAGCCAATACAGTAATTGTCCTCCCTAACCTCAGGGAGTTGTCCAGACCAGTGCCCATGCTGAGCTCCGGTTACCATTCCAAATAATTGGCAAACCTCATCATGGAGTCACCACATGCACCGGTGGAAGACTATGTCTGGAATGCCACAGTCCACATGTGGACTGCCCATCTAGTTTTACCTTGGAGTGGAGTTCATCTTGTTCTCAATCTTGTCATTGGTCGGCACCCAATCCTGTTACACCTCTTCCTCCCAACCATCAGGGGGAGCCATCCCAACCATGTATCATGACCTCAGGTACTCAGTAAAGCTTGTGCTACATTACTTCCACCATACAGACTCCACAACTGCGCCATTGAGCTTCTTCGCGGAACAACACCCCCCAGGGGCAAGCTGTATTTCCTTATGACCAGAGGTGGACAATCCAGGTTCAAAAAGTAAAGTCCTTCCCAGTGTTTAGTTCCAACCTCCTGGATTTGCTAAATAGAACAGCCCTTCAGACCAGAGGTTGGACTAGTCAAGAAAATCAGCTAGTTGAGTTGATGGGTGGAAGTAAAACATGGTGGGGACTTTTACTTTTTGACCCCTGGAATGTCAACCTCTGCTTAAGACACAGGAATCTAAGGCAATTGAGGAGTACATACCCTAGCCTCCAAAATTATTAAGCTTCTCTGTCACTAGCCACAGCTGGCTTCTTCTTTGTCACAAAAAAAATTGTCACTGCATCCTTGCATAGATTACTGATGGCTCAACTCCATTATTGCTAAGAATCATTACTATCTTCCGCTGATAGACTCGGCATTCTCCTAACTTCAAGGCTGCTTCATTACCAAGCTGAACCTGTGCAATGTTTACCACCTAGTGTGCATGCGGGAAGGAGATGAGTTGAAGACATCATTAACACCCCCTCCAGCAGCTAGGAATATCTGGTGATGCCATTCGGGCTCATTAATGTCCCCACTCTGTCCCAGAGCCTGATTTATGATGCTCTCTGAGACTTAGGCCTCTATCTTACACCTAGCACAGTGGGGCTCAAAATGTAGCGCAAGTGTCTTTGCTACATTATGACCAATGAAAATACCAATTTCCCGTCCACTGTGCCAAATTGAGCACCCATAGGCGTGTTGGTCTTAAAATGAGGTGTGGGCAGGTGCAATTTTTAGCCTGTTGCTATCTTGAAGTAGCACAAATCTCCTGGATGACTGACTAACAAAATCCTGTTTTTTTTAAGGCCGCATTATTGTAGCCCCCGGACAAAGTTGGGCAGCTACTATGGATCCATATGTGTCGTCTCCGCCGTGTCTGCGTCCGTAGACACTTCTTTCTAGATGCTCTACAGGCTGTCATTTTTGACCGATTTCTTTCGTATGTGGTATGGAAATATGTCATACTTCACTAATGACACCTATTGATTTTGGTTGCCATGGTGACAGTATTGGCCTAATAATATGCAAATTGGCGGTAAAACATAGAGATTTCCTTGTGAAAGCAGTACAGGTTGCAATTTATGTCCTATAACTTTTATATGTGGTATGGACATGTGTTATATTGCACTAAAGACACCAATCAATTTCGGTTGACATGGCAAGAGCACTGAACGAATAATGCACAAAAAGGGGGAGAAGTGAGCTTTCAGGGGCTATACCCATGCGGTTGCGGCTGACCGGATTGTCCAGTTATGATTTGCGCTTTTGTCGACGAGTGCACAATGCACGTACCCTATGCTCGTTACATACTACATGAAGACGAACTTCAGCACCCTAACAAGTTACAATGTGAAAGATTATTTCAAGATGTTTATAAAAAAACTTGCGCCCCGGTGGCTCATCGGTCTAAGCGTGCGTACCATAAAGGCTGTGTCCTTCCCGCAGTGACCTGGGTTCGATTCCAGCTCAGCTCATTTGCTGCATGTCTTCCCCCATTCTTCTCCCCAACCTTCCTGTCTCTCTACACTGTATAACTGTCAAATAAAAGGAAAAATAACCAAAAAAGTAATCTTTTAAACAAAAAAAACAAATCAGAATTGAGTGCGCGATCGCTTCACGTACCCACATCAGAGTATGCTGTCATGAGATTATGCACATAGGTATTCACAAATTATGCTAAAGGCTCAACTCTTTAATATTCGCAAACTCTGTACTTCATGCTGTCTTCCAGAGGATCCCCCCTGGAAGGGTAGCTGTTCGGTGACAATGATTGGCCAAAATATCAAATACATGGCAAATAATGTCTGAATAGCGCATAGATTTTCAATCTATCACACAAAACACAAACTAACTGAACAAAGGTTTGAAGTGCTGAAAATGCGCTTCAGAAGTTTGGATAAGTCCTGCATGGGTAGAACCGTTATCTGCAATTATCTGAAAAACCAATTGAATCCAACCTGATCCAACCTTAATGTGGTGCCTGGTGTCCCATTTCCATTATCAAATGCTAAATCCCTCCTTTCATCTGGAAATGGATTTATTATTCAAAGTTTGGCTGACAAACGAAGTAGCCCTAAAAACCGGCACTTTTAAATAACAGAAAAGGCAATGAATAACATTTTCATCACCATCACTATGATTAATCTGAATTTCCTCCATATATTCAACTCGAACTTCAATCGCCAGACAAGGGGTAACAAGTTCCTTTCTCTCCTTTCAATGGATTTTATTCAAGGGGTTACGGTTCGCGATCAAATTAACATTAGTTTTGTTTATTTTTTGCTAGCTGTTTTTCTCTCTCATCTTGATTTCTCTTGGTCATTCCCTACTAGTGCACAATTATTATTTATTTATTTTTTACTGAAGATCGTGAATTAAAACCTGTTTTTCATTTGCTTGTTTTATGCACAAATTGTAATGTAATATAAATTTCAATTGCGGCTCTAAGGATTTACTGTTATGAATTATAACATCTGGATATGATCAAAGTCATTTTCAGGAATATTAAAAAAAAATACATTTTCATGACATTTGTGGAGTTTATTGTGATCAGGTTTTCATACTTCAAACAATGACTTGCTCACATGCATTCACTTTGTGCACCAGCAGCCCTAATTCTGATGCAGTGAAGAGTTTTTTTTCAGCGACACAGATAGTCCGCCTTTATAATAGCTATTCACCGTGGAACAAGTTCCCCTGGCTTTTACAGGGAATGGCAGATGACACTCTGATTGGTTTATTCCATGTTTTGCCCAAAACACGCCTATAATTAATTAAGAGTTTAATGCAACCCTTTTGCACTGAGTGCCTGACTATGCGCCCCAATAACCAGCCATTGAACGAGAAAAAATGGATTTGGACACGCCCTAAATGCACTCGCGCCACTCGTTTCAGACTGAACGCTTAGATTGTTAAAATGTCAACCCACCTGATTTTTTCTCAAACCCCGGAGGAATACACCTGCTATGTCTGCCTGGTCACTTAAATGTTCATGAAACACCTTTATCTTAAACTCGAAAAGTGTGAATTCCATCACACCACTATCTCATTCCTGAGCTTTATAGAATTGCAAGGCACCTTGGAGATTGATCAACAAAATTACCATTTGTTTCATTGAAGGAAAAGGTTATCCAGCTGCAGTTTTACCTATAAGATCTGAACGCACTATAAATTTCATAAAAGGTTGCCCCACCTTCAGCTGGAAGAACTTCAACCAAACACTTCCAATAAGTCAAGATATTTCATTTGCATTGCCCACTCATCTTCACCCACTTGTTTTAATTTTGCCACATTGGGTTCTTGCGTATGAACTCCCTGCTTCAGTCCGCGCTAATGACTGATTAGCAAAAATTCTCTCTCAAAATTTTGTAGTATAGAGTAGAATTACCGGTTGTGTCAATTATGACAAGTCTCATTTGCCCCGAAGTAGTGGAACATCCCCACCACCATGTTTGTTTGAATGAATCTTCTTGTGGAACGCCGTGTTAGCTTTGCACTAGATGTAAAGTATGCCAACAGTCTTCAAGGTACCCTCAGGCAAATCTGAGACAAGGCTTTTATTCCATCTGGTTGGCTGTGGTTTTCTTCTCGCACTCTCACATGAATATTAGATTTGTTCATTCTCTTTCTAATGGTGGAATCATGAGCGTCGACCTTACATGTACTCAGCGAGGCTTGCATTCTGCATTCTTTTTTTTTTTTTTTTTTTAATTTGGCATCTCCAATTCCACCCTAATCTGGAATACCCAATTGGTGAACTATGTAAGAGGCTTGCTCGTTTGCGACCCCTTATTGCCAATTCAGGAGAGTAAAGACAGCTTGCAGCTCTCCTTCGAAGCACGCGCTTGTCAGCCTGCTGCTTCTTATACACTCATTGGTTGAATCATCCCAAGTTCAGAATGAGGGCAGAGGATACCTGGACGTGAACAGGTTTAGAATATTCCTGAGGAGCACCCATTTGGCCAACAAAAGGCGCTTGAGCAACGATTATTTTCCCTTCCCGGCAAATCCTTTCCCAATTTGCAACCCTGTAGCGCAATGGCCAATTGTGCGCTATTCTGAGAAAGCTGCTGACCACTGCCGGTTGGTACGACTGGGGATTGAACCCGTGTCGTGATAGTCACTTTAGCACTGCAATGCAGTGCCTTAACTGAGTGAGCTACCCAGCAGCCAATGTTTATCTGGATTCTTATTTAACTTCCCGGATGAGCGGTCGATGCGGTCTTGAAGGAATTTAGGTAAGACAGCTGCTCCTGGGAAGATTCACCACCGTTCCAAATGTTCTTTGGTGGGCGTTAATGGCTCTCATTATCACAACATTAGAAATGGCTTTCTAAACCGTTCCAGACTGATATATTTCAGTCATTTTCTTTCTCAACTCTTCCAGAATGTATAGTGTCTGGGCTTGTTTAGACCTTTTAGCCTACTTCATATTGCTGGTAAGGTTCTATTTCAGTTTCCATGCAACAGGGCTGGTTGTAAACATGCCTGAATTTTGATTCGCTGATTAAGTGACTTGGGGAACGGTTACTTTTTCACTCTGGGCCAGTTTGTGTTGGACGACATTTTTCCTTTAATAAATGAAATGACAGTTTAAAAAATATTATGTTTTCACTCAGGTCGGCATTGTTTTAGGCTATGAGAAATTTAGTTTGAAGATCTGAAATAAGTAAGTGTAACAAACAAACAAGTTAGCAAGGGGGTAAATACTTTTTCCCAGCACTACAAGCAAGGTCATACAGTAAATAAAAATGGAAAAACTTTCTTGTTTGAATAAAATTAATTAGCCTTACTTTGGAATTACATTTTCTAATAATGTGATGTTGCTCTCTTTCCAATCTTAATTTATAGCGCAGAGAACGTGCTTGTGAAGAAACGTCCCGCACTGATGACAGGCCAGAGTGAGAGGAATACGTGGGGGGAAAACACAGACAAGGCATCTGTAAAAATAAACTTGTTTGTCTGCCTAAAACATAAGTGCAGTCTATTAGATCCTCATGCTTTTGTTGAGTTTATGTGTCTTATATTGATATTTTGTGCCAATGTGCATTGGACTGTATTAGCTTCATTACATTTTTTTAAGAGGCTTGATTTTATGATTAAGATTTCTTTTGCATACCAAATGTTGGAAAATTAGTTTTATGACAAACAATTTAATAA
This sequence comes from Gymnothorax reevesii, assembly GCA_029721435.1. Classification (NCBI taxonomy): domain Eukaryota; kingdom Metazoa; phylum Chordata; class Actinopteri; order Anguilliformes; family Muraenidae; genus Gymnothorax; species Gymnothorax reevesii. The sequence goes on along the minus strand of CM056580.1, from coordinate 17,989,034 downwards.
TAGTACTAAAAAGAAATTGTATGGAATTCAATGTATGTGTGAATATGTCTGTATATTAGTTATTTGAGAAAAGAAATGGGAACTGTTGTGAGATATTTCTTCTAGAAAGAGGTATTTTAACTGACTGCCCAAGCGTACTACATAAAAATGCAGCTTAATAGTATCTAATCTGTTGAAAATAAAATGACAAATACAGGTTAATGCCAAAATAAAGATAAAAACTGACATATCAAGCTGTTCCCTGGGAGAAATTATATTCTAACAGGGATTAAACATGTCACAAGCATACAAATTTTTTTTTCAAATGATGTAATGAGGAAAAAATAGGACCAAGGTTTCTGTTGCTTACCGGCAAGCGCTCTTATAGTGATGATACAAGTGATGAAAATTTCATTGTAAGTTTGTCATTTGAATCAATTAAAATCAATGTCAAGGCCACTAAATAAAAGTTCACATACATTTATAAGACCTCCTGTAATACAAACACAATCCTAAGCTCTGAAGCAGTTTTGGTTATACAAGTCATTGAAAATTCAATGTCAATTGTGAACTTTAATGGTCACACAAGGTCAGCAAATGGACTTCATATATGACTTTCTAAATGTCTCTACATAATCCCTGGCTCAATCATGATAGAAGTCATTGTACTTTCACTGTCGAGTTTGACCCTCTGGTCACTGACAGTCAAGTTGAATGTCACCAAATGAAAGTTCATGTGTGACTTCCAAGATGTCAGGAACACAAACAGGCTCCATCTGTGACCATTTTAGTGATACAAGTCATTGAATTTTCACTGGGTCACATTTGACCTTTGAAGGTCTGTATGAAGGTCACCAAATGAAAGTTCATATATGACTTCCTGTACGTCTCCAATACAAACCTACTCTCTATCTGTAATGATTTTGTTGATATGAATAATTGACATGAAATTTCACTGTATAGTTTGGTCATTGAAAGTCACTGAAGGTCAAGGTCTCTAATACAAACCTGTTGGAAAACATGGGTGCCAATAGCAGATGGACCCTCTGAAGTTTTGCACATTGTGGAGGGCCAATACACAACCTTGTCTGGCCCCAGTGCTTCTTGTATATAATTCCTTGATAATTCCCTTTGTGTGTTAACCTCACCACCCTTCAGCCCTGTGTGTTAACCACATCACACTTCAGCCCACACCCCAATTTCCCCTCACCTTGATTGTCTCTCCCTCCACCTCCTCTCACTTTAGGCAAATTACCATTTGTTCCTTTGCATCCTTTGAACTTTCAGCTATAAGTGTTCATAGTTTCCCTCAGTAGTTGGTTCTTGTTCATCTGTACTTGGGGAACAGACCCACTAGTTCCTCTACTCTATTAAACTATCCAATTTGCAACTAAGACGTGCCTGCATTGATTTTTCTACTTACAAAAGTACGGAGGAATACAGCAAACTCTCTTCAAGATCCCACAAAACCTAAGCTCCATTTGTGACCGTTTGGCAACAAAAGCCATTGAAACTGTATTATGTCAAGTTTGACCTTCAAAGGTTACCAACAGTCAAGTTGAATGTCACCAAATGAAAGTTCATACGTGACTTCCTTGATGTCAGTAACACAAACTTAGGCTCCATCTGTGACGTTTTTAAAGATAGAAGTCACTATATTTTCACTAGGTCAGGTTTGACCTTGAAGGTCAATATGAAGGCCACCAAATGAAAGTTCACATAAGACTTCTTGTACATCTCCAGGACAAACCTACACTGTATCGGTAATGATTTTGTTGATATGAATCATTAATATGAAATTTCACTGCATAGTTTAGTCATTGAAAGTCAATGAAGGTCAAGGTCACCCATTGAAACTTCATCCATGACTTCCTATATACCCACAATACAAACCTAACCTCTATCTGTAATAGTTTTGATGATAGAAGTCATTGAAATTTTACCATGTGAAGTTTGACCTTCGAAGGTCACTGGAGGTCAAGTTCAAGGCCACCAAATGAAAGTTCATATATGACTTCCTATACATTTCCAATACAAACCTACACTTTATTTGTAAGGAAATTGCTGATATAAGTCATTGGAATTTCACTGTGAAGTTTGGCCATTGAATATCACTGAAGGTCAAGTTCAATATCACCAAATGAAACTTCATATATGGTTTCCTATATGCCCACAGTACAAACCAATCTGTAATAATTTTGGTGATAGAGGTCATTGAAATTTCACCACGTGAAGTTGGACCTTTGAGGGTTACCGAAGGTCAAGTTCAAGGCCATCAAATAAAAGTTCATATATGACTTCCTGTAAGTGTTCAATACGCATATGTACCCAATCTTCAATATTCTCAAGCCTAGAATCCTTTGAAAATTGTGACATTTTGCTTGACCACAAGTTTGACCTTTCAAGGTCATCTGAGGTCAACTTCAACACATCCAAAATATTGGCCATATATGACTTCCTATATGTTGATAATACAAACTTAATCTCTGTCTGCAACCATTCAGCTTCCACAGGCAATTTTGCCCATTTTCCAAAACACCCAAAGTTAAAGTACAGTGCCCTCACTAGACCCACTTCCATCGATTCAATCAAAATGACACTTGCACTGTACATAAAGTGTATTAAGGTGAGCTGATTTAGAAAAATTATCGGACAGTTTTTGAGAAATAATTTTTTTGAAGTTTCAAGTCCTATCTTTTAATATGGTTAATATTTTCCCTGACCCGAAGTTTGACCTTTCAAAGTCATCTATGGTCAAATTTAATATTGCCAAAATATAGGTCATATATGAGGCCTCATTTATATTGTCAGTGTAAAGTGACCCAATTCCAATTTTTTGCGCTTATGTGGCACAGGTCGGATATGCTTGTTGACAGTATGAACAGGAAAAAGACGCATACATTCGGATATTTTGAGATCGGATACAGGCCTCAGTCATATGTGGAAATTAATCAGGTATGTATCAGATGTGTGCCAATGCGACCGCCGTGTAAACAGGCAGATTGGATTTTCTTCTACATTGCGTCTCTAATGTCATCAAATCTGCGACCATTTAGCTTATTTTGTTGCATAATTAGTGAACGCACGGTAAATGAACAAGGTTTTATACTTGAGAAGCTAGCAGATTGAAGATGGAGGCTGTCTCGAACCCAGACATTCCTATGAATGACTGAAGAGGTAATAATTGCAGCAGATGCACAAGATGCAACTGTGGCCCTTTTCCTTCTCCTCTGCCTAAAAATCCTGGCAATGTTAGGCAAAATTTTGAGGTGCATGAAAACTATCAGCAAACATATCATCGGCCTCCTGATAAAACCTCATATCTTCAAAATGATATAATTTACCGGAAAAAAAATTAATTAAAAAAATTATGTAAGTTAAAATATAAATAAAACTAGAGAAGCAATGTGAATGCTGAAAGCTGAAGCCACACTGCGATGCTGTCTTGAATACAATAAAGTTTGAATAATTTGAATAATAAGTTTGCTGATGCCACACTGAATTGCTGCCATGAAAATAGAATATTTGAATTATGTAGAATACTTGAATGTTTATTAGAAAACTGAAAGAAGGCTGAACAAAGAAAGAATGAAAGAACAATGCTAACCAAGTTACTCATCTAACTTAGCTAATGTTGTAAGCAGTTATGCTAACTATGCTAACAATGCAAACCATGCTAACCACGTTACCTAGCAAACTTAATGTTGCTAGCCATCATGCTAACTATGCTTACCACGCAAACCACGTTACTCATCTAACTTAGCTAATGTTGTTAGCAGTTATGCTAACTAAGCTAACAATGCTAACCATGTTACCCAGCTAACTTAGCTAATGTTAGAAGTCGAATGAAGTCTCCAGGAGAAAGTATGCTGAAGTTATAGGGGCTGAAAGTAGCACAAGAGTTTGAAGAGTTCGAAGACTGTTTCAAAGCATTTCTATGGGACAAAAAAATAAGAAAAAGTGAAATAAGTATATATACTATGAAAGAGAAGAATAGCGAATAGCAATAATTTCCAGAAAAAGCTGCACGTTTTGTGAATGCTACTTTCAGCATTCACACTAATAAAAAATTTTTAATTTTGCATGCTAGAATAGTGAACATATGAGTTTTTGCTTCTTATCAATTTGGAGATGTAAGGTTTTATCAGCAGGCCAATGATATGTCAGCATCTAACATTTTTTTGGCTTAGCAGTTAGCACTTGGTGCAGAAGTAGGCATGGCCAAAGGTTTAGTAAAAATTACAAGTAGGCATGCGCAATGTTTCAAGTGTAATCGCGTGAATCAGATATGGGTCACTTGATAAAATACATGTAACTGCATGGTTAAAAAAAAATAAAAAATTGGATTTTGGCAACAAATCCGATCTGGGCATCAAGACTTACAGTGTAAATACGGCCTTGATCTCTTTCTGCAACCATTTGGCCTCCACCGGCTATCTGGCATATCCATAAAGTACCGCTCCCCACGAGACCCACTTCCGTTGATTCAATCAAAATTGCACTCACCCTGTACATTGACGGTACCAAGGTAAGTTGATTGCCTGATTTAGAAAAAAAATTTATCACACGTTTTTTCAGAAATTATTTTTTGAAATTTCTCTATCTTTAACATTGGGGTCAAAATTTCATGGGCCCATAAAACGGACAAAAATGATTCAATAAAAAATCCGGGGAAAAAAAAAAAAAACATCTGGAAATATGGTCTAGCAGGATGTTATGCCAAATTTACAGGAAAATTCATCAGGCCAAAAAAAAAGATAAAAAATGTTCCGAAGGATGGACGACGGATGCAACACCACAACAATAGCTTATAGGCCCATAGGGCTGGTAAGCTAAAAATATTTACAATGATATTTAAAGTAGTGTTTTAGCTCATAAATGGTGAGTATTAACAAACTGATAAGTCGGCAGGTCATGTGCCAACAACTCGCTTAAACAGGAGGAGAATAGAAGAGGCTTTCTATACACACTTTCAACTCGTGCACATCCCCACAAAAACCGAAAGAAAATAGCCCCTTTCTGGTTGTGCAATTTGTGAGAAACAGGGACCCACGATAAGTAAGTTTAGTGCACCGACCATTGTCTGCCTACTGTAATTTGTTCATTTCTTGCTCTCATTTCATTTTAAATTTCTAGCAGATTAGATTTATGATCATCAAAAAGTATGTTATTGCTTTGCTACCCGGTTAGCTCACCCGGATGAGGCGCCGCTTTGCAAAGTAGTGCTAAGCACTACATCACAGGTTGGAGCCCAGGTTACGCCAGTGCTCAGTAGCCTCTTCAGAGCAGCACACAATTGACTTCTTGCTGCAGGGAAATAAGCTGGGAGGGACTGCCGATTTCATATTATCCTATTATTTCGTTGTTCATTGCTTTAAGGCCTCCTGTTAGCTAGCCAGGTGCTCATCAGTAAAATTCTCAGCTTGTACACGTTCAGGTTTCCCCCGCCCTCGCAGAGGGGTAGGTCTCCCAAAAGGTAGTTCATAGCTAGTTCAACCATATACAGACAATACTTCCACAAAAGTTAGTAAGCGACTATTCTTTTTGGGAAACGCACCCCAGAGCTTGTTTCCCGCTTACTTACCCGTGCCCCAGGCTCTGGTTTGTGTAGGTATGCTTGCAGCTGCTGTTGCCGTTCAACAGCATCCCAATCATTACCAATTTCTCCTTCGTTTTCCATCTCTCCTACCTCTCCATCATCATCATCATCATCACTGTCGCTAGTTGTTGAACTTGCACGTGACTCATCATTTTCAACTTTTACGTCCAAGTCAAGCAAAAATTCTACATTTTTAGTGGATTTTGACATCTTGCTTGCAATGTAAAATACATATTCGATAGCCCATATGTCACAATTGATCCCATGAGTGACGTCACAGATCTTGGCCGAATTCACAGTGCTAAAAATCAATACAGTTTCAAATCAATACAAGACAGTATATGTGTACTGGAAGTATGTTAAAAGTCACAATGTTGTGTGTAAATAACCCCGCTAAAAGGTTTATCAATTAAGTTAATGATCACGGTAATATTTCTGAGATTATTATTTTTATATCTGCTGTCAGTATTTCTCATTTGTTAATATAGTGACTTGTTCTTAACAAAAAACAACAAAAACAAACCTAAGCCACTGAGGGGCTGCTGCTACCTGCTGGAACTGGTAATTGATGCGTCCGTTGTCTTCCGGGTCCAATGAATCCAACACTTGCTTGCAATCATCAAGATTTATTTATAGACTTACGCTCTTGACACTATGCGCCAGTATTGAACTGTACATACAAACAAATAGGCACACATAATTTGCCACAACGCATAAACAAAGTCGACGACCACGATCCGACATGACGGTCAAAAAACTGTTTGCTCTCTCATCAGCAGCACCTGCTGAGTAATTACCTCTTACTCTATTTAATATTTCCTGCCCACACATTGCAGAGCGCCACCTACTGTGGCTTCCAGACAATAAACAAAAAAAGTAAACACAAATACACATGTAACCAAGGAATGGCTCTAACACGCCGGCCCCTAATTGTAAATGACGGCTGACATTACAATTACCTTCAACAATGAATTACAGAGCCATTATCTAAATAATACATAGAAATTGTACCAAACAATACCCAATATTGTGTACCAATGACCTGGTTTCACTCGGAGGACACCATAAAGTCAACACTAACAGCTTGCAGCTTCCTGTAATAGGCACAATTTTGTGACAGGTCTTTCCAAGATGTTTGTCTTTGTCTGGAGACGCACAGAGTGTACCAGACCTTTCTTGTCAGGGAAAGTTTCCAAAACTCTGCCAAGAGGCCAGGATCCACGAGGTGCAGCCGAATCCATCACAACAACGTCTCCAGTAACAAAATTTCTAATTGTTTGATTCCATTTTTGCCGTTCTTGGAGCAAAGGGAGGTACTCCTGTACCCATCTTTTCCAAAACAAATCTGCAATGTATTGGACTTGTCGCCATCTCCTCTTCACATACATATCATCTTTGTTAAACAGTACGGGTGAGAAGACTGGTTTCCCTTTCATCAGGAGAATGTGATTTGGAGTGAGTGGTTCAAGATCAGTGGGATCATCTGGGGGGCGTCCATTCAAAATAGCCTCAACCTTGCACAAAACGGTAAGGAGTCCATCATCGTCCAGAGTTTGAAGATGTAACACAGAGGTGAAAACTTTCCTTACCATACAGATGACGCGTTCCCAAACACCACCATGATGTGATGCTGCAGGTGAGTTAAAGCTCCACTGGATCCCATCTTGCAATAACTCTCTCTGTATCTGGCTGTGATTTAAAGATGCAAGTGCTTCTCTCAGCTCTTTCTTAGCTCGAACGAAGTTCGTACCATTATCTGTGCGCATAGATGACACTTGTCCTCTTCGGCTGATGAACCTTCGTAAGGCATTAATACATGCGTCAGTATCCAAGGATGGAGCTACTTCCAAATGAACAGCTCTGCTGGCCAAACAGGTAAAGATGACACCATAATGCTTACACAAACCTCGACCTCTCTTCACCTCTAAATTCCTTTCTCTTTTGACTCAACTGCAGAAGAATCCTCTTCCATTTGAGAAACCACGCAACTGCCACCTTAAGTTTCCTCCAATCTGAAAAGTACGATAGGAGAAAGTCTATAGCATTAGAGGAGTCGTGAGTGATGACTGTATTTACCGTGGCATCCCTTTTGACCTCTACATATCAACTGAAAGTGTAGCCTCTGTGATGTCTGCAGACTAATCCTTTTCTGGATCGAAGAGAAAGCTTGGGCCTTCGATTCAGATCCCACCATTCAGCAGGTCTCCAACCTTCATACCTCTAGAGGCGTAATCAGCAGGGGTGTCTTTGGTATTGATGTACCTCCACTGACAGACATGAGTTGAATCTCTGATGGTTGACACCCGATTCACCACAAATGTGTGGAAACGCCTGTTCTCAATTTTTATGTACTTGAGCACTGAAGTGCTGTCCTTCCAGAAAGTTGACTGATCCAATGGCAGCTCCAATTCTGCGCTCAACATCTGATCAACTCGAACAGCTAGGACGGCAGCTGTAAGCTCAAGACGGGGAATAGTTATCTGCTTCAGGGGGGTGACTCTCGCTTTTCCCAGCAAGAAGGAGACATGGACCTCGCTCCAGCCATTTTCAATTCTGAGGTAGGTGACAGTGCCAAAACCATCTTCACTGGCGTCTGAAAAGTTATGCAGCTGCGCTTTAATGGCTTGTCCAAATGGCTTGGGCTTGATACATCTCTTGACTTTGAACGAAGACAACTCTTTGAGATCCTCCGACCATCCAGTCCACTGATGGCTAATGTCTGCAGGTATGTTGTCATCCCATCCACAACGTCTCCGACAGAGCTCTTGCAACATAATCTTTGCTGACAGTATCACTGGTGCAAGGAACCCCAGGGGATCATAAACTGAACATATTATCGACAACAATCCTCTTCTGCTCTGCAGTTGCTCTTTCACTATCATTTTGAACTTGAATGTATCAGACTCCACGCACCACTGTAGGCTCTCTCAACTGGAAGCTCATCTCTTTCCAGATCCAGCTCTTTCCAGTCTTTAGCTCGGTGTTCCTCTTCAATGTTTTGCAGCACTGTCCGGCTGTTGCTGATCCACTTTGTCAAAGTGAAACCTCCCTTTAGGCAGAGGTCACTGAGAGCTTTAACCATCACAACCGCCTCCTCTTCTGAAGGCAGGCTCTTCAAGCAGTCATCAACGTAAAAATTTCACCACTTCTGATGAAAAGTGAGCTTGATCGTCTTCTGCTGTCTTCCTAAGTGCGTAATTTGCACAACTTGGAGATGAGACGGTACCAAACAAATGGACTGACATCCGATACTCCACAATCTCCTTGCTCATGTTACCATCAGACCACCACAAGAAGCAAAGGAAGTCTTTGTCCTCTTCGACCACTTTAACCTGGTAGAACATAGGCTGAATGTCTCCCATAAATGCTACTGGCTCCTGCCTGAATCTGACAAGGACTCCTAGCAGCGAACTGGTCAGGTTCGGGCCTTGAAGAAGCTGGCTGTTGAGTGAGGCTCCTTTAAACTCAGCTGAACAATCAAAGACAATACGCAAAGTACCCTTTCTGGGATGACGCACACCATGATGGGGAATATACCAAACCTTTCCATTTTCTCCATCCAATTGATGTTGTGGCACGTTCTCTGCATAGCCTTTCCGTATAACATCAGTGAAGAAGTTGGTGTACTCCTGGTGAAACAGTTCATCCTTTAATCCAAACAGCCTTTGCTTGACCAGTGAAAGATTATTAATAAGAGTAAGCGGTTCTTTTCTGAAGGGCATTTTTAAGCTGTAATGGCCATCCTGAAACTGTGCGGACTCATCCATAATCTTTAAGAATTTGATGTCTTCTCTCGACATTCCCTTTTCCTCTGTAGTTCCTTCATTGAAGTCATGATTGTACTGGTTGTTCAACAACTCCTCCAGCTTACACACAGAAATCCTATTGACGGCCGCCACAGAGAACCTTGCTTTAGGGTTGCTGCGCTCTCCATCACGAAGGGGACCATTAACAAACCAACTAAGTACAGTTCTTACTGCATACGGGCCATTCCCTTAGCTATTGACAACTTCCCAGGGTTCCAATACCTTAGGGACGTTGGTACCAATCAACATGTCAACATTGGCGTCTATGCAGGGGATGCAAACGTTAGAGAGGTACGGCCACTTTGCCAACTTTTCCCGTGTGATAATGTTGTCAGGGGTCACAGGCTTTTTTCTTTGTGTGAGAACTCCTGGAAGACTGTAAAAGTGGTTACTGTCAAGGCCAGCCACCTCCAAACCATTCAGAGCATGAGTGACAACAACTTTTTCATGCCCCATAGTGCGTAAAAGGAAATCGCCATCTGCTGGCCATTAAATATAATACATATTTTTGAAATTTCTGCATCGGCCTCACTTTTTGGATCTGGGTGCTGCGTCCATCTTTGTATACAGTCTATGCGCAGGCCACGATCAACGCATATTTCTTGATGTTTTTATGGACGTAACACGATATTAAGACACGGAAAAATGTTCTATTTTCAATCATTATTTTTAAAAGCATGGTATATATGATTGTCTGATGCCTTGTGAAATTGATGCAGGAAGTGAGTACCTTAGTTTGACGCTGTCATCTTTACGCCATTTGCATATATTATGCAAATTAACCCACAGGTCTGGACATAACACGTGAGAACGCTACTGGTTACGCCCACAACGGTCATTTCAAATTGCATTTCTGATCAGACGAGTACCGGTAATTTAGTGCAGACAATTGAAACTGTTATTTTAGGTATTTCTCTGCAATATTTCATTTTACTTTGTTTCAAAGTAACAACCGACATGTCATGAGCATTTAATGAAGTTGGCTGCCAAATTTTGTAACAAATTTTTGTTGGACCTATGACTCTTTTTTTCTTATGTATATCTTCAATCCCGGAGTGAATAAATGTGAACAATGCAAGTCATTTAATTCTCTTCAAAAAATTTTTTTGATCATTCTTATGCAATGCAGGGAATTGTACCGTTTAGTCTGGAATGACCCATATAAGAGAATCAGCTGAAAGAACATTTAGCAAGTAATTATGTTGACTGGCATCAGGTGTGTAACATGATTGGCTATAAGAGGGATATCTTTGAGAGGCTAAGTCACTCAGAAGTAAAGAGGGCCAGAGGCTCTCCAACCTGTGAAGGCTTGTGTAAAAAAATTGTGGAATACTTTAAAACAATTTTCCCCAACGTCAAATTGCAAAGGCTTTGAAGGTCTCATCATCGACAGTGCATAACATCATCAAAAGATTCAGAGAAACTGGAAAAATCTCTGTGTGTAAGGGACAAGACCGAAGACCTTTACTGGATGCCGTGATCTTCGGGCCCTCAGACGCCACTGCATCACTCACCGGAATGACTCTGTCATTGACATTACTAAATGAGCCCAGGCATACTTCAGGAAACCACTGCTTGTAAACACAGTCCGCCGTGCCATCCACAGATGCCACCTAAACTCAATCATGCAAAAAGGAAGCCATTGTTGAGCATGATCCAGAAGCGCCGCTTCTGTGGGCCAAAACTCATTTAAAATGGACTGAAACAAAGTGGCAAAGTGTCCTGTGGTCAGACGAGTCCAAATTCGACATTCTTGTTGGAAATCATGGGCGTCGTGTCCTCTGGGCTAAAGAGGAGAAAGACTGCCCCTTCTATTATCAGCGTTCAGTTCAAAATCCATTATCTCTGATGGTATGGGTATGCATTAGTGCATATGGTGTGGGACACTTGCATGTTTTAAAAAGCAACCATGAGTGCTGAAAGGTATATAAAAGTTTTAGAGCAACATATGCTCCCACCAGACACATCTATTCCACGGAAGACCTTGTGTATTATAGCAGGACAATGCAAAACCACATACTGCAGCTATTACAACAGCATGGCCTCATAGTGGAAGAGTTTGTGCTGAACTGGCCTGCCTGCAGTCCTGATCTTTCACCGATTGAGAACATTTGACGCATAATTAAACACAGTCCATCAAAGGAGACCCAAACTTTCCAGCAGCTGGAAGCCTGTATTAAACAAGAGTAGGATCAAATTCCAATGTCTAAACTCAAGAATCTTGTCTCCTCAAAGCCCAAACGCCTTCATTCGGTGTTAAAAAGAAGAGGGGATGCTACATCATGGCAAACAGGCCCCTGTCCCAACTTTGAGACCTGTAGCAGCCATCAAATTTGAAATGAGCTCATTTTGTGATGGCTGGTGAGTTAGAGACGCCAAACGCAGTGGCCAGAATAAAAGGGGGAACAGCAGTTGGCAAAGTTCAAACTTGCAATGAAACTTACTCTCATGGCGTAGTTGTGCCTTTTGGAGGTTTCAGTTCCATGCAGCCCATAATTTTGGAAATTTTCACCAAAAACAGCCCTAAAATTGCACTTTGTCTCGTTTCCGGGACAGAACTCAAAAACTATGCCACTTAAAAACTTCACATTTGCTTTGGAACTTACTCTTATGATGTAGTTGTGCCTTTTGGGGGTTTCAATTCCATGCTGCCCATAATTTTGGAAATTTTCACCAAAAACAGCCTTAAAATTGGACTTTGTCTCGTTTCCGGGACAGAACTCAAAAACTATGCCACTTAGAAACTTCAAATTTGGTATGGAGCTTACCCTGACGCAGTAGTTGTGCCTTTTGGGGATTTCAGTTCCATTCTGCCCAAAATCTTTCATTTCTATACCAAAAACATCCCAAAAATTGGACTTTGTCCCTTTTCCACAGCAGAATTCAAAAACTCTGCCACAAATCACGAATTATGTGGAACCGGTGGGATATGTCATCTTCTGATGACTCTTGTTTATTTCGTTGTGCTTTCTATCCCTCGCATCCTGTAAAAATAAGGAATCCCAAACACTACCTCTGGCTCTGACGAGTAGAAGCCAGGCGAGGCTTGGTTGGGCTGGGCTAAGCTAGGGGGTGGCTGGAGTGCATAGGTGGAGAGAGGCGGGAAAATTTTTTATTTTTTCCCCACTTGAGTTCCGGACACCAACAGAAACTCATTTTGCGTACAGCCAATCAGCGATCTTGTTCCGGACCACTGAAGAAGTGTCGTGAGACAGTGAAACTTTTCTGTCTTTACGAGCCTTACACCGATGCCCGGTCTCTGAACTCCTGACTGCACAGTCCATACCAAGAATACTGCAATTACATCGTAGATTTCTGCCTTGCTCTCTGCAACACAGTTGGCCAAATCATTCGTCCAGCCTGCCATTTAGATAAATGAATGGTTATGAATTTATTTTTTCAAATATCCGAAGCTGGTGTTATGGCCCCAATTTGTTATTACATTTACAACACAACAGCAACAGCAAGGGATGACAGACACAGTTTTAAAACAAACACATTTAATTTTTAACAAAGACAATAACGACTAAACTAATCTACAGACTAAGATTGATTTACAACAAAAAACAGAAATATTTACAGTCCCTTTTTGGTTGGGTCCCTTGGTGATGTCCTGGGTGAGGAAAATGCTCTAACACAGGCAAAAATCCACAAAAGAAACTTTACAGGTCTTGAACAGAATGACAGGTCTGGTCACATGTATCCTTCTCCTTGCAATTTCTCCTACTACTTCACTGTCACAATTCTACTCCTTATATACTCTTTTGCTGACCCCACCCACATTTAGACCTCTTTTTTAAAATTTTCTGGGACTTGCCCCAGACATGTCTAAAACATGTCCAAACATAGCTCCAGTCTGACCTTAACAAAAAAAAAGGTAAATTCTGTCACCTAGTGGCCTTTATTCACATCACACTGGTAAAATGAGCTGGTTACAATCAATGTAGTACAGCAATACCCAACTCTCCGCTTTTTTATCCTGCACTGATCATATTTATAATAAACTAGCTCGTGACACTGAACAAAATCCAACCCATCCTTAAAAGATAATATCCCATTTGGCCAATTTCAGAGGCTACGCCGCATCTGTGATCAGACTAATGACTATGAAGAGAAAAGTACAGAAATGGAATCCCGTTTTCTAGCAAGAGGCTACAAGACAGTGGTAGTTAAAGGAGCCAGCTCCTGAGCAGCAACTCTAGACAGGGATGTGCTTTTACAAAGGAAACCTGTGAGAGAGACCTCTGAGAGAGTCCAATTCTCCACTAAATATAGCGCAGAAGATCAAAACTACCATTAAAACAAACTGGAAAATTATTGAATGTGATGCTGCATTAAAAGAGATATTCCCTGAGCCCCCTCCGGTGATGCTTAAGAGGGCCCCTACTTTAAAAGACAAAGTGTCACGCAGCCATTTACCGGCAGATCAAACGTAACCCTGCAATGCAGGTTTTACAGACCGTAAATTCTGTTACCGGGGGGGCAGTTGTACCAAGCATCCAAATAACAAACAAGTATAAAAAGTTCGCTTCAAATGAGGTTTATGTTCACACACACCTTCTGTAGAATTTCCCCTGACATTACTCTTGCATATTTAGGACACAAACATTCGCAACAGAAACTTGGCTACATTAGCCGCAGTGCTACAGCCACATTTAACAGGCCATCAGTTGGGAAGGTTTCTGCTGTGAAGCAACTGCTCCCACATCTGTATCCATGTTTTCATCCACAGGCCATATAGCAAGCACCTCCGCTCCGGATCTGCCCTTGCTCTGAGCCGGATCAGCTGGAGTCGGCACAGAGCCGGAGCGGATGTGCTTGCAATCTGGGTGGGTTCTTCTAAGAATGAAGTAATATCGGATTAAAAATCCCTCACGAAAACGGTGAAATTAGACTTGATTTCAAGACTATCGACTCATAGTTTGTACGGTCCATCTAATCGGATTTTCTCTTGATCGGTAAAAGGCTTCTGCGCTAAATGCTGATGGAAATGATATTCGCCGAATAAATCTGTTACTGCATCTTGATGGTGTTTTGATGCCGTCGTTTCCTTCTGATAATGGTCTGCTATGCTGCATATAGCTGGCGCCTAAGCAGTACTACAACTTATGAAATTATCGTTTGTTGGTAAACGCTAAATTTGTTGGCTAACAAACTACTTTTGTTCACTTCAAGGTTCTGCGATTTAGTGCGAAAATTAATGGAAACAGCTTAAAATGCCAGAAATGTACTCGATACACCAATTTGATTGCAAAACTGTATGTGGCGTCATTACGCACTACTTTTTATTCACTTTAATGCCGTTAGATGGAAACGCATTTTCACCAACTTTATTTGCATGGATATTTTTGGCGAACTTCAGATAATTCGATTGAGAAGTGGATGGAAACATAACTTGTGAGTCATGGACAGTCGCGAGCAAAACAAGCTTTATCTTCAGATATTTTACAAAGCCTGCGTTTGAGGCCAGCTGTTAGTGCTAACTATTGCTAGCGGTCCTGCTAGCCTCCCATAACTAGTTAGCTTCACATACATTATTTGCCGTTATATCGTTACTTACAGCTTGTGGCTCCGAGCCCTTGATCGATGCAACTGCTTCAGGTGGGAGAAGCAGCTGAAACGCTTATCCTGAGTCAAATTATCCTTTATTGACAAAGCTGTCTTTGGTGAAATGCTGAGCACAAACAGCTAACCCATTGACCGTGGCTGTTCGCCATCAGCAAACAAAAAAAGCTACCCACTGATTTCTGGAGGCATCATCTTTTGGGAGAGAAATAGGTGCTTTTCTTTGCATCAAAAAGTAAATGGATGTAAATGGACAGCTTTGGGAGAGATACTGACAAAACTGCACCTCAAATGATCTGCGTTTCTTCTTTTGTATTTCTGGAAGTGTAGATTCCACTAAGGCATAGTATAATCCACGGTTGTTCATGTCTGCTAGAATAGTTTCTGGTGTGGGCAGGTCTAGCACTGTGATTGGCTTTGGCTAGGTCTGTACTAATTGGATGGCACAACCCGACATCAGGTTTTGCCCAGATCTCGTGAAGATCTCGGGAGGAGCTGTTCAGAGAGGAAATCACATTCACAAATTCACGTTCTAGGATTACGCCAAAACCCTTGTCTCTTATGTTTCGAAACTTTTCAGAGGTGGAGTATGGACATCCAACATTATAACATTACCGATATGTATTAAAGGAAGGATCAGCATAATAGGTCCCCGTTAATGTCAATGCGGTAGCAGATGGGGAGCCAATGGAGTACATTCCATCTTCAGTGGGTAGGTTAACTCAGTCTACCCACTGCACGCTTTCGTACTCTTTCATAATAATGGCCACCAGGTAGCAACCGCAAGTCGACGATGACTGAGGACCAATCAGCACCGAGGTTACAAATGCGTCGCCAGCAGCAAACGGAATAGCGGAAACAACATGTAAATGGTGAACAATCCGCGATGATCATGGCAGAAAATACTCCCAAAAAAGGGTATACCGTTGTGTCTAAGGGCTTTCATGCTTTTGCGTGGTATGTCAGTGCGATACAACAGGAAATTCGTTCGCACGTGGAAGACGATGTGTGACATCGCCGGCAGACGGTCATTTGCGACAAGTTTTGACATGGATGTTCACAGACTTGGACGAGTTCTGGCCATAGATATATTTAGAACACTAGATTGCTGATAGGGTACACTCAAGTGAAGTATCTGTTCTATGAGCCTATACACCCGGAAGTTAAATTCGCTCATAGACTCCCATTCATTTTCGCATACTTTAAAATTACATTTTCAAAACACTTGCGTGTGAGTCTGTGTTATTTTGGTATCGCTGTGCAGAGCAACATTTTGTCTCCCTAAATATGTCCTTTTCGGAGGATGGAAAGCGGCATACTTTCAAAAGCGAAGAACGAAATGTTATTCGGTGTTAATGTTAAAGTACAGCAGCGAAGTGACGTTAACGCGACTAAGGCTTTTACCTCTAATCAGATAATTGCTTGGAAGTTATCGCCATTAAAGGAAACGTCGATGAGTGTCCGTTTACGTTATCAATTACAAGTAATTAGCTAGCTTGTTAGCCACCTTTTTGATTTTATTTGCCACTAAGTCAATGTTGTCCCCGCAACTCCAAAGGTAGCTCGCTGGTGACCGTTGTCAATCGATAGCGTTCGCTTTCATTCAGCGGGACGGCTAATTAGCCAGCTAGCACGAAACGCGATTTTTTTCTATTAAAGTGACTACTTTGCTTTTATATGTTAACTTATGCATGAAACGTTTTATATCAGCTCTTCAAATAAATATTGCTGCAAAAGGCAGCCGCGCATCTCGGCATTTTCTCGTTTATATCGACTTATTTGAAATTGGCCTAATAGGAAACCATTTTAATGAAGAAGTTGGGTGTATCAATATTGCGGCCGGGTGCTTCACTTTGAATAATGTAAATATATTTACATGACGACATCAGCAATCTAGTGTTCTAAATATACATATCTATGGTTCTGGCAGTTCGTGTTGCCACTAAAATGCGAGATTTACATCTGCTGCAGGTGTCATAATCAGTTGATGAGATTTGATAAAACCCGCAGCAGATACATGCAGCAAAAGAGTGATTACAAGCGCGAACTGGCGAAGTTGGCTTCACAGCTAAGGGACTTCAAACAGAATCAAATTGGCTGGAAGCGCAACATACCACCCCAGGGCCAGGCACCCCTCACGTGGGTCGCTCGGAGCCAATGACAAACAATGTTATTGATTCTCAGCTTAAAGCAGGATGAGTGCGCTGATTGGATGGTTGTGATCATGTGACCTAGTGGCCATTATTATGAAAGAGAACGAAAGCGTGCAGTGGGTAGACGGAGTTAACCTACCTATTGCAGATGGAGTGTACCAATGGAGATGTTGTCGAACAGGGGTGATGTGATGAGTGGACAGACTTTTGGAAATAATGTGGGCAGCATAAGGCCTATTGATCAGCAACATGACATTGGCCCAACGTTGGCCTATAACCATGAATTTTGTCATGGATATCAATTGGCAAATCGACATTGGCCCAGCGTTGGTCTTTGATCATAAATTCTGTCATGGATATTAGTTGGTGGGATGAAGTTGACCCAACGCTGGCATTTAGGTCATAATTTCTGGCATGGATATTAGTTAGCGATAAGACCTTGACTCAACATTGGCCGATGGTCAAAAATGCTGTAAAAAATTTTGGGTGCCCGTTTTCATTCGCTAAGTTAAGTAAGACCCTCAATTGGGCACTGTCTTATGCAGCACTCCATAAAAGCTGATCAACCGATTTGGAGTAAGCTTCCGCAAGAACACAAACTTTTTGCAGTAAGTTAAGGCCGCCACTGTTGTAGACTTGGTATCCTCAGGCTACCAAGGTCTAGGCCTGGGCCAATCCATAGATATATTTATTTAGAACACTAGATTGCTAATGATGTAATATTGACATTATCCAAAGTGAAGCAGCCGGCTGCCATTTTGATACACCCAACTTCTTCATAAAAATGAATGGTTTCCTATGAGGCCAATTTCAAATAAGTCAATATCAGCATTAAAATGCCGAGATGTGCGGCTGCCTTTTGTAGCAATAGTTATTTGAAGGGCTGTAATAAAACTTTTCATGCATAAGTTAATGTAGAAACGCAAATTTGTCACTTTAATAGAAAAAAATTGCGTTTGCTTGCTAGCTAGCTAATTAGCTGTCCCATTGACTTAAATAGACCGCTGACTAAAGCAAATGCTGGCGATTGATAACGGTCACCAGTGAGCTACCTTGGTATCCTTCCCGTTGCGGCGACTGCATTGACTAAGCAGTCAGTAAAATGAACAAGGTGGCTAACTAGCTAGCTACTTGTAATTGACATTCAAGGACGATATTTCTTACCTGCATAATATTTAAAACAATGGACAAGTCGCTTTGTCTGTTTATACTGAGTTCCAAAAGACAAGGAGGGGAGAAAGGCTTGGTTGTTAGAAATCAGGAGAAAAAAACCTCTCTCTATCCCCTCGATCCATGCTATGCAGTGAGTATTTTCTGAGAGCAGTGTTATAATGGGATATGGGCAAAGATGACACTTAGTAGAGGAGTAGCCAGAGTAAACTTATGCTTCCTTTTAACAATGTTGGCATTAGCCATATGATTCAGTATGAACAATTTAGTCAACGGCAAATATGCTCAATCAGGGTACAATGAAGTGAGGAAACCAGAGAGTAATTTGATAACGTATACGGATATTCATCAACATTGCTTAAAACGGCGAAAACTTCGAAGCAATTACCTTATCAGAGGGTCATGAAAAGCCTAAATCACCTTAACTGAACTTTTCTGCTTGCACTTTCACGGTGACACCGAGTAACATTTCGATCTTCCCTTTAGTAAGTGTGCCGCTTTCCATCCTCCAAAAAAGTGCATATTTAGGGAGAGAAAGTGTTGCTCTGCTATAGGATTGTCTCGTGATCCCTGTCCGCATTTTGGCTTTTGCTTATTTTATGCTTATTTTGCTTATTTTCTTCCTCTTGTTCCCTTCTCTGAAATTAGTCTCATTTCCGGCACCTGTGTTCTGTGTAGCATGTGATTCCCCTGGAGTGTATATTAGGAGTCTTTTCACTGCGCTTCCTTGTCAGATCGTTTCTCTCAGTTCGCTTGTGCCACATTCATTCCGCCTTGTTCTCTTAGTGATTCTCTTCTGACCGGACCGTCCCTGTTTTTGATTTTTGGCTTTGTGATTTTCGGATTATTGTTGCATCTGTGTTTTTTGACCATTTTCTGCCCGACTACGATTTCTATGATTGCTGCCCTGGTTACGGTTTGGATTACGCCCACTGGATTTTGGCTTTGCTTCTCTGATATATCTGTGCCTGGGTACCAAACCCATTTTTGCCTGACCAGGAGCACTGTGATTGCTGCCCTGGCTTTCGTCCATTTCTGCCAAACTGGATTGTGATTTTAGGATACTGGACTTTGTACCTTTGCCTTTAGCCCTGCGGGAGGTTTCTCCCTTGATCACTAAAATCAGATCTACTGCATTGCTTGATTCTCGCAACTGGTTCCTGAGCAAATCATCAGAACTTCACAAACAGACAGTATTTGTTGTTCAGCCTGTGATGTGAACGACACACTGTGCGTGAGCGGCATCAGGGTATGGGAGTGATGCTGCAGTTTCCCTGATGCAGTGGATGTAGCTGATCTCCATCTGTGCAGAAAAAAAAAATACAAGAGACCCAGAAGAAAGAAACAGATGAGAATGAAACGAAGATCGACTGAATGTATATTTTATAATTGGGCTGCTGATCATGTGAGGACTTAGGAATTTGCTAATCCTGTATAAGGGGAAGGAAAATAATTCTGTATTCAAATTTCACTAATATCGACTAAAGTCAGCACCTTTTCGGCTTACCTTGATGTTTGAGTACCCAGAGAAACATTGGGGTTGTGAAAACACAAGCGTGAATTTAGTCAAGAAAATGTAGAGTTAAATTTCTAGCGCTGAAAAACATGGTAATAGCATATAACGGCAGCAGCTATGTTACGGATGACGCACCGGGTTGCTAGAGTATGCACAACATATACATTCGCGATATTAAAATTATTCTAATGAATAGTATGTGCACCCTCGAGTCAGCTGGGATGGGCTCCAGTTCCAAGTATAGAGAAAGAATGGATTTAATGAGCTTTGAGCATTCATACAACAAAAGTAATTTTGCTTGTCAGAATTGGCTATATAGGTTGATCAGCGTCATCTACTATAAAACTTATCAGTTCATGAAGCAGGGGTAGTGCTTTTGCTGACTGTTTTGCTGACATTGTTTGCGATAGTGAATTATTTTATTTCCCTGTTAAATAAAAATAGTTCAATATTTTATATCCCTATATTGTTTTTCCAAACTATATTTAAGCTGAGTGTTGTTTGCCCATTTGGTACAGAGTTGTTGTATGAGTTTCTCCGTGGACATAGTTGGTTACATTTCCAGAGAACATTGGTCATGAACACGCGTCCTTTGTGGGAGTGCCATGGGCGCGGGCCATTATCATAGATACCTCAGACGTCAGCGCGTTCATGAGCCCCACACTATGCACGTGTGAACGAAAAGTCTCACAGCACATGTCCGCGTGCCCCCGTAACTATAGCCTCATGTCGGCGTGCTGCGCCACTGAGCAATTTCCATTGAAATGAATGGGCGGCCATTTTCGGTTCAGTATCCAGTTCTTATAATTCATCCATGCAGGCAGTTCTCGATCACGTCAGCAATCCAGGTGGTCTATATAAATCATTGATTGGCCTCAGTTTTCAGACCAGAGTGCTGCATCCATCTTTTTACACAGTCCATGGCTAAAAGGGTCATTCCATGAAAAAGAGAGCCAAAGTGTGACATTACTGTTCAAATTTGAAACAAAGATTTTGCAAGAAGTACTCGTTCACTTTTGTTGGCATTCCCATGAGTCAAAATGTGACAAGTTAAATGGCAAGATCTACTTTGGGATGTAAGAGGCAAGGTATTGAACATTCAGCATTGCCGATGTAACAAGGAAATGAAACGAACACAAAAATAAGCAATAGAAATTTCATTTCAAAATACAACAAAGTCTCAACTTGATCAATTAGTATAACAGAGAACAAACTTAAAACAAAAAAGCAGTTTGGCAATGCCCAGTTGTGCTATAATAAGGTCTGAACATGTTTGGCAGGGCTTTGATAAGTCGCTCATTGGTCATGTTCATCTGACGACGGAACAAATGCAACATTCTGGACGAAATATAAATGAGAAGGCAGCCCATGCAAGTACACATCAGCTCTGAAAATATATTAGAGTAGACTAGTTGCTAAATGCAAAATTTGTCATCTGGATTGTACCACATGACAAATGTTGTGAATGTAACATGGACATGAAAAATGCTTGACTTAGTAAATGCATTACCAGCTTTTGCCCAACGCCCCTTTTGATACTGGAAACCACTAATTATTCCATTTCCAATGGTACAACTGATGGTCAACAGGATGAATTTGTTGAATTCAATTCTTCTGCAGGAGCATGCAGTTAAACATTCAGCACAATTCTGGGCTGAAACACAGGAACTTCTCATTTGCTGTGCAACATTTATTAAAAAAGAGGCCAAACAACTTCCATCAAAATTCTTTTTATTTTGAAAAATGTATCCTTTCTTTCGCCAAAGTTTGTTGAACGCAACATGGACAGAATAACAGCAGTAACTGGCCATGTCCCAGTTAGGTCTGCCACAACCCCCTACCTGCCGAGTGGCGGTTTCATTTAGAAAATATGGATGAGAGGTGCCGGTAGACATGTAAACAATAGTGGTGGGATGCGATTTAAAAAAAAAAAAAACGACCAATCTAATTATTTAGAGGCTTTGTAATTAATTAATCTCGATTAATTGCATTTTTATCAAATACCAATTTGAGACACAATAAGCAAAGTTTTTCAATTCAAATAAATTTTGGCTGATGAATGAATGAATGAATGAATGAATAGACATATAGGCCTATGTGTTCTTCAACAACAAATACAATATCTCACAAAAGTGAGCACACCCCTCACATTTTGACAATTAATTTATTATATCTTTTCAAGGGACAATGCTACAGAAGTGAAACTTCTACATATTCCAGAGTAGTCATGGTACAATATGTGTAGCAGTGTAGATTTACTGCACTGTCCAAATACCTGAACAGTGAGTCACCAATTCCAAAATGGATGGCAACAAAAGTGAGTACACACCCCAATTGATAATGGTCAACCAAGCAATGAAACACGACTTGTTCATCATGTTCATGCTTTTGTCTGTTTGACTGGGCCATATGAGGTTGTGTAACAAGTTGAAGGGTTAAATTGTGGTGCTTTGGGTGCGATGCTCTCATTCTGGTCACTGTAGGGTCAACATGGCACCTCATGGGAAAGAACTCTGAGGATCTGAAAAAGAGAATTGTTGCTCTCCACAAAGATGGTCTAAGCTACAAGAAGATCTGTGAAACCATGAAACTGAGCTACAGCACGGTGGCCAAGGTTATCCAGTGGTTTTCCAAGACGAGTTCTGCTCGGAACAGGCCTCATCAGGGTCGACCAAAGAGGTTGAGTCCTCGTGCTCTGTGCCAGGTGCACAAGTTGGCTTCAGAGAACAGACGCAGGAGTGCTGGCAGCATTGCTAACAAGGTTGTAGCAGTGGGATAACAGCCTGTCAGTCCTCAGACCATACGCCATGCTCGGCGCAAAGTTTGTCTGCATGGCCGTCAGCCAAGATGGAAGCCTCTTCTGAAGCTAGCCCACAAGAAAGCCCGAAAACAGTTTGTTGAAGACAACCAGTCCAAGAACATGAACTACTAGAACCATGTTCTGTGGTCTGACGAGACCAAGATAAACTTGTTCGGATTAGAGCAAACTCCCAAGTGTAATTATAGCCTGTTTATTCAACATTTTAAGACTTTAGGTGCATTACCGCCACCTACCGGGCTAAAGTGTGTGCATCAGTGTTACCAGTGTGCCAGAAATGAGGGAACTGAGAAAGGTGCTATTAAATGCGTTTTTTTTAGCGTGTTATTTTTCCTGTAATTAATTAATCCAAATTAACGCGTTGAAGTCCCAGCCCTCGTAAACAATCAACAATAAGTTCGTAAAAACCACTGACAGCTGTTTCAGCAATGGCTTTGAACATAACGAAGACACAAAACCACTTCCGTGTGCAATTCTAAACAAATTGCAAAGTCTGAAATTTCCGCCAACCAAAAAACGATGCACCATTCCTTCAAACATGTGAAACGGCAGGCCAAATTATGAATTCCCATTGAAAACATACCTGTGTTGAAAATCTGATTTACCAAAAGATTAGTGATTTTAGTGATTATTTCTTCTGCCTACATCATTGGGAAGAGAAACGATGGATAGCGTGTTCCCATTTTTACACCCTGTTGCTGCTTAAAATTTTGGGATTAACATGCATGGACAATAATGCAAGATACATTCTACATTTATTTTCAAAATGCGATCTTAACTCTGAACGAGATCATAGCAATCAGTCTGTATTCCTTTCCCCCACTAAAAACCATAAAACCTAAGTGACAGTAATAGTAGTATTAAGCCGCTTGCACACTGGACGCAAGATGAATTTTTCGCGCAACAGATTACATTCAAAGTCAATACAAAGACGAATACACACATGTATTCACGTCTTTGCATTGACTTTGAATGTAATCAGTCCTGCAAAAAATCTGTTTCGCGTCCAGTGTGGAAGCGGCTTGACTGAGCATAGAATGTAAGAATGACTCACACACACACACACACACACACACACACACACACACACACACACACACACACACACTCTTCCTGATGCCGAGGCAGTTTGCGGTTGGCTGAGAAAGATGTGAAGTTGTTAGTATGCATCACACATTCAGCTGCGTTGATTAAGCCAGGTCGAGTTTCCATTAGCTTGCCAACTGCCTTTGATCTGACATCAGGACAATCGATATAGATACTATAATTTATGTCCTGATTCAGATGGTTACATTAAATAGTGGCTGCTGTAATTATTTATTGCATTGAAATGTGCCTGACATTCTGGAAACCTGCCTATGAGGTTTCGGTGACGTGTGCGCACTGTGTGCGGGTCAGCCAAATTACCACTGCACAGAAAGTAAACCAGGTTGCAGCTGGCGAGCTCTCAGCGCACTTACAGCGGAGACTTTATTCACAATATTGTCACTTCATCATGATGAATATTTGACACCTCCTCCTACTACGCCACCACACCCATCTCGGCGCATGTCCGTCAACAAAACTGCCAAAGTGGCTGCGCACAGTGTTGTGCCACACGAAATTACCACAGCACAGGCTGCACTGGACAAAATTACCACTGCGTGGGCTGCACCACCCTGTGCTGCACCAAGAAATTAGAGCCCTTAATGTCTGCGCCTCCATTTGCCACTTTTTTAAATAACTGATATCAACCCAATGCAAGATCATAGCAATATGCTATATTCATTTTCCCCTCTAAAATCCTCAACAATATAGTAGAACTGAAAGTAGAAACACAAGCATTTTTGCATGTTTGTAGTTTCCCGCAGTCCATACTGTATTTCTGTACTACTTGATGTTATGTGAGCGCTGCTGACAGAGACGCAGGTCTCGAAGAAAGTAAATTTTATCCTGATCTGTTGGTCTTAAAATGCCATTGCAGCGCAAGAATGTTCGGAAGGCACGTGGCCTGTGAAAAATAAATTCAACAATTAATTCTGTCGCAATGCGGTAAAATACTCAGAGATAATCTGTGCTCACGTCACTTTCCCCAATTGGAATCAATACATCCAGGACCGCCGAAAGTCTAAAGGGGCGGGGCACCCACATGACCGATATCACAAATTACTCCTTGGCCAGAGGGGCCTGGCTCACGAAGCTGAATTTTGGTTTAGCGAGGTAAATTTTGTATTAATCCTGGGTTTTCCGTATCACGAAGCTGGCTTACTTCTTAGCGGGGTATGTTGCCGCGGTAACTTATGCTGAACGTGTAACCTGCTCCAGAGCAGGTTAAGCTCAGGGAGAGATCACAGCGGGTATATAAAACCATCGACTGGCCAATCATTGTCTTGGAAAAATGGCCTACCCATTTCTTGAGAATCCCTTGGAGGAAGCCGCGCGCATAGTGAGGCTGAATCCAAATCTCCACCCTCTGGACTTGCAGACTGCGCCCCTCCACAGAGATATAAGAAAACTAGAGTGGACGCCGCGTGGGCTGGGCCAAAGCGCTGACGGCAGAATAGTTCGGCCATCTTGGGTATGTATAAATATCCGATGAGGCAAATGTAAACAGTGGGCTGAACGTGGGTGTAGACTTTTTTTTTCCTCCTTTGAGGGGGGTGGAGACTTTTTCCCGAATTCTTTATAAATATTTTCATACTTAAAAATGACACGAATAAGGAATTGAGATTGAACAACAATTTTTATGCTCCATTATTTGGCAAAGCTAAAGAATTATTGTCTTACCCTTTATATTCGCTCAGTTACCCACGTTTTCGTTTCGTTCAAAGAAAAAGCGTTCGGGTGATTCTCACGTTACGTGAGTGACATTTGGAAGGCATTCTCAACATGAAATAAAATAAAGTCATCTCTCGATAAACCTCCCACCGTTACGCCATATTCGCTAAACGCCAGCTGGACCACCTGCATAAGAATCCCCCATGCATTTGCTTCCGCCATGTGCCTCCCTTCGTACCAGTATCGTTAAACCAATATATTTTCCAAACGCTGTACCGCCAGCTTATTCGAATAAAACTATGTAATGTTACCACCGTGTTTTCAATTGCGAAATATACTGTATATCCCAGGACAAATCGTAGATCTGGTGACTGGATGGCCTTCGTCTTCTACATACTGGCTGTATCATCTACAGGCATTGCCAAAGCATCAAACGACTTTCGAAGACTCCCAAGATAGCAAGCTCCTCCGCTCTGGATCTGCCCCGGCTCTGAGCCGGATTAGCTGGAGCCTGGGCAGATCCGGAGCGGAGGTGCTTGCTAGCTGGGTCAGAGCATCGCACAATGCCTAACTTACTTAGAAAAGGAAGCCAAAAATGATAAACTGTGGCAAGTTTGCAGTTATCGATATCGTAGAATACCGTCATGCATGTGGCCTACGTTATTCAAGTAACGTTTTAAAATTATAAAGATATGAAAAGTTCGTGGTTGTGTGTGTTTTTTTTCTGTCAGCAATTTGGAAAAATGAAAATGTCACCTCCGTATTGTAATAAATTGTGGGTAATTACACTAGTGAAGTCCGGTGAAGTCTACGCCCCTAGCGGACTCTCTGGAAGTCCATGGATCAATTGTGGATTTGGACAGCCCTCAGCACTCCCGGACTTCCCGTGAACGCGCTCACGAAGTCCGCGAGTGCCATGAAGTGCGGACATTTGAATACAACCGGAGAGGAGCGCCCCGGAGAGAGCACAGGTTCCGTGTTACTATCCACTGTGGTGGGGGGGGGGGGGGGAGTTACCCAAGATGCTTTCACAGTAAAAAGTAGCGTTTTAAAAGCAGCCCAATGTTTTAACATTTGGCGCACTGAAACGTACCATGTACATATGCCGCGCTTTGTGAGCTGCTACCTCCACCGGGGTCAGATGAGACTCCACACTCCACACCCTCCGTTATGGGGCGACCATTGGAAGATAAGGCCAACTCCGCTGCAGGAGTGCACGGTTGTGTAGGAGGACCCCCTCCCGTCTTGTCACTTTTTTTTACCTGTGAGCTGCACACAATATCAAATTAGTTCCATTGTGATCATTCTATAACAAAGAGACGGCGTGAAAGGTAAAGCTTTGTGCATGTTATAGTGTAGACTACACATGTATACTGTTCACATCATGTAGCCTGGAAGATATAAACTTACTGACGGCTTTGAACTATGTTCTTGCATTCATTTTTTTACTTGCTCCCAAGTCTTTTTGGCTCCGCTGGGGTTGGAACTGAAATGAGGTTAAATTGTCAAAGAATAAGAAAATCGAGACAGGCGCATACAGTTGGGGCACAGTGATGATTTTATATTATAATCCCAGTAACGTACGCATTGACAGAGTCCTTGCGGCTTCTGGCAGCTGCGACAGTGTTGCTTTTTACCTGAATTATGTCTTTATATTATTCGTCCGTCCTTAGAATTATTGTTTGTTCCTCCGTCGAGAAATAAGTTGCTCTTTGCGGCTTCTCCATGGTGCGCAATTGGTCAAATGGAGTTAACACCGCCCTTTTATGTGCACGAGTACAGTTCGAGATTGGAAACTCTTGGGTTCACTGAACGAGTTCATAACCAGCTTCGTGAAACCGATAATCAAAACCGCGGATGTCTGGTTAAGTGCCGCCGGATAACGGAGGGAAACCCCGGGTATGTTAATCCAGCTTCGTGAGACAGGCCCAAACTCCACTGGCAGACTTGCGAACAATAACAACCAGTCACTGCGCAGGTGGGCGGAGAACATTTTTTTCACTTATCGGCAGAGGCGTCTACCAGTCGAATACGGCCAGTATTTTGCTGTGTTGAACACGCCTCTAATAATTGTTTCTGAAAGGAGAGGGGGAGTCAGCAGTACCTCCGCTGGGGAGTTGTAGCAGGGAACACGTGGAAAGTCTGCTGTTTTCAGCCGAAGGGGAAAGCAAAACGGAATTCAGGTCCGTCTGTTTTGGGTAAGACTTTGTTGTTTGCATTGGTTTTGCACGTATGTTCGCTTGTTTATTTGCTAACGTTGGTGTTGCAGTCAGTCAGCTATCTAGGCTGAAATGCTAGCTAGCCATTAAGCCCCCAAGTACCTGACGGTGTCTAACATTGGCTAACTTAGTCATCGAAATCAGAGACTGGTGTAATGCGGCTGATCCTGCCCCGAGCGGGTAAAGACAATTTCGTGACATTTCTGTTGGTTTCAGAAATATTTGACGCGTAGAGTAAACAGAGCTGATCGTGTGGACATTGGCTTCAGAGCTTCTGTTGCTAAGGAGTGGGTATGATCGTTAGCCATATCTGGCTAACACCTCCTGCAGTGAGGGTTATGTCATGTAGCTATTGTTACGAAGCTATGGTTTGCAAAGTTAATTCCATTGCGTATTTTCTCCTGAAATCTGATGTCAGGACGATGCTATATTATCTGTGGGGATAGTTAATGTCACATTAGTTTCTCATCTTTTCTCGAATCACATCGTTGGGTCAAAGGAAACTTTCATTGTTTTCACCAGGCATACTGGTGCTGCTAGGAGTGACTGACTAGCTAGCTAGCTTACCATTCTATTCTGTCCGCTTTTGGAAAGTAGGAGCGCTTTAACAGCTTTAAACTTTTGTTTTAAAGGCCAAAATGCTGCTCGAACGTTACTGCTACTCTAAGTACAAAAGCTTGCTATTCTTGGAATTATTTTCGGTTAGAAAATGAACTTGTAAGTTAATTTAGTTTAATCATTATGGCACTGTGCTGCCTTATAATCACTGGTTAAAGGGAAAGTTGACCCAAAAATGAAAGTTAACTCATGACATACTCACCCCAGGGCAAATTGAAGGGTCGGTTAATTTCTTTTGTCCTTGAAGCAGTTGTAGAGTTTTAAGGAAAAACTGCATTGAAGAGAAATTCAAATGAACGGAATTCAATGGTGGCCATTCTTTGAAGCATGAACAAGTGTCTGCCACTAACATGGCAATATCCCCCGCCGCCTCAATTTTTTTTGTCTCCCTACGGACGGATGGAGCCCAATGCTTAAAAAAAAGAACGAACTCACAAGGTCTGCGAAATTTAATATGCTTGATTATGACTTTTGCGGATCTTTTTCATTGTTATTTCTGCAATTAGAATATGCAATGATTAATTTTCCAATTGAAAAGTTGGTGAAGCAACGACATGGCGATGTTTATTTTGACAAGCTGTCACCTCCATCACCTCCAGGATACATCAGAATTTTGGGGGTCGTCACAGGTATCCAACAGTCAGCAGTTCTTAAGATATTTGAATTTATGCTTTGTGACCTTAAAATAAGGGTGAAGGTCACCAAAACAGCATGGTACCGTTCCTCCACTTGGATGAACCTAGGTACCAAATACGAGAAGAATTGAGTCAATCGTGCTTAAGATATTCAAATTTATGTGTTCGTACAGACGGACCAAGATACTCAAATTTAAGCTTTGTGACCTTGAATTGAAGGTGAAGGTCACCAAAACTGCATGGTACCTTTCCCCCACTGAGATAAACCTCGATATTAAATATGAAAAGAATCTAGTAAACGGTTCTTAAAATATCCCCATTTAGTTGTTCGTACGGACGGATGGAGCCCAATGCTATATCCCCCAATGCTAATCGCGCGGCAGGGGATTAAAAAAAAAAAAAAAGCAACTTTAAAAAACATAACATGTCTCCTTACTGCTCGTGTGACTTTTTTTTTTTTTTTTTTAAGTGTCTGTGAGTCCAGACATTATGATTTGACTCAGACGCCATTTTCACTGTGATTTTCGCTTAAATGTCCAATACAGTCACTCAGCCTGGAGTCATGTTGCTGTTTTTTTTTTTTTTTTTTTTTTGTCCCCTCAGGAAGAGTGAAGTTCCGTTGCTCTGGGGGGTATACTACGAAGCAAGATAAGTGGGTTAGTGAGGTATGTCGAGCCTAAACCTAGGCTTTTCAATGTCATGAAGGTGCCTCTTTTTACTTGGCTAGATTACCATGGTAACTTGCGCTGCGAACTTAACCTGGTCGGGAGCAGGTTATGTGCAGAGTTTCAGCTTAAATCTGCTGTACATGTGCTGCCTTATCATTAAGCACTTACTGTGAAATTGGCGTCACCTTTCTTGAATAATCCTGTGGACTTTGGTGCCCGAAATGTATGCGGTTCTCTTCGGAGGAAGACTGGCATGACCTGTTTGCTTTTTCTGACGATATTCGCTATGAACGCTACAGATTCTCAACTGAGGGAAGTCGTTACTTATGCGATCTGCTGGAACCATATATTGTTAATGTAGCAAAGAGAGGCACTTACAGTTGCACGAACAGTAGCCCTTTGCATAACGTTGCGTTTTTTTTTTTTCCACGGGAACCGTCAACATTCAGGTGGTGATGCAGAAAATCTGAGCAAGAATATTGTATGCTGTGCCATACATTTTACACAGCATGCCTTTAAAATAATTAAAATAATTATGAACACAAAGCAGCATGGGGCGCACCACTTTGAAAAATGCTCTCATGCTTTGTTTTAACTTGCTGCCTCTGCAACCATTAAAGCATATTCAACTATGAAATAGTATTTTATGCCACAGGACTACTGTAAAATTGCGATGGTGCAACTGTTTAGGGTTCGTGGTGGGATATAATTTTATTAAAATCATGCTGTATAAAGGAAAAGCAATGGGGAAAAAAATACTTTAAACCAAAAACGAAGAAATTAATAAAACGGAGTTTACTATTGAGTATTATCTGACAGATAAAAAACCAATCTATAATTTCACTTTAGTTTCTTGGCCAAATGAAACAGTAATTTCCTCTAGACCTTCATCAGAGTACTTGGACATTTACACGGTCAGAAATTTCCCGCAGAATTCCTCTCTGGCCTTATTAGCAGCAACAGTGTTGCTTTTTCCTGTTTTTATATTTTTACATTCCTCATAACTGTCCATAAACATGACCCACTCCTCCGAGAAGATTTTTAAAAAGATTTTATTTATCACCCAGCAACCACTTGCATTACATCCAACAAACAAGTGCATCAACATCAACCAACAAGAAAACAAATCTAACATAAATCTCCATTACAATTTCCCAAGAGTCTATGCACATGCATAATCGTGCAGTCTTTCAAGTGTCCAATCAGTGTAAAACTTAATATACACTCAACAAAAATATAAACGCAACACTTCTGTTTTTGCTCCCATTTGTCATGAGATGGACTCAAAGATCTAAAATTCATTCCAGATACACAATATTACCATTTCTCTCAAACATTGTTCACAAATCTGTCTAAATGTGTGATAGTGAGCACTTTTGCTTTGCGGAGACAATCCGTCCCACCTCACAGGTGTGCCACATCAAGATGCTCATCAGACACCATGATTAGTGCACAGGTGTACCTTAGACTGTCCACAATGAAAGGCCACCCTGAAATGTGCAGTTTTTGCTTTATTGAGGGTCTGGGGACCAGTCAGTATCTGGTGTGACCACCATTTGCCTCATGCAGTGCAACACATCTTCTTCGCATAGAGTTTATCAGATTGTCAATTGTGGCCTGTGGAATGTTGGTCCACTCCTTTTCAATGGCTGTGCGAAGTTGCTGGATATTAGTGGGAACTGGTACGCGCTGTCGTATACGCCGGTCAAGCACATCCCAAACATGCTCAATGGGTGACATGTTCGGTGAGTATGCTGGCCATGCAAGAACTGGGACATTTTCAGCTTCCAAGAATTGTGTACAGATCCTTGCAACATGGGGCCGTGCATTATCTTGCTGAAACATGAGGTGATGTTCATGGATTTATGGCACAACAATGGGCCTCAGGATCTCATCACGGTATCTCTGTGCATTCAAAATGCCATCAATAAAATGCACCTGTGTTCTTCATCCATAGCATATGCCTGCCTATACCATAACCCCACCACCACCATGGGCCACTCGATCCACAACATTGACATCAGCAAAGCGCTCACCCACACGACGCCACACACGCTGTCTGCCATCTGCCCTGAACAATGTAAACCGAGATTCATCCGTGAAGAGAACACCTCTCCAACGTGCCAGACGCCATCGAATGTGAGCATTTGCCCACTCAAGTCTGTTACGGCAACGATCTGGAGTCAGGTTAAGACCCCGATGAGGACGACGAGCATGCAGTTGAGCTTCCCTGAGACGGTTTCTGGCAGTTTGTGCAGAAATTCTTTGGTTATGCAAACCAATTGTTTCAGCAGCTGTCTGAGTAGCTGGTCTCAGACGATCTTGGAGGTGAACCTGCTGGATGTGGAGGTCCTGGGCTGGTGTGGTTACACGTGGTCTGTGGTTGTGAGGCAGGTTGGATGTACTGCCATATTCTCTGAAATGCCTTTGGAGACGGCTTATGGTGGAGAAATGAACATTCAATGCCCGAGAAACAGATCTGGTTGACATTCCTGCTGTCAGCATGCCAATTGCACGCTCCCTCAATGCTTGCGCCATCTGTGGCATTTTGCTGTGAGACAAAACTGCACATTTCAGAGTGGCCTTTTATTGTGGGCAGTATAAGGTACACCTGTGTACTAATCATGGAGTCTGATGAGCATCTTGATGTGGCACACCTGTGAGGTGGGATGGATTGTCTCAGCAAAGCAACAGTGCTCACTATCACACATTTAGACAGATTTGTGAACAATGTTTGAGAGAAATGGTAATATTGTCTATCTGGAATGAATTTTAGATCTTTGAGTCCATCTCATGACAAATGGGAGCAAAAATAAAAGTGTTGCGGTTATATTTTTGTTGAGTGGTATGTCTCCCATGAAGCCCCTGGATGCACCCCCTGGTGCCGCGGGGGGGAAACATTCCGCAATCTTCCTGATCCTGAAGATTAAAATTGTACTGTTATTAATTTTTAATGCAATTAATCACACGCATATATATTACACAGTGGCATAGGTTGCAGTCAGCTGGTACGGTGGGGAACATCTCTCAGAAAAATAGGGTTCCTCTCTAATCTTGGCAATTTGAGTTTGATATTTTGGACTAGAGTAGTTAAATTATATATCCTTGTAATCAGGAGAAATTTCTCTTTCAGTTGATGTATAATGATTACTGGCGATTTTGCTTTACAGTAAATCGAAGTGCATCGCTTACTGGAATTTGACATTTTTGACAGTAGGGCACAACGTATATTAAAAATGACAATTGAGTCCCAGTTTATTCACTGTCACCAGGTAATGTCATGTTCAGGGGATCCCTGAGCTTATAAAAAAACAGGTTTGGTAGGGTTGTGTGGGGGTGGGGGGTGCGTGCACGAGGGGCATATCTGGCCCATGGCCTACAAGTTATTGGCTCCAAACTTTCTTCACCACACCTCTAGGTAGTCATCATATGTTGAAAATACACTTAATTCAAACATAGGTGAAATGGTAAATTCTACCATGGATGCAGCGACTCCTGTATTTTGATTAGTTACTACCAGGTATCAATCCTAGACTACCTGGCGCTGCTTGAAGAGCCGACGTTCGATTATAAAGCCGTTTCACTGCGCATTAGTCTCATTGTCACGAAAAGCGAATGCCATTTACTTTAGATGGAGATAATTTCACTTTTATTAGGGTTTTCGTACGCAATGCAGAAATACTGTGTAACGGCCTAATACAATGAAATGTAACTAACGAAGTTCGCGAAAGGCTTTCTGACAATTTTCCACTCAATTGCCTCCAAAAGCAGCATTTGATATGCTGAGAGTTTCAAATGCACCACTAATGGTGCTTTTCCACTACGTGGCACCGGCTCGACGCTACTGTACTCGATACTGGATACTTTTCTGGGAGGTAGTTTGTCATGAGTGGATAGTAGGCCTATTGCCTCTGTGAAGCTGGTCGTCATAGTGGTGCAGCACGAAATTTCCGCGACGTCATCCTCAAGAGGACACACAATGTAGCTACAGTTATCAAGTTTACATTTATTTCTTCGATTTTGTTAAAGATTTTTGTGTTCAAATCAGGGGACACGCACTACCTGTATCGTCTGAATTGAATTGTATTTTCTATTTGACATTGTCGTGTCTCAGTCAGTTGCACGTAAAATTGCGTAACGCCTAACAACGCAAAGCAGTGAAGTCTGTAAAAGGCATGGAGAGCGAATGTATATTTCACTCTGAATTTCACTGCAAAACATACGAATTGTTAAAGCATGGGATAATTAAATGGTCATTGCAGAGCTGAGTTCCTTGTTGCAAATCCGCTAATCGCAGGAGATTGCAGACCATCAGAATTAATTGCTTATGGTTGGTCATCTCATTTGCGATAACTTCACGAGAAAAATGATTCGTCAACACCCGTCAGGTTATTTTTCTGCGCGATTTTATTGAAAAGAGGCTAAATAACAGAATTTTCTTAAGGGGAATTAGTTGGGGAACATAAATGGACACAATACCGTCGCTTAATTTAGCCACGAACGAGGTCACAGGCAAAGTGAAACACATTTCATGAATGTAGCTTTGAACAAGCAAAACCGTGTTTGAAAGATAAGGCAATCAATCTAACTTGAATGAGACGTCCGGAGGTTGACTACGGAGTCGTCTTTCGCAGTGATGATCCACTCTGACCAATCAGAGGTTTGCGGTGTTCTCAGGTCACAATTTAGTGCCTAGTACCCTGTAGACTCTTTTTTTTTGGAACCCCAGGAGTGCAGGTACCTGAAAAGGTGGTACCAGGTACCAAGTAGTAGGGACTTTTTCCTAATGGAAAAGCGAAAAAGGGCAAGAAGAGTAGGACCGGTATCGCATTGTTGAAAAGGGCCACAAGACGAGAATGTTGGAAAGGTAAACAATGCAAGTGTTTAATGCATGGCAAATTTTATTTGTTTTTGTATTTTTGCACATTTATCTAATTTTATTTATTTACTGTGAATGTCCTCAGTTTACTTTTGGTTTTAGGTAACATTTTTGCACAGTTGTTAAGTGGTTTTTTTTTTTTTTTTTTTTTTTTACAATGAATGTCCTCTGTTGACTTGCATTTCTGGCAACATTTTCATTGATTATGGATTATGCAGTTATTTTCAGTGTTACTAAGAAAAGCAAAGCACTACATTTCAAATTCATTTTTACTGCTGTTCTGACAATAATTCTGCTGGCTGTTTGAAGTAAATTGTATCTCTATGCCATTTTATTTGGCAGTGCTTGTACCAGTCGGGTGGTAGGTGATGGGTTTGGGGCGGGGGGTGGGGTCTTGGGGTCAGGTGGTACTCATAAATTTTCTTCAAGGTTGGCAGGTCTGCTTATGCCCATATGGCCGAGGGCACTTTAGCATTGCGTTTTATGTTTTCATTTTACATAGCATCCCAACTAGTTTGGAATTGGGGTTGTACATTCTTAAAGCCAGTCTTTGTAATGTCCGAGATTTCAAATTTCAGAGACTCTTGTTTTCCCCCCTTGGCCATTAACAGTTTAGAGACCCTTACCTGTCAAGCGGTTTTAAAAAATAATGGAATTCTTTGAGTCTCAAATTTCCAGTCATCCTAAGGTATATTTTGGGCAATAAAATTCATTTTATATTTCCTTGTTTTCGAATTGTTGGATTTGCCGTATAATTTCAGCTTGTCTTCACCAAAAATATCTTACTTTTCGACATAATTGGGCTATGCCTTGCTAACTTGGTCAATTATTGCCTGATTGATACATTTCAGGAATAAGGTGTTGCACAGATGTGCACTTGAAGTATTCTGGAATAGCTCATGCTGGTCCACTGAATTAAATGTTGGTCAAATGATATGCATTTTCCTGCGGGAGCACTACATTAGAATCATAGTGAAAACCACTTTTAAGGCCCATTCAGAACGGTGTATAGGGAAAAAATGGCACAGATTTGCGGAATATTCGCTGCATGAAAATTCCACATGAAACCATGCACACTGGACTCTGCAAAATTCCTCATTCTTGTGTTCCAGTTTCGCACAAACAAACAAATTTGCGAGTTATTATTTAATCAAAATGGACCTTTAGAGTAGCAGCAGCAGTTTGTTGGCCTTTGCCATCCTGGGGTGCATTTCCCAGTAGCGTAGTTGCTAAGTAGCAACTTGCATAGTTTGTCCATTTGCACTAAATGAGTCCTACTATGTTAGTTAGCATCTGTGATTTCGGGAAACGCTCCCCTGGCAAAGTTTGGTTTATGATAACGTTAGCCTCACGGTCTACTTGCACTTACGGTCATCTCTGTAGCCACCAAGCATTTTCAACATTGATGTACAGACCTAATCTTTCAGCTTGTTATCCAGGAAATCATCCCGCGATTCCCGCCAATTGTCATGGAGGACAGGATGCTGGAGAACAATATTGATGAATCGCTCTCCCATGTTTGTCATTGTACCATGCCACATAGTTTGAGGGCGCTTCCCACCAGTATAGTCTGGGGGACTCTGTTCGGTTGGGTGGGGAATGCTGAAAAATTTCACACCTTCATTTGGTTTGGTTCACTTTCACACTGCACTTTCGAAAGCAGACCAAACCATGCAGTAACAGCACTGCTTGTTTGACGTAGTTTTGCCCGAAATGAACACTGACCAGGAAGAAAAAGAAAGCATGAGGATGAAAACCTGGCTCATCCATAGGCCAGGACCTCTCTTTGGTTCACTTCATCTCTTTGGTTCGCTGGATAGTTAGTTTGCATTTCCCACTGTAAGCAAACCGTACCAGGATTCTTTTGCAAGCGAACAGAGACCTATGTTTTCAGGTGGACCAGAGTCCGCTTGTTTGATTCGCACCAGAGTTCGGATGAGCTTTCTCACCTGCCCAAACGAAGTGGACCAAACAGCTCTGGTGTGAAAGCGCCCTGAGTTTCTATCTAGTACGTGGCTTTGCTGTTTGAGATTTGAACGGTATGGCATCAAGCATTTCATTGGCTGAAAGTCTAGGTTCACAGATGGATTTTTGCAGAAGCTGAAGTCAGTGCGGATGATTTTTTCTTCCGGAGGAAAGTTCTGCCCTGGTGTGCAAGCTTACATCAGAACCCATGAAATCGGCTTCTATAAATATCCGCGCAAATAGTCTGCATGGATATTTCTAGAGCCTGATTTCATCAGTTTGCGCTCGGTCTGAATGGGTCTTAAGAGGGGTGAAGCTGTAAATGAAACTGCAGTGTTGTGAACAGCTCAGTAAGCCCTGTGTGAAGACATTTGTGAATGTGTGCAACTCTTAGTGTTGTTAACTTCCATTTTTATTCCCTTTTCACTTTATTAGCATACACTGGAAATTTATGCTAATGTGGCCTTGTGAGAAGAGCGCTAGGAAGGCACAGCTATGACATGCCCTTAATTTCTTATTGTTAATGCTGAGTATCATTATTTGATCAGCAGGGAGAAGATGGATGCAGTCTGCTGCAGTGCGGGAACAGTGATCAATGAGGAAGACTCCTCCCAACTGGCTTCAATAGAGGCCCAGTTAATGCTGCAAGATAACTGTCAAGGTTCAAAGGTGCAGGTACCAAAACATCTAATTAGTTGTGATGACTGTGATCAGACCTTTATTGAGTTGTCTGGGCTTTTGCGCCATAAGCAAACTGAGCACACCTTGCGCAAGCCCCACCGCTGTCATGCATGTGGGCAGGAGTTTGCACTGCTCTCCAGTCTGCAGCTGCACAAGCATTCCAACGCAACTTTGAATTGCCAGTTTTGCAAACAGGTCTTTCAGTGCTCGTCAAGCCTGGCCTCTCACCTGCTTCAGCAACACGGAGCAGTACCTGCAAGCCCGGAGCTCGAGGGTCAGTCATGTAACTATCTGTTTAACCACCAAGATGGTGGCCCATATGCCTGTGCCCCATGTGGGAAAAACTTTAGGCAAAAGCCTGCATTGCTACACCATCAGCAAGCTGGTTGCTACAAACAGAGTGACTCGTGGATTGCCGGGCCCCATACGGGTAATCTCACAGTCTCCTCGCTGACACCACAGGCCCCTACCCCTCCTCCTTTGCCGATGTCTCCTGCCGGTATCTCTTTAACATCCCTGCCATCAACTTATCTACCCCCATCTCCTATTAGACCCCATGTTTGCTCGTTGTGCCCTGGAGAATTTCGCTCTCGGGCAGGCTTGGCTTGCCACCAACGCCTAAGACACCCCTTGGAGTGGAAGAGAGCTCAATCTAGGTTTTGGAAGCTTGGCGGTGACAGGTTTCCTTGTCCATCTTGTGATAAGGTGTTCTGCCATTCAGTCTCTCTATATCAGCACCAAGCTCGGTGTCATAAGGTGGTGCCAAGGAGAAGGAGGACCATGCGCCGGTGCAAGAGCCAGTGTTTTCCCTGTAGCTCATGTGACATGGTTTTCTCTCAGGCTTCTAAACTTTACCTACACAGGAAGGAACAGCACCAGAGCAATGATGAAAATATTGAGCAAAGTATATCAGGGGCTGTGGGGCAGTCAAAGAGTAAAGAGACTCAGTCCTGTGACGCCTGCAACAAAGTGCTTCCAGACCCTTTGTCATACTGGGCGCATGTCAAGACACACCATGGACAACGAAGGCAAATGCCGAAGGGCAAAATGGTCTGTGAGCCTGTTAAAAAGCTGGTAGCCAATGGAAGGCTCTTCCAGTGCCCACAGTGTGAGAAGACATACAGACACCGTTGCAACCTGAGCAGACATCTGCATGCACACTCCAAAATCAGGGAAAAGTCAGAGCGTGTGGCTGGGCGCTCAGATGAGATTGGAGGGGGCCCAGCAGGAACTGCTCTGAAGAGGAGGGTGAAGGGTGATCTGGAGCATAAGGAATGTCAGGAAAAGGAGGATGACGGGACTTTTCCCTGCCCATCTTGTGAGGAGGTGTTCAGTCTGCAATCTGCCCTTAAGGAGCATGAGGAAGTGCATCAGTCCTTGGGGGGGGTTCAGCTCTGTAGTGTATGCGGCCATGACATGGATTTTTCCAGAAGGACGAGTGGAAAGGTGGCAGGGTTTTATCATTGTGTGCCTTGTAAACAAGCTTTCCATACACTCTGTGTCTTCCTGAAACACTGCCAAAAGCACCTTGTCCCGCGCACAGACAAGGACGGTGGCACAGATTCTTTTAATGCCGATGAGTAATTGGATGAAATATTGCCTTAACTGCTGACAGCTCTGAAATTGGGCAAGTGAAGTGCATGACAAAAATGATCATGTTAAAGTGCATTAAGTGTAAGTGTCAGAAGCTTTGTTTTGTTTTTGTTTTTTTTTTGTTTGTGTGTGTGTGTGCGTAAATGACAATCAGGATTTGTCCATGGTAGGGGACAACTGTCTTTTCAACATAAAATGCTGAATTTTGGGTGAAAGGAGTGGTTCTCCGCGTGCATATGAGGGCAGTTTGAGAAAGGCAGGACTGATTTATCATCAGCCCTTTCGACTTAAATCATTTTTTGAATCAACTGAAGGTTTTTTTTTTTTTTTTAATTTTTTTTTTTTTTTTTAAGTGATGGGAGGTTGTTACCATGGTTATAGACAGGTTTGCCCATTGACTGATATTTTGAAATGTTAACTGTCCAGGACTTCTAAAGTAAGTACGTAATGACTACTTTAAACTTAACCCTAGTGTTCTGCTGACTTGTTTGCAACTATGGGAAAAAAAATAAAAAATTCTCAGGAAAACATGGAAAAAGATTAAACTCAGGTCACTGCTGGCTTTAAGTAGCTAACTTGGGTTGCTTTCGAAGGACAACTGCACATCTGTTTTATGCCACCTAGGAAGTGGTGGCTGGTGAACTGAAGACCGGTGAAGCACAGAACATCCCTTGAAAATTACGATTGGTGCTGACCAAATGATTTTCAATCATTTATTTAATTTGACATTATGCTAACTTCAAGAACTCGTGACCGTCTGGTGTAGCCAGTCCTCATTGACGTAAGACTAGAAGTAATAAGTCTTGATCTGTTTTCAGTCATTTTTCCTTAATAAAAGGTGATAAAACAATTCTGTGAGATTTTGAATGTTTTACCCCATCTGGTATACGAACCCTGTTATATTAACCCTTAAATGCCCCCTGCGATTTGTCGCACAATTTTTGGGGTTGTCAAAACCACTGACCAAGTTAATTTTGCAACCTAATGCCCATAGTGACATATTTAGACCGTCAGTGCTGCCATCTGATGCATAAAAGTGGAACTGACACTACACTGGCTGCATCAGCTAACCTTTCCAATATGGCCACCCCCATGGTGGTATCCAAGCAATGGATCAGCACCTATTCATCAGTGGATAAAGTAGACAAACAGGTAAGCTAATGAAAAATAAGCTATGCCTAATACTTCAGCTATATATCAACTGTTTTACCATTCAAGTAATTTTAGCAATAAGGTCCCCAAAATGCAAACTACTCTGGCATAAGAATAGGCTAAAAATGAATGTCCAAACATTAAACACTTGCTCATGCATGTTTATTGAAATGTGGGCTTGTCAGACCACAGCACTCTGTTCTACTTTGCGTCAGTCCATCTCAGATGAGCTCGGGCCCCGAGAAGCTGGCGGCATTTCTGGGTATTGTTGATATGTGGCTCTCGCTTTGCTAGGCAGTTTTAACTTGCACTTGTAGATGTAGCAACAAACTGTGTCAACTGATAATGGTTTTCCAAAGTGTTCCTGAGTCCCCGTGGTAATATTCTTTACGGAATGATGTCATTTTTAATGCAGTGCCGCCAGAGGGACCAACGGTCACAGGCATTCAGTGTTGGTTTTCGGCATTGCTGCTTACATGTGGAGATTCCTCCAGATTCTCTGAACCTTTTGATGATTTTATGGGCTGTAGATGATGAAATCCCTAAATTCTTTGCAATTGCATGTCGAGAAACTGTCTTAAACTGTTGGACTATTTGCTCACGCAGTTGTTCAAAGTGGTGAACCTCACCCCATCCCCATTTTTTTAGCATTCCTCTACTCCCAGTTTTTTGTTGCCCTGTCACAGCTTTTTTGGAATGTGTTGCTGGCATCAAATTCAAAATGAGTGAATATTTCCAAAGAAACAAAGTTTATCAGTCTGAAAATTAAATATCTTGTCTTTGTAGTGTACTCAATTGAATATAGGTTGAAAAGGAGTTGCAAATCATTGTATTCTGTATTCATTAACTTTTTACACAACGTCCCAACTTCATTGGAATTGGGGTTGTATTTAGGAGTGAGCAACTGTTGGGAGTGCGTAGTCCATCGATGTGTAGCCAGTGCAGTGGAGCATTGCTTGGTTATTGACTATGGGCTCCTCTTGATGGACCCTATAAGCTATGTCATGGACAATAAACATGAGCGTGAGCAAGTGTATCATGTCTGGACATTCATTTTTAGCCTATGCTTATTGCTTATGCCACAGTAGTTTGCATTAGGCTGCAGGCTACGGTTTAATAGAACTGTCTCTCAGTGACTCAGAAAAGTTGTGAACTTTAAAAGCTGACTCACTGGTGGCAA
Organism: Gymnothorax reevesii; assembly: GCA_029721435.1. NCBI lineage: Eukaryota > Metazoa > Chordata > Actinopteri > Anguilliformes > Muraenidae > Gymnothorax > Gymnothorax reevesii. The sequence continues at coordinate 17,948,081 of CM056580.1, read as the reverse complement.
CATCCGTGTCAACTCTCAGCCCCTTTTCATCCTTCAGCTTATGGTAGTAACCAGAAGCTGCACGGATGTTCATTGTGGGACATGCACCCGTTTGTTTGCTGAGCCACTGTGAATGATAGTTGAGTTTCTTACAGGCCATTTTGCACTTTAGGGTGGCACTGAAGGCTGATGCATAGGCCTGTAATTCGCTATGCCTCAGTAACTGTATAGTGAACTGGCTACCACAGGAATCCTGCCACAGAGATGACACATGGTTTCAAAGTCATAACAGACCATAATAAAGGATCATTTCGAAAAGGTGTTACAAATCATTGTATTCTGTATTCATTCACGTTTTACACAAAGTGAAATCCTAATAGCTGTCATTTGTGGGAAAATATATGCTAATATCCTGCACGTTTCAGGAAGCCCTTCTGATATTTTTATTAAATATTTATTTCCATAAATATCTTGTATTAATCACCTTGAACAAGTTCCAATAATAAGCCATTCATCGTCAAATGCTTTCCTCTTTTAATGCAGTGTTGCAGTGATTAAATGGAAAATGTTGGGTTTTTTTTTTTTTTGCTTTAAAAAGAGACAAACTACTGTTAACTTCTGTGTTAATTTACAGCACATCCTGCACCATCTAATCTTAGCATCACGATTGTTAAGTTCAGTGGTCTTCAGCGTTGTTCCTGAGGACCCACTGTGTGCTGGTTTTTGTTCCAACCACAGTTGTATTCGCAGGATTTCAACAAGCAGTTAATGTCTTAATTAGGTGTTTTTCATGTTCAGAGTTGTAAATTATTCTCTTAAACCAAATAATACATAGAAACATCCATACATGCTATGAAAAATAAATTATCCGAGAAGATAGTGTTTGCTTATTTCTGTATTGCAAGAAATTTTAAATATAACATTTCAAACCAATCAAATTAGACACTCACTTAGGAAATCCGTAAACCTCAAATTAGGCAGGTGGACACAACTGTTTCAAGGTCTTTCAAAAAACTTCAGGTGAACTTAATAAGATTAACATAACACGAACTGGTTTGACTGTACCATTTGCTTGTTGAAGAAATCTGTCATGTGCCAATTAGTTTTAACCAATTAGGAGCCAACTACATCTTTAATTTGATTGGTTACATTGTTTTCTCTCGTTGTTATTGTTTTAAATTGCATCGCAATGTGGGTATGGTACTTTTTTGGGCAGGGCCGCGAATAGCGGCCAGGCTCCTATAAACGCGAATGTTGTTGACTGACTGGCTGACTGCTTGAGTGATCAAGTTTAAGGATTGGATGGCCGGCGGGGAAGAAGTTCAGCGATTGGTCGGCCAGCGGGTAAGAACTTCAATGGTTGGTTGGCCGACGGCTGGCCGGCCGGGCTTTGATGTCATTTTTGTTTAATATGTTTACGTGTACAAGGGCGCCCCTCCCCTTGCAGCACTTCCCGGTGGCGGCTGCAGACTCGCGGCGCTCTCAATGTAACGGTAACTTTAAACAGAAAAATTTAAGAAAGAAAATTAAAAGCATGAATTGGGTTAAAACTATGTGTAATCTATGTCTGAACCTTTGTTTAAAAAATTTGGGTTGAATTTTTTTCACTTCTTTAACTGTATTCAGGGAATGCTTTCTCAAAGAAGCGGAAGGCACTGGCGCAAACGCAGTGGGAAGCAAAAACAGTGAATGACAGCAGTGGATCAGTAACTTTAGCGCTGCCAAGCACTCGGGATCCTTCTAACCAAGCATTGAATTTCCTGGAAGAAAATTCGCCACGGTGTGATTTGACAGATCCTTTCAAGTAGTTTTGTTTGAAAAATGGCAAAAGTTGCATTTTGTTAAGGAAATTGACTGTATTCTTTGATTTATCTGCTCAACTAGGGTGATAGTTTGTTACGGGGGGATTAAGCCACTGGGAAAAGGCAAAAGAAAAACTTAGTCATTATAATTTTCAGGCCTGCACTCAGATTCATTACGTGTTTGCTATGATTTAAGTAACTAATCAGCGATATGCTGTCGAGAGTTTGCATCCAGGAATCAACATACTGCTGGGACAGTGTTCATTTAAATTTAAAAAATCTTTTTTATATATATATTTTTTTTAAATATTGAAACAATAAAATTAATTCAGATCGTCGGAATTCCTGGGCCATGAAGGAATACCACCCAGAGGGCACAGTCATCGCGACAAGTACTTGATCAGCTTTGAGAGAATGCACTCGTTACCGAAAGATTGAGAATGGCTGTCACGTATACCTGCAGTAAAAAAATGAAAATAAAATAAAATTGCCAGTTGTGGAGCATTTTAATAATGCTGATAAGTCCAAGGGGAACGATTTTCACTGTTATTATTTTATGCCTTTTATGGGATTAGCTTGCTGCCTGGATGTTTATGTTGACGAAAGTGACATGTTACATTCATTAAAGATAATTGATTGAATTAAAAAAGTCACATATAATGCGATGAATTACTTTATTCAAATTTAGGATTTTGTCCAAGGATTATTTGTTTATTTTTGGGACTGCAGACCTCGAATAGCTCATAAAACCGCACATGATGGCTAAACTTAAAGTCACGTCCTTCTGCGCTAATACTTCATTGGGTGCGACAGGAAAGTTATTCTGTTTTAAATGTAAAAAATGCTTAAATGGAAGAGGGGATCCAGAAAAAGGGAAATAATTATTTATCAAACCTCCACTTTTTTCGGCTTTTAACTCACCAGAACGATTTTAAGTAACTCTAATCAGCGCTATACTGTTGGAGTTTGCCGCTAGGAATCAACATGCTGCTAGGACAGTTGTAAAATTTATTCAAATCTGCTTAATTCCTGTGCCATGAAGGAATACCACCCAGAGGGCACAGTCATCGCCCACTGCGTCAGTTATGTTTGAGAGAATGCACTCGTTACCGAAAGCTTGAGAATGGCTTTCATGTATCTGCAGTAAAAAGATGGAAGCAAAATAAACGAAGTGACTATTTGCACTTATTTAAGTGCGTCCAAGCACAAAAATTGATCGAAATTTGAGTTCGACGCGCTTACAAGTGTGGTGAAGATGCACTTTGCTCCATTGCCCACACTTATTTTAAGTGTGTTCAAAGCCAACTTTTTTTTCTTTGCTAAACTTATTTTTTTTCTGTGGCCAAAGGAAGATTTCTGCATCCCTGCTGAAAATTCCAGCTTTGACCAGCCTAGGCTGGTCAGGCTACTTTAAGCTGTGTTTTGGACAGTTTTAGTTGGTCGACCAGCCCTTCACCAGCTGGCTCCAGCTGACTATACCAGTTTAACCAGCTCTGACCACTTTCATCAAGCTATAGAGACCAGCTTTAAACATCTAGACCAGCTATGACCAGCTAATAACACAGCTCAGACAATCTTAAACCAGCTTAGAATTCTAGCTGCTAGAATTCTAAGCTGGTGTAAGATGGTCTGACCTGTGTTATTAGCTGGTCTAGATGTTTAAACCTGGTCTCTATAGCTTGATGAAGTTGGTCAAAGCTGGTTAAGCTGGTATTGTCAGCTGGTGAAGGGCTGGTCGACCACCTAAAACTGTCCAAAACACAGCTTTAAACTAGCCTTACCAGCCTAGGCTGGTCAAAGCTGGAATTTTCAGCAGGGTGGCCACAGGTACATGTGCGAAGTGTGGCCAAGAAAAAAATTCAGCATTTGTCGCACTTAGGCTATAAGTGCAAATATCATTGGCCTCAAATAAAATAGCTGGTTTCAGAGCATTTTAAAAATGCTGGTGATGAGCCCAAAGGGAACGATTATCGGGCTATCATTATTTAATGCTTTTTATGGGATTAGCCTGCTGCCTGGATGTATTTCTGTTGGCAGAAGTGAAAAGTTACATTCATTAAAGATACTTTTTCAATTCAATAAACTAAGTCCTTTATAATGCGATGAATCTCTTTATTCAAATTTAGGATTTTGTCCAAGGATTATTTGGTCCTTCTACGCCAATGTTTCATAGGGTGCGACAGGAAGAGGTTTCTGTTTTAAATGAAAAAAATGCTGAAATGGGAGATGAGGATGGGATTCAGAGAAAGGGAAAAAATTGCGTATCAAACCTCCACTTTTTTGGCTTTTTACTTGCCAGAACGATTTTAAAAGGGGGCTCCCTTTTAGGAGAGAGAAGGGAGGTTTATCATTTCAGATTAATATTTCATTATCGTCAGTGTGCACCCTTTTCTTGGGTGCACATTCACAAACAGCACTTGACGGCCCAGCCATATACTAGGTTGCACCTAGTCTTGTTCTCAGTGGCCGTAGTCAAATCAGCTTTTACCTACAATTCATGTTTCAGAGCTGCTGCTTTCTCTGCTGGCTCATCTCTCTGGAATGTTGACAAACAATGTGAAGCTCAGGATTTTCCACGATATGAATCGAATTTCACAAAAACGTAACGTTTCTCTTGCTGGCCTGGAGGCTGGAACGTAACAAGGTAAAGCGTGTATGAGGATTGTACACTGAGCTTTAAGTTATTGCTGTTAGGTTTGTTACAAGCTTGTTTATCTGGTAACGTGAATAGATTGGGATGACTCGATATGATCGCTTCCTACTTTACCAGCTATTCCATTTTGACATTCGGCTCGCATGCCCAAGGGCGTAGGAACACACCCCGCAGTTGAAGCTCCATTGAACGGTGTAGAAGATAGATGATCAACTAGCGGTACCTACTCCATTCACCCCCATTCATTTTGCCTGACTTTTGACATCAAATAACTTTACACTAAAAACATTACGAGCCTTCATGTCAGCAATATTTTCTAAAGAGAAACTACATTTTGTAGCAGACGTCTTTACTTCATATGTAGCATTATGGTCTAATAGTAAGCATTTTCAGCCGATGGCACCAGGCGACTTTGTCGCACAGGACGTAAATAATCGTACTGTTTAGACCAGAAGCCCATAATGAATCATAGACAGAAGATGATTGAGCCTCATCGCTAACTAAGTGAAGTAATAATTTGCAAAACATTACTTCGAACGGAATCAGACTATACGGACAGACGCAGTCGCTTGCTTGCTGGGAAGTTTGTGTAGAATACATCTACCAGACGAGTTACCGCTTCTCAGGACGTTGGTTTACGTCGCGAGCTGACGTCGAGCCTGCGCAGTAGGCGTGGTGCCCAACTGGACTCGTTCAACTGAGCACACATTCCCGTTGAAAATAGCGCCATCCTACCGTCCACTTCTTTTACTGTTTATGTGCATGCCCCGTTATCCATTGTCAACTGATGTTAAGTGACGTTGACTTCGTTGGTAATGCTATCTTATCTCAGGCATTGGTGCTGTGAGTTACTAGGGAGCGGGTTTAAATGAATGAAATGGATGATTGAATTTGTATTATCGTGTGAGCGGGGACTTCTGTTTTTGGCTTTGGTCAAAAATGTAATAGCGAGTTGACAGCAATTTTAGCTACGAAGCAGGAAAGGGTGATGATCTATACTAGGTTTACTAGGTATACTCGCAATCAGAGATAATTGGTACCACAAGGTGGTTGTAATCTTTTTGTTCATTTCCTTTTTGTGCTTTCAACACTAGGCGCTCTCAATAAAAAAGCGTTTCCTGCATGAAATGGCTCTTTCTGCTCACAATGACCGATTGCATGCTGTATGTTCTCTGAGGACATTTTTCCTGATCCAGAATCCGTAACACAGTAGGTTCTCCCCCTCCCCCGGCACCAGGGGTCGCCGCCAGCGGCTTAGTGGGACACACACGGACAGCCTATATTTTAATGAGCCGGCTCAGCAAACCCTGAACTCACAATCAGAGATGATTGGTTCCACAACGGTGGTCGCAATCTTTCTTTGTTAATGTAGGTTTTGTGCTTTCAACTCTGTCTGCGGTCTCAACAGAAGAGCGCTTCATACGGCAATGGACCCTATTTCCGTTCGTAAAATGACCGATCGCTTTCTGTATGCTTCTCCAAGGAAACTATCCGGGATCAGTAACAATGTGGGTTATCTGCCTCAGCCCAACCCAAATATGATGGTGCTTGGCCTGAAATGTCTGCTTACTGTGCACTGAACAGAAGCGGTTAATCAAGGTTCAGAGAGGTCATGGGTGTGTGATCCAGTTGAAAGTGACCAATCGGGGTACTCACAACTTTTTTCTTGCCCCGCTCAGAGAAGGGAATCTGGCAACAGTGTGATGCACTTGGAACGAATTTAATCATTAACGATGAAAGCATCGCAGCAAAGTTTTCGCCCCTAATAGATTTTCGCCAATGGCGATGTGGCAAATGGGTAGCGTGCACCTAGCAGTGGGTCCCCTGGAACAACGTTGAAGACCGCTTAGTTAGTTAGTCAAAACTAGAAACAAATATCCACAAATGGGTAACATTGATTGAAATGCAATTTTGCGTCAAAACGGTGCGTCTCCATTCTTGTTTTACCTTTTATGAGGAAAACTAGCCACGCCAGGCAATGTTCTTTGTTTTCAGAGTTAATGTGATGATTGAAAAGAGATCAAGACCCATCATTATCATCAAGAGATGTTCTGTGCTTCACCCATTTTCAGCTCATTAGCCGCCACAGCACCCAGGTAATTTTGCACCTGCTCTGCCATGGAAATTCAATTTGTGACTTCACCTGCAACCAAGTTTATTTTTCTATACCTTTACAGTGGGCGGGAGGCATACTGTTTTCTGGTTGTCCATCCGTGTGTGCGTCTGTTACACCGTCCATTGCCAATATCTTGTCTGTGCAGTATCTACTGAAGGAGTGAAGGGATTTTCACTAAATCAAACATCACTCCCTACTGAGGGTAGCTCAACTCATTTAGGTTTTGGACATCAAGTCAAAGTTAAAGGTCACATTAGGTCTGTGGTATGTGGGGGCCGAAGATAAACATTTTGGGCAAATGAAGCCATGGCAGAAGCAGGCATACCAATCAATGTATGGACTGGAAAATATAAAAATTTCTTTATTATGCAGCTTAATTTTGCATGCATACTGATGCACTGGTAAAAAGTGTCATGTGTAGTCCACTTCTTAATTCATAGATCCATTGTTTATGGTCGCGAGGAGTATGCCACCAAATGAATACCTTACATCATTTAGGGTAGTGGCAGCAATTAGAGCAGCAATGCATTTCCTACTGGGAGTAAATGCCAACTCGTAAAGTGCCTAACACCACTTTTTTTTTTTTTTTTTTTTTAAATTCACATAACATGGCATTAGGCAGCAAAAACAAATTACTTCAGTTTCAGGATTTTCTACAGCCAATATGAAATTTTCTAGCAGTTTACACACTGTCTCGGAAGGCAATCCACCCTGTTGCTTTGTCCTAAACGCAGCATCCAAAGTTGGTACCTTCTCCCTAGCTCAAGTGCACACGCCATTACTATATTACTTACTATACCCCTTACTACACTAAGTTGATAATGTTACAACTGATGCCCATGAAAGGCCTGTGCTAAACCTGTAGCCCAGCTGGTGACATAATAAATATAATCACAAAAGCGAACTCGTACAGAGAGAGAGAGAAAGCACAGTCGCAACTGACGTTAGCCTGACAAAATCCGTACAATTACAGCTGTTCAGAGCATCAACATTATTAGCCACTGGCTTAATGATTCAGATTACCAAGTCACTAGCTATACTATGACAAATCTTCAAGGAGAGGAAAAAGGGATTACAGCAATCAAAGGTGAACAAGCAAGCTAGCGACTGTAAATGACTAGAATATTAACTGCTTAAGGACTCGCCAATACTCTGTTTGCTCTCGACTGAAATGCAGAGTCCGAACAAATTTAATGAACTTGTCCCGTTCACTTGGTCTTTGGCCTAGCCAAAATTAATGTCAATCAATGTTTCAAAAGTCAATGAACGTTTTCATAAATACGCAGGCATGGATACTTCTACTTTAAGACTAGTTGCTTACTTGTCAAATGCAAATTCTTTATCCCAAACCAGCCCAAAATGTGCCACCCTAAAATCTGCCTAAGGTTATTTTTGCCTGCACACTCCAATGGAAAACTGCCCAGTATGGCAACTCTGGACCACGCACATCAATTCTGGCTTGGGCGATCCAGCAAAGGAAACCTTGTGGCATGAACAACCTGGGTGAAATGGTAAACAACGTAAGGTGACTTTGATTACAAAATGTGATGACATCTTCATTTTTGGTGAATTTTATACGCTCATATTATGAAGGTTAATGTATTGTATGCTTATTTTGTGTTTAATCAAAATAACTGCATTGTATTGAAGAAAAGTAATTATAGCAGTTAAATTGAAAAGGCTATTTTCTGCCATTATCATGATTTAGAATGCCATTGACAATTCACGGGTAAACTGAAAAATTGTGCAGCCAACCTGATGTTTCCTAGGTGGTCTGCTGGACAGCATAGTTTTTTCCCTTATTTCCAATACTGACCTACAGTAATGATGGCTGTTGTTAGCCAACCCATATACCAGTTCAATACTGATACAGCCCTGGGCCTCAGATCAATGTCGATTTGTAGGTTTGGCAGTACTACCACTGGCGTGGCTTGTTTGTTAGACAGGAAGTATTTTTGTAATCAAACTGAGAACTAACTAACTTTGAGGGGCTATTTTGGCAAAACGTGAAGTTATTTGCATGGGTAAATAGTAGGACTTGGTCTGTAGGCAGCTTGTATGTCAAGTTACAGCGATGGCTAGCTTCTGTTCTCAGATAGGTAGGTTTGTTGTAATGAAAAAGCAGTTACTTTTACTTTTCAACATGGTTAACTGCTGGCGCTAGCCTGTCCAACAGACAACGGGCAAACTCCCTCACTCTTCAACCCCATCACCTTCAGTGTTCTCCACTAGGTGAAAGCCCAGCTCAGATATAATGTTTTGGAATGGCCATTGTCCGCTTGGGGGCTACATACCCAGAAACGCCACGTACCAAGTAACTTCAGAAACCCAGCCCTCTGCCTGGATTTTCTTGAGACACCTCCACACCCTTTTTGTGGGTCATGTGAGATGATTGAGAGAGATTATTTTTGTATGTATGTATCAGCATTTTTTTTTTTCTCTCTCTCTTTTGGGGGGGGAATCCTTCTCTGTATGCCTTAAAGAAGGAATTGTCACGCGGGATTCGCATTTAAAACCATTTAAGAATTGGACACATAAGCATGTATGTAAATGAAGCATGCATTTTTTTTTCTTTATCGATTACATTTTGCAACATGAGTGCATGCCTTTTCTGTTCCTTACTGTCAGCAGTTCTGTTAAATCACTACTTCAGCTGAGTGCATAAAAGAATAATTGTGCCTTATGAATGATCTTGGGAAGATGTGGTTATGTATATGAAACTTAAAGACTGGGTTTTAGTTAATGATAAGCAAGTTTCTTAATTTTTTGTAAAGTAGAGAGCAAAGTAGTTTTTATTTGATTACTGAAATCAATCATTGTCAGTAAATTACTTCCTAGTTAATATGTAGAGTAGCATCATAGGAAGCTTCGCCATGAGCTCTCTTTATTTCTTGGCAACTGAAATATATTTTCTAATTTTTGTAAGATTGTGAAGTGATTGACCTGTCTGAACAATTTCCAAGTTCAAATAAAACATGACATGCTCTCATTTTATGCTGCGAGAAAAGTTATTTAATTTCAGATGACTGATGGTACAAGCAACAAAATCAAAGAGAAATGCCTCAATTTTTTGGCTGCTTAACTCCTAATGGATAAATGGTCTAAGGAAAGGTAAGATCCTGGTGCATCAATGTTTTCTATGTTGGGGGCAACAGAATTTTCTTTTCTTATGTCTGGCCTGTGCAGTTACTCTTGCTTGTGTTTCTCCTTCGTAGATTCGTCGCTCAATTTTGGGGAACAATCATCTTTGTGTAAAACTACTGAATCATGCTATGCAGGCTAATATTCTCATCCTTTTCAACACTGCAGCGATGTGTGATTTAGGCCATATATTGCTAATGTATGGCACTAAATTGCTTACAGTGGCTGGATTTCAAGTGCCGCAGATGCCCAGTTGTTGGCTGGACTATTTAGGACAAACACCCATCATGCTGCTTGTTAGAGATACTACCTCCCGAACATTGTTAAAAAAAATACGCCAGACCAAGTTTTTCATTCAACACACAGTGCTGTGAAAAGGTATTTGCCCCCTTCCCATCCCTTTTGAATGTTAATGAAGCACTACCATTAGGCCTAACTCTTTTTTATTTTTTATTGCATCATCAATTCAATAGATTTTCCAAAAATAAAGAATAATATGTAAATGAAAAGGGGAAGAGGGGTATAAACAAGCTTATACTTCTAGGAGGTTTTTAAGGCATTCTCATTGTTTAAAGTCCTCAGTTTTCTTGTTCGATAGTCCTTTCAGTGTTGCGTTTTCATTTCATACTTTAATTGGTGTATACTAGGTATACATTTGCATTCATGAATATGAATTTTACCAAATAAAATGAAAAGACTTAAGATAAAAGTATGGCTTTTGTTCAAATCTTTTTCCTCAAAATAAAAAAAAAAAAAAAAGTTATTTTCTTTAAGTTATTTTCTTTCTTCGAAAAATCTGACAAATACTTTCAGAAAATAAGTTTCACATAATGCCATAATGCACAGGAATCAGAAAGATCATTTCTATATATATTTTTTTAAGTAGTTAGTTGGGTAAATCATTTGTATGATTTTTTTTTTTTTAAATCACTTTATTGGTGACAAAGTATTTGTTGTAAGTCCAAATTAATTATTCCAATACCATTTACAATGCAAAGTTACAGGGCAATGCAACATAAATCTAAGAAATTTGTTATTACATCCATTATCTTGGACATTAATACTGTTCAAAACACATCTGTTTCAGGTATTGACAATTCATTAGGTACAGTGTTACTCAGCAATACTCTATCGCTGTGGTTCTCAATCTCAGTCCTGGGGGACCCCTGTGTATGCTGGTTTTTGTTCCTAGCGCAATGGCAATCCCAGAATTTTAACAAGCTGTTAAGTATCCAAAAAAGGAGCTTATACTGTGAGATTAAACTCTTCAATCGCATCTGACAAGAATTAGCTATGCATGCAATGAAGAATTTCTTTGATAGGCATATAATACTTACTGGTTTAAATTTCAAACAGTTAATTTCAATAAGCTTGAAGAGAGGTAATCTGACCGATGAAATTTAAAAAAAAAAATTAGGTCAATCAGCAAGCTCTTAATTGGTATGTACACCTGGCTGTCAATACTAACCGTCAGGAAGATGAAGAATTAACAACGCAAATGATAATGAAGCCCACCAGTTTTGCAGTGAAGTATAAGGAAAAAAAATTGCCCATTATTGCATATATAACCATTAACCTAGCCAATTAATCTCCATTAGTTACCTCTAATTTTTTGCATGAACTGCAATGAGCGCAATGTAAATTTGGTCATCTTTGGAGCATTGCAAAGCTGTGCAAAAGCAGCAAATTAGGAAAAATTAACATCTTGTTAAACTTCTGGAATTGCAGTTGTGGTTAGAATGAAAACCAGCACACACAGGGGTCCCCCTGGACTGAGTTTGAGAACCATTGGTCTTTAGTCAGGAGAAACATGCTGGTACTGCATCAATTACTATACTGTCTACAGGTATTGGAATACCAAATGCATTAAGAGGTATAAGTACTTATGTATAAGTCAGTAAGTGACAGTTTATTTCAATTTTGATACAAGATATTGTTTTGGACCCATCTTTCTTAAAAAATTGATAGATTTTTGTATTTGATGTTCTTATTCTATATTAAATGTCTATGGGGAGAAAAATTGAATTTATAGATGAGGAGCCAGCGTGAAAGAGCATGCCTGTGATGATTAGATAGCTGTATATGGAGTTTATTTACATCAAAATTGCATTTAAGGATAAATACAATGCTGCGAATTTTATTAAATGACACATTTGGAATGAAGACCATAACTTCTTTGTTCTTAGTATAATGTTTGATCTAGTTCAACTTTAACTATATTAGATGTTTAAAAAATAAAGCACGTTTAGGCATACTTGATTGTAGGAATTATAAGATATTTTGGTTGAAAGAGTGAGGCTTGTTTTTCCAAGTAAAATTAAATGGTGTCGATTTTTTGGTAAAATCTTTTGGGACACTTAAAACTTTGGCTGGATAAACTCAGTGTTGTACTTTTTTTTTGTAGTGGGTATATTGTAGAGCTTGCACTTAGTCTCAGAGAAAGAAAAAAAAAAAAATTTTTTATATTATTTATACATACATACATACATACATACATACATACATACACACACACACACACACACATATATATACACACACATGCTGCAAAAAAGTATTTGCTCCCTTCCTGATTTCTTCTTTTTTTGCATATTTGCCACACAAATGCTTCACATCAGAAAGATTTTTATATATGAAAAAGATAACCCGAGTAAATACAACTGCATTTTTTATTGAATGATGATTTATATAAATTCTATTATATATAAAATAAAATGTAAATAAGCCTCCTCTATAAAGAGAGGTATGGAAATAGTTTAAAAAAAATTTATTACCATGATGATGAGAGAACGAGCTTGAAAAAGAGCCTTGAGACCATAGGACTTGGGGAACATTGGCTGGACCCTACTTAAATTCCATACATTAAACATTTTGTGACAGATGTCTTTTTTTATTAACTTTTTGTAATAAACACTAAGCCACCAATAACAATGGAAACACAAAAACGTTTTAATATAAGTTGTCACTGCACACTAGACCGCACCCCCCCCCCGCAAACACACACACAGGAGAGCGCGCACTAAGTCTTAAGTTATCGATCCCCTTCTCTCCCATTCATTGAACCACAACACAAATTTTAGTCAAGTTACCTAGTTCTCAATAAATTTAAATATACTAACAATCCCCTGCCAGTAGAATTAATGATAACGTATATTCTAATTGCCAGGTTACATTACAGTAATGGCATCGGGCTCCTGCTTTGTATTCTGTAGGAGTGTCTCAGCCAGCAACGTTAGTTGTTTTCTATTGATTTATATGCACCGCAAATGGGTAGCTGAGCAAGCAATCTAGCTTCCTAGCCCAGTGTGCAAGCTAGTTTGTTTGTTTCTTAGTCAATGTTAGCTGGCAACCTTTATATTCAGTGCATATTAATGCCAGCTAGCGAGCTAAATGTTTGCAGAGCGACTCCAGCTTTGTTCGCGTAGTAATGGCTGTACACATTTTAGATTAACTTAAATGAATGAAATATGATGTCAGCTAGCTAACAAGAGACCCTTTATGCCGACTTGGCTACCCTGCTGAAAATTCCAGCTTTGATCAGCCTAGGCTGGTTAAAGCTGTGTTTTGGACAGTTTTAGTTGATTGACCAGCCTTTCACCAGCTGACAATATCAGTTAACCAGTTTTGACCTCCTTCATCAAGCTATAGAGACCAGCTTTAAACATCCAGCTAATAACACAGCTCAGACCACCTTAAACCAGCTGAGAATTCCAGCTGCTAGAATTTTAAGCTGGTTTAAGATGGTCTGAGCTGTGTTATTAGCTGGTCTAGATGTTTAAAGCTGGTCTCTATAGCTTGATGAAGGTGGCCAAAGCTGGTTAAGCTGGTTTTGCCAGCTGGTTTAGCTGGTTGACCAACTAAAATTGTCCAAAACACAGCTTAAACCAGCCTGACCAACCTAGGCTGGCCAAAGCTGGAATTTTCAGCAGGGTAACAATATTTCAATTATGTAAATATGAGCTAGCTAACTAAATGACTGCGCATGTGTACCGGAAGTTATGGCCAAATAGCCATAAAAATGTATAACAGGTTCACGGCAAAATATCCACTGCGTTTCAAGAAACCACAGCCTGTACATGCAAATATATATAGCTTACAAGTTGAAAAACGCACTGAAAAAGTGTTTGCATGATTTTCGAAGATATTTAAGATGTGAGTGAAGAAACAGTGCCCAAGATTTTTGTCTGCGCAAGCGCAGAACCGTGAGGTAGCATATTTTGATAGGTTGCAAAAATTGACAGAACACCAGCAGTAGTTTCAGAGGCAAGTTGGGCAACTTTCTGAAAACAATGAAAGACTGTAGTCTGCCGTTGTTTTCGTTTCATACTTTATCTCCAAGTTATTAATTCGATTTTGAGCAGTGAATGCCGGCCAAGCACGTTCGTTGCTGTTGCCTAGCAACAGGTCACAGACTCTCAGGCAACAGAAGCCCCAAAAGGTCCAAAACTTTTTGCTTCCATCCTAACACAGACGGGGTCCGGGGTGAATTTAATTGATGAACGCGTTAAAGCTTTGTTACAAAATGATATTGTTACACATCCTCGCACATTTTAAAGAGGGTATACGTAAATCATTGACAATTTCCAGTGGGTATATGGCCTATACCTGCGTATCACATAGACTACACCACTGGATAAACTGAAGTTTAAATTTAAGTTCAAATTTCCATTTGAAGTAATGCTGTGACCATACAAACACAGCGCCCTGGGTTTGAATATTTTTCTCAATACAAGTGCAATGCAGCTTCAGTGAAGTGCTGAGACCAGCAGATACAGAATATTTGTGCGTCATTGTCCACCAATAGGAAAAAATGTGTTATGTTAAATCCTTTTAAAGGAAAACAAAAAGGGGAAAGGCAAGGTATAAGAAATTAAGCATGTTTCAGTGTTAGGCCCTGATTTGTACAAGTGAGATTTCTTACAAAAAGATGAATATGTTTTGCATAGGCCTATTTTATGGTGGCCCACTTTCCCATTTGATTAATGAGTAAAGAAACTGTTCGATAGAGGACGCTCTAAAGTTTGCACTGGAGAAAGTGGGGTGACGATAAGGTCCATCTGTTAAAATGTGAAATTCTTAAACAAGTGCAGAACGTACGTAAATTCACAATGGAGCACGGGCGGACGTTGAGTGGAGCAGCCAAAAGAAAGCTAGAAAAAGAAAACAAGGAAGCACCTTTTTTAGATAAGGCTGTTCCTTACTCAGCCCGTCAGTAATTGCGAAGGTGAGATCATTCTCTCTGCTATCCAGAATTAAAAATGAGCAGAGGACGAAGATGACACAAAAACGTCTGAAATTGCTTTCTCTCACGGCAATAGAGTGAACTGCCTGGACTTGGATGATATTGTGGTGGGAAAAATCCCAAAAGATTCTAAATTCAGAGTATTACTATAATCACAATTAAAAAGAGAGAGCTCAGCCAGGTTCTTGTGGCCCCTCAAAACTGCTACAAGGCTGTGGAGCAGAGAAGAAGCATAAACTCAAATCTGCCAAACGGCAAGATAACAGGGCTGCAAGCCGGCCGCCCAAGGCTGGCTAGCTGAGCTAATCTTTCGGAATGACCATATCGGTCAGCCTGGTCCTACTACCTGAGCATGCGCACCTAAGTGTTCCGGAACCATCCATGATCCAGATAACTTACTGAACTTCTGCTGAACCCATGGTTTGGGAGGCTCTTATATGGTCTTCGAGCGTCCCTTTAGGCTGAAAATTAATTTGCACTATGATGTAATGGTAAACTTTATTACTAAGGGTGGAGGGTTGCTATATGACAATGAACCAATCAGAATTAATAATGTTGGATAAGGTCGTATGAGCCACATTTAATCCCACCTAGAGGGATGTGCCAAAAGGGATATAAATATGAGGGTTCGCACGGTCAGTGTTCAGTCTGTGTTGGGTGATTGAAGAAGAATGAATGCTATGTGGTTTGCGCATACCAGCCTGGGTTTTGTACTTCACTTTGAGCGACTTGCAATAAACCCGATCGCATCAGACTCTGGAGGATGTGTCCATTCCTTGAAGGTAGATTTACAAGGGTTAGAACACTTGGTCCACAAGTGTTTTCACCCTCAAGATATAAGAAAACTAGAGTGGATGACGTGTGTGTGCTGGACCAAAGCGGAAACGGCAGAATAGGTTCGCCATCTTGTGCATGTACCGTATAAATGAGGCCTCCAATGAGGCACATGTAAACATGGGTGTCGACAACTTGGGGACTTGTTTTCCAAGTTCTTTTTTATCCTTTCATACTTAAAATGAACACGAATAAGGAATTGTAGTCAAACAACAATATTTATTAAAAAATTTTTTTTTTTTTTTTAAATCTGGTATATTCCATGTTTATTTAATCGGAAGACATTACATAAAAATCGGAACTTCAGCTGTTGTCCCGTATGAGCGAGTTTTCGTTTTATACGAGCACGGTTTAGGCCTTATTCCATTGAACGCCTGCCACTGAAACGACTGGATTGTCCACTCTAGCTTTCATATATCTCTGTGTCGTGGATGATTTTGCACGACGCAAAACCAGGAGAAAATGCCTTTAAGTTAGTTAAAATATGATGATTTAATGGTTAATTTAAACTTATAATAATAATGCATCACTTTTATATAGCGCTTTTCTAGGCACTCAAAGACGCTTCACAATGGATACATAATTCATTCACTCACACATTCATGCTCTGATGGTGGTAAACTGTTTTGTAGCCACAGCTGCCCTGGGGCACCTACGGCCCCTCCGACCACCACCAAACATTCGCACACAGCCATACATCCTATGATGCATGTTTTTGTGGGTGGGGAAAACCAAAGTACCCGGAGATTCCACACAGAGAGGCCCCAGGCCAGATTCGAACCCACGACCCTCTTGCTGTGAGGCCGCCCTCTTAGACAGTCTTGCTGTGTATCTAGGTGCCTGTGAGACTCTATTGCTTGCTGTAAATTGTTTTTAGACTTTGTTTTTGTTAATGATCAAAATGGCTTAACGATCTCATTTGTAATTGAGAGCGGTTTAATTTGTTCATTTTTTATGGCATGAAATGTCAACGCGAAAGTGGGAAGAAAAAAAAAAAAAAAAATCGATTAATACTGTAACTGAAATTTTCATTCGCGAATGTTGCATGTGACAGTGAAAGTGATGCATAACACTGAATAAAATTAAATATTGTGGACAATAAATAAATGCTAGAATTTTAATGTATAAATAGTTTGCAGTTCTCTTGTGTGGCAGTAAAGTTGGTGATATTCTCATTAGATTGGGAAGACGTTTTGGTGATTTTTAACTTGTTTGCCATTACCTGTACACGACTTTCCCTGCGCAGGCAGCGGGGGGGGCTTTCACATGTCCGTGCCCAGGGGCCTGACGTCTCTTAATCAGTCTATGCGCAAAAGTGCATCAACATATTTACACATATAGCTTAAAATTTTGGAAAGTGTTTTTGCGGGACATGTAAAACACGCTAAAATAAAGGCTGTAGCCTATGTTTTCCGATTTTTCCAACTAGTTAATTTTCCAGCCAATAAAATGTCAGAACTCCTTTCAAAATCAAAAGCACATTTTACATTGAAGAAAGGTTTATAACCATGGAATCAGCATGCACAATAAATATTTTCACCAATGTCATGAACAGGCATATAAATGATTGAATCAAGTTATTTTTGGTAACGTTATTGGCAAGATGACAAGACCAACAAGCTGCAGTGTAAAATGGGGTGTCATTATTTGTGTGCAGGACTAGGAAAAGGGGTCACTTGGGTCATTTTATGAGAATTGGGATTGTCCAACAAAATCGAACTGATCCAAGTTTTTCATTTGACCCCGTTAATATCAGAATGGAAAAAAATCCCAAGTGACCCCTTTTCCTAACCCTGCACATATTTATCAATGGAAATTTTCTAAAGGTGATCAGTCTAAGCAGGAGTTCAGCAATAATGTTAAAATAATAATAGGCCCAATAATTTGTCAAGTAACGGCAGATGGCGGCATTGATCCATTTATGGAAAGCCAAATTGCCCAGTGCGACTGAGTATACTCTAGACTTGAACCCTGCTATTTTCAAACTCGGGGGGGGGGGGGGGGGGGGAGAGTGAAGTAAAGCGCTGAACAAATAGTGATTGGGGACATCAGTTTCATTTCTTTGTACACGACTGGCTCTATTTTGATACCAGTATATTGCCCGTTTTATTTTCAATCGTAAATTTAGCTAGTGCGAACAGTTGCTGGTATACACAGGAATAGGAACAAGAGTAATTGTTGCTGCTTTGAAATTTTTACTGCAATGTGTTCTCATGGATGCGCCCTGGGGAAAAAAACAAAAGTATTCAGAGAATTCAGTCTCACCCAACAGCCAGAAATGTATATCATGCCGTGAGGTCAGCCCAAGGTGTTAACGTGTGGAAGATGATTGAATCGGTTAAGTGGTTCTGGAGATATCTGCCCGGAAACACACACAGACACACAAGGTGATTACAATAGTCTCACAAACCCCTCTGGGGCTCGACATAAAGAAAAAAGACCAGGCTTTGCTGTGCTCAGTGTGCTCTCTCTGAAGCTGCTTTGAGTCACCCTTCCAAACTGCGACAGCAATATAAATATTCTTATCCAGAGTTTTAAGCAGAAGAGTTGCAAGCATCTTACAGTCGTACCAATATTACTCCAAACAATAATAATGCTGAGGCCTGGAAAAAGTCCAGCAGACGGCAGAATCGAACCACTAATATTCCGTATCCATGAAATGCACCCTACTGTAATGCCTCTATATCGCTGTCATGCTGAGCTATTTCAGTTTATGGCTAAAGCAGCTGGTCCAACAGAAATTTTAGCTAAGACGTTTCTGCATACTCCGACTTCTGTCTCAACGGTAGTAAGTCCAATCTATGAAATGGAGGTATCATACTAAAGAGGAGAGGCTGCTGAGCAAAATATGTCAAAATTGTGTGTGTAGTGCCAAAAATGTGGGAACACGAGTAAGCTAGAAAACTGAATTTTGTGTCATTAGCTCGCCGGGACGAATGTCCGGAGAGCTATTGTCGTACCCCCGGCGTCCACGTCCGTCCACATCCAGAAAAACTTTAACCTTGTCTATAACTTTTGAACTGTGAGAGATAGGGCTTTCATACTTTGCATGTATACTCCTTGGTGCAAAACCCAAGTACTGATGCCAAAATTGACCTGGTGACCTTGACCATGACCTTTACCTGACCTTTTTTACAGTTGAATAAGCAAAGATACTGCATTTCTCAGCAGATTCTGAATGAAAAGAGTGTTAACTAACAAAACACATGTTTTCCAGACACTGTATACAGCAATAATTATGGGTGAAATTTGTCTTTTCACCTAACAGTTCTTTTGCCTTGTTTTTTTCACCTAACATTTTTTTTTGCCTTGGCTCAACAATGACTTGTCTGATTGTAATTCAAATTTATTTTCAAACTATCTCAGTAATCAACTGAGTCTGGAATACATCTGTCATAACTAAAAAAAAAAATCAACTTTACAATATTTCATACGAAGTAGTATCCTTTTTAAAGCACAGGTAGTAAAACAGTAAATAATGATGGTTGCCCCCCGGCGAGCTTTGTTGTCTTTCTGACAACTCTTGCTTAATGTAGGAGTTAATGGAGTATTTTGGCGCTCCCGTCGCTTTTGGGCTCATCCTGCCAAAACGTTTGTCCAATTGCTTCCATAGTTACATTTTCATGACCAGCACAACTTTTGCTTCAACTTGGATATAAAAATATTCATGTGGAGTGAAAACTGTGAGTTGGAGCAAGTTTAAGAGAAGACTCCTTGACAGTTTTACAGCTGTTTGCCACTAACAGTTATGTCACCACACTCCAAGTTCCCTGAATTTACTGTTAAAAAAAATAAATAAATAAAAATTAAAACATCATAGAACTTGCTAAAAGTTGAATGGTAAAGAAAAATTTTCCAAGCTTAGCTTAACCATTTCCAGTTTTAATTTTGTATGTAGCTAAAAGTATGAGAGAGTAGAAAATAGCTGAAAATAGCTGAATTTGAAAAATCAGTTCCATTGTTTCCTGTGGAGAAAAATATTGAAATAAAAATTACTGACTCAAAAAGTTTGAAAGATATCAAGAAGTTGAATACAGCCAACATAATTCAGCACTGACTAAATTTAATTAAATTTTTATTTAATTCAAAGTTTGAATGAAGTTTCTGGGTGAAAGTATGTAGGAGAGGTTAGTCAGCAAAAAAAAAAAAAACAGAAGAAAATGAGTGCGCAAGTTCCCAGTTTGCCCACTAATTATGCTTGTTGGGCAGGGATAATTTAAGCATTGTCTGTGCTAGCTTGCCAAGTCGCATACTCTGGGCAGATCCTGACTTTTTAAGAGGCAATTTAGTCGCTTTGTATCATACTTGATTAATATGCAGAAAGACAGCGCATCGCAGGGTCCAGAGAGAATGTTCATTGCTGTTCATACAAAAGAGATGGAATGAAGGGACCATCAGACCCCTGCAGCTCATCCAGAACGCTGCAGCTCGTCTGGTCCACAACCTCCCAAGACACTCCCACGTCACCTCCCTGCTCACAAAGCTCCGCTGGCTCCGTGTTGCTGCTCGCATCAAATTCAAGACTTTGGTGCTAGCCTATCAGGGAGTCAACAAGACTGCTCCAGCCTACATCCAGAGACTGTTCAGACCCTACACCCCTGCCAGAGCACTCCGCTCTGCTACTTCTGGTCGCCTGGCTCCTCCCCCTCTCCGCTCCTCCCCTTCCCGCTCAAGGCTGCTGTCTGTCCTAGCACCTCGTTGGTGGAATGATCTACCTATCGAGGTTAGAACGGCAGAATCCTTGAGCATCTTCAAGCGCCGCCTGAAAACCCACCTCTTCAGGCTCCACCTCTCCCCTACTCCACTGCCTTGATTCCTGTCCCTACATCCTTTTGATTTGTTGCACTTTATTCTGTTTATCTTACTTCCTGACTGTATCACTTGATTTGGTTTCCCTTCATTTTGTTGCACTCTTGTCAGTTTACTTGATTTTCCTGCCCTTCTATTGCACTTATTTTATTGCTCTTTGTTGCACTTGCCTCTGCACTTAACCTTGTTGCCATTTTGTTCACTTGCCCTTGACCTTGCCTTTTTGTTAATAGTCTAGATCTGTAACAATGGAACGTGTTCTGTCACTTATTGATAGCACTTTTACTTGTCTCCTAGGAGGTCTGCTTTTTTGTACTGTTCTTATGCACTTTTGTACGTCGCTCTGGATAAGAGCGTCTGCAAAGTACCTGTAATGTAATATATATATGTAATGAAGTCCAAGGAAGTAATGAGTAACAGAATGTGCATTAAACTACATAATTTCAATGACTATTTTCAGTACTGTATCTTGGCACAAGTGTAGCATGCAATTCAGATTTTCTTGTTATTTGGCCTCGATACTCCACCCAATGTCGAAAAGCAAATTCCAAGCCATTTCCTAAACACTACTCCGGCAGTTCAGCATCTCTGACAACCTCACTTCAGTATAATCCAAAACCAATACTTTGTCTTTGAGACCCTCGTAAATTCCCAAAATTCCAGGCGCAGACTGTCACATCACATCGATCAATGGGTCTATTAACCACCGCTGCTGATAAATGTACTGTCCATTTCATGCTTTCTCTCACTAAAAGCTGATGAGCAATTCCCCAGAAATTTTTGAGCAAAGAGAATATACAGGCTTTAATACTCTTGCGCAGAAGCTAAATGTGGCATTTTAGGCTTTATAATTCAAGATCTGAGCTTCACAGAGAGGAGGCAAATGGCTTTAATGATACAGGATACTTGCAGCATTCAGAATTTCATTGTACAAGTATTTCAGTTTCTTTTCATAATTTTAATTCAGAGTAAGGGCTGCAAGCACAAAAAACCCTCAGGAAAATTCAGCATAATAATAATGCTGAGAATTAGAACAATACATTTCTGGGATCATACACTCCTTGACCACAAGTGCAAATCATCGGATGGTGCTTTTCAATATTATCTGCTCTCTGTGAGCCAAATAAGATAGCTCTCCAAGTGGCCCATCAAGCTGCCGGAGCTGTCAAATCATAAAATAATGTTTTACTCAAATCAACTTTTCGCTCATGAATTTTAATATGAATTCACAATTGTATCAATGTAGACAAGGATGGACATCAATAGTCACCAGTAACCTCTCCAAACCAAAGGCCTGCCGTTAATGCTGCATCAGCAAACACATACTACTCATGAAAGGAATGGAGTATTTTAGTCAGAATATTCACCCTCGACTGTAAACTTGCCATTTACAAGTACGATCATCCAAGGGAAACGCAAGCTTGGATACACGTAGGTTTTTTTTTGTTTTTTTTTTTTTTTTTAATTTACCGCAGTCCTGGAGCTGTTATTTTACATGAAATTTCGGCATTCAATTTCATTGAATGGCGATATAAATTCCAAAACATCACTACAGTGAATAAATTTCCGCCATACACAGTATAATAAGCAAAGGCTAATGGTTACGCATACCAACCAATGTGGCAATGGCCATAGTAAACCGAAAATAAAACAGCTGGTCAGCTGCCTAGCTACCCAGCCATAAGGATGCATACTTTATCCATTCTACTAACTCAAAGAGAAGTAAAACTATCCATTTATGAAGTCTTCCTCAAGATAAGGAGTAATAGAGCCTTCCGATATGGGAATCTTTCCAGTACTGTACCATTCAGAATAACTACATTCAGAGAATACAAACGAACTTGCTATTACTCGAGGGCTTAAATACTTTTCTGAGGGTCCAATCAAATCCTTTCAATTACTGAGGAAAGTTTATACTGACACAATTGGAGAAAAACGTGTCAATCAGTACATAATTACTGGGTTATATTTCAGGTGGGTGTGAACTAGAACTCTCCTTTATGCAGATAAACCTGTGGAAGCATTTGGAGACACTGGATATAATTGAAGGATTGTACGAGGTTGTAAGGAACTGCTAAATTCATCGTGAGAAGCATCTATGCGCAATTCAATTGTAGTGAATCATGCGTTTTTAATATCTGATGACTACAATTGATTGTAGAATGATGAAGCATCATTACCATGTTGAATATTTGCTTCAGAAAACGTTTTTTTTTTCCAGCGCACATTTGAGACACCTTTGGTCTATTATTGCTGAACCAGTTGCAACAAAGGTCAAAGGACCGATTTTATCTGTCACAAGAGATCATTTTTATTAACTGCTGGATAGATACAATGAGCAAGTACATTAGGCAGTTTGCACATCAGGCTTGGCTAAGGAGTTAAATTCATTCAACTCCCAGGAAACAGGAATGGAATTCAGTGCATCTATGTTCGAAACAGTGTTCGAGGTTGAGGTGCTAGTGAATATTCAATAACTGATCCGGGTGTGCCACCTAGTGATAGAAAAGTGTAACTGCGTGCAGAAATAGAGCAGCTCCATATCCACTGATGTCTATATATGCACAGAGGGGTTGAAGTCACTTACTTTGGCGTTTGACCTTCTCCTGTGGATGGGCAAATGTCAAAAATTTCCTCAGATCGGGAATCCTTCACTTCTTTGCCCTCAATACGCACAAACAGCTAAAATAAAGGTACTTACCATTGCTCAACAGCATCCCATAAGAAGTAACCATTAGCCTGTGTACATGCCAAAACTGCTACATGAGGTTTTGCAGGAGCCTGCTACAGTTTACAGTTGTGTTCAAAAAAAATTGCTGTGTGCAAAAAAAAGTGAATAAAGTGCTCATTTTTTAAAAATAGTCTTCAGTTCCATATTTCAAATGTAGTGGAAACACAGACATATCAAATTTGTTATTCTTTTACAGGAAGAAAAGAAAAGGAATATTATTTTGTTCAATAAATAGCGGAGTCAACAATATTTTCTTCGAACCCAAATACAACTCAGGATTTTACTCGACTTAAAATTATTGAACTAATATTTAGTTGCATAACCACTCTTGATAACTGCTGCACAGTTATCAACCAGTCAACCTACAAACTGGCACCTAGAAACAAGTATTTCAGCCTAGGATAAACAAACTACATTACCCAGTTCCTGTGAATGTTTGGGTTTTGCTTCAGATACTGTACTTTTAATGTCACCCCACAATTTTTCAATGAGGTTGAGGTTAGGGGATTGAGCTGGCTACTCCATTACCTCAATCTGGTTTATCTGGAACCAAGATGTTGCTTGCTTACTTGTATGTTTGGGGTCATTGACTTGTCCAAACACCCATTTCTGGGGCATTTCCTCTTCAGCATATAGCAACTAAATCTCATGTATTTTGATAAAATCAATCTGATCCATAATCCCTGGTATACGATAAATAGGCCCAACTATACAGTATGAAAAACATCCCCATCCATGATATTTGCACCACCATGTTTCACTGTCTTCAGTGTGCTGTGGCTTGAATTCAGAACGCGGGGGTCCTCTGACATGCTGTCAATGACCAGTAGATCTGAAAAAAACTATTTTACTCATCAGTCCACAGAATGTTACGCCATTTCTTTGGGCCAATCCATGTATTTTCACGGATTCTGCATGTGCCATTTTTTCAATAATGATGCTTCATGGGGGCCCCTTGGTGATGGCATAGCTTTGATCAAACATCTGACCGTAACAGCACTTACAGGTAATTTTAATATCATCTTTGAATTTTCTGGAGGTGACGATTGGCTGAATCTGTGTCATGGACTATTCTTCGATCCGTTTTGACTGTAGTTGCTTATTTTCCTTCCACACATTTCAGGTTGTCGTCATTTTAAAGGATTTGAGATAATTTTAGCTGAGCATCATATAATTTGCTGCATTCGTTTTCCCCTCTCCAATCAATTTTTCAATCAAATTATGTTGTAATGTGAATATAGGCCACTGGATGGCAGTATTTACCTTTTTTTTTTGTTAAGCCCAGACTGGAGCTAGGTTTGGACATGTTCTGGGCATGTCTGAAACAAGTCCCAGAGAAAAGAAAAAAAAAAGTCTAAAAGGTGGGAGGGGTTTGCAAGAGTATGTAAGGAGGGAGAATTGAGACGGTAAAGTAGTAGGAGAAATTGCAAGGAGAAGCAAACATGTGACCAGACCTGTCATTCTGTTTAAGACCTGTGAAGCTTAAAGTGGATTTTTGCCTGTGTTAGGGCATTTTCCTCACCCAGGACATCACCAAGGAACCCAACCAAAAGGGACTGTAAATATTTCTGTTTTTCTTGTTAATCAATCTTAGTCATTAGATTAGTCAGTAGATTAGTTCGTTGTTAATTAAATGTGTTTAAGTTTTAAAATTGTCTGTCATCCCTTGCTGTTGTGGATGTTGTAAATGTAATAACAAATTGGGGCCATAACAATGTTGTGCCTTTGAATGTTTGGAACAGCCCATTTTACTTTGCATTTCAAAAGGAAATGTACTCTTCTCAAAAAGAAACTATACAATTATAGAATTATTGATTACACTCTCTTTTCTATATGTTTTCCACATTTGTCAAAACATTTCATGTATAATAAATTGATGCTAACAACAATGTATAGTTTCTTTTTTGGAAGAGTATATATTTTGTAACAATGTTTGAAACATTTACTTCCCTTCGTCCATATGATAAAAGGACAGTTTATGTCACCCGTTTCTTCACAGAACAAATGGATTCTCCACACTGCTATTGTTTTGAACACACCCCTTTCAATGAGTGAGTCACTTGCTCAGAACAAGTAGCGTGCGTGCATGTCATGAGTTGTCATTCCATTACACAACTACAACCCCTTTTCCAGAGAAGTTGGGATGGTGTTACACTCCATCTGCAGTGGGTAGGTTAACTCCGTCTACCCACTGCACGCTTTCGTACTCTTTCATAATAATGGCCACTAGGTCACATGATCACAACCATCCAATCAGCGCACTCATCCTGCTTTAAGCTGAGAATCTATAACCGTTTGTCATTGGCTCCAGGCGACCCACGTGAGCGGGCGCCTGGCCCTGGGGTGGTATGTTGCGCTTCCAGCTAATGCGATTCTGTTTAAAGTCCCTTAGCTGTGAAGCCAACTTTGCCAGTTCGCGCTTGTAATCACTCTCTTGCTGCATGTATCTGCTGCGGGTTTTATCAAATCTCACCAACTGATTATGACGCCTGCAGCAGATGTAAATCTCGCGTTTTAGTGGCAACATGAACTGCCAGAACCATAGATATATATATTTAGAACTCTAGATTGGATAATGTAAATACAAAGACATCAGCAAAGTGAAGCGCCTGGCCGCAATATTGATACACCCAACTTCATGAAAATGGTTTCCTGTGAGGCCAATTTCAAATAAGTAGATATAAGCGAGAAAATGCAGAGATGCGCGGCTGCCTTTTGCAGCAATATTTATTTGAAGAGCTGTATTAAAACGTTTCATGCGTAAATTAACGTATAAATGCAAAGTAGTCACTTTAATAGAAAAAAATCACGTTTCGTGCTAGCTGGCTAATTAGCCGTCCCATTGACTTGAACAAACCGCTGACTGAAAGCGAACGCGAGCGATTGACAACGGTCACCAGCGAGCTACCTTGTCATTGTGGGGATTACATTGACTAAGTGGTAGATAAAATTAAAAAGATGGCTAACAAGCTAGCTAGCTACTTGTAATTGATAACGTAAACGGACATTCGTCAACGTTTCTTTTAATGGCGATAACTTACAAGCAATTATCTGATTAGAGGTAAAAGCCTCGGTCGCGTTAACGTCACTTCTCTGCTGTACTTTAACGTTAACACTGTTATGGCCCCAATTTGTTCTTATATTTACAACACAACAGCAACAGCAAGGGATGACAGACAGTTTTAAAAACTTAAACACATTTAATGAACAGACATCTAAACTAACTTCGCTACTGACCAAGATTGATTAACAAGACAAAAAAAAGAAATATTGACAGTCCCTTTTTGGTGGGGTGGCTTGGTGATGTCCTGGGTGAGGAAAATGCTCTATGGGGCAAAAATCCACAAAAGAAACCTCACAGGTCTTGAACAGAATGACAGGTCTGGTCACATGTATCCTTCTTCTTGCAATTTCTCCTACCACTTTACTGTCTCAAATCTCCCCTTTATATACTCTTTTGCAGACCCCTACCATCTTTTAGACATTTTTTTTTCTTTTCTCTGGCACTTGTTTCAGACATTCCCGAAACATGCCCAAACCTAGCTCCAGTCTGAGCTTAACAAAAAAAAGGTAAATACTGCCATCCAGTGGCCTATATTCACATTACACCTCCATTCCAAAAGGGAAAAATTGACTCAAAGGCAAAATTTTTCTTTTCAATACAAAATGGTTAAGTGAACTTGTCTATATATATATATATATATATCATGTGTTTATTTGAATATTGTACTATATCACATATTCAAACACGGGATAAGCAATCAGCAATCACATTGTCAGTACCCTTTACATGCTTAATTTCAAAGTCAAACTCCTGTAAAATCAAACTGCAATTCAACAATCTCCGATTCTTGTGTTTCCATCTTACTCAAGAACGGATTACGGATTGTGGTCAGTGTACACAATCATTGGCTTTTGCCCAGTACTTTGAACATAAACATCAAAGTGTTGTAAAGATAGAACCAGAGCCTTCTCTATTGTGGAATAGTTCCTTTGGTGGCGATTGAACTTCCTGGAGAAGTATGCCACGGGATGCTCAATGTCATCAGAGTCACTTCTCTGTAGGAGCACAGATCCACAAGCTTGGTCACTAGCATCGACCGCAATGGAGAACGGTTAGTTGAAGTCAGGAGATTTGAGTACGGGGAAGTGACACAGCAGAGACTTCAGGCGATCGAAGGCTCTCTGGCATGCCTCATCCCAGGTGAACTTTACGCCTGTCTTCAGTTGGTTAGATAGACTGAGAGCAATCTCAGCAAAGTTTTTGCAGAACTTGCGGTAGCACCCGATCAATCCAAGGAAGCGGTGCAAAGCTTTTTTGTATTCAGGAACTGGAAAGTCCATGATGGCTTGGACTTTAGCATTTATGGGTGCCACCTTACCCTGGCCTATGACGTAGCCAAGATAGGTGACAGTAGCACAACCAAAGTCACTCTTGTTCAGGTTAACAGTCAGGTTAGCCTGGGTCAGGCGCTGGAACAACGTCTCTACATCTTTTAGATGTTCTTCCCAGGAGTCACTCCATGTGATCAGGTCATCGATGTATGTACCCGTGTGTGGCAATCCGGCGATTGTACACCATCATCCTTTGGAACGTGGCTGGGGCATTTTTAATGCCAAAGGGTAGGACTTCATACTGGTACAACCCAGATGGTGTGGCAAAAGCAGAGATGCTCTTGGCCCTCTCAGTTAAAGGCACACACCCTTCAATAAATCAATCTTGGTCAGAAACTTTGCTTGCCCTACTCTATCGATACAATCATCAATCCTAGGTATTGGAAACACATCAGTTCTAGTTACAGCATTGACTTTGTGATAATCTGTACAGAATCTAGTACTTCCATCAGGTTTTGGAACTAGCACATAGGGTGGACTCCAATCTGAGTCGGAGGGTCTGATAATATCCTGTTCTAACATGTACTCAACCTCTTTCTCAGCAATCTTTCTCTTTTCAGGATTCATCCGGTACGGATGCTGTTTTATTGGTTTGGCATCACCAACATCTACATCATGAGAGGCTATAGAAACTCTTTTTGGAACATCAGGAAACAGATCCTCATATTTCTTGATCAACCTCTGAAACTGATCTCTCTGTGAGGGTTCTAAGTGCTGGAGTTTTACATCAAGATTTTGCAACACTTCAGAATTTGACAATTTACATGAAAGAACTTCAGCTTTAATTCTAGGTTAATCATCTTGAAAATCCCCCTCATCTTCACAAATCTCGGCCATAGGAGAATCTGAAGTGACAGCTGCAACCCTAGCATTTCTGTCATGATAAGGCTTCAGCATGTTAATGTGACACAATTGTTTTGGTTTTCTCCTATCAGGAGTCTTCACAATGTAATTGAGATCATTGAGTTTTGTCAGAATTTCATTAGGACCATGAAATCTAGCCTGCAATGGATTGGACTGCAAGGGAAACAACACAAGGACCTTTTCTCCTGGTTTAAACTCACGGCTTCTAGCCTTATGATCATACCAAGTTTTCATTTTTCCCTGACTTGATTTCAAGTTCTCTTTGGCTTGGTCACAAGCTGCACACAATCTTTCCTTGAGCTTGCTAACATAGTCTAACAGACTGATGCGCGGCTCTTCCTCTTGCCATTGTTCACTCAATAAAAGCAAAGGTCCTCTCTCCTCATGGCTAAACACTAGCTCAAACGGACTGAATCCAGTAGACTCCTGCACAGCTTCTCTAGCAGCAAACAACAGCAAATGAACACCTTCATCCCAGTCTTTCTCATGGTCATGACAATAAGTCCTCATCATTGTCTTGAGAGTGGAATGAAACCGCTCTAAGGCACCCTGACTTTCTGGATGATAGGCACTAGAAAGACTCTGCTTTGCACCTAGTTCATACACAACCTGCTGAAACAATCCTGAAGTGAAATTGCTACCTTAGTCTGACTGAATTATCCTGGGAAGGCCAAACAATGTGAAGAACTTTATCAAAGCCTTCGAGATTGCAGTTGCCTTGATGATACGTAGAGGTATGGCTTCGGGGAATCTGGTAGATGCACACGATTGTCAACAAGTACTGATTTCCAGATCTAGTCTTGGGTAATGGACCAACACAATCAACAATGACCTTAGAGAATGGCTCCCCAAATGCTGGGATAGGCTGCAATGGAGCTACAGGTGGGTCTCACTGGTGTTTTCCAACTACCTGACAAGTGTGACAGGTTTTGCAAAAGTTGGAAACATCTTTCCGATGCCCAGGCCAAAAGATGTGTTTCATGATCTTATCAACAGTCTTGTTAACACCAAGATGACCTCCTAAAGGTAAACTATGAGCCATTGTTAAGATCTCATTCCTGTAGACCTTCGGAACAACAATTTGCCTGACCACTGCCCAATCTGCATTGGCAGGGATATCAGGAAGGGCTCTCCTCCTTAGTGCACAAATTTCAGGATCATTAGTTTGCTCCTCAATCAACCGCTTTCTGGACAGAGACAAGTCTCCAGACACATCAGAATTACCAAACCCATCTGGCTGGCTGAACAATGGACTGATAAAAGTGTCTGATAAGTTCTCAAACGGAGAAATCATAGTAGGCCAATCAAAGTCATGAGGCGAACCACAACATCTTCTTTAGCCTTCTTGGCCATAGCACGAGTCACTGCGCAAGAAGGATACAGAGATGGGTCCTCATTCCCATCTTCAGTGCTCGGCTGTGAAGTAAGATGTACAGGGGGAACTACTTTGCCCCCAGCCAGGTCATTGCCTAGCAACAGAGAAACACCCTTTATAGGTAGACTTGACATAAGTCCCACCTTTACCTGTCCTGTAACTAAATCTGACTTCAAGAATATAGAGCGCAGGGGTACAGATACAGTCCTCCCTTCAATACCTTGTACAAGTATGAAATCCCCTGAAGCGGTCTCATCATGTAACTCCAAGGAGTCCATCAACAAAAGTGACTGAGAAGCTCCAGTATCCCTTAGGATATATATGGGGACAGGAGTAGTATGCTCATTCAGAGCCATAAATCCCTCTGACACAAATGCAAGAAATTTCTCCCTCACAAAGTCAGCTGTATCAGGCTTTTTAGCCCCACCAGAAGCAGGCAATTTAGCAGATCTGTCATCTACTACAGGGATTTCTAACCTTGCTTTCACAAAGGCATTTAGTTTGGTGTCCTTTTCTTTTTCTTTCTTAGCTTTAAGGAACCAACAGTTAGTTGTAACATGACCAGATTTCTTGCAATAACTGCAAACTAGACCACTTCTGTCACTGTCAGCTTTCACACTTTGATCAGACCTGTTACTGGATTTCTGAGCACCATCACCAGATTTGTCTTTGTCTTTGGGTGAAGAATCTTGGGTATCACCGGAACCCTTTTTCTGAAATTGGGACCATCTATTGTTACTGCTAGACTGAAATTTGGACTTATGTGTGAGAACATATTCATCTGCAAATTTGGCAGCTGATTGCAAATTCAGTGCTTGCTTCTCATTAAGGTAGGTCTTAACATCATCTTTAACACAGTTCTTGAATTCTTCAACTAACACCATCTCTTTTAGTGAGTTGAAATCATCCTTGACCTCCATAGAAGTACACCAGCGCTCAAAGCAAACCTTCTTCTCATTAGCAAATTCCACATAAGTCTGATTTTCAGATTTCTTTAGACCCCTGAATTTCTGTCGGTAAGCCTCTGGAACCAACTCTAAAAATAACCTTTTTGACACCCTCATAATCAGAGGAATCATCTTCACACAAGGCCGAATAGGCTTGTTGAGCTTTACCCTTGAGGACAGTTTGCAACATCAGAGGCCAGTGTTCCTTTGGCCACTAGCAACTCTTTGCAACCTTTTCAAAACACTGGAAATAGTTGTCAACATCCTTTTCCGAAAATGGAGGCACCAGTTTTACCTCCTAACTAGGCCGAAATTTATTTTCCGTTGCTATTTTAATTTTCAGTTGCTCCATTTAGAATCTTTCTTCTCTATCGAATTTCTCTGATTCAAAATCTTTCTGTCTCTGTCTCTCTCTCGCTACTCTTTCCTCTTTCTGTCTCTCAAATTCTTTGTTTTTCCTTTTCCTCCCTTTCTTTCTTCTCTTGCTAATTTTTCTAACTCAAATTCTCTTTGTTTTTCTCTTTCTGCGCTCTCAAATTCTCTTTGTTTTTCTTTTTCCTCCCTTTCAATCTCTAGCATTTTTAATTTAAGTTCCATTTCTATATTTGGATTTTCTACTGGAAACTGTTCCAGATCTCCTGGTGCAAATACATTTTCATCAATGTAATATTCAACTATCTCTCTAGCCAGTCTTGCTTTTCGCATGGCTGGTTTTACCTTTCTCAGCTCTAAATGTCTGCAAATTTCTAGCAGTTCTGTCTTTTTCAAAGACTTCAAAACCTCAACGGTTGGTGATGCCAAGAAATCATCCATTGCTGTTGATCTGTCAATATATATGTATTCAATTAAAAAAAAAACAATTTTACAATTTGAAGTGTTAGATTTTCAATAAATGACTCACACAATGGTCCATCCCGGACGAGCCCCCAATTTGTTATTATATTTACAACACAACAGCAACAGCAAGGGATGACAGACACAGTTTTAAAAACTTAAACACATTTAATGAACGGACAACTAAACAACTAATTACGCTACTGACCAAGATTGTTTAACAAGAGAAAAAACAGAAATATTTACAGTCCCTTTTTGGTGGGGTGGCTTGGTGATGTCCTGGGTGAGGAAAATGCTCTATGGGGCAAAAATCCACAAAAGAAACTTCACAGGTCTTCAACAGAATGACAGGTCTGGTCACATGTATCCTTCTTCTTGCAATTTCTCCTTCCACTTTACTGTCACAATTCTCTCCTTTATATACTCTTTTGCAGACCCCTCCCACCTTTTAGACTTTTTTTTTTTCTTTTCTCTGGGACTTGTTTCAGACATGCCCGAAACATGCCCAAACCTAGCTCCAATCTGAGTTTAACAAAAAAAAGGTAAATATCGCCATCCAGTGGCCTATATTCACATTACAACACCGAATAACATATCGATCTTCGCTTTAGAAAGTGTGCCGCTTTCTATCCTCCGAAATGTTGCTCTGCACAGCGATACCAAAATAACACCGACTCGCACGCAAATGTTTTTGAAAATGTAATTTTAAATTAGGCGAAAATGAATGGGAGTCTACGAGCGAATTTTACTTCCGGGTGCATAGGCTCGTAGAACAGATGCTTCACTTGAGTGTACCCTATCAGCAATCTAGTGTTCTGTATATATCTATGGCCAGAACTCCTCCAAGTCTGTGTCCACCCATGTCAAAACTTGTCGCAAATGACCGTTTGCTGGCGATGTCACACAGTCTTCCACGTGCAAACGTATTTCCCCTATCTTATATCGCACGTCAAAGCGAAAAAAACAAAAGGACACCAATGCCAGCCTATCAGATTTTACTACAAATAAATAATCACAGGTCTAGGAGATCCTAATCCGTAAACCAGCTGGGGCCTGAATGTAACTATGCCCTGCGTGTGGTGATAACTTGAACTGGATCTATATGGGGATGTTAGCAATGTTGCATGTAATTAAACGGAGGCAGCAAGAGAACCAGCTTACCAGGAATTTCCCAATTAACTCCGCGTCTCTCCCGGCCAGCTCCGTCTATGGCTCTTCGTGAGCGACCAGCTCTCCCGCACCGTCTTCCAGTCGTTCAGATTTTTTTTAATGTTAATATCAAAACTAAATTGTCCAAAAAAAGAAATACATCACAGTCCAAAAAAAGGGGGAATCTTTCGTCAGCCGCGTACTTTCCGGTCAGATCCAAGGCAAAAGAAACCCAAGAACCACACTCACTCTCAGGTAAGTCACCTGAATTCATTTAAACAATAATGCGTGAGACACGCCCCCCATCAGCTGGTAATCCCACTGCCTCCAAAATCAGTGTGTGTTCTCTCCCTATCAATCTGACTTCCAAACACACGCACAAGCATGAAAGCCCTTCGGCACAACGGTATACCTTTTAGGGAGTATTTTCTGCCATGATCATCGCGGATTGTTCACCGTTCACATGTTGTTTCCGCTATTCCGTCTGCTGCTGGCGACGCATTTGTAAACTCGGCGCTGAATGGTCCTCAGTCGTCGTCGACTTGCGGTTGCCACCTGGTGGCCATTATTGTGAAAGAGTATGAAAGCGTGCAGTGGGTAGACGGAGTTAACCTACCCACAGCAGATGGAGTGTTGGATGGTGTGCGAAATGTAAAAAATAGGCGTGCAATGCACGGAATACCCCTCAGCCCGATGTCGAAGTTTTTGGAGACGCCCGCCCGCCCAACTGCATGAAGTATAGCAATACCCCGTCAGCCTTGAGGGCTGAGGGGAAATAAAAGCAGGATGCAATGATTTGTTAATCACTTACACCCTATATTTAATTGAAAATAGTGCAAAGACAACATATCACATGTTGAAACTGAGAAATTTTTTTTTTTTTAAATGTGCTCATTTTGAATTCGATGCCAGTAACAAGTTGGGACAAGGGCAAAAAAAGGACTGGAAAGGTTGAATGGTGCAAGAAAAATACACCTGGTGGAACATCTTGCTGCAAATAAGGTTAATTGGCATCAAGTCAGTGACATGATTGAGTATAAAGCGTCCTTCAGACAAAGATGGTGAAGGTTTCACCACTCAGGGAATGACTGCATGGGCAAGAAGTTCAACAATTTAAAATTGCAAAGAATTTTGGAATTTCATTCTCTACAATACATATTATCAAAAGATTCAGAGCATCCAGAGAAATCTCTGTACGCAAGCGACAAGACTGAAAGGCCACGATCTTCAGGCCCTTAGGCAGCACTGCCTTAAGGACAGACAGGATTCTGAAATGAAAATCAATGCACTGGCTCAGGAACACCTCTGTAAACCATTGTTTGTGAACACCATTTGTTGCTGCATCCACAAATGAAAGTTAAAATTCTGCCATGCAAATATTAAACCAAGATCCAGAAATGCTAAGGCCTTCGCTGGGCCCAGCTTATCAGTGCAGTTTAAAATCCAGGAACCATGATAGTATCGGGGTGCATTATTATCCCCCGCCAGATAGGACAACCAAATTTGGTGTGTAGCTTCCGACCATAAAGGCCTTGGAGTTCAAAAATAAGCACACGATTGGCGGGGGATGTTGTTGACCATGTCGACTTGTTGCACATGGCATGGGTAAACTTGCACATCTGTGAAGATACTTAATGTTAAATAATACTTACAGGTTTGAGTTTCATATTCTGCCATCCAGACATCTTTGACAGAGAAAGCTTTGCTCATTTTGGCAAAACAATGCCAAAGTCAACATTCTGCTCGTATTACAACATGGCTCTGTACAAAGAGGCGCTGGGTGCTAAACTGACCCGTCACCCACTAAAAAATATCTGGCGCAGTGTTGATCAGGTGAAAGCTTATATCAAGCAAGAATAAGACATAATTTTCCTTCCAAAACAGCAGCTGTTTGTCACCTCAGTTTCTTACTGCTTTCAGAGTATTGATGAAAGAAAAGGTGATGCAGCGCAGTGGTAAATATTGCCTGTCCCAACTTTTTTGAAACATATTGCCTTCATTAAATTAAAAAAAAAAAAATCGCAGTTTCAACATTTATGTCGTCTTCACACTATTTTCCGTTAAATACACTCCTGAACAAAATCTTCAGACCGGGGAAAAAATTACAAGAATTCATATTTTGCACTGGTGAATCATAACCAGGTTGTAAGCAATGCTTCAAAGTGCAAAAAGAAGAAACTGGAGCAAGAGACAAAGAACAGAAAGTAGGCAATTTATTGAAAACTGTATTTAAACTGAAACTGCCTGTTCATCAGCTTAAAAAAGTTTAAGACCATGGCCCCAAAAAACAAAAAAACAGAACTAAAGAGCAAAAAAAGGATTCAGTAGTGAGTAGCCCCACCATTCTTGTTGATTACTTCAAAAATTCGTTTGGGCATGCTTGATGCAAGTGTTTCCAGGAGGCAGGAGGGAACATTGCTCCATGTGGAGAAGATGGCTTCACGAAGTGCATCCATGGTCTGGAACTGACGCCCATTTTTGTAAACTTCCCTTGCCATCCATCCCCAAACATTCTCAATGGGATTTAGATCAGGGGAACAAGCAGGATGGTCCAAAAGAGAGATGTTATTCTCCTGGAGGAAGTTCTTTGTCAGGCAGGCGTTGTGAACTGTAGCGTTGTCCTGCTGAAAGACCCAATCATTACCACACAGACGTGGGCCCTCAGTCAAGAGGGATGCCCGCTGCAACATTTCCACATAGCCAGCCGCTGCTTGACGCCCCTGCACAACCTGAAGCTCCATTGTTCCACTTAAGGAAAAAGCACCCCAGATCATGATGGAACCTCCTCCACTGTGCCGTGTAGAGAACATCTCCGGTGGGATCTCCTTGTCATGCCAGTAACGTTGTAATCTATCAGGACCATCCAGGTTAAATTTTTTCTCATCAGAGAATAAAATCTTCTTCCACCTCTCAATGTCCCATGTTTGGTGCTCCCTTGCAAAGTCCAAACGCGCAAGTTTATGGCGCGGGAGGATGTGCGGCCTGTGGAGCCGTTTTTTGTTCTTAAAGCCCTTCTCTCGCAGAAGTCGTCTTATGGTTATTGGGCTGCAGGCAGCATCAGTAAGGGCCTTAATCTGGGTTGAAGATTGGCCTGGGTCTTCACGGACAGCCCATAGGATCCTCCGGCTCAGTGCAGGTGATATTCTTTTGGGTCTACCGCTTGACTTTTTTGTCCCATAACCCTCAGGATCTTTTAGGAAATTTAAAATCACTGTTTTACTGCGTCCAACCTCGGCAGCGATGGCACGTTGCGAGAGGCCTTGCTTGTGCAGCTCAACAATCCTGCCACGTTCAAAGTCAGAAAGCTTTTTTGCCTTTGCCATCAGGAGGTCATGACAGAACAAATGCATGAAAGAAAATGACATGGAGACCAGATTTTTGCACAGATTTTGACTTTTTAAGGCTATGGTCTTAAACTTTTGATCAGCTGATGAACAGGCTGTTTCAGCTCAAATACTGTTTTCAATAAATTGCCTACTTTCTATTCTTTGTCTCTTGCTCCAGTTTAATCTTTTTGCACTTTGAAGCACAACTTACAACCTTATGATGATTCACCAGAGCAAAATATGAATTCTTGTAATTTTTTCCCCGGTCTTAAGATTTTGTTCAGGAGTGTACAAGGTTTCAAGGATTTGCAATTCATTGTACTCTTTTACTTACATTAAACACATCCCAACTTTTCTGGAAATGGGGTTAATTATTCTAAGTTCATTAGTCATACAGATATCACAACTACAACCTCCACCAGTGGTTCGTTAGGTTGAGGTTGCACTGCTATTTTTTTATATTTTTAACACAACAGTAGCTGCCATTTTATTATTTTTAAACACAACTGCAGCTTTCAGACAGAGGCAACATAAAATGTAACCAGTAGGTGAGGGTAATTGGTTAGAGTGGCTCCTGAGTGATATTAGCACCTCTTGCAAGGCTGACCCAAGAGCACACCTCCCTGCTGCAGAATCTGAACGTTTTTTATTCCACTTAAACATTTGAGAAAAGAAACTCATGGAAAATCTGTTTATTACAAATAAATGATTTCAATTGTTCATTTTTCATCTACTGAATAATTCCAGAATCTTTTTGCCATCATGAAAATGATCAGCAGTCAAAATCCAACCATTCAAAAGTTTAAATGCACGGATCCCAAACACTGTCCTGTTGGGCCCCAGTGCAGGCAGGTTTTTGTTCCAACCACAATTGTAATTGTGTAATTTCAACAAGCCATTGATGTGTCTTAATTAGGCGCAGTTCCATTTAGAGCAGTTATTTATCCTCTTAAGCCACACTTGACATAACTATACATGCCACGAATAAAAAAAAAAGAAGTTAATTTTCACATTAAAATATATTTGATACAGGAATAAACAACTGTGAAAGTAAAATTTAATCAATGTTCCTTACTGGTGAAACCGTTGACACACGGTGAGCAAAACTGAATTTATTAGGCAAACTAATAGTCACACCGGTTTTCTAAGTTCAAGCGAATTATTTTGCAAGAACTTATAACACCCGTGTTCAGCAACCTTCTTCGGAGATTACCGATTTTCTCTGAATCAATTTGATCTCTTTAAAAATGTTGCAACCTGAAATTTGCAACAAAACAGAAAAAATAAACAACATGTTGAGGGGTTTTTATTGCTCATGTTACACCCGGGTATAGGGCAAATAACAGCTTTAAACATGAACTGCAACAAATAAGGAGAAATTAACAGCTTGTTAAAATTCTAGATTTGTAAAAGTGATTGGACAGCATGGACAGGGATGCCACCAAGACCAAGTTTGGGGACCACTGACCAACAGGCTAAAGGAAGAGAGAAAAAGTCCAAAACAAAAATGCAAAAATATAAGTGAGTAAACACCATTTGTCTCTGGACATGAAGTCACAAAAAGCAGTCATACGACTGCAGGGAGGGAAAACAAACAAACAAACAAAAAAAAAGGCGGGTCCGGTCACTGCGAAAGGATTGCGACGAGCCTTCATACTCTCTCTAGAGCCTCCAACATTATGATGCTGTTTCCCCTTATTACCTAGAGACAAAAAACATGGGTAAATTGGGATGGATATACAAGCTAGGCGAATATTGCATCAAGTAACTTAATTTTCAAACATCAACATATTTCAAGGTTCTGAAGCTAATGCAATGCTTAAACAAATTAGGGTAGCTGCGTCACGATTTCTGCACACGCTCACAACTATAAACAAAGTAAATTCGCACAACTACAAGTCAAAATCTGGAGGGTATTTTTCTTCTTATAACTGGCGATGGCAACCACATTATTCTTCATATCTCATGGCTAAAGCTTAAAATATCACCTTGAATCCTCAAATTTCCATAGAAAGCTCCTTAATATAAAAAACAATGCCGGAGTAACCAAAATGTATAAATACAATGCAAAATGATGACCGATTGGGAAGGATGGAATCAGGTTATGACTTTCAGCCAAGCAGATTCACTTACTTGGGATGTACATTCTGAACATGCGCAGCAATCGAGACATTGCTCCCAGAATTGCACCAACTGCGTTGAACAGTAAGTTTGACTGCATGGGCTTATATTCTGAGCTGAAGTCAAAAATCCCGGTAATCCTCCCTCATGTTTTCCCTTTCACAGCCAAGCAGTCTCAAGTAATCACCTTGCAATCAAACTTTAAATATAAAGAAATAGCTAAAGGAAGTAAAAGGCCAAGCCAGAGGCAATTAAAAATATATCCCAAGTTGAAAAATTGCTGATTAAATGAATAAGCCCTGAGAATCAGTGGGTTACAGTGATTTTATAACGGCAGAGGGGCGTTCTAAGGCACGATGCGCAGCAGAGTTCACTACCATGGATGTGTTTACCCTACACATCGCCCATGAAATAAACACAAGAGAAATCAATTTATCGCCAATATTGAAACAACAAGCTAGTTAGCAAGGTAGCTAGCAAGCTAAAATGATATCAAACTCTTCTACAATCGCTAGCTAGATAGCCAACTGGTTAGCGGGTTAAAAGGCTAAACCTCGCTAACATTGAAATAGCGAGCTAAAAAGTCTTGAAACAGACGCAACCAAACGAGTCAGTTCAGCGCCGAGAAGGTGGTTGCACGCAGGGATATTTTGTGCTGCAGTCTGCCTCAGAATACAGTGGGTTACAGTGATTTTATACCAGCATGGAACGCGGCCACACAAGATGCCATCTTGCTGTGCCTAACATTTCAGTGCCTACCTAGAGGGTATTCTCTACTGCAGGGGATATAGTGACGGCAAAGAGGTCTAGACTCTCCCCAGACAAGGTAGACATCCTTATCTGTTTGATAAATATAAAACTATGAGAGGTTATGAGAGGTATGCTTTGCTTTCTTTCTTTTCTTTTGATGATGTGGGCATAGGCTAGTTTTTAAATCACTGCCCATGTTTCGAGAGAAGGTATCCTGAAGCATCATGGCTCAGTGCACTGTAAGTTGTTTCTATATAATTTAAAGTTTTTACTTTTTATTTAATGGGCAGAAGTGTTTTATAAAATAGATGGAGGACAAAGCTATATTTGTCTCGTCTTTTTTCAGTTGTTGATCCGAAAAGTGATCCGATTCCAGAGTTTTTTGATCCGTTGCACCCCCAACACACATTAAAGAATTTTAAATCAATTCCACGTTAGCATATTGCAATAACCAAAACACCAGGGGTTGTACAAATAGAATGGTGTGAATTCATATCAATTTAAAGGGGCACTATGGTCACACACAATTTGTCTATTGCGTTATTCTGAACAAGTTACGAAAAACTTGGTCTTGGGCAGGAATGGATCTTCCAACAGGATAATGATCCTAAACACACGGCCAAATCCGTCAAGAACTGGTTAGTGGACAACAAAGTGAACATTTTGGAGCAGCCAAGCCAGAGCCCAGACCTCAATCCTATCGAGAATCTGTGGAGGGAACTGAGGACCAAGGTCATGGCAAGGAAACCCTTAAACCTTAAGGATCTGCTAGCTAGCCAGTGAACCTATGGTAGCTAGGATGCCTATTGGAGAAGCTCTTACAGCTCTGATTTGTCACTTTAAACACCATCGCGCACACACAACCTCTCACCATTGATAAGCTGCTTCTTTTACCTGAAGAGCAAACAGTTCATCCTGAGACATGTAATTTCTTCGATGCGTGCTATCACGTATTACATTACTCTTCAGATTATAACGCTAGCCATCTTCCCACCCTGCTGATGCTAGTTAAGGGAAATGTTTGTTATCATCGTTATACTTAAGCGATGTGCTCTGGTTTTTGCCCTCGCTTCACAAGCTAGTTAGCTGACAGCGATTGCTCTTGAGCTAGCCAAGTAACAACTTTACCACCAGCCACTCCTGAAACATGCACAGTGAATGCCTATGATGCAGACCATCACCGGCCCGATAAATGGCCAGCTGGCAGGCCGCTGCTGTTCCTGGTGCAATTGCGATTCCCAAGCCACATAGCAATGGGAGAAGTTTTGATAACTGACTGCCTGAAAGCAATGTTCCTCATTTGCCAATATAATTACCCTTTCCGGTTCTCCGCATGGGTAATGGGGGGATCGATTCAACTAAGAAGTGGTTTGTTTCTGCGAGCATAGTGAAGGGAATGTGCATTATCTGGGGGACCTCGTCAATTGCGCTTAACAACTCGTGACAACAGATACCTAAAATAAAGGTTAGTTTACCGCAATCATGTATACGAACGGTAATTTCTTTTCCCGGCGTGACAATTTTTAGAGTTTTAAGCTCTGTAATTAGCGAACACGGAGGAGGGAGGAAGGGGGGGGGAGAAGTAATCGAAGCTATCGAAGCGTATCCCGTCTACTGTAGTAAGGTAGGTAATTTGTAATGATGGTAGAGGAAACAGTGGCTGCTGAATCAAGGTGCCAGTAAACGTCATAGCTTCATTTTAGATCTTGGGTAAAAGGAGTAAAATGGTGCCGCACATTAGATTTACAAAATTGATTGTGTCTGCTACATGCGTCCCCTGCCAAGGGGGAAACAAGTGGATTTGCATTGTTCGAGGTATCCTTTGTGATATTCGAGCTACTTTTTGTCGCACCATAGTGCTCCTTTAAGAATGAAGCCACAGAGCAGGGAAATGTATAGGAATGTAATTAACTTTACTGCGGATTTGAACGCATAGCTCATGCCTGAAAACCAATTTATGCCTCAATGTAAAACAACTTGCCTGAGTTTTTACATGTAAAATTATTTTCCTCCCCATGGTGATTTGCAGCAATTTTTATTTTACTTTGTGTTTACCCAACAAGAGCAACGACCATAGGCAACTAAGACATATCCTTATTTTCTGTTTGAAACTTAATATTGTTGGAATTGACCTCACGTGAATATTGGATATAAAGACTGCTGGGTTAGCTCACTCGGTTAAGGCGCCACTTTGCAAAGCAGTAGTGACCACCATGGCATGGGTTCAAACCCCAGTCATGCCAGTGCCAGCAGTGGTCGGTAGCCTTTTCAGAGCAGTGCACAACTGGCTTTGTGCAGCAGGGAAATAAATTGGGAGGGACTGCCAGTTTTGGAATGCAGAATTACAGCATTGTTTGTTACTCAAGCGCCTCCTGTTGGCCAGCCGGACACATGTCAGAGAATTCTAAGCTTGCACATGTTCGGATATCCTCTGCCCTCATTCTGAGTTTGCAAAGTTTCAAGCTATGAGGGTGAAAACAATCAGCGGCTGACGGCTATGCGCTTTGGAGGAGAGCCTCAAACCGTCTCGCTCTCCAGTGATTGCAACACAGTACCAGCAAGCTTGTCCACATAGTTTGCCAGGCATTCCAGATTCGTGTGGGATTGGAGATGCCAAAATAAAAAAGGAAAAAAAAATATATATACTGGAGTTATACATGACATTGCATTATCCAGCTGCATATCAGATTAAACCTCACTTTATAGCACAGTGTGTACTTCAGTATATTGTGACATATGAAATTGAATTTTTGCAAATATACCCCCCAAGTAACAGTTGGTTCACAAATTGGACTGAAGCCATTATCTGCGTTAAGTTTGCCTTCATTTGAAAAATGTAACACTGACCACCATGCCGATGGTGTTCTGTTGTCCTCCAGGCGCCATCTCCAGACAGTCATCCATGACCAGGTTCATGAAAGGGTCAAATCCACGCAATATCCCCTGCACGTGTCGACCACCATTCAGTTTTACTGGAGGAAGAAAGGTATATGGGGAAAGAAGGGAAATGGATCAAGATCTGTAAACTCATTACAGCTGGGGTTATTCTCATCGCTTTACCCCACAAGCATCATCAAAAAAATTATCACTGCATCACTAATCAAATGCAATGAAAAGGTTTCTATGAATATTTAAGAACAAAGTGATAGCTGAAACAACATGGCCAACATCAGAAAATCAAATTTCAGGAGCCTTGTAGCTCTTATACTCGCTTTAACTGTCACTGAAAATCATGAAACTTTATAATATTGTTTAGGATGCGGAGAAGAGCAATCCCTCCGCAAATTACTTTGATTGGTCAGATGGTAGCATGATAGAGGCACAATGCATTTTGGAGTTACTTCTAAACCACAGGGTGTAGATGTAGAATCAAAATTCTTTTTTGATGGATTTTGTGGGTCCAGATGAATTGAAGTTTGAAAGCCACACCTATCTGGGTATAAGCTTATGACAGTTTCTACCATTTTGAATTCCTGGGAGAAACCTTTCATGTCCATCTCCACCTAGACACTGCAATCAATTTGCAGGAAATTTTGTCCACAGTATTGTAATGTGAATATAGGCCACTAGATGGCAGTATTTACCTTTTTTTTGTTAAGCTCAGACTGGAGTCATGTTTGGACATGTTTCCAGACATGTCTGGGGCAAGTCTCAGAAAGTTAAAAAAAAGAGGTCTAAATGTGGGTGGGGTCTGCAAAAGAGTATATAAAGAAAAGAATTGAGACAGTAAAGTAGTAGGAGAAATTGCAAGAAGATGACCAGACCTGCCATTCTGTTCAAGACCTGTGACATTTCTTTTGTGGATTTCTTTGCCTGTGTTTGAGCATTTTCTTCATCCAGGACATCACCAAGCCACCCCACTAAAAAGGGACTGTAATTATTTCTGTTTTTTCTTATTTATCAATCTTGGTCTTTAGTTGTAGGTTGTTATTAGTCTTTGTCTTTGTTAAAAATTAAATGTGTTTTAGTTGTTAAAACTGTGTTTGTCATCCCTTGCTGTTGCTGTTGTGTTATAAATGTAATAACAAATTGGGGCCATAACAAATTGGGGGCTCAAGGTCCGGGATAGACCATTGTGTGAGTAATTTATTGAAAATCTAACATTCCAAATTGTGAAATTGTTTTTGTGAATTTTCCTAGATATATATTGACAACAGCAATGGATGATTTCTTGGCATCACCAACCGTAGGGGTTTTGAAGTCTTTTAAAAAGACAGAACTGCTAGAAATTTGCAGACAGTTGGAGTTGACAGAGGTAAAACCAGCCATGCGAAAAGCAAGACTGGCTAGAGAGATAGTTGAATATTACATTGATGAAAATGTGTTTGCACCAGGAGATCTGGAACAGTTTCCAGTGGAAAATCCAAATATAGAAATGGAACTTAAATTAAAAATGCTAGAGATTGAAAGGGAGGAAAGAGAAAAAGAAAGGGAATTTGAGAGGGAAGAAAAAGAAAAACAAAGGCAGTTTGAGTTAGAAAAATTAGCAAGAGAAGAAAAACAAAGAGAATTTGAGTTAGAAAAATTTGCAAGACAGAGAGATTTTGAATTAGAGAAATTCGATAGAGAAGAAAGACTCCAAATGGAGCAACTAAAAATAAAAATTCAAACTGAAAATAAATTTCGGGCTAGCCAGGAGGTAAAACTGGTGCCTCCATTTTCGGAAAAGGATGTTGACAACTATTTCCAGTGTTTTGAAAAGGTAGCAAAGAGTTGCCAGTGGCCAAAGGAACACTGGCCTCTGATGTTGCAAACTGTCCTCAAGGGTAAAGCTCAACAAGCCTATTCGGCTTTGTCTGCAGATGATTCCTCTGATTATGAGGTTGTCAAAAAGGTTATTATGAGAGCTTATGAGTTGGTTCCAGAGGCTTACCGACAGAAATTCAGAGGTCTGAAGAAATCTGAAAATCAGACTTATGTTGAATTTGCTAATGAAAAGCAGGTTTGCTTTGAGCGCTGGTGTACTTCTATGGAGGTCAAGGATGATTTCAACTCACTAAAAGAGATGGTGTTAGTTGAAGAATTCAAGAACTGTGTTAAAGATGATGTTAAGACCTACCTTAATGAGAAGCAAGCACTGAATTTGCAATCAGCTGCCAAATTTGCAGATGAATATGTTCTCACACATAAGTCCAAATTTCAGTCTAGCAGTAATAATAGATGGTCCCAATTTCAGATAAAGGGTTATGGTGATACCCAAGATTCCTCACCCAAAGACAAAGACAAATCTGGTGATGGTGCTCAGAAATCCAGTAACAGGTCTGATCAAAGTGTGAAAGCTGACAGTGACAGAAGTGGTCTAGTTTGCAGTTATTGCAAGAAATCTGGTCATGTTACAACTAACTGTTGGTTCCTTAAAGCTAAGAAAGAAAAAGAAAAGGATACCAAACCAAATGCCTTTGTGAAAACAAGGTTAGAAACCCCTGTAGTGGATAACCAATCTGCTAAATTACCTGCTTCTTGTGGGGCTAAAAAGCCTAATACAGCTGACTTTGTGAGGGAGGAATTTCTTCCATTTGTGTCAGAGGGATTTGTGGCTCTGAATGAGCATACTACTCCTGTCCCCATATATATCCTAAGGGATACCGGAGCTTCTCAGTCACTTTTGTTGATGGACTCTTTGGAGTTACGTGATGAGGCCGCTTCAGGGGATTTCATACTTGTACAAGGTATTGAAGGGAGGACTGTATCTGTACCCCTGCGCTCTATATTCTTGAAGTCAGATTTAGTTACAGGACAGGTAAAGGTGGGACTTATGTCAAGTCTACCTATAAA
Source organism: Gymnothorax reevesii (assembly GCA_029721435.1). Classification (NCBI taxonomy): domain Eukaryota; kingdom Metazoa; phylum Chordata; class Actinopteri; order Anguilliformes; family Muraenidae; genus Gymnothorax; species Gymnothorax reevesii. Next base: position 17,903,238 of record CM056580.1, on the reverse strand, counting down.
GGGTGTTTCTCTGTTGCTAGGCAATGACCTGGCTGGGGGCAAAGTAGTTCCCCCTGTTCATCTTACTTCACAGCCGAGCACTGAAGATGGGGATGAGGACCCATCTCTGTATCCTTCTTGCGCAGTGACTCGTGCTATGGCCAAGAAGGCTAAAGAAGAAGATGATGTGGTGCCGTCCAGTACATTGAATAGTCAGGACTCAGGTGGTTCGCCTCATGACTCTGATTGGCCTACTATGGTTTCTCCGTTTGAGGACTTATCAGATACTTTTATCAGTTCTCTATTCAGCCAGCCGGATGGGTCTGGTGATTCTGATGTGTCTGGAGACTTGTCTCTGTCCAGAGAGCGGTTGATTGAGGAGCAAACTAATGATCCTGAAATTTGTGTACTAAAGAGGAGAGCCCTTCCTGATAAAGAAATAGACGCAGTTCCAGTTGGGTATTATCTCAAGGATGGTGTGCTGATGCGGAAGTGGCGCCCTCCTGATATCCCTGCCAATGCAGATTGGGCAGTGGTCAGGCAAATTGTTGTTCCGAAGGTCTACAGGAATGAGATCTTAACAATGGCTCATAGTTTACCTTTAGGAGGTCATCTTGGTGTTAACAAGACTGTTGATAAAATCATGAAACACTTCTTTTGGCCTGGGCTTCGGAAAGACGTTTCCAACTTTTGCAAAACCTGTCACACTTGTCAGGTAGTTGGAAAACACCAGTTAGACCCACCTGTAGCTCCATTGCGGCCTATCCCAGCATTTGGGGAGCCATTCTCTAGGGTCATTGTTGATTGCGTTGGTCCATTACCCAAGACTAGATCTGGAAATCAGTACTTGCTGACAATCATGTGTGCATCTACCAGATTCCCCGAAGCCATACCTCTACGTAACATCAAGGCAACTGCAATCTCGAAGGCTTTGATAAAGTTCTTCACGTTGTTTGGTCTTCCCAGGGAAATTCAGTCAGACCAAGGTAGCAATTTCACTTCAGGATTGTTTCAGCAGGTTGTGTATGAACTAGGTGCAAAGCAGATTCTTTCTAGTGCCTATCATCCAGAAAGTCAGGGTGCCTTAGAGCGGTTTCATTCCACTCTCAAGACAATGATGAGGACTTATTGTTATGTCCATGAGAAAGACTGGGATGAAGGGGTTCATTTGCTGTTGTTTGCAGCTAGAGAAGCAGTGCAGGAGTCTACTGGATTCAGTCCATTTGAGCTAGTGTTTGGTCATGAAGTGAGAGGACCTTTGCTATTATTGAGTGAACAATGGCAAGAGAAAGAGCCGCATATCAGTCTGTTAGACTATGTTGGCAAGTTCAAGGAAAGATTGCGTGCAGCTTGTGACCTTGCCAAAGAGAACTTGAAATCAAGTCAGGGAAAAATGAAAACTTGGTATGATCATAAGGCTAGAAGCCGTGAGTTTAAACCAGGAGAAAAGGTCCTTGTGTTGTTTCCCTTGCAGTCCAATCCATTGCAGGCTAGATTTCATGGTCCTTATGAAATTCTGACAAAACTCAATGATCTCAATTACATTGTGAAGACTCCAGATAGGAGAAAACCAAAACAATTGTGTCATATTAACATGCTAAAGCCTTATCATGACAGAAATGCTAGGGTTGCAGCTGTCACTTCAGATTCTCCAATGGTCGAAACGTGTGAAGATGAGGGGGAGTTTCAAGGTGATGAACCAAGAATTAAAGCTGAAGTTCTTTCATGTAAATTGTCAAACACTGAAGTGTTGCAAAATCTTGATGTAAAACTCCAGCACTTAGAACCCTCACAGAGAGATCAGTTTGAAAGGTTGATCAAGAAATATGAGGAATTGTTTCCTGATGTTCCAAAGAGAGTTACTATAGCCTCTCATGATGTAGATGTTGGTGATGCCAAACCAATAAAACAGCATCCATACCGGATGAATCCTGAAAAGAGAAAGATTGCTGAGAAAGAGGTTGAGTACATGTTAAAACATGATATTATCAGACCCTCCAACTCAGATTGGAGTTCACCCTGTGTGCTAGTTCCAAAACCTGATGGAAGTACTAGATTCTGTACAGATTATCGCAAAGTCAATGCTGTAACTAGAACTGATGTGTTTCCAATACCTAGGATTGATGATTGTATTGATAGTGTAGGGCAAGCAAAGTTTCTGACCAAGATTGATTTATTGAAGGGTTATTGGTGTGTGCCTTTAACTGAGAGGGCCAAGAGCATCTCTGCTTTTGCCACACCATCTGGATTGTACCAGTATGAGGTCCTACCCTTTGGCATGAAAAATGCCCCAGCCACGTTCCAAAGGACGATGCAGTCTACAATCGCCGGATTGCCACACACGGGTGCATACATCGATGACCTGATCACATGGAGTGACTCCTGGGAAGAACATCTAAAAGATGTAGAGACGTTGTTCCAGCGCCTGACCCAGGCTAACCTGACTGTTAACCTGAACAAGAGTGACTTTGGTTGTGCTACTGTCACCTATCTTGGCTACGTCATAGGCCAGGGTAAGGTGGCACCCATAAATGCTAAAGTCCAAGCCATCATGGACTTTCCAGTTCCTGACAACAAAAAAGCTTTGCGCCGCTTCCTTGGAATGATCGGGTACTACCGCAAGTTCTGCAAGAACTTTGCTGAGATTGCTCTCAGTCTAACTAACCAACTGAAGAAAGGCGTAAAGTTCACCTGGGATGATGCATGCCAGAGAGCCTTCGATCACCTGAAGTCTCTGCTGTGTCACTTCCCCGTGCTCAAATCTCCTGACTTCAACAAACCGTTCTCCATCGCGGTCGATGCTAGCGACCAAGCTTGTGGATCTGTGCTCCTACAGAGAAGTGACTCTGATGACATTGAGCATCCCGTGGCATACTTCTCCAGGAAGTTCAATCGCCACCAAAGGAACTATTCCACAATAGAGAAGGAACTGTTGGCTCTGGTCCTTTCTTTACAACACTTTGAGGTTTATGTTTGTACAGGGGAAAAGCCAATGATTGTGTACACTGACCACAATCCATTAATGTTTTTGAGTAAGATGAAAAACAAGAATCGGAGATTGTTGAATTGGAGTTTGATTTTACAGGAGTTTGACTTGGAAATTAAGCATGTGAAGGGTACAGACAATGTAATTGCTGATTGCTTATCCCGTGTTTGAATGTGTATATATATATCATGTGTTTGAATATTGTATGATATGTATATATAGACAAGTGTTCACTTAACCATTTTGTATTGAAAAGAAAAATTTTGCCTTTGTGAGTCAAAATTTTTCCCTTTTGGAATGGAGGTGTAATGTGAATATAGGCCACTAGATGGCAGTATTTACCTTTTTTTTGTTAAGCTCAGACTGGAGTCATGTTTGGACATGTTTCCAGACATGTCTGGGGCAAGTCTCAGAAAGTTAAAAAAAAGAGGTCTAAATGTGGGTGGGGTCTGCAAAAGAGTATATAAAGAAAAGAATTGAGACAGTAAAGTAGTAGGAGAAATTGCAAGAAGATGACCAGACCTGCCATTCTGTTCAAGACCTGTGACATTTCTTTTGTGGATTTCTTTGCCTGTGTTTGAGCATTTTCTTCATCCAGGACATCACCAAGCCACCCCACTAAAAAGGGACTGTAATTATTTCTGTTTTTTCTTATTTATCAATCTTGGTCTTTAGTTGTAGGTTGTTATTAGTCTTTGTCTTTGTTAAAAATTAAATGTGTTTTAGTTGTTAAAACTGTGTTTGTCATCCCTTGCTGTTGCTGTTGTGTTATAAATGTAATAACAAATTGGGGCCATAACAGTATCTTTAGGCCACAAACTAAAATCCCATCATGAAAAATGTTGGCCACAGTAAGCAAGTTAAGTTTGTGGACGAGGCCTCTATTAATTTATTAAGTGCAACTCCTGAATGCAATGTCCTATCATCACAAACCAAAGTAAGCACATCATGAGGACGAAAAACTGAACTGTACCAAATTTGCCATGAATAGGCCATTGCAACCTAGCCTGGTAAAACCAGACTCTGCTACTTCGCTTTGCTTCGTACCGCAAAATGAAATTAAGTGGAAGTACGAAGGCTGGCGGAGTCAGGCTAATCGCAACCGTGTGTTTGATTAAAATTTGCTTAAAAAAAAAGTTGTCTTTTGGCATTAAATAAGCAAATACTGATTTTTGCAGCGATTAACAAGCTTCATCTGACAATTCTTAACTGACTGATGCACTGCGTAGCCTCACACTTCAACAACCATGTAGGAAGGCATATCCCATGGTCATGATGGGCAAATTGGCCTGCATCAAGCTAAAACGAAGGAGATGGCTGAAATCACTGGCAATGGGTTAAGAACCGTCCAGTGCATTAATTAAAGCTGGAAGGATGGTGGTGAACCATGAATTTTATGGAAGAAATGGGTCGTTTAAAGTAAAAAAAAAAAAAAAAAAAATCATGATTGCAGCGATTCTGTTAACCTGGTCCTCGGGCACCCCTACGAATGCTGGTTTTTTTCCTAAGCGTATTTGAAATCACATTTTAACAAGCTGTTGTCTTAAGCCCGCTGCGCAGAAACAGAAGTCTGCGTCCAAATGCTGCCATTACTAATTGCTCCTGGACCACGGAACAGTAGACTGAATGTTCTTGAGGTGGTGCCCTAGAACTATTCAAACAAGAGTGCTCATAGAGCACAATATCCCCACCGGGCTTAGTAATAATGAGAAAATATAACAGCATCATAGGATTTAATTCACTGGCCATTAATACATAAAACACTAGGTGCTTCTATGAAAAGGTTGCACATTAAATAATTAAATATAAAATGGAGAGCACTGGCATGGCTAACTATTTTAAACTGATCAAAAATATAGACATTACTATAAATCCAACTTTAAAGCTACAAGCAATGATGAACGGGCCCTCGCACCCCTCGTGCACATTGGGGGTGGTGGCAAGATCTTGACGGGTGCAGATGTGCATTCAGAAAAAAATTGGACAGTGCTAGACTGTAAAACCGTGGTCTTCGACATCGTTCCTCAGGACCGATTGTGTATGCTGGTTTTCCTTCCAACCACAATTGTAATCACAGGATTTTTACAAGCCGTGAGTGTCTTAATTAGTTGTTTTTCATATTTAACGCCGTTACTGTCTTTAGTCAAATGTTACATAGAAAGATCCATACTTGCGATGAAGAATAAAATGTCCTTGAAGATTGTGGTTTATTTCTATACTGCAAGAAATTTCAAGCATTGTAACATTTGAAACAGATCAAATTAGACACTGACGAACTCCGTTAACCTCAAATTAGGCCGAGGGACACACCTGTTTAAAGTTCTTTCAAAAAAAAACTTAAGGTGAACTTAATTAGATTAACACAAAGCTGGTTTCAGTCTTTACCATTTGCTTGTCAAATAAATTTGTCATGATGTGCAATTTAGTTTACCAATTAGGGGCCAAGTACATCTTTAATTTGATTGGTCACATTGTTTTTTTCTCATTTTATGCCGTTATTTCCAATGCATAGCAATATAGGTATGGCTTTTTTTTGTTCTTGATGGCAAACAGATATTTCTGTTATCTTGTGAATTAAGAGGGCAAATAACTGCTCTAAACATTAAATACACTTAAGACAAATGAACAGCTCGTTAAAATCCTGTGATTACTGTGGTTGGAACAAAAGTCAGCATACACAGTGGGTCCCCAGAAACAACGTCGAAGACCACTGGTGTAAAATATTATTTCCTGAGTGGAGTGCAAATTATTTTTTATTTTTCTTAAACACAGTGAATGTCATGACGACCTAGAATGCTTTTTGGCAACCTAAAAAGGTTAATCTCTCGCCCTGAACAAATGCCATCTGTGAAAATGTTACGGTTGCTACTTTAAACCGTGGACCGTTGAATATATTTACCCAATAGACACACGAGATGGCGATCCGGTGGGAAAAATCCCTATCATAATTTATCAGCATTAGCTACATTTCGCTTAAGTTATGCCTTCATAATAAGTTGACTCCTCGTAGCGTAATGCGCTTGAACATTATCTCAACCGCGCGCACACTATGCGCATTGTTGCCTCTTGTGTGAAACCCCAGACACGGATGCGTTCATTTCCCGCGGCAAACAATATACTTTACGGTTGCTGCCGAATGAACGTGTTTTTTGGTATGCAGATACTCACGCGAAAGCTTCTTATCCATGAATCTAAAACAAAAGAGCACAGAATTTTAGAACATTCAAAGTACCAACTTGTGCAAATTCGCCGATTCCAATGGAATCCGATTACACGGATAGTTTCGATTCAGTACATTGTTAAGCAAGACAGCGAGCAAAAGCTCCATCAACGATTCCATTCAAGAATGCAATCATGTTTTAAGAGGGTCCGACTTATCTTAGTAAAGACAGCGAGCAAGCCAATTGAAAATATACACAGTCTTAGCGCTTAACTAAAATTAAATACTCACTTCTTCAGCTCAGGTGGATGCGCTTTGCTCATTTTATTTTGATTAATTTAAGAGATGGCTAACACTATGCTGGATACCACGCGACGATAACGAACGAACACTTCACCCGGAAACAGTACACTGGCATGCTCCTCTTCTTCGCTTTACTGGCCGAGTGTGACAGCTTTCAAGTGCATACCGCCACCTAGTGTGAAAAACTGCGCAGCATCATGTCATTTGCCTCTTAAAGGGAGAGTTCGGATTTTTTGCTTACCGGCCCCATGGGCCGATAAGCTATTGTCGTGTTGTGGCGTCCGTCGGCCGGAACATTTTTCTTTTTTTTTTGGCCAGATGAATTTTCGTGTAAATTTGCAATAACATACTACTAGACCATATCTCATATTTTGGCTCCAATGTTAAAGATAGGACTGAGAAATTAAATAAAAAATAATTTCTCAAAAACTGCGTCATAAATTTTTTTCTAAATCAGGCAATCAACTTACGTAGGTACCGTCTATGTAAAGTGCAAGCGCCAATGTGCTTGAATCGACGAAAGTGGGTCTATTGGGGGCGTTGTACTTTATAAGCAAGATGGTCTGTGGAGGCCAAATGGTTGCAGATAGAGATGAAGTTTGTATTATCAAAATATACCAAGTCATACATGACCAATACATTGGCTATGTTAAAGTTGAACTCAGATTACTTTGAAAGGTCAAACTTGAAGTCAAGGAAAATATTATCAATGTTAAAAGATAGGACTTGAAATTAAAAAAAATATATTTCTCAAAAACTGCATGAAAAATTTTTCGTCGAAATCAGGCAATCAACTTTCTCTGGGTATCGTCAATGAACAGTGCAAGTGCCATTTTGATTGAATAGACGGAAGCTTTGTATTGTGGGCGTATAGGAAGTCAAGTATGAAGTTTCATTTGGTGACCTTGAACTTGACGTTCAGTAACCTTCAACAGCCAAACTTTACAGTGAAATTTCAATGTCTTATATCATCTAATTTGTTACAGATAGAGTGTAGGTTTGTATTGGAGACATATAGGAAGTCAAATATGAACTCTCATTTGGTGACCTTCATATTGACCTTTGAAGGTCAGACTTGACCAAGTGAAAATTTTGACATCTTTTACAAAAAAGGTCACCGATAGAGCCTAAGCTTACATCAGACTTAAAGGAAGTCACACATGAACTTTCATTTGGTGACATTCAACTTGACTTGGTGACCTTTGAAGGTGAAACTTAACATAATACAATTATGACTTGTATTTCCAAAACGGTCACAGATGGAGCCAAGGTTTGTATTAGAGATGTATAGGAAGTCATATATGAGCTTTCATTTGGTGACCTTCATATTCACCTTCGAAGGTCAACTATGACCTAGGGAAGATTAATCCAGAATAGTCTTCCATTGCAAACGAATTTGCCTTCAACCAATCACCATTGTGTTATGTCACATCATGTGCAAGAATGATGTTTTCAACCTTCTAACTTTAATAGAAATGGATATATTGCATCTCAAATTTGGTAAAAATGCTCACGATGACTCGCAAGAGCGAAAAAGGAGCATGGCACCCGAAATTAAAACGGCCATAACTCAAAAACCGCAAGGAACATTTTAATGAAACTTTGGGTTTTTTTATTGCGCCCCACAAGGATCATTTTGTGAAAGTTTAATCAAAATCCAAGATGGTCACCAGGGAAGTTAACTAGAAATTGGGTGATTTGGCATGGAATGACCCCATTTTATCTCCCGACTATTGTCGTCGGGGAGATGCAACGAACTTGAAAGCCGAAACATCAGCATACAGCTTTTTATTATTATTAACAGGCCTATTTACATTCATTACATTAAGGTCATTTTTCAGATTACAACCAACTCAATCTGCCAACGGCAGAAAAACTACATTGGCAATGGAAAAATAACTAGGCTATGCCCAGGTATTGAATATATGTACTGTATTTCAAGACACTTTTCCTTATTTCACCTTATCATCTATTTGCCCAATTGTTATTCATGGACGCAACAATGTACACAGCACTGTTAAAGCTCCCTTTGGCTCGTTTTGGAGGACTTTTGGGAGCGTTTTCCTCTTCATTGCCACTGCTGAATGAAATTATACATCATTATTTCATAGCATAAGGTCACAATTTGTCCACAAGAGCGTTTGGAGCTGCTGGATTGCGTATTTGATGAGTTTTGAAGGAGCGAGGGACCTGTACCGTTCACTTTCGTTATGTTCGCTGAGCATCTTGTGTCTCTTCCCCCCCCAAATCTCAGAACAACGAGCACGACTAACTAAAGGTAATGTACCTACTCATATGACTAGAGGGATTAAGGCAATCGGCCAATTTGCCAAAATGTTGAAATATCCCGTTAAAGCTTGCGTGGTTCCCGGACTTCGGAGCGGAAATCAATTTCTTAAAGACTTTTCGTAGTTCACCTTACGGCCTAGTAACACTGTGGTAAACATGCCCCTGTACCAGCATTTTTGGAATGTGGTGCAAGCATTAAATTCAAACTGAGTGAATACTTCCAAAAAACAATACAGTTTATTAGTTTGAACATTAAATACATTGTCTTTGTAGTGTACTCAATTGAATATAGGTCAAAAAGGATTTGCAAATCATTGCATTCTGTTTTTATTCGTGTATTACACAATGTTCCAACTTCATTGGAATTGGGGTTTGAACTTACTGCCCTAAGAAAATACACAAAGTGGTTTATATGTATAGTTTCATATTGTTTTTATTGAGACATTGGCTTCATTCTCCATTGTTCGGTGTTTCTTGGACCACTCCATAGCTAGAAGACAACAGCATTGAGAACATAGCAAATGGAAAATGGACTGTATTTTTCCAAAATGACTACATAAATTATTTTTTAAAAATGTTGTCCAAAGGTAGAAAGAGTGACTCATCTTCATCCATTTGATGGGTAACCTGCCTTCTTATCTTTCAATAAAAAACAAAATGCTACTCTTCATAATGGTCCGGTTCAGCGTGGGCACATAGCATGGCGGCCTCCATCAACTGGCAAGTTGACTCCAGTGATATAGGATGCAGCATCGGATGCCAGGAAGGCAATAGCTTGGGCCACTTCGTCTACTTCCCCTGGTCTACCCAAAGCATGAGTCTCCTTACATCTCTCCAGAAACTGCAATGACAGAATAAGACCAACATATTTATTTTAAGGAAAATAATAGAATGTGAGGGCAGTCTTCCAGAGTTGAGTCCATTATCATGGGCGATCAGTGATCCACTGCTGATACAGTCAGCAAGCTTGAGCAGGAATTGCCAATTGTGTTACATGTACACAGTAGGATAATATCTCAGAAAATTAATCACAGTGCTAAGTGGTGGATACTAGGACTCTATTCACAGGTAACTCTAGATATAATCCGTATCCTGATAAAGGAGTCTCAGTTACATTCAAAGGGCTCCAGAATTTTTGAAACAGGTCTGTGAATGGAAATACACTAAAGATAAAATGGAAAAAATTTGTTATTATGGACAGTAAAGCTGAAAATGCAAAAACTATTATAGTTTTTACTGTTAAAATGAAACCCACCTAAATAGGACATCCATCCATCCATGGCCAATGCCTCACTAGGGTCACAGGGAAGCTGAACCCTATCAAAGTTGATGGAGGGCGAAAAGCAGGGGGCATAGCCTGTACAGTGTGCAAACCCATTGCAGGGCGCACACACACAATTCACACTCACATCTGCAGGAAATTTTAGAGTCTCCAATTAGCCTGACATGCTTGTCTTTGGACTGTGGGAGGAAACCTTGGTACTTGGAGGAAACTCAAGCCAACACATGGAGAACATGCAAACTCTACTCAGACAGGTCCCAGGCCAGAATCAAAACCACTTCTTGCTGGGTTCTAACCCACATTGCAGCCCTCCCAAAATATTACATTTTTCATGGTGGGGGTGCCTTTCCCTGTAATCGTCCCCGTTTTGATGCCAACTATCCGAATGCTATATCTGACCAAAATGTGCTATTTTGGTCCTGACCGCAGCATATGAGTCAAGTCATAATTTAAAGGCAAACGGGCAAATTACAGGTGCTTGCTTCTGTGTCAGGGGGTCAGAAAAGGTTTTGTACTTGAACCCCAAAAGACCTTGTGGTAATGGAGGCCACGTATGATGGTGAATTTTTTAACCTGATGATCCCAACCAAGACACCACCAAGGCCTGAAATTCTGTCAATTTTTTTTTTTTGCTTCTCGCCAGCAGCTTCTTTCCCATCCAGGGGGGGGAATTGTATCCTCCAGCTTTCAGGTTTTTGACTGTTCAAAAAAACCTTTTGAAACATTGTCCTGATAGTGTTCAGGGGAATATTTATTCTATTGTGGATTTTCTTGTACACATTATCAGATTAATAAAAATCAACCATTTGTCTCTTTTGAACTGCCAGTGATTTTGTTTTCTTTCTGGAGCTGGATGAATAAAAGATTTTTTACAGGTCTTACATCCTTTTTATGCCTGAGTGAAAAAGGAAGTGATATAAAACTTAGATTCACAAATATTGAATTTCATTCCTGGCTCAAAGTTCGTATGGTTATGTATGGGGGTGCCATTAATGGGGAAACCAGCCCGAGGAGGACATTTTTAATTAATGAATGAATAATTCTGGTTTGCTCCATTAGAACAGTAAAGAATACACTTGAAACTTGTTTTTAGGAAACTCACTCTTGCATACTGTTCCTCATCCAGTCCAGCCCGTCGATGGACCTCAGTTACGATCACCCCGGGACTGAAAGAAAAAGCCAGCGAAAATTCATGTCTTCCCATTCAGTATTTTTGTGGTTCTGCAAAGAAAGATACCATATTGTGTACTACCAGCACTATGTACAAGAATGACCGAATGGATTCATATTTTGTATTCCTATTCATTCTACTATATCCAGGGATAAGAATCATCTAACAAGTGGCTGTATTTGCAAAATTTGAACCGTTTAATTTCACTTACCAAACTGAGTTTACTCTCACTTGCTTAGCTGCCAACTCTGAAAGATTGATAAGCAAACAGTGATAAAATTGTTTGCAGACAATATCACTAATAATTTCTTTTTTGCATGTTAAAGCATATTTCCATTCATGTTCTACCCTTCATCTTCATTTTCATCATTTATAAGACAAAGAAAACATTGATACAAAAATTAGTGCAATGTGTTTTTCATCCACTGAATGCTCACACTTGGCCATTACTACACTTCACACCAAGTGTACCTAAACTCTCACTTCATGCTATTCTTTTGAGATTTGGACAGCTGACTCCGTCCAAATCTGTGTCAAACATGATACGTATCGTATAAAAGCTTTTCAGGAGGAAAGTTGGTAGCCAGTGGGTTATTTCAACAGAGCAGACTTGATTTCATAAGGAGAGAAAATCTCAATAACATGACAAGCCTCTCCATGACAAACATAACTAGAACAAGTAGATCAGAAGAATCTAATAGCGGCGACCTCGCCTAGCATCAGTCACGTGGCCTAGTGTCCATGACTGGTGGTTTCTTGTACAAGTGTGATCGCGAAATTGGCAAATGACCTTGAAAATCAATTGGGGACCCTTCCTCAGAACCAAGAAGCTTGTTCTAAGATGTAATAGCCATCCATCAAGTTGAAGTGGAGTTACGGTGCGAGAACAGTGAAATCGGGGCAAAATCGACACTTTTTTGACTGGTGTTACCTTGGGATTCGACAGATGACCTTGAAAATCAATAGGGAACCCCTCCTCTATATCAAGAAGCTTGTTGTAAGATTTCATAGCCATTGATTGAATTAAACTTGAGTTACGGTGCGAAAACCGTCAAAAATTCACACTTTTTTTGCCTTTGTGACCTTGGGATTTGACGGATGACCTTGAAAAACATTAGGGAATGCTTCCTCTATGCCTAGAAGCCATTTCCAAAATTTCATAGCGATCCATGAATTCTAACTGGAGTTACAGCACAAAAACTCGCAAACAAGGTTGTGACCTCTGTGAACTTGACCTTTGACCTCGACCTTGTGCATGGACTTCACTTTGGTGAAGGTCAATAACTCCTGAAAATTTCATGATGATACGACGACAGGAACATGGTCAAAAAGGTGTCACAGACGGACAGACAGACAGACAGAAGCGTTCATAGAGCTGCTTGGTCGCAGCTAAAAACACTCAGAACGCAGACCTCCGCCAGGGGGCACCGGGGCAGCAACCCCAAAAGCACGGCAATAGGAACTCCGGCCCTTTGGAGAGACTTGAAATCTTGAACTTTGGCGTATATCTCAGCTGTACTTTGGCCTAGATAGGCCAAAATTTAATCACTTATTCCTTGACTTAATACCCACCTTCTCTGAAAATTTCATCAAAATCGGTGCATTACTTTTTGAGTTATCTTGCTAACAAACAAACAAACAGACAAACCCTGCCTAAAACATAACCTCCTTGGCGGAGGTTATTACAAGTGGCTGGCTAATATTATATGATTTTGTCTTTGTGGCAAACATAATTTTGGCAATTACCAGGTTCCTACAAGGGAGCCAGTAGAGGCTAGGTGCCTATAACTGTACCTAACTGTACGTAGCATGAAACATAATGCTTGAACCAAGTAACATTGCTTTTTGGAGCCCATTTGTTATAAATCTGCTCTCATATCAATACTTTTACTTTCTGCTGTCTGCCGGACATGGAGTATTTTGCATTTCGCGTCCGACAGTCTTGATCTTGCAAGCGATATTTAATTCACAATATCTATGTTCATGGAATTGATTTGCTCACTGACTACAAGCACGATTTTATGTGTGGAAATAAAGCGTGAATCTGTTCCATCCATCTGACTAATTTTCAAAACAGAGATCGAATAAAAGCTGTTGTCCATCTTCAATGAAAGAAAACAGAGGAATGAAAAGACCCAGAAAAGTCGATGGCTATTGTTGAACACAAACATGACCAAGTTCGTATGTCTAATAATTTCTGGAATACTCGAAAAATTGAAACTTATGACTTTCGGACACAGAGTATTTGAGGGTCTTTGTCCAAAAGACGCTAAATTCGGCATAAATGCACAAAGTCCTGCGCCAGTGTTGACTCACTTTATTGAGCAGAGCTTAAACAGAAACATCGATTGAAATTCTTGGTACCCATCTTGAAGAACTGACCCCTCAATCAAAACATTCACAATTAATATCTAAAAGATTCAGTAGATTTTAAGAGATTAAAAACAATCGACTGTCCGACACAGAGTTACGGCCGGGTCAAACTGCACGCGGAACGGACGCGCAGCGTCCTGGAGCGGAGGTCGTTTCCAATCGGCACCCATGTAAATCTGTCTGACTGGTCGCACACCCCGCGTTGCGGAGCGGCGCGCTGCAGCGCTTCAGTTTGGCGTCTGTTCTATTTTTCAGGCAGGCGCCGCTGTAACGCTGGATAGACCAGATCGTACCAGACAGAAAGTCGAGCACAGAAAAGGCGATAAAACCGATTACTGAGAAGTATAGACGAGCAGAGTCCAGGTTTGACCGGCACAGAGAGAACACGAGAAGAACGTTCCCTATGCGGCCAGCCAAGCGCCTGCGGGGATGGGAAATGGCGCGCGCAGCGCTTCCGCTCCACTTCCGCGGGCAGTGCGTTCGGGCTGTTATATTGAAACCATTCGACTGTCGGACACGGAGTTCTGTCCGACTCTCGGACAAGTAGACACTGCATTTATCGCAAAGTTCGCATCAACCTTTATTGCATATTCTGTTTGATACATTTATATGGATAAATAAAAAAAAAAATTGTAATCAATGTTTGATATCCAGTTACATTTGTAGTGCATTCTATCTATGAAGGGTTTGTAATTGAAATCACAATCCACAGCGCCACAGCCGTGCGTTTGTATTTCCACCTTTGTCCTTACGGTGCTGAGGTTTCTGTTATTTCACTTCAGCTTTAAGGCGCCCACAACTGGCACACTAGGGAAAGAAAATTTTCTGACAGCAGGGTAGAGTAATTGAAATTCTTTGCAGTGAAACGTGATGGGCGCTTACATGACTTACTGCTCCAAGCCACGCATCCTGGTACACTACATACAGTGTACTAGTACGTCAAACTCCGACTCGTCAGCCTTTGGACAGTCTGTTCGAAAGCTCACCGTACCACACAAGGAACTTACAAATTGTGCGGAATTATGCTGGTGAGACAACAACCAAGTCAACCCTCTCTGAAACAAAGAAAATGACCACTTTTTTCCTGGATTTAAAGATCAGCCCCGGGTGAGGGTTTACATATGTGCATGTATTCCTGAGCCCAACAAAATGTGAAATTGATGCCTATTCCTGTTTTATTGAGTTGTTGTGTTTCTTTTTATCCAATTATCAGTTTGGTATGGTGTTGTTACATTATGCGTTGAAGGGGTTGTAACATTATGCGTTAGAAAATGTTGTTACACTATGCGTCAAAAATTGTAACATTATGAATTAGAAAAAAATGTTACACTATGAGTCATAATGTTACATTATGCGTAGGAAAGGTGATGCATTATAATACTACTGTTACATTATGCATCATTGTTACATTACTAGTTGTACCAAACGGTGCAAGCCAAGGTCAGCAGAAAGACCTTAGAGCAGGACTATTCAACATTATCCTGCGGGGGCCGGTGTGGGTGCAGTCTTTCATTCCAACCATGCACTTACACACCTGATATTACTAATCAAGCTCTTTATCAAAGACTTTTCGGGCTGATCAGTGGTGTCAGGTATGCAAGTGCTTGTTTGGAATGAAAGCCTGCACCCACACCAGCCCTTTCTGGATAAGGTTGAATAGCCCTGCCTTAGAGTGTCAACAGGGCCGGCGCCAGAACTGAAAATTGGAGGGCAAAGAAGCATCCCTTTATTACAACAATTGGTCCTAGCTAGTTCTCAATCATTTTATTTTATTAATTACTACACTTGGAAAATGTGTTATCAAGTGACAATTGAAGACACGGCTTCTCTCCCCCATCTAACAGCTATGAAATAATGGGCTAAATTCAGCACAGAAAAATAATGTACTTCTAAATAGGCCTATGCTTTACAAAAGAAACTGCACTGGCTCTTCCGCCCTACCTTTTTTGACACATCAGGCGATCTAACCTGTGCTTCATGATTGTTTAAACTGTTGAAATGAAATAAAAGACCATTTTAAACATCTTAATGCAATTTCATAACTTCCAATCCCTGAGAAAACAAAAGTGTGAGAAGTCCTGAGTCATAATCGGATTCCATGCTAGTAGAGGTGAAATTTACTGCAACCCATGTGAAACTGCAAAACTTCCATGCACAAGGACTTCAGTTCCGTGTGAGAATCTCATAAATACATGTTGATTGAATAATTGATCTGCGTTCCGATGAAATATCGTCTTTCACTCTTGGTACAGCGTGGGCTGATTAAAAGGTGGGACTCTGCAATTAAATATAATTTTGTTAGCTAAACTAAAATTTTCAATCGTCACTTTTGTTAATAAGTTTAAGACTCCTCACTGTGGCATGAGAACAGTATATGCCAGTAAAAAGTGTGAGACTTGACAGGTATGCACTTTTGAATAATGCAGATTTAAATGCACAAAATTAGATGTCCTAATGAATGATTGTCGTCTTGCCTTATCGGGGAGAACTAGCAACGCCTGACTGTGTGGACTATTTTTGAAATGAATGTATTGTAATTTAAGAAAATTACTGAGCACAAGTCAGGACTAATAATTGTTTCAAACGGATGCATCTGTGCCCTCTACTGTTCAGTTCTGGCGCCGCCGAAGGTTTTCATTCCGACCGAGCAGAAACACACCTTATAAAACTAATCAACTGTGCAGGCTGAGGTAATTTCATTAAAGAAGATGCGTCACACTGCATTGTGCAGCAGTAGTGACAACCACGCGGGTTCGTTCCCCAGTCATACCAGCCGGCATTAGTCGGCAGCTTTTCAGAGCAGCGCACAGTTGGCCTCATGGTGCAGGGATGAAAATTGGGAAGGAACTGCCAGAATGGGAGATAAAAATTTGTCACATTGTTTGCTGCTCAAGCGCCTCCTTTGGGCCAGCTGGGTGCTCTTCAGTAAAATTCTATTAATGTTCAGGAGTCCTCTGCCCTCGTTCTGAACTTGTGAAGTTTCGACTTATGAGTGTAAAGAAGCAGTAGTTGACAGGCACATGCTTCGCAAGAGAGCCGTGACCTGTCCCCCTCTCCTGCGTTGGCAACATGGGGCCGCATACAAGCAAGCTTATACATAGTCCTCGAAATGGGCATTCCAGATTTGGATGGGATTAGAGATGCCGAATTTGAAGGAAAAAAAATATGGTGAACAGCTGGTTCTTGCACAAGACATGTTGTATGTAGAAAGAAATGGGTAGAAAAGTTGCTCAGGACTTTGACATAGGCCAAATTGTCATGGCCAGTCAAGCATCTCAGAAGTGGCAAAGCTTCTGGGGTGCTTCTGTTGTGGATTATATTTCAGCATTATTCATTATATTCACTAATACTGACACTAATCATATATATTTTCTGCGGAGCGTAAACAAGGCAGAGCTCTTTGTGATCAGACGGAGTGGTGAAGCGAAATGAAATTGAGCGGAAGTACGTAGGCTGGCTGAGTCAGTCTAGGCAGCCGGTGGACAGGGAGCCATAAAGTTATCTGCGCAAATATTTCTCGAAGGTTTAGTTTATCTTAATGGTAATGCTGGCAAACAGATGCTGATGACTTAGCAAGCCTGTATTGTAATTAGTGAAGACATAACGTTTGCAAATGAACGTTGTATTCTAAAGGCAAACACTAACTTCCATCTGATGATGACACATGGAATGCTCGCTTGTCCTCTCGCTCACTCACTGTCTTTATATTGTTTTCAATGCAGAACAACTGCAAAGAACCTTCTCCAGAAAGAGCCACTGTGGGTGCAGGCTTTCGTACAAACCAAGCTGCTACACACCTGATTCTACTAATCAACTTCTGGAATATTTGTTAAGGGCCTTGATTAGTAGAATCAGGTGCGTAGCAGTTTGGTTGGTATGAAAGCCTGCACCCACAGTGGCTCTTTCTGCAGAAGGTTCCCTACCTCTGATGTAGAACATTAACATAATGCCCTACATAGGGGGTGAGTGTACATTTCGAACGCGGACCAATTCTAACCAAATCATCTTCATGGAAACAGCTGAGCTGTTAGATATCAAATCAGCCAATCACAGAGGGCCATGCCAGGACTGGTTCCCCACGCACCGAGAATCACTGAGTCACTCAAAGAAATCCTTGCTCGCACACACCTCAAACTCCTGACTAGCCACACCCAGGCCTGATTACTGCCAGACTTGTTGAATCAAAAAATCACTTACATAGAACCTGTCTGACATAGTGAAGTAGGCTAAAATCCCAAACACAACATTCCAGAACAGGTCGTAGTTAAGCACTTAGCTAAACAACACAAGCTGACTCTGACGAGCTGATCAAGCCAAAACAACCAGAAGAGAAAACAAAAAAAAAAATGGGACTTTGGAGTAGGGGAGACTAGGGACCAATGAGCCACTTTTCAGATATTAGGGCATATCCTCTTAACCCTTCCAGCTACATACCCCAGACTGGTCATGCTTTTAGAGGCATTGTAGGTTCTTATTCTAAGAATGAGTTTGAATGTTTATCTTCATCAGTGTTATCTTGGTGGAAGTTTTTGTAAGATGGTCTTTGGTGGCTCCCACTGGGGTCCAATCGGCCATCACCTTAAGCAGTAAAATTAGTAAGAGAGAAAAGAAATGACAGAAAATTCTTAGCATAATATCATTTTTATTATTCAAAAAATAAATTCCCCACACAAGATTAAGCCTACAAATCTAGGAACTTTATCACATCTTTAGGTCTACATGACCTGGGATATACCAGAAGTGTCATTGCCTTCTACTGGTGCAACAAACTCAAGTAACCTACAAGACTCTCATTCTATATTGAATTCCTTAAAGTTAATATTGAACTTGTTGATTCCTGTTGCCTTTTTGTTGACTGCGGATTTGGGATTGGGGAACCACCTGCTCAAAGAGGTTCCTTGGACCCCATATCAAGTGACAAATTGGACCCCAACACAACTTTCATTGTTGAAGCCCGGTTCTCTGAAAAACCATATGGCCAATTGATTTCAACTGTGTTCTTAGGTTTAGATAAAATACCCATAAGGGGGCTGCCAAGCCAATGTTGACATGGAGCTTAAAAAATTTTTTTGAAGTATGTATTATGATTGGTCATTATAAGTGGAAAACTCACTGTAATATATTTCTAAACTGTAAAAATGTAAATAATGATGTATATATGTATAATATATTGCAATAAATACATTGAAACCAATTACTACTATTGTTGTTATTCCGTGACAATTTGCCTCTTGTGATTCCGTGACATTGACTTTTTGAAATTTCTTGCCCATGAAGCAGGGTTAAAGTCAATATTTGTTTCTAGAACTTACAGTATTAACAAAAAACACCTTAAATATGAACATATTGAAGTTTCATAACTTAACTATGATAGGAACATCACTTTCTGGGTAGTTAAACACAACATTAAAAAAACCACGTCAATTTTGTGTAATTCCGTGACGGAGTAGGTTTTGCTTGTCTCTTCTATGAAAATTTCTCTAAAAATATATTTTCACTAATATTAAAGAACTAGTTAATACCTTTAATATGACATATCATACTTGATTTTATCTTATTTAGTTGTAGAGTTACAACCCAAAATGTAATGGGACTGTAACTCCGTGACAGCTTGGCGGTCCCCATAAGCATCAATGATGTGTGCAGATTCTGTAATACACTAAGCATCAATTCAATATCTAACTTTTCAAAAAATTTGAGAATTTACTCAAGATGCTGGAAAACAACTGTCTTCTTGGGAATACTGATCATCTAATTGTCTGCACTGTAATGATATGGCTGAAAGTCACTTGTTCAACAGTTACAAAGATAGTGGATAGATGTCACTGCTGACTTGGAGTGGGGAGTAAGAGGTGAGTCTCATCGGTCCCCAGTCTCCCCAATATTTACGTGCAAACCAGAAACCAGCCCAAGTTGTAACTAGATATCCAAGTAATTTGATAATGTTTCTTGCCGTTGAAAAGCTTTGACCAGACTAGTGACTTAATTCGGCTATTTGCTAACCGAGTTGTTACAAGGGGAAAAAATGGTGGGCAACTATCTCATTGCTCACACAGTGACAAATGTTATTCCTCGGGAACAAAACATCTTTCCTCTTATAATGTTTGAGCCTTTACACACCAATTAATTATTAGCAAATCCCTTGAAACCAGAATAAACTAAAGTAAATCTTTAGCTTATATTCTCTTCTTCTCTCCGGTCTTCACCCAAGCAGAATGATCCCAAGCAGTTGCGCTACAGCAAAGCCAAGAGGTCAGCAACAGCAACCAGCCATATACCGCCACGCCAAATTTTACATTGATCCCTTCAGTGATTTTGGAGAAGAAGTTCAAGGATAACGCAGACGCCGCCGTCGCATGATCGCATTAGGTCCCTTTGCTCCGTTGGACCAAGTGAGCTAAAAAAGGCAAATTATCTAGAGAAATAAAATACCATTCAAGCACTTAGTGCTTGGATCTGCAATTCCAATAGGGTGCACAACTAAACAATAATAATATACTGAACTACAAAAGGAAAGAAAGTGCTAAGGTTTTCTTACCAAGTGCCGTGCAACATGTGAACTGGTCAATGGCAGACTTTGACATACAGTAGGCCAGAACTCCAGGAAACTGAAACATAAAAGGAAACAGAAACAAAAGAGAGCAGTTACCAGTTCAATTCTTTCTTCGAAAATAAAAATCAGGATCAAATGAAGATATTAATTTAGTGTACATTCCATTTTGTGTTAGACTCAAACTGCAATTTAACCCTAACATATAGCTCATTCTGTTTGAATAAATAACAACCGAGGAAATTTTGAAAATAAATCTTTATATTTTGGGTCACTTCAGAAAATGCAATGAAAATTCATACAGAAGTTGAATCATTGAGAGCATTTTTTTGCCGCTCAAATCTCCAGCAGGGTCGTATTTAACCCCTGCTGCATGAAAGTTAATTTCATGGTAACCTCACATATTCAGGATCAGAAAAACATACGAGTCATCAGCATGTTCAAAATCTCACTACAGTAGAGCATCAGCTTTGGAATGCATTCATATATAGGGCCTATGGCATACAGTGGATAGAAAATGAATACACCCCCCTTCAATATTTTTATGCCTTGTTTTGTCACGGAATGTAACTTTAATGGATTAAAATGGGACTTGTTTTTCCCTGACTCAAAGAACACAACATAATATATGAATGCGGTGAAATTATGTTAATTAAAAAAAAATTTGTGCATTTAATGAACAAAACTGAAAATTCCTAATTTAAGTATATACCCCCCTGATTCAATACTTGGTGGAAAGGCCTTTGGCAGCAATTACAGCTACCAGTCTTTTTGGGCAGCTCTGCACAAGGTTGGCGCACCTGGATTTGGAGATCTTCCCCCACTCCTCTTTGCAGAACTGTTCAAGCTGGGAGAGGTTTTTTGGTTTGCGCTGATGGACAGCGACCTTCAAGTCATTCCACAAGATTTCAATTGGATGTAGGTCAGGGCTTTGGCTTGGCCATTCCAGCACATCCCCCTTGTTCTTTACAAGCCACTCAGTGGTAGCTTTGGCCTTGTGCTTTGGGTCCTTGTCGTGCTGGAATATGAATTTTGAACCCTTTCTCAGTCTCCTTGCAGACATCTTCAGGTTCTTCACCAGAATATCCCTGTATTTGGCCTCATCCATCCTCCCTTCAATCTTGACAAGTTCTCCATTTCCTTTAGATGAGAAACATCCCCATAACATTATGCTGCCACCACCATGCTTCACAGTCTGGATGGGGTTTTTTTTTTTTTGGTGATGAACGGTGTTGGGTTTTCCCCAAACCGCGTTTGGCAATCATGCCAAAAAGTTCTATTTTAGTTTCATCAGACCGCAAAACGTTCTGCCAGTTTGTTGCAGGTTCCCCAAGGTGTTCTTCTGCAAATTTCAAGCGGGCCTCCTGGTGGACCTTTTTAAGAAATGGCTTTTTTTTTTACCACCCTTCCATACAGGCCAGACGTGCAATATCTTTGATATAGTTGTATGATGCACAAGTTTTCCTCTGTTGGCCATAAATGCTGTAATGCTGGAGCTCTTTCAATGTTGCTTTCCATTTCTTAACTAGATAACTCGGTCGCCACAGGCACCGAGTGGTGCATCCCCCCGATCCCCATCAGAGATCACTTGCAAGTTTTTACAGCCACTATGTTGCCATTTTTACTGTGACATTAATATGCATCAATGTACATGTAACTAGATGTAAATTTGGCTCAAAATGACCAAAAAACACAAAATATGCAAAAAGAATCTTTGAGAAAATGGTCGACGGCGGCCATATTGAATGGCGGAAATTGCCAAAAATTGATCTTGAGCATTGCCAAATAAACATCTTTGCCAATACAAATTTAGAAAAAAATCCTATAAACATTAAAGCCTCCAGAGCCTGGAACAGAAAGTCTCTGCGGGTGCAGCAGCGGACCCCGGGACTAAACCATAGTATCTCCCGACTATCTTCGTCGGGGAGATACAAATATGATCTAAACAGTGCTCCAAGGTATCTTCAAAGCCTTATCTTCTTATATCCCTCACCTGATGTGTACCTTTCCACAACTTTGTCCCAGACTTCTTTTGCGAGATCTTTGGAGCCCGTGCTTCTGCCTTTCAGTGCGACTGCTCTTGCATACTAAGGGACCATGTTAATGACTGATTTTATTCATGTTATTAAGTTAATTGCTGTGATTCCACACAGGTGTGGGGCAATTAGCTATTCTTTGGTCTTGAAGGCAATTTGTTATTTCCTGAAATAGTTTATGGGATGATTCAGTAAAGGGGGTGGATGCTTATCAAACCAATTTAGTGCAATTGTTCATTTTTAATTAATGTTAAAAAATTTTTTATTTGGTTTATCACTTTGAAAAGGTTAAGTACTGTATGTAGATTTGTAGGAAAAACACATACATTAACTCCTTTGCGCAGATGTAGGCATACACCGACATGGAACTGCAAATTTAAGCACGCAGTTACAGTACTCGATCACTAGAAGGCAGCCCCGGATCAGTTATTGAATATTCACAAGCAAGCAGAGGTCTGACATGGTTTAGAATAAGCAGAAGTTCACTCCAATCCCCGTTTTTCAAGAGTTGCACAAATTAAACTCCTAAGCTAAGCCTGATATGAAAACTGGTCAATATCCTGCCCATAGTATCTAACCAGTATTTAAAAAAAAAAAAAAAGATCCCCTGCAACAGAAAAAATCGTTGTCCTCTGCAGCAACCACTTTAGCTACAGTGAGCCAATGGTATTCCAATCAGTGGTTAAGAAAAATCAGTTTTCTGAAGCAAAAAATTCAACATGGTATTGACTCTCTCACATTCTACTGTCAA
The DNA here is from genome assembly GCA_029721435.1 of Gymnothorax reevesii. Taxonomy (NCBI): domain Eukaryota; kingdom Metazoa; phylum Chordata; class Actinopteri; order Anguilliformes; family Muraenidae; genus Gymnothorax; species Gymnothorax reevesii. The sequence continues at coordinate 17,880,358 of CM056580.1, read as the reverse complement.
TTACAGTAATCACATACAAAAAATGCGTAGTTACCTACCATGGAATTATGCGTAGATTGCTCCATTGACAAATGCAGTGCTTCCTTATATCCACCCAAGTACAGGTGTCGATAGCCAATCATTCAACTATATACTCAGGCTCATCTGTGTAACTGCATAGTTATCGTTCACGCCCACATTTAACTTCCCCGGCAACAATATATTGATTGGCTCATTTCTTATCCAATTCCCAAGTGTTTAAACTTTCCATAGTAACTGAAACACATTTATTGGACAGACATAAAAGTATTACAAGCCTTTGCGAATCAGCAAGCTGGATGGTATCCTCTCAACGTTGCGCGGCTGAAATTGACACAATTAATAGACAAAAAAGGACTCCCTAAACCAGCCTCAAGTGTTCAGTTACATTTTTGGGATTTACGGGATGAGGTAAGGACATGGTCAATGGGAATTGGACGCATCGGTCTCAGGAGGAGGGATTCAATGAAGATTAGGTTAGGCGGCTACTTTTGCTTTTTGTTTTGGAATGTATATTGTATTCAACAAAATCGAATGCAGAGGTTTTTTTCCTGTTTAACCCAATAATGCCCCCTGTATCATATATGATACACCAAATTTGAAGGACCATGCCCACATGGTAAGATGCAACACAACCACAACTGCTCACTGTATCATATCTGATACACAGTGCTGTCACCTGGAAGGAAGAAGTGAGATTTCAGGAGTAGTCTCTCCCCTAGTCACTCACTTCAAGATAGTATCTCCCATGTGAATGGGAATTCATGAATTTCCTTGGACTTTCTGTTAACTGGTTCTGTTAAAATGAGCTATATTTCAGAAATCAGATATTAGCGAGTTAGCAAGTTTTTCTTGTTCCTTATAAGGTGTAGAAAGTATTGAAATTAGGTTGTGAGCTTGGAAGTGGGAAGCTAGCTTTGATTGCAGGGTGAATGTTCTGACCGTGTAATCAGCAGTTTATTTAATGAGTATGTGTGCTAGATTGGGGAACTTAGAAAAAAAAATTGGCCAAAACTCCAAACTTTACTATGGAGAAAAGGCTTGTTTTGAGTTTAGAGAGGTTATTGGTGACCAATGATGTTCACCTGCATCAATATTGATAAATTAATGCGAAACTCAACCACAAAATCATTAATTCATATTAAATTTCATGCCTTAAAGGAATAGAAAACAGAATCTCAAACTAAGGTTTGGAAGATGAATCATTAGTTTATGACATGATCTATGTGAATGTTTGAACACATAGAGCTCATACAACGTTGCCATCCAAGCAACGTCTTTTTCATGGACGCCCCTGCTTATTTCAGTAAGACAATGCCAAACCACATTCTGCACGTGTGACAACAGCATGGCTCCGTAGTAAAAGTGTGCAGGTACTAGACTCGCCTGCCTGTAGTCCAGACCTGTCTCCCATTGAAAATGTGTGGCACATTATGAAGTGTAAAATACGACAACGGAGACCCCGGACTGTTGAACATCTTAAGCTGTACATCAAGCAAGAATGGGAAAGAGTTCCACCTGAAAAGCTTCAAAAATGGGTCTCCTCAGTTCCCAAACGTTTACAGAGTGTCGTTAAAAGGAAACTAAGCTAATTAGCAAGTAACTTTTAAGAGTTACATGCATTTCAAACTTCTTCTAGCACAGTTTAGGACTAAAACTAGAAAGGTTTTATAAGTTTTACAGTTAAAAAAAAAAAAAAAAAAAAAAGAGTGATTGACTTTTTGTACCAAGTTTAAGTGGACTAAAGTTTCTGGTATTGCAAAACTATAGCACGTACAGTTGGTTTGGTAGGAATTTTCGAAGTTTTTAAATTTAAACGCTTAAATTCCTAAAAAAAAAAATGCTTAAGTTCCGAAATAGGCAAATAACAAGAACATCAACATTACAATGTCCATTCTGCCAAAGCTGAGGCTTGCTACTCACAATCTTCCACACCAAGAAGTAACTCCTAACTCATGATGCCAATTGGCTGGAAATGAAAACAGGTGTGTGGCTTCATTAATTGACTCAGGGAGTCACCATCCAGGCAGCAGTTGTCGAGGAAGATTTCAAAAATTGTCAAAATTTATGTAATCAAGACAAAAATCTGATAATACATAAATTGCAGCTTGACAGCATAGAAATGTTGGGGATTTGTTTTTAGCAGTAAGTGTTTTGCTTCATATGAGAAAATCTAATGTTTAAAAATGCCATTCTAACATTGGCTACAAATGTTCCACGAGAGCAGAATTCAAAATGGTTTCAAAAATTCAGTTTTTGAGATAAAATTCTGATATTTAGCCAACTTCATCGACCGTGACTCTAAAACATCATAATTTTTTTCAGGAAGATTGAAAATGTATTTATCAAGAATTGGCAGGTATATGTTTACAGTACTGTTTACAGTCAAACATTTTCATGCACTGAAGCCTCCATTTTTCAAATATTGAAACACCGAGTGGTATTTTTGTGGCGGAGGATCTGAAGATTAAGTAAAGCAAATTTGGAGACAATTGTGCAAAAATAGGGCCACAGGCCCTGTAGCTCACCTGAATCAGCTGTGGTTACAACAAAATTACGTTATTCGGGCAAGTTTGAAGCTGAAGGTCAAAGGTCAAAATTCGAAAAGCGGCAAAACCTTTTAGAGGCATGTGATGTATCTTGCTACATACTACGTACATGACAAATTTCAGCTGAATATATGCATAAATAGCTTTCAGATGGCCAGTTATGTGAATTTCAATATGGCCGGTATGGCGGCCATATTTAAAATTGAATCAGAGCACCTTGAACAAATTTATTGTCCTAATGAGTGGGAAGATCAGCTTCATTGGTCAAGTAGTTTTGGAGAAGAAGAGTTTTAAAGGTTTCAGTGTAACTTAGAGGTGTCGTACAAAGTTAAAGGTCAAAGCAAGGTCAAAATTCAAAATACGGAAAAACTCGTATTATATGTGATGCATCCTGCTACTTACTACCTACATAGCAAATTCCAGCTGAATATGTGAATAAATAGCTTTCAGATGGCAAATTATGTGATTTTAAATATGGCCACCATGGCTGCCATGTTTGAAATTGGATCGAAACGCCTTGAACAGAACTTAGTGTCCTCATTGGCAGAAAGGCACCTGTCAAGTTTCACCTTCATTGGCCGAGTACTTTCGAAGAAGATGATTTTGAAAGATTTCAATTTGACTCACAGGGGTTGTATAAAGTTGAAGGTCAAAGCAAGGTCAAAATTCGAAATACGGAAAAAACCGTACATTATGTGATGCATCTTGCCACGTACTAACTACATAGCAAATTTCAGCTGAATATGTGCATAAATAGCTTTCAGATGGCCAATTATGTGATTTTCAATACGGCCGCCGTGTCGGCCATGTTTGAAATCGGATCGGAACGCCTTGAACAAACTTTGGTGTCCTCTTGGGTAGGGAGGTACCTATCAAGTTTCAGCTTCATAGGCCCAGTGGTTTCGGAGGAGAAGATGTTTATGGACGAAGAACGACGACGAATGACGGACAAACAGGCCATGACATAAGCTCATCTGACTTCGTCGTCAGGTGAGCTAAAAATTGTGGGGCAAGAAAAGTGTAAGTTTTACAATTTTGAAAAAAACAGAGTAATAGACTTCATAATTTGTACTAAGTCTAAGTGGACAAAAGTTTAAGTATTGGGGCTATATTTTAGTGAAAGTTGCAAAACTGTCGCACGTACGGTTGGTTGGGTAGGAATCTTCAAAGTTTTTAAATTTAAACGCTTATTGTGCCGCCCCCCAGAAGAATATTGACATGCCCTTGGAGTTAAGTAAATCTGGCATGGGACTGGACCTTTGTGCAAAGTTTGGTGATTTTTCATGAATGGGGAGTAGGATTTCCAAGGAGGAAGAATAATAATAATAATAATAATAGCGAAAACAATAGGAGCCCTTAACAAGCAAAAAAATCAACACTTAGGCAACTTCGCTGACAGAGGCCAAGACTTTCTAGTTTTCTGGATTTGAACATGCCCTCGAGCACAGGTGGGCAATGAGAGCCATATCTTTTTCTGGTTTTCACCAACTTACGGGCTTTAATTACTTATCTTAATGAACCAAAGTAAATTTTCTGCTGCATTTCTTTTCATTATCACTTATGACCATGAAAGACTGTTCTTGTCTCGCTACATGAAACATTTCTCTTTGAGCTAATCCACAAACCACAATTCCAATGAAATTGGGATTGGGACGTTGCGTGAGAAGTGAATTAAAACTGTATGATTTGCAAATCTCATAAACCCACATTTTATTCACCATAGAACACAGGCAACATTTCAGATATTGAAAGTGATACATTTTACCATTTCATGAAAAATATTGGCTCATTTTAAATTTGATGGCAACACATCTCAGAAAAGTTGGGAGAGGGCCATGTTCACCATTGTGTAGTATCCTCTCTTCTTTTAACAACAGTCTGTAAATGTCTGGGAAGGGAGTAGACATTTACAGTGGGGTTCTGGAAGAGGGATGTTATCCCACTCTAGTCTGATGCAGGATTTTAGCTGCTCAACAGTCCTGGGTCTTCTAAGCCAGATTTTTTGTTTTATGATGGACTAAATGTTTTCCATTGGTGACAGGTCTGGACTGCAGGCAGACCATTTCTGCACCCGGAGTCTTCTACAGCAAAGCCATGCTGTTGTGATGGATGCAGTATGTGGGTTAGCATTGTCTTGCTGAAATATGCTAAGTATATAAAGGTTGTAAAACCTCTATATACTTTTCAGCATTGTTAATGCCCATCCAAATGTATAAGCTGCCCATGCCTTGGGCACTAATGCAACCCCATACCATCATAGGTGTAAGCTTTTGAACTGAGCGCTGACAGCAAGCTGAATGGTTCCTCTTTTCTTTACCCGAACAACACAGCATCCGTGTTTTCAAAAAATAATTTCAAATTTTGATTCATCTGACCACAGAAAAGTTTTATATTTTGCCTCAGTCCATTTTAAATTAGCTTTGGCCCACAGAAGACGACAGCATTTCTGGATCGTGTTCACATATGGCTTCTTCTTTGCATGATACAGATTAAACTTGGATTTGTGGATTGCGGGGCAAACTGTGTTCACAGGCAATGATTTCTGGAAGTTTTCCTAAATGCTTGCAGCGAATTCCAGTGCAAAATTATGCTTGTTTTTAAAGCAGTGCCGCCTGAGGGCCAAAAGATCACAAGCATCCAATATTGACCTTCGGCCTCGTCCCTTGCACAGAGATTTCTCCAGATTCTCTGAATCTTATGATATTATGTGCTCTATGTGGTGGGATATTTAAAATCTTTGCAATTTGCAACATTTTTCTGATTTGTTCCACAATTTTTAGACTCCGTTTTTCACAGATTGGTGAGCCTCTGCCCATCTTTACTTCTGAGAGACTCTGCCTCTCTAAAATGCTCTTTTTATTCCCAGTCATGTTACTCACTTGTTGCTAATTAACCTACTTAGTTGTAAAATGCTCCTGCAGCTGTTTTTTATTAGTACCTTTTACTTTTCGAGCCTTTTGTTGCTCCTGTCCTAACTTTTTTGAGATGAGTTGCCGCCATCAAATTCAAAAGGAGCTAATATTTCCCATGAAATAGTAAAATGTCTCACTTTCAACATCAGATATGTTGTCCGTGTTCTATTGTGAATAAAATGTGGGTTTATAAGATTTGCAAATCATTGCATTCTGTTTTTATTCATGTTTTTACACAATGTCCCAGCTTCATTGGAATTGGAGATTGTATGATTTTGTATACAATTAGCTCAATTGGTTTGGGTAACTGACAGAAATAAAAACCTGCATATACACCGGCCCTCCAGAACCAGAATAGGAGCAACCTGATATAATGCAAAACTGAGATGAATGAAGGGGATTTCTTGTAGACGTCTGCACTTCCGGTAATAGGGCCAGCTTTGCCAAGTCAATACATGCAGCTGCAGGCTAGGCTAAAAAACCCCAGCCGCTGCGGCATGTAAGCGATGAAGTGAATATCTAAGATGTAATTTATTATTTGAATTATTGTCTGAATTCTGATCTTTTTAAACAGTATAAAACTAAAAATTACACAATCATCACGTATCTACAATATGACTTGGCGAGGTGGCATTTGCACTGCACTGCATACTGTGTTGTTCTCGCTCGATCTAGCTCTGCCACCGTGCCATCATATTCAAACTCGACAGCGATTCGCTTTAGTTTTCTCACTAAGTGATGAGCATTGTGAAGCTTTGCAAAAGAAAACCATCGTAAATATGATCTTAAAAAAGAACGCTAAATTCTAATCTAATCCCCTGTCCACATCTTGGAAGTAAACGCTGTAAATCGCGATATATACGTGTTCGATAACGCGCAGATACGGGCGGAAGTCCAGTCGTCTACACTTTGACCTTTGACCCGTCATTATCAATGATCATATCCGCCTTGCGATGTGCTGTATTGTGTATCAGGTCACGGCCATTGCCCACTCCTGCCCTGAAGGCACTTGTTTCATACACTTGGAACACACACACACACACACACACACACACACACACACACACACACACACAGTCAGATAGATCAATTTCCATTAAGAATAGAAATTGAACAATAACTCAGGACTTGCAATATTTATCAAGGATGTAAGTTATTTAGAGGATAACATACAACATAATGTTCTGTTTGTTTTCTGAATTCCATGTACCTACCGATCTCTGGCCATTGACACTGGATACATTTACAATGGAGCCCTTCGTCTTAATGAGATGAGGAACACAAAGGTGAGTCAGAAAGTACACCGATCTGGAGGAGACAACACAATCAAATGCATGTTATTCTTACCTTCAAATAAAATAACACTTGGCCTCTTGAGCTTTTAATGCAAAGACATAAATTAAGTTGAAATGAGCAATGAAACTGAGAAATGCAAAAATGCACATGATTTCTGATCTATTACATTCATCACATGACACAAGCTTAGCAAAAATGTTTCAATTAGAAAGTCACGGCCATTTGCAAGAAAATTAGATTATTCAATTAACCTCACCTTACATTGACATTCATGACCTCATCATACTGTTCGAGACTAGTTGACTCAATGCTGCCCATTGCCAGGATTCCAGCACTATTTATTAAAACATCCAGCCTCCCAAAATGAGAGAGAGTTTGTTCCACAGTCCTCTTTACTGTATTCACATCAGACAGATCTCCTGGCACCAGCAGAGGCTAAAAGAAAAATTGGCATTAAATCTCTATTCACACTCATTGTGACAGAATTTTGACAAATTAACTTTTGACTTCTCTATTGCAATGAAGAAACGAATAATCATATTTCTTTTGTAGAAATAAACTTTGATGAGCCAAAACATTAGAACCACTCAGAGATGGTGTAAATAACGCTGATTCTTAACAACGGCATATGTCCAGGTATGAGACGGTGCGGGAACATTCAGTTCTTGAACTCAATGTGTTTGATACAGAATAAATGGGACCTGGGCAACACTAACAAGGGCCAAATCATTATGGCCTGACAAGTGGGTTAAATAATCTCTTAAGTAGCAAGACCTGTGCATTGCCCCCAGTAAGTATTGGGAGGTACTATACCCAACAATGCTTCGACGAGGGACCAATCAAATACTAGCAAAAGGCGCCCAAGATTCACTTATGTATAAGAGCAATGGAGGGTATTCGGTCTGGTCTGAACGGATGTGAGACTACTTCGCAAAGAATTTATCTGTACTTACTTGAGGAGTACTTCACAAAACAGCACATTACGGCCTGCTAGTCACGTCACCTAGTTACTGCACACCAGGCGGAGCCCCCATTCTAATCTCAGTCCGCCACCGAGGGTGCCTACTATAGGCACGGTTGAATCACAACAGGACCTGAGAGCAATTCAAGAAGACCGCCTCCTCAGTGAGTTTGGTTTTCTTATACGTCACAGGGATGCGATGGTGCAGTGGTCAAGCGTGCCTGACATGGGATCAAGTGGTCTCAAATTCAAGTCCTTGCCACAGCTTTTAGGGTGTGTTCCTGGGCAAAAACACATCACTCTCTTAAGCTTCACTCCAACCAGGTGTAGAACTGAATGCCGGCAAATAGACTGGGGGTAACCTGCGATGGACTAACATCCCATTGAAAGGAGAGTAGCAATACTCCATGTCGCTGCATGCTACAGAAACCGGAGTTAGGCACCGGCCTGATGAGCCACTTAGCTCAAGACAGACTTTGCATTCTTTTTTTGCCGGATACGTGTGCACCATTGACCTGGGGGTGAGATGGCACCAGGATGCACTGTGGGACAAAGTCAAGCTGGTGGGGGGAATGTGATGGTCTTGGAAATCTTCTGATGGGGAACTCTGAGTAAGGTAATTCAAGTGGATGACAGTTTGATGGTGCAGTTTTGCGGCATGAGGGGACCTACATAATTTTCAGTAGGCAGTTTTAATGTTGTGGCCAATCGGTGAATGCATACCCAGATAAAGCATGTTCTTGGGCTGCAATCATGTTGAATCGTAGTTTCATTTTCCCTTTTGGCTTCTGAAATTTTTTTGTCTTTTGTATTAGACCACTTCAGGCATAAAAGAATGCATGTCTGAAGAAAAGAAATGGTGCACGATCGCCAACATACCCCCAGGGTGGCAGTAGCCGGTCTAACTACGCTTTATATTGCAATTCAGCATTTTAACTAGGGATGTACCAGCGTTGAACTGCAATTTTTAAAAGCATAATAAGACCATCCTGCTATCGGGCATGTAGGCCATCTTATGCCATTTCTTTTTCTTCACACGTCTTAAGACCGCAGTTATCCAATCCATGTGATCTTGAGAGGCTTATAAACATCGTTATACAACTACAAGGAAATGTGTTTTCCAGTCTGCATGCAGGAGAGTAAGATTTTGCAGATTACTGCATATTTAAACAGCATAACCTTTCAAGAAAAATACTGCTCATTTCGTTCAAGTAAGGGATGCATACCTGAGCAGCACCATTCTCAATACATTGTTCAGCTATCTTGGTGAGATTTTCAATGTTACGCCCATTTATAGCCAGCTGAGCACCAAGTTTGGCGAACAGTACACTGGTAGCAGCACCAATACCAGAGCTGGCCCCAGTGATGAGTGCAACCTTCCCTTTCAGAGAAGCAACCTGGAAAATAAAATTTAGTCATTGGAAAGCACAGCCAGAATTCCCCCTCTGCCCCCAAATTCTGCATTCAGGACAGTAAATGCAAGAAACATGAACAGAGATGCATTAAGATCATGTGATACCGCCAAATTTCTAAATTTTCCTTCCTAATTTAACATATCTGACCTGTTCCTTAGTAAAAAGTTCCCACAAATCCAAGTTAGGTCAAGAACTGTGAAGAATTTCAGGTATATAAACTTTGCGCCAAAACTGGAGTAATCAAAAGAAGAATAAGATACAGTACTGGGAAAAGTATTTGCCTGCTTTTTGATTTCTTCAATTTCCACATAATTGTGACAATAAATAATTCAGATCAAACATATTTTAATATTAGACAAGAACATGGGTGCAAGAGCTCCGTCAACAGACGGATTTCAGCCAATTTTTCATTTACCTACCATCCTGTCCATCTTGTAATGCGATCGGAATATATTTAAAGGTTGTTTCTATATGGTATCCGCCCCCAAAACAATGAAAATCCACCAGAATTTGACATTTCTTCTCCTCCTTGCTGAGTGTATGGGCGCCGCTATTTTGTTTTTCTGCTCTCCGGACCCACGGCGTCCTGCGTTCTGATTGGCCATGAGATGGAGAATATTCTTTCTAATCTAAATTGCGTCTTTCGCACTTTGTTTCATTGACTAAGAATATTTGCACGTTTTAATTATTGCTACATATCCATAGACGGTAAGTTTTTACACATATAAAATAATATGAATATGATGAATATCTGTCATGGATGTCAAGAAAGGGGAGTGGAAACAGGTGAAAAATCGGGTAAAAATCGGATGAAAATGATCATTCTCATCATTCATTTCCATGTTCTCTTTTCATTGTGAAGATTGAACATTGCGTGCACATGCTGCTTTCGCTTCAATAGCTGCAGCTGTGGTGGTCCCAGTCTGCAGATTCCTTTAACATTCACAAACATACTACCGGCGATTTTCATGTCGCAGCTCTTATCTTTTACAGGAAATATGATTGTGTCAGTGTGAACTACTTCTAAAGGCACCTTTGAAGAAATAAATTTAAGGAAATACACTGCCCGGCTAAAAAAAAAGTCGCACACTCAAATATTTAGTTGGAACCCCTGTAGCTTTGATTACAGTGCAAGTTCATTTTGTCATTTGAAGTAAAAAGAATGCCGGTGCAGCACTGATATCTGCTCAATTCTCACTTTTGATTGAATAAGGTACATAACAATAGTGACTAACGTTTCGATGTAGACCCTACATCTTCATCAGAGTCCTTGGAGGAAATGAGTGAACAAGCCTTTGATAAATTGTAAGAAATCCTCAACAGGTGTGCTTAAAGAGGGCGTAAGCTACCTGAAGATTCACCCATATCAACCAAGGTGCTACACTCATTATCAATTGTAGAACAACGCCCACTCACAAGTCAATAGTGATAAAATCAGTTTTAACAGACATAGATAAAAATACATACATAATCAAAGACATATTCTCATCATTATTCAATTTTAGAGAAAGCAAGATAGGTTTAATTCCTCATTTAGACCTTGAGGTTCTAAAGTGCCTAGTGTGTGTATCCAAAATGCTTCCCTGCATAGAAGTTTTTTAATAATATCACCACCCCTAAGTGGGGGTGAGATTTTCTCAATCCCCAAAAATCTTAAGGACGCAGGGGAGCCATGATTTGCCATCTTGTAATGCCGCGCCATGGCATAAGTTAAATTCTGGGTCCGAATAGCTGTCTTATGTTCAGCCACCCTTAACTTCAACTGACGTTTTGTTTGGCCTATATAAGCCAGCCCACAAGGACACTTTAAAATATATATTACATGTGTACTATTGCAATTGATAAACGAAGAAATAGGGAATCTTTTACCAGTGCGAGGATGTAAAAAATATTTCGCATTGGCCGAATTAGAACATTGCGCACAATTTCCACATTTAAAAAAGCCTTGAGGTGGACTAGGCAGCCAAGTGGTGGGGGATGGGATGGTCATATCAGAATGGACCAATCGGTCTCTGATGTTACGAGCACGCCTAAATATAAACCTGGGCGGTTCGGCGCTAAAAACTTTAAGCGTCGGATCAGATTTCAAAATATGCCAATGTTTATAAATAATTTGTTTTATTCTTCCAGCTGCCGGTGTATAGCAGGTGGAGAAGGATAATCTAGACGTAGTACTAGGTAACTTGGATTTTTTCTTTAACAGGTCAGCGCGCTCCGTCTCGAAAGCCCTATCCCATGCTTTAGTAATGTCCGCTTTATGATAACCGCGTTGTTCAAAACGATGAGCTAAATGAGAAGCTTTAGACATAAAATCAGTCGTGATACTACAATTCCGCCTAACTCGCAAAAACTGCCCCACGGGGATGTTGCGGAGTAAATGAGAAGGGTGATTACTATCCGCTTTCAATAAGGTATTCCTGCTCAAAGGTTTTCTGTATATAGTAGATTGTAAAGTATTATTCATGTCCTTAAAAATGGTAAGATCTAGAAAATCAATGGATTGATTATTGTATTCCATAGTAAAGGACAAGTAATTTGTGGTGGAATTCACATAACTCAAGAAATCATTCAATTCAGCAAGTGTACCCTTCCATATCAGAAGAACATCATCTATATATCTACGCCACAAAGATATTTTAGAATGAAATGGGTTATGCACAGTATTGTATATATATTTTTCTTCCCATAGACCCATTACCAAACAGGCATAAGATGGAGCAAAAGCACTCCCCATTGCAGTCCCTTGTAGTTGTAAATAAAATTTTCCCGAGTAACTGAAGAAATTATTTGATAGAATTATCTCAACTAAGCTTTCAAGGAACTCTGAAGGAGGCAAAACATCAGTGGGGCGTTTGGCAAGGTAATAAGACATGGCTTGTAGACCTATGTGATGGGGTATGCAAGTATAGAGGCTTTGCACATCCAAAGACACAAGGATATCACTGCTTTCACAATTCCACAATTCCAATATAAACGCAACTCCCAGAGAAGTGACCCCCTTTAAAAAGAAATCAAGGTTTTTGCCCTCATCTAATCTAAATCCTACTATTGTCACATTCAGCCAGTTGGTTGAGCGAGACATGGCTAAACTTGGTGCATTTTGTCCTTCGAAAAACAAAAATATGAAAAAAAGCGAATTGGATGCGTTGCGTGCTTTGGAATCTAGACGGGACATTCTAATTCGCCCTGCCGATAAGGGGGGCGCGGTTGTTGTTATGGGCTTACAGAATTATGATTGTGGTATATTGAAATTGTTAAATGATGAAAAACATTATAAGCCTCTTCCTTGTAATCCTATCTCTAACATAAAATACACGATTGATGAACTTATTGATGCATCTTACAAAAAAGGTTGGATTACTGAGAAAGAAAAGGGTTTTCTTTTAAGCGATCACCCCCGTTGTCCAGTATTTTATGGTTTACCCAAAATCCATAAGTGTCTTGATGACCCCCCTTTGCGTCCGATCGTTTCTGGTATTGGAAGTGTTACTGAGCCTCTTTCACAATTTGTTGATTTTTTTCTGAAAAAATATCTCCATAGTTTACAATCATATCTTGGGGATTCTACAGATGTTTTGAATCTGATTAACAACTGGAATTGTGAAAGCAGTGATATCCTTGTGTCTTTGGATGTGCAAAGCCTCTATACTTGCATACCCCATCACATAGGTCTACAAGCCATGTCTTATTACCTTGCCAAACACCCCACTGATGTTTTGCCTCCTTCAGAGTTCCTTGAAAGCTTAGTTGAGATAATTCTATCAAATAATTTCTTCAGTTACTCGGGAAAATTTTATTTACAACTACAAGGGACTGCAATGGGGAGTGCTTTTGCTCCATCTTATGCCTGTTTGGTAATGGGTCTATGGGAAGAAAAATATATATACAATACTGTGCATAACCCATTTCATTCTAAAATATCTTTGTGGCGTAGATATATAGATGATGTTCTTCTGATATGGAAGGGTACACTTGCTGAATTGAATGATTTCTTGAGTTATGTGAATTCCACCACAAATTACTTGTCCTTTACTATGGAATACAATAATCAATCCATTGATTTTCTAGATCTTACCATTTTTAAGGACATGAATAATACTTTACAATCTACTATATACAGAAAACCTTTGAGCAGGAATACCTTATTGAAAGCGGATAGTAATCACCCTTCTCATTTACTCCGCAACATCCCCGTGGGGCAGTTTTTGCGAGTTAGGCGGAATTGTAGTATCACGACTGATTTTATGTCTAAAGCTTCTCATTTAGCTCATCGTTTTGAACAACGCGGTTATCATAAAGCGGACATTACTAAAGCATGGGATAGGGCTTTCGAGACGGAGCGCGCTGACCTGTTAAAGAAAAAATCCAAGTTACCTAGTACTACGTCTAGATTATCCTTCTCCACCTGCTATACACCGGCAGCTGGAAGAATAAAACAAATTATTTATAAACATTGGCATATTTTGAAATCTGATCCGACGCTTAAAGTTTTTAGCGCCGAACCGCCCAGGTTTATATTTAGGCGTGCTCGTAACATCAGAGACCGATTGGTCCATTCTGATATGACCATCCCATCCCCCACCACTTGGCTGCCTAGTCCACCTCAAGGCTTTTTTAAATGTGGAAATTGTGCGCAATGTTCTAATTCGGCCAATGCGAAATATTTTTTACATCCTCGCACTGGTAAAAGATTCCCTATTTCTTCGTTTATCAATTGCAATAGTACACATGTAATATATATTTTAAAGTGTCCTTGTGGGCTGGCTTATATAGGCCAAACAAAACGTCAGTTGAAGTTAAGGGTGGCTGAACATAAGACAGCTATTCGGACCCAGAATTTAACTTATGCCATGGCGCGGCATTACAAGATGGCAAATCATGGCTCCCCTGCGTCCTTAAGATTTTTGGGGATTGAGAAAATCTCACCCCCACTTAGGGGTGGTGATATTATTAAAAAACTTCTATGCAGGGAAGCATTTTGGATACACACACTAGGCACTTTAGAACCTCAAGGTCTAAATGAGGAATTAAACCTATCTTGCTTTCTCTAAAATTGAATAATGATGAGAATATGTCTTTGATTATGTATGTATTTTTATCTATGTCTGTTAAAACTGATTTTATCACTATTGACTTGTGAGTGGGCGTTGTTCTACAATTGATAATGAGTGTAGCACCTTGGTTGATATGGGTGAATCTTCAGGTAGCTTACGCCCTCTTTAAGCACACCTGTTGAGGATTTCTTACAATTTATCAAAGGCTTGTTCACTCATTTCCTCCAAGGACTCTGATGAAGATGTAGGGTCTACATCGAAACGTTAGTCACTATTGTTATGTACCTTATTCAATCAAAAGTGAGAATTGAGCAGATATCAGTGCTGCACCGGCATTCTTTTTACTTCATATTATTTTGGTCCTGTCCTGGTTGCACCGGATTATCTGGATTGACTTAATTGGCAGAAGCGCGGAGAACGCTCCTTTTTTTCATTTTGTCATTGTTTTGACAACTATATGCAATGCCAGAACATTTATTTTCGATCATACATGCCATAATTTTTGGCCGAGATCTTGTCTTCTCGACATAATGGTTGAACCACTCGGTGGTCTTTCTTGAGCACGTCCCAATAACTTTTACTGTGTCTAAGATCAGGACTTTGTGGTGGCAAATATGTTTGTGAAAATGATTCCTCATACTTGTTCTTGCATTCATGAGTTTCTTTGCTAAATACAGGCCAATAAGTTGCCTGTTCTGAAATACTGAAACATCTTTTCCACCAGCAAGGGATGTGTCTTCCGACATGAATTTTTGAGAAATGAGTAACGATGCGCTTCATCAGTCAGGGGAAAAATGATTATTGCCAGCTGAAACATATTAGTAACCGCAATAATGACCCAATTCTAGAATTTGTTCATTAATTTCCAAACGGTGACTTTTTTTTTGGCCGGGCAGTGTATGAGAAGAGATGATTGTTTATTATGTCACACATGAAAACACAAGCTGGATTACAATAAAAGGAAAGTTACAAGGAAAGTTACATGCAAATGACATTGAGCTACCGAGAAAAAACTGAAAAGCCAATCTGGCTAGGTAGCAAAAACAGAGGGATATGTATAAGGTGGTCGGAGGCATAAAGACATGTCAAGCAGGCAGAAGGAAACAGACAAACATACAAACAAATAAACATATATAAAATGAGGGGAAAAAAATACCTGGGCAAGGAATTTCAAAGAAAAATAGAACTCAATACAATGAAATCAAGGATCTTTATAGAGGTCGTTTGAAGATGGATAAAGTAAGACTCTTAAAATATTCATTAAAACCGTTCCAATTGAAAGCTCCCCTTAAAGCGAATATTAAATTTAGCACAGTTGGTTCTAGCAGATGGAATACAAAACGAGGATCTAGAGGCCAACCGGTATTATAATTGTGCCGACTTGATATACTTACAAAAATATTATTTAAGGTAGACGGCGTCATATTTGAATGAAGCTTAAACGTAAAGATACAATTTAAATATGATATATGCTATCAAGAAATGTAATTATATTCAGTTGATTAAAAATGGGAGAAGAATGGGCAATAAAATGTGTAAAAGCAATTATTCTCACAGCCATCTTCTGCAGTGCAACTACAAGTTGCAAGATCGTGTCATATGCATCACCCCATGTAGTCGCACCCTAAATCTAAAATGGGTAAACAAGATACACGACTCTGTCCCTGTGGCGAGAGAGTTATCTCCCCGATCCCCATCAGAGATCACTTGCAAGTTTTTACAGCCGCTGTTAACATTTTTACTCTTTCTCTGACATTAATATGCATCCATGTGCATGCAAATATACAACCCCTATTCCGAAATAGTTGGGACGAAGTGTAAATTGTGAAAAAATCAAAATGCAATGACTTTCAGATCACATGAGCCGATATGTTATCTACAATAGAATTTAGATAACATTTCAGATATTGAAGCTGCGATATTTTACATTTTTATCCACAAAATGAGCTCATTTCAAATTTTCTGACTGCAACAGGTCTCCAAAAAGTTGGGACACAAGCAAAAAAGGGCTGAAAAAGCTATTAATATATAAGCAAATTAGCTGAAAGAACATTTAGCAAGTAATTCAGTTAACTGGCATCAGGCGTGTAACATGATTGGCAATAAAAGGGACATCTTAGAGAGGCTGAGTCTCTCAGAAGTAAAGATGGCCAGAGGCTCTCCAACCTGTGAAGGCCTGTGTAAAAAAAATTGTGGAATACTTTAAAAACAATGTTCCTCGATGTCAAATTGCAAAGACTTTGAAGGTCTCATCAGAGACCATGCGTAACATCATCAAAAGATTCAGAGAAACTGGAAAAATCTCTCTGCTTAAGGGACAAGGCCGATAACCTTTACTGGATGCCCGTGATCTACGGGCCCCAAGACGCCACTGCATCACTCACCAGCATGATTCTATCATTGACATTACTAAATGGGCCTAGAAATACTTCAAGAAACCACTGTCTGTAAACCCAGTCTGCCATACCATCCTCAGATGCCACCTAAAACTCCATCATGCAAAAAGGAAGCCATTGTTGAGCATGATCCAGAAGTGCTGCCATGTTCTGTGGGCCAAGGCTCATTTAAAATGTACTGTAGCAAAGTGTCATGTGGTCAGACAAGTCCAAATTTGACATTCTTATTGGAAATCATGGGCGTCGTGTCCTCCGGGCTAAAGAGGAGAAAGATCACCCCTCCGGTTATCAGCGTTCAGTTCAAAAGCCTGCATTTCTGATGGTATGGCAATGCATTAGTGCATACGGTATGGGACACTTGCATGTTTTAAATAGCCATGAATGCTGAAAAATATATAAAGGTTTTAGAGCAACATGTGCTCCCCTCCAGACGACATCTAATCCATGGAAGGCCTTGTGTATTTCAGTCGGACAATGCAAAACCACATACTGCAGCTATTACAACAGCATGGATTCGTGGTAGAAGAGTCCGTGTGCTGAATAGGGCTGCCTGCAGTCCTGATCTTTCACTAATTGAGAACATTTGGCGCATAATTAAACAAAAAGTCCGTCAAAGGAGACCCAAAACTCTCCAGCAGCTGGAAGCCTGTATTAAACAAGAGTGGGATCAAATTCCAATTGCTAAACTCAAGAAACCTGTCTCCTCGATGCCCAGGCACCTCCACTCAGTTAAAAAGAAGAGGGGATGCTACATCATGGTATACAGGCCCTTTTTTGAGAACTTTTTTGAGACCTGTATCATCAATCAATTTGAAATGAGCTCATTTTGTGAATAAAATTGTAAAATTTCTCAGTTTCACAATTTGCTATGTTATCTCTGTTCTACTGTGAAAAAAACACTGATGTGATTTGAAAGTCATTGCATTTTGATTTTAATCACAATTTACACTTTGTCCCAACTATTTCGGAATTGGGGTTCTATGTAAATTTGTCAGTTTGCACAGTGCACAAATGTGCAATGGAAGACTGTGTGCAAAGACATTGAAATATACATGTACTTCACACAGTATGCACCATATAAACATTGAAGCCTCCACAGCCCGGAACAGAAAATCTCTGCGGGTGCGGCGGCGACCCCGGAACTAAACCATAGTATTTCTCGACTATCGTTGTCGGGGAGATGCAATAAATATCGTTGTCGGGGAGATGCAATAAATAAACGGTATAATTGGATTAATATATGATGGGATACATATTGACAAAGTTTTGCAATGATTCAAATGCCCCTGGAGATTTTCTTGCTAAGCTGATGGACATGTTCTTTCCAGTTTAGATCATGATCAATAACCACTCCAAGATACTTGACATGGTCCTTCTGCTTGATTGGTTTTTGGTTAACTAATTGCAATAATGCCATTATATTTCTTTTGTGGTGGATGAAAAATTACAGAATATGTTTTGTCAACATTCAAAGACAATTTATTTGCACAATGCCATGTATGGATATTTTAGCTCAAGATTCACGCAAGATCCAAGAGACTCGAGACTTGAGTCAGCAAAAAAATAAATTTGAGTTGTCAGCAAAAAGATGAAAATCAAACATTTTAGTGCAGTCACTGAAATCATTCTCGTAAAGAAGAAACAGAAGGGGGCCAAGCACTGAGCCTTGTGGTACGCTACATGAGATTGGTAAAAATCCAGACGAGGGAATGAACTGAATCTTTCTGCCTTCTTTTGTGCATATCGGATGGTAAAATATTGGGCACCTATTCTTTTCAAGATTTCCTTGCAATGCTTTTCCAGTGTGTAATGACTCAGGCAGTCATACAGAGGTCCCAAAAAGAAGTGCCCTAGCTGCATGTGGCGAATAGTAACCTGGTTAGGCTCATAATTAACTACAGACATCTGGCACAGGAGAGTAAGTTTAAATGGTGAATGGGGCAGGTAGGATGTTTGTTTCTCAGTAGTACAGTGGAAGATATGACAAAGGAAGCTGACATGGACCCATGTGAAGGAGACTTTTGATTTTAAGATGAAAAACATCTACGCCGTTTAAAATATCTCACTGTTTAAAAGTAATAGTTTTCTGTGTAGAGTGGTCAATGTGGCCACAGATGGAGGAAAGCAGTTTGTGTTTTTTAAAGAGAACCAGCTGTTTTATGCCAGGTCAAAACAAAATGTTACCTGGGGCTAGCAAAGTTAATTAATACTAGACTGGACAGAGATAATAGTAGTGTTACATTGGTATAAAGGTTAAAGCAGAGCAAGTAAATCATATTTACATATTTACAAGCAAGTAAATCATATTTACTGTAGAATTTAAGAAAATGTACAAGATAATGTCATAATTTTGGAAGGACTAATATATTTATGATCATCCAATATATGGAAATCCAACTACTGTATATAACTCACAAGAAAGAAATATTCTGGAAAAATTATCATAATAGAAGTAGTTATTGATAGTGGGGGACTCAATACTTAGAGGAATAGATAGCTTAGTCTGTTCGCACGACAAGGAGTCTCGTATGGCGAGTTGCCTGCCTTGTGCCCAAGTAGGAGACCTCCTGGAGCGTGCGGACAAGCTCCTGACCAGAGCGGGGAGGGATCCAGTTGTCATGGTCCATGTTGGGACCATGACATAGGTAAGGGTAGGTTTGAGGTTCTGCAAGGTTAATTTGTGGCTGAGAAGCTTAGGAGCAGGTCCTCAACGGCACTGTTCTCCGGGATTCGACTGGTACCACGTGCAAGCAGAGGAAGGTTGAATTTAATCTGGAGGTTTAACACGTGGCTACAAACCTGGTGTAGGAAAGAGGGGTACATGTTTATGGGGCACTGGAACTTTTTCTGGGACAGGGGTGACCTGTTCAAGCCTGACGGGCTGCACCTGAACCGGAGGGGTACCTTGGCACTGGGTCAGCGTATGTTGAGGGTAGCACAGGATTATTTAAACGAGGGACGGGGGGGGCGCAGGGACGTTAGTGAGTGTTACACAGAGGGAAATGCAGACTGCCCCGATGGAAGCTGACGGCGTTACATGCACTATTATTAATATACCTTTAAAGCAACAAAGCGTAGTGGGGGGCTTGAAGCAGCGGCCGCATGGGAAATCAAGGGGGAAGAGCATTAGTAATAACCTGAAATGTTTTTATTTAAAGGCAAGAAGCATAAAAAATAAATGTCCAGAGCTTGAGGCCGTTACGATTAGTGAGGGTTATGACATGGTTGGGATTACAGAGACATGGCTTAGTGAAGAGGATGAATATAATATAGAAGGTTATAAGCTCTTTATGAAGGATAGATGTAATAGGCAAGGAGGGGGCGTAGCAATCTATGCAAACGAAAACATAAATGTACAGGAAATTCCCGAAATTGAACATTCCTTGCCCTGTGAAGGTATCTGGGTCAGGCTCATTGGCAAACACGAGGCAGTTTTAAAAATAGGAGTATGCTATCCACCACCAGCTTTGGACAGTAGAGTCAAAGAAATGCTTTTGTAGAGGATTATGCAAGCTTGTAGAAGTGGAGGGACTATTATGGGAGACTTAAATTATCCTGGTATCAATTGGGAAATAGTGAAAGGACAGGGTAGGGGGGTGGAAGGTGTATTCTAAAACAAAAATTTTTAATTTTAGGTGAGCAAACTTTGACAGGATGTGCTCATATCTAAGTGAAATAAAATGAGAGACACTCCTCGACTGTGAGTCCATAAATGAGATGTGGGAAAGATTTAAGGGGGTTTTACTTGAATCACAATGCAGATTCATTCCAAAAGGTGTCCAAAAGTAAGCTGAAAAAGCAGAATCCTCAGTGAATGACCAAAAGTATTCGTAGGATTTTGAGGGAAAAGCGGAATCTTTATAAGATTTACATGAAGGATAACAATGAGAACACTTAGGCTGAATACTGCAAAATGTGGGCTGTGGTCAAAAAAGAGCTGAGGAATGCTAGCAGACTGAGGATAAAAACTAACCCCAAGCACTTCTTTCAGTACTGTAGCAGAAAAAGGAAAGTTAAAGAGCAGGTTAAGTGCATAAAGAATAAAAATGGATCGCTGCTATATGATAACTAGGATATTGCGGGTGCCTTAAACAGTTACTTTGTTGAGAATTTTACCTCAGAGGGGGTCTTTATTTGGCCAGAGGGCATGTTAAATGCTCAAGATTATTTAGTAGAAATTGAGATTAGGGATAACAAAGTATTAGACAAGTTGCATAAACTAAAGGCAGATAAGGCGGCGGGTCCTGATGGCTTATATCCTAGAGAGTTCAGGGAAGTTGGTGAGATCATCTTTAAGCCGCTATCCGCCATCTTCAGACGGTCTTTAGAAACTGGAGAAATACCAAATGATTGGAAACAGGGCAATATAATACCAGTATATAAGAAAGGGGATCGTACCAAGCCAGGAAATTACAGGACAGTCAGTATAACTTGCATTGCATGCAAAATAATGTTATCTATCATAAAAGATGAGCTGGACCCATTTCTTGAATGTAACAGTATCTTGAGTATCTTGAGGGATAGCCAAAATGGTTTCCCTAAGGGAAGGTCATGCCTGACAAACCTTCTGGAGTTTTTCGAAGAGGCCACCAAGACATATAACCAGAGCAGGGCTTATGACATCATATACTTGGATTTTCAGAAAGCATTCGATACAGTACCACATAAGAGACTAATTTTTAAAATGAGCTCCATTGGAGTTACAGGAGGTATTCTGGGGTGGATTCAAAACTGGTGACAGGACAGAACACAAACAGTGGCGGTCAGTGGTATGTCATCTGAGCTAGGTATAGAGGGGAGCGGCGTCCCCCAGGGATCAGTGTTGGGACCCCTGCTGTTACTCATCTACAGTAATGACCTTGATAGGAATATTGAGAGCAGATTAGTTAAATTTGCAGATGATACTAAATTGGGGGGCTTGGCAAATAGTTTAGAGTCCACTAAAGTGATTCAGGATGATTTGGATAGAATCCAGAATTGGGCAGAAATGTGGCAAATGAAATTTAATGTAGTGTAAAGTTGTACATGTAGGTAATAAAAACATTACAGTAGATGGGATTACTTCATGGGAGATTTAAAACTGGAATGTGCTCCACACAAGAAAGATCTGGGAGTGATTGTTGACCAAACCCTCACAGGCTCTAACCATTGTGCCGTAGCAGTTAAAAAAAGCCAATCGGATGCCGGGATACATTGCCAAAAGTATTTAGTACAAATCTAGTGATGCTTCTTTTGTACATCACATTCATCAGACTACATCTGGAGTATTGTGTACAGTTCTGGGGACCATACTTAAAGAAAGATATAGAGGCTCTAGAGAAATTTCAGAGAAGAGCCACTAAGCTAATTCCAGGTATAAAAGATGAAAGCCATGAGAGGAAGATGAAGATCCTTAATCTCTTTAGTCTTAGGAAAAGGAGACTAAAGCAAGGCTGACACTTGCACGATTCTGTGGCACGCATTGGCACGACTCGAGTCGTGCCAGTGCGCAAACTAGTCGTAACTGGCGTGAAGTGTGCGTAAACTCGTCGTGACTGCGTGCCATGTCAGGACGAGAATTTTGAAATGTTCAAAATTTTGGTCACGGCAAAATTTCGCGACCAGGTCGTGAACTATGCGCAAACTCATCGTGAACTCGTCGGGATGATGCGGGAGGATGCATGCCAGTGCGTGGCAGTACGCGCCATGCCACGGCTGTCACGAACTACCACGAATAGTTCACGGACAGCTCACGTCGAGTTCACCAGTAATTCACGACATGTTCACGAATTGGTGCGCGTCGCAGCGTGGCCGTGCCTTCCCACTGACACGGTCACGTGTACTTCACGCATTGATGGCACGGGCAGTTCACGACTAGTTTACGCACTTCACGAACAGTTTGCGCATGGCACGAGCAGTTCACGACGAGTTCATGAACAGTTCACGACTACTGCGCGACAGTGGCGCTCGCGTCGGCGCAGGGGTACATACAGGGCTTCCTGGACACTGCTCGCCATTCCAGAGATCGCCAGCGAAGAGACAACTTATATCAGAGACAACATGCCTAAAACAAAGCAGACACGAGGAAGAGCAAAGCAGAGAAGGCCAGAAGTCGACAGGCCAGAGGCAGAGACCGCTTTTTATATAGCGTGCCCAAGTGGGCACGACACCGTCCGAATTGCGCAAACTTGTCGTGCCAATGCGGGAAGAGCGTAAACTATGCGTAAACTCGTCGTGCCAGTTTGTGACAATGTGGACACTGATGGGCACGCATTCGTGAACTATTCGTGAACTCGTCGTGAACTATGCGTTAACTAGTCGTGAACAGTGCGGGAGCCTCCCAGTTCGAGCCCCAAAATGGCACGACTTGCCACGACAAAATCGTGGCCAAAAGTTGTGCAAGTGTCAGCCTTGCATAAGGGGTGATTTGATTGAGGTCTTTAAATATCTTAAAGGGAATTATGTAGGATTCCTTCGACCAAGTGTTGAGAGTAGAACTCAGGGTCACAAATCTCGGGGGCACTGATATTCAGAAATATTTCTACACCCAAAGAGTAATTTCAATGTGGAATAGCTTGCCTGACCATATTGTTGAGGCAGAGACCTTGGGGGATTTCAAGAGCAGGCTTCACATAAAGCTAGATACCACTGAGTCATTGAGTATCTGAAGGGATATAGTCACAATAGTATAAAGAAACTTGCGAGCCTAGTGGGGCTGAACGGCCTGTTCTCGCCATTCATGTAATATTAAGTACTGAAAGATTGGATAATGTGTAGATTGCAAAGTAAAATTTTCTTCTGTCCCAAGTAATGCAATTCTTTGTTTATTTGGTTATTCCATGTATCATAACTCTGCTTGTGATTTATTTGAAAAACAGGCCTAGAATGCACCAAATTGCACCAATTTTTCAAAAATTTTCCAGGCGGCAGGGCCCCAGTAGCCTGGTAAAACCAGACTCAGCTATTTCGCTTTGCTTCATACACAGGTAGTCGTCATTGACAAGTGTTTACTTCCTGGTGAGTGGGCGCTTGTCAGAAGTTTAAAATCATTGGTGTACTCGTAAACTAATCAGTTCAGCCGCCTAGTACTTCCGCTGGAAACTACAGTCCTTCATACCAGGAATGCAACAAAAACAAATTGATTGGTACATTAAAGTTAATACTGTACCCATACATATTCCCATCTACCAAATTTTAGCCTTCACTCATTCACTTAAAAGATCCAAAGGTGGTCTTTCTGTTCTCCTTACAAGAAACAAACTGTTGAGCTATTGTTTTTCTTGCAGATACTACTGCTGTAAAAAAAAATAAAAAACGTAAGAGACCCGAAACCAACGGCAGAATCGGCGAGAATAACGCATTATATACATCAGGACAAAATCTGCGTTGACACGAAGACTGAACCGTTAACCATACTTGCGCTAACATTATACCCAGCTCGCTCTAGCAACGAAGTTAGGCTCCAATTCATTGATAAAGACAACATAACGCAAGACAACAGGTCTTGTGACATGAACAAAAACACTGCTTTTAAAAAGTTTGCTGCCAACTTAAAATAGTGTGAAATTCGCGGGCAAACTAGAAGCTACAAGCTAGCTGAGTTGGTTCGGCTGTCTCTCACAGATGAACAGGGTGCCCATTTCATGATGGCTATTAAGTAGATATGACAATCTGTAGGCAGTAGCGTTACAACATTTCCATTCAGAAAACTAATCAAACATTCATCTTGTTGTGGCTATAAGTCGCTGATACCTGGGATTTTCTCCACGACAGAGCAAATGGCCTCCAATGTATCTACATGTCCATAGCCATTGTTGATTTTGGAAACAACAATTTCAAACTCGGTGCAGCGGCTACATCATGGCTCTGGGCCACACCGTCTGTTCGTTGGTTGGTCCGGTATACTTTCTGCCAAGGTAAATGGGGCAGAGCTCCAAGTGATCAGACTGAGTACGGAAGCAAAATTAAATTAAGCGGAAGTACGAAGGCTGGCGGAGTCAGGCTAGGGCCCCGGACCCCCCTAGGGTGGATGCGCCTATGGAGTGTGGCGTGCCCACTTCATCCAAAAAAAGTTCAGTCAAAAATTTTTTTCCCCCACCAGCACCCATGCAATAATACCCAAAATAAACACAAAATGCAGTCTTTAAATTCTGATTTCATTGATAGAAGAAAAAAATCAATCTCACCTAGGGGTGGGCGGTATAAATGGTAGACGGTAGAGATGATATCAATTTGGCCAAAGGTAGAAATTTTGGCTGTGTCCGAAATCACTCACTCATTCACTATTCCGTACTCACTATAAGGGGACCCACTATAGTGAGCTCATTGGCAGAGAGAAGAAATGCTTTCGGACACTACCCGGCTGTTTTGTCGCAGCAGTCAATAGCATCATTGCTGTCGCAAAATTAAATCGTATCTGTTCAACTTCAGCTGAAGGATTTGGACGTATTTTTGTAATAAATGAATAGGTTTCCTGCCATTGCATACTGAAACGCGCTGTATCGGAATTTTGACATCTGGCTACGCACTCGGGTACGATTAGATATTACAAGTGTGAAAGCTGACTAGCGGGGGAGGGGGAGACAAACATGCCCAGTGTGAAAGTGCCCTTACAGAAGAGCAAGTATGCATAACCACCGACAATGGCACGAATATTGTGATAACAGTGGAACAGAATGACTGGACAAGACTGCAATGCTTCTGTCACAGGTTCCACCTCGCCATTGGTAGGTTAAAACTATTTTTTTATTCTTAGTTAAATATTATATTTTCATGTCTTACATTTGCAATACAAATATGTTGGATTTAAAATTTAATACCAAGCAGTGGCATAGCCAGAACTTAAAAATCCCTTCACAACTATTTTTAGTCCTGACTTGTTCACAATCATTTTTCTTAAAGATACATTCAACGACCGAGCTATATGAACTAGAGATGCAACGTTACAATTTCAATTTGCAAGTCTGGCCGTCACCTTAAGACAGGTGTCCTTGACAGCTAGGTGACAGATTTTATAGTTGCGTTTGTATCATATTTTAAAAAATACATCACTAAATAATGAATGAAGATCCCATCAAGAAACTAAATGGTAAAGAGAGCCCAAAATATGATCTTTTATGTAAGCCAGGTTTCAGGATGGTGCACTTAGCCATACATTGGCAATTTCACTGCAAACTTGTTCAAAATTGAGTTTTTGCCTGTTTTGGCACCCATGTCTTGGAAACTATACATGTCTTACAGGTGTTTTTCTTTGTACTCATCAAGCTCATACAATAGAACATCCAAGAAAAATTGCAAACCTCTGCATTGATAATCGTTGAAGTTCTAGCCCATTAAAAATGGTATGTCATACAACAGGGAAAAATGGAAAAGCATTTTCAAACAGACATAACATTGTAGAAATTACATCAATACATTTCATACTGCACATATCAACTGTGCTAGTGCCAAGTCTGTAACATGCAACATTTCAAGGTCATACCTGTCATAGTTGTTGAGATATGACCCATTAAAAACTGGATTTCATTTTGTGACTGTAAAAAGAGCTCCAAAAATAGCTAAATATTGCTTCATTTTATGATTTTAGTGAAACATTACAACAGATACAGATCTGAAAGTTTGCATAGTTCCTACTAATAAAGTTTTGATTACATTTTTTTTTCAGGAAAATCGGAGGGGGTTACGTGGGAAGCATTTGTTGAAAGGGCATGGAGAGACTCATTAGATAAATTCGCTTGATATGGCCACTGATTGTGGATTTATGAGCTCTCTGCACATGCTGTATTTGGCATTGCTTACCGTAAACCAAGTCACTTAGTGGCGGTAAAGGACATTTAAATTGTTCGGGCGCCAGGTGACATCCACAACTCACTCTCATAGCGTTGCTAAAATCATATAATGATTTATAATGTAGGCTTCAAGCAAAGTTAACCAACCTCACCACACTATACAATACGGATATTTATATGCAACTAGTGCAGTCCAAAACAAGCGCATTCCGGTCCAAATATGAAAAACAAATATATACTTTAAGATCCTCAAGGCGGGTCTTCCGCTCGGAAAAACATGTCGTGGACTCCAGTGATCTGCTGTCGAAGGTCAGTTAGGTGAGGTAGAATCCTCAACGTTAAACGATTACTCCCCATTACTTTGCTTGATTGATACTAAAGTAGTCAATCGTCTGGTTGCTAAAGACTGTTCAGTAGAATGGCGGGTCAGTTTCCGCGGTGTTATTACTCAGTACATTGAACTTGAAATGCTCGCTAGACAGCAGATATGCGCGTACCTGCTTCCAGGAAGCAGAAGCAATGTCATCAACAAATATTGAAACAGTTCGACTGATGCAGAGTTCAATGCTTGATCAATATACAATGTTTTCTCCTTTAAATACGCACTTTTACACCCAAACAAAAGGCGGGCGTTTTTTTCAGTTTTCTTTCATAATCCGGTTAACAAAATGTTAAAACGTTATACAGAATTACCGAAAGCCGAGAATTTTTCCTAATGGTTATTTCCATCTTTGCCGTCTCGAATTGGAGCGTGTACGTGAATTAATCTTTTTTTCATTATCTCTTCTATCAGTCTATGCGCTTCCTAAAGGCTTGGTCTTATTTGTTTTGATTGACAATCAGGTACGTGGGAACAAGCTCGCAAAATCCTTTGATAAAAGTTTGAGGCACTGCCCCACCTCACCGCACGTCTCTGGTGGCCTCGGTAAAACTAGAAAAAAAGGTTTAATGGGAAAACTATTCTTCAGTCCCAATATCCCGTCGATTAGCGAACAAATAAAGAACAAAAATTAACTTTTTGCAAAATGCTGGCACTTAAGGTTCAAGAATCGCCAAGGGTTCGCCACAAAGAACCAAGGTTCGGAGCATCTTGATTTTTTTTTATCGATTTCATGTCATATTGTCATTTTCTGAGTTTTTGAATTTTCGGCTTTCTTAAGCCGCAAGTCCTAATCAAAATCAAAAACACATAAAAGCTTGAAATATATTGATTTGCATGTTATTTGTCTGTATATGTAGGTTTCAACTTTCAAGTTGAATTACAGAAATACATTAACTTTTTGAGAATATTCTAATTTTCTGGGTAGTACCTGTATATAATATAGAGCCAGTGCACTCTTAGAATGAATGTGTTGGAAAAATAACACCAAAAAAATGTGTTATCATGTATAACACATTTTGTGTCGATTTCAACACAAAATATGTAAAAAAAAAAAAAAAAAAAAAAGCGGCTCGTAAACTGGCAACAGGGGAAGGTCAAACCCATCCCTTAAAAAGACTGATAGGTCAAGATCTGTTTTCAATCATTCTACCAGATGACCATAACAGAATCTCCGAGAACTCTCAACATTATCAGGTGTGGCCAGTTTTCGTGATCAGCATAACGATTACTTAACACGCTTTTCTTTACTCAGCGGTTGGAAGCAATGCATGCGTTTCGCGATCGTTTAACTGAAATAAGATCATTTGAAACGTCTTATGCAATCCCATTGCCTCCAAACCCTCCGTGCCTATGCACTTCAATTCTGCGCGAGAATCTCTTTACATACGCGCTGACTGAATCATTGCTGATTACAGCAGAGGAACGTAAATATGCCACTTAAACTCCCAACGAATGCGTGACAGTTGACAGGTATGCGTTATAAATGAAAACTGGCCACGCCTGATAATGTTGAGAGTTTTTTGAGATTCTGTAACGTAATTTAAATGACTGAAAATAGGTCGTGACCAATCATTCTTTTTAAGGGATTGTTTGAGCCTCCCCAGTTGCCAATTCACGAGCCGCGACTGTAATATACTTACTTTGGATGCGTCTTTGGTCGCCATTACTCATAAATCCCACCAGATGCTCTACGCTCACGGCCGTATGTCGCAAGTTTTTATTTTGGTACACACCTGATTTTGAAGGCAGTAGAAACCGTCTATGGTAGAAACGTGTGGGTTTCTTTCTTCTTCGTTTTAGTATTTCTCGTGGTGTTGACGCTACTTAGGCGTATTACTGCCCTCCGCCGGTTAACTTCACGATTTATATTGGACGCAAAAAAAAAAAAAAAACTTCTAATTATTTGACCGTATCTCCTTCAAATACATTACCACCGCTTTCTATATGCCCTTATTTCTCTACAATCTGATCACCACCGAATCCTCTTTCCAACAGTTTCTGTATTTCTTCCCTCTTTACGTCTACAACACCCAAAATATCTCTTGCTGCTTCCACCACCATCTTCACTCTCTCTTTTACTTTCAATCCCGCTTGCACAGTTTAGCACCATTGATATAAAAGCCAAAAAACATCTTCTTCCCATCCTAATCACATCTTCCTCATATTCCTTTTGTTTCTTTCGTACAGTCTGCACTTTGCCCCGCTCTTTCCCTACAGTTTCGTTTCTGCTCAAAACTCTCTTTGTAGGTTCTGTGTATGAAATTTTACCCGGTACCCTTGTCTTTTTCACATCTCTTTCCATTTTCCTTCTGTCACACTGCAATGAGCCCAATTCATGATTTCCCCCGCAGTGAAAGCATTTTGCCAATTCACAGTCATCCTCTATAGGCCTGTTTCCACAGAAGTTCCTGGTAGTATTTGGGAGTCAGGAACTACTTCAGGAACTACTATTCACTCGGCCCTCTCAACTGCCGTGTCCCCACCGAGAGGGTGAAATAGAAGGAACATTCCTTCTAAGTGTGCCGTAAGATGTGACGTGATCGTTGTGCGACCATTTTGACCAGGGCAAAGAAACAAAGAAGAAGAACGACAAAGAAGCAGAAGCAGAAGTACGAGACAGAAGTAAGAAGAGGAAAGCAGAAAAAGAAAGACGATCATCAACATGGAAGGAGCTGAGGTGGTTGCTGGGTTGCTGGCGTGTCTCTTCATTTTCATGGCGGTGGAAGCTATGAACGAACAGAGAAGAGGAATTTGACCGAGCTGAAATGGCCAGAGAGGAAACGAGACAACAAATAATCAGAAGAATAAAGTTGTTGGAAGTTTTCTGAACAGAGGATGGACTTCGGCTTCGCAGACTCAGACTAAGGGTAAGCTATTTTTAATAACTTAAACTACTACACTGTTCTGATTTATTCTACTGCTCTACCGTAAACACTTTGTGCTGCAGCATTTAAGGCTTCATTTTATCTTCATTTCACCATCCATTTTTTCAACCGCTTATCCGGGGCCGGGTCGCGGGGGCAGCAGTCTAAGTAGGGATGCCCAGACTTCCCTCTACCCGGACACTTCCTCCAGTTCTTCCGGGGGTATCCCGAGGCGTTCCCAGGCCAGCCGAGAGACATAGTCCCTCCAGCGTGAAAAATATTTTTGGTTAAAAATACAGTGTTTGACAAAATGAAAGTTAACATTAATGCAATTTACTGTGTTACAGATTCCTCTACAACGTGCACGGCGCACTGCTCCCGTTGTTTGGGTGAGGAGTGGTGGAAAGTGGTTGTGCCGACTTTCTCCGACTAGCAGCAGGTGCAGAATTTCCGCATGTCGAAGGAAACTTTCGCATATCTCTGTCAGCAGGTGCAACCCCAAGCCCAACCCTGGAGTTTTTTGGGGCCGTTCAGAGTACCTACTCCGAGGGAGGGACTTTTTTTAGCCCGTGTTAAAGTTCCGGAACTCTGTCCTTTGGGGGTGGTTCTGGCAGTGGAGACACGCAACAACGGCCCCGACCCCATAAAATTACCCTTAAAGTTCCTGCAGTGGAAACAGGTCTTATACACCACACCTGACCACACCGTCTACACCTGTGCTTCTCCCTTCTGCAGAATATTGCCACATGTCCGTACTCTTGAATTCTAAAACAACGCAATGGAGTTCTTTCAAACACTCTCATTCTATAACTCACAAAATCCAAAAAAATTCTCTCTGATATTTCGCCATTAAAATCAAGTAACAATGACCTACTTTCCTGCATCTTTCCCTCCCTATAGCTTTTTAGCCGCCTTACCCTACATACTCCCTCCACCTTCAAAAAATCATTTAGTTCTGTGTACAGAGGAACGCCACTGATCACGCCCTTAAAAATTGTTTTTTTCTTCAGAGAAAAACTAATTACCCTTGTGAGATCACATCTTTTAATTTTCAATGCATTATTCCTCTGTTTCACTGTTCAACCCTCAACTATCTCTAATCCTCCCCTCGATACCCTTACTGCCTCACTGCTTTCACGTCTCCGATTTCGCTTTCCACAAATTTCCCAAGATCATGCGCATTACTAAAAATACAGTTTGCTTCACCACCCTTTATGTCTGCCTTGATACCTATAACAAATGTTTCTTCTTCATTTTCGTTATCACTTTTTTCCTTTTCATTTTCACTCCCTCCGCCACATCACAATCCATTTTCAAAGACCATTCATCCATAGTCCAAAAAATCTAAACCATAAGCCGTGCAAAATATTCAAATACCAAATAATCAGTAAATCTGTTTCAAATCTCAGGTCAAAACCCTCTTCCCACAGTCCTTCTTTTGAGTTTTACTTTATTTGTAATTCATATGTGCATTACCGCCATCCACTTTACAAGATATGAAACTGAAAATCGGCTGAACTATAAAAAAAATAAATTAATAAAAATTCTCTTCCTTCACCCTAATCCAGTGGTTCTCAACTCCAGTCCTGGGGACCTACAGCACTATAAATTTGTGTACCAGCTCAGCAGTGGGATGATTCACTTAATCAGCTAATTCTAATTGTCAATTTCATTGGATTAGGTGTCCCCAATAAAGAAACACTGCCTTCAAGACATTAAAGGGACTATGTCAGCTGGGGCACATGCGTAGTAGAGTCAAGTCGATAAACATTTTCATTCATGCAGTACGGTATCAAGGGAGTAGAAATACAAAACCCAAGCTTATTAGAACATGCGTAAAGCGTACCTTCTTTGCGGTTTTAAATACAGAAAATAGCCTGCAAGCGCAAATTGCTAGAGTAACCGCATTTATCTTTGCCGAAACCCACAGAGAATAAATTAAATTAAACACCCATATTTCTTTGGACGAAAATACATTGAAAGTGTGAACTAAAGTAAACCTATGAATTTGTTGTGGAGTTTCAATCTGTTTGCATCGCGTGCATCCTTGAGAAGTTTGGGGAATTTTTTATCAAGCAACTTGAATGTTCGCAGAACCTGTTTGTCGTTTTGTCTAATATGCAGCTGTCATAGATCCAATCAACGTAGGCTAACTTGAAAGCAATAATAACGCTACAAAAACCTGAACTATGACAAACTGATGCTACGGACAGGCTCTACGATCAATAAAGATAGTTATTTTGGTAAAAATTTCATCAATCTTCTCAAGGATGAACTCAATATAAACAGATAGAAAAACCCTTACCCAAAATCTCTGATGAACTTGAAATAGTTGTACCAACGTTTTCAAGATGCTCCGCTTTGTTGCGCGCATGCGCCCCGGCTGACATAGTCCCTTTAAACTTTCAGATTAAAAACAGTATTTTACTATGACCTAACTTTAAACACACTAAGAAGAACAAGTTACAATAAAAGTAAACAGAAAACTAACTTCTATAATGGCCAGTAGAATTAGGAGGCCAAGTGCAATGACCAGAGAGAAAGAGAGTAGCACGGGAACACAGTGCAAACACAGAGAATAATGCAGACCAGACGAAAGTACTCGCGCTTCCAAAGGAAGTACAATAGCCCGAACCACAGAAGCAAAGCAAGATTAAAAAAGGGGGAAGAAACTCCAATAATCAGAAGATAGAAAGTCATACAAAACCTGACTACAGATATCTTCAGCTGTAGTGCGTAGCTAAAAACAGACACTCTAGCGAAGGGGGCATGTCGGACCTCCTGCTTATATAGAGTCTGGGAAAGCCCCGCCCAAGCTCAATCAACCAGCTGGGTAAAGAATTTGATAGTCCAGGAATACGATATCGTCCTGGGACGAGAGCCGCAAAGAAAAGTCCAAACAACACGCATACGTCACAAACCATGACATCACCACGTGGGTCATTTTCTATTTCATGAATTGTTGCTGTGACATCAAATTTCAATTTTATCAACCTGTGATTACCAAAAAGCTGAGAAGCTGTTGCAAAAATTTATTTGGACAAGAAAATTTATGTGCAGTAGTTAAAATTGTTTAAAAACACAAACGTTTCGGTGCTCACACCATCTTCAGTGCAAAACTTTTTTTTCCACTACTGTGCATAAATTTTCTTGTCAGAATAAATTTTTGCATCAGCTTCTCGGCTTTTTGGTAATCACCTTTTGGAGTGCGAGTACTTGTGCTGTTTCTACCATTTTTTTTTACTGACGCACCCATTCAGCTCGGATTTGATCAAGGCGCGGGCTTTCCTTTACTGACAAAATTTTATCAACCTGCAAATCCTCTTTAATGGTGTTTCTTAACTTAAAAAGTAGCCAAAGTATCATATATGATTGTACTAGCCCTGGTTTACCACACCTATTTCAACTTAGCAAGAGACTGATGATTAGGATTTGATTGACTGAATCTTGCCGTTGCTGAGCTGGCAGACAAATGTATTGGGCAGTGGGTTCCCAGGACTGGAGTTGAGAAACACTGCCCTAATCCACAATCCTCAGTGTATCCCCCACCAGAGCCAATGGCTCTGTCCCCTACCATTGTTTTGGAGGGCGCCTCACCCCGCAATTTTTTTTCCCTCAACACGATAGACATTATGTGATATTCCAGCCTTCTGATTGGCTGAGAGAGCGTCTAAAAATAATGTTTATATTTACCTGTTAACACGTGTTTTTTGTTCGCAAGAGAGCGGCGTGAGAGGCACGTTACTTGCTTTGATTTGGGACTTTGTACAAAGTATGCTTTATTGCAATATTCCATGGTATAGAACCTTGCACAACACACTTTACCCATACGAACTACCCACATTTTCCTTGGTGCGGGACAATATACTGGCTGTTTCCTTGGTGTAGGCTATTGTGTAAAGCACTTTACTTGGATTTTTCTTAATGTGTGACCTTGAGTGATGGGTGCTATGAATGTAATATTCTGCAAGTCATTTCTTCCGAAGCACAAAATCAATAAAGCAGTGAAAATATTGTTACAAGGTATAAAGTAGTTTATTCCAGGTACTAGAACAGCTAGAAGATTCAATTTTCGCAAGAACAGACATACATGGAGATCTTACAGGGTTCATACATGTAGTAAGATTTATGCTCTTTGATTTTTTTTCCCAGCCCACCCAAGTCTGTGTGTATAAGCTGTTTGCACAGTATCCCTGATAGAATACATAGGTATAAGCAAACCTCCCCTCATTATAACTACAAAGTTGATTAAGAGATGCTCATGATTTCACAACAGAAATGCAACAAAGAGAAGGAAACTCATTCCATCTCTTGATTCATGTCTTTGAGCAACCTAGTTTTGAACACTGTAGGCAGAGTTGAGTTCAAATCTAAGGATCTGCGACTCCAAACTGTACAGTGATGTTAGATGAAGTTGTGTGTGAGGTATCGTTCAGGAACCAGTCACGAGAACAAAGGATTGCAGGTAAAGAGATTTTATTGAGTGAGGGGGGGTAACCCCCACAGGGCTGAAGGCAAAGATACAGAGTCCACAATCCAAAAGTCACAATCCAGGAGGGCAGAATCAGAGTCGAAAACCAGGGCAGCAAACACAGTACTCGTGGTCAGGCAAAAATGGGTTCGGTACACAGGCACAGGTTTGTCAGAGAAGCAAAAACCATAAACCGGTGGACAAAATCCAAACCGTTAACAGGGCAGCAATCACAAAAATCGTAGTCAGGCAAAAAGAGTTTGTAAACACAGATGCGACAATAATCCAAAATCCAGAGCCAAAAATCGTAAGTCGGACGGTCCAGTCAGAAGAGTAACACTATGAGTGCAAGGCGAATACGAAAAGCAGCACAGGTAAACGAGAAACGTTCTGACAAGGAAGTGCTGTGAAAAGACGCCTAATAAACTCTCCTGGGAGATCACATGATACATAGAATACAGGTGCAGGAAATTAGTTTAATTACAACGGAGGGAACAAGAGGGAGAACCTAATCACATAAAATAGGCAAAAGGCAAAGGCAAAGACAAAGCCAAAGACAGGGATCACGAGACAATCCTATTGACAGATATACAGATATACGGCTCCGGTCAAGGAGTTCTAACGTGCATAGATAATGAGAGAAAGGACAGCGCGAGCAGGTGTGGAGAATCCACAGAAACGCAGCAGAGAAGATTAGGGAGAGACAAGGGGCGGAGACTAGAACAGGGGCGAGTGCTGAGAGCTTGTTAATCAATTAATAAGTGCAGCTATACAATCCTTAGTGCTCGTTAGTAAGTTAGTATTATATACAATGTTGGTTGGATTAGTAATTCTAGCGAAAACAACAAACTGTTAGTATTGGTTAGTAAAATAAAAAAGTAAGGCAAAGGAAGTAAACGAGATTGGAAGGAATGGTTGAAATCCAGAAACCATTAAATCATCCAAAGAGTGGCACGCAATACCAGGGCTGTGAGCAATGACAAGACAAGAGACCAGACAGGGGGAGACAAAGTGCAATGCATGGTATAAACAAAAACATGGACCGGAATAAAACTTTGGTAAAAAGAAAAACATGGAAAAACTAAACTAAGACAATACATGAACAATTCTCAGTTACTAAATCACAATACACATTTCAAAGAATAGTCAGACATTGCAGAAATCCAAATCCAAATCAGACTGAACATCACAACATGGCAAAGCAGATCAGAATCAAAACATTGTGACATTGTAAATTCTACCATTTAGAAGTATCGCTTTTGCCAATATTTTCAATGTATTGATACACACTGGCTTAAGTTGTGAGGTGCACATCGTGGCCTTTTCTTTGGCAACAGATGACAACTTTCTCTCACGTTTGCATTTGTTTTGTGATCTGAAGAGGCAACTTTGCATCCTGTATGGAGAAACCTACACCCCCCAGGCCCCCACACACGATAATCATAACCACATGGAAAACTGGCCAGTAAAATACCAAATATCACCTCCTAATACAGACTGAGGAACATACAAAGCTACGGTATGTTTACAAATTAATATGAATTATATCAGTCAAGGTAAATGCGGGTTTCACTGCCATCTATTTCTAGTGTGATATTGTATGGGCACTGAGTAAGCAAGCAGGGGCCCTTCAAATATCTTAGATAGATAAACAGGCAGATAGTTTATTTTGAAACATGACACAAATACATACATATGATAATCAATGCACATGGAAAATCGATTGCGACATTTTCCGGTTGACAGAGAAGCTGGAGGCTGTAGCCATTAAATTATAAATCTACTAGTATATAATTTCATGAAATTATGTTTTATAATATGTAACACCACTGTCAACCTCAAACAAAAACAATGAAACACAAATGAACAGTTGGTTATGCAAAGAATAAAAAACATATAAACAGATCTATATCTAATACCTGAAAATAACCACAACATAAGAGATAATGCATAACTGACATGTCAATAAATACTTTCAATAATACAAACTAAATCTACTAAAGGATGAAAAGTTCTTCAAATTTTGACTCGAGATTTTCCGTAATGCAGGACCTCCAAAAATTATACTCATAGTGACAGCAAGTGTGACCCTACTATGATAAATATTCATTGCTATTCATGTCTGATTATTACAAACTTCATTACACTTGAATAAATGCAAACATATTTCGATAATTCATTTTCAGTAATTTATCCATAGAATTTCCAACTTGGTACTCAGTTAATTGATTCACCTTTAACATTTTCAGTTGTTTGAATAATGGATCAGAATGTTTATTATAAGGCATATTAAAATATATCTCACAACCTTCCTTTGCATACCTCTAAGCTTTTCTAAATGTAGAACATATAATTCATATATCACACAATATGTTGAAAACATTACACATTAGCGTGTAGGTATAAGACCCTTATTGGTGCAACCAAGGCAAATTTATTGATCTCATATAATGCATTTTAAACCTTCACTGCTGAACACTGGAGTGTGAAGAAAACGAGGATTGAATGAAACAATGTCAATCATTCAGTCTGTGTGGTTGCTGGCATAGAACACAGAAACATAGCTCTTTGTACAACTCTGTCCTGAGAATAGGACGCTTGAACTTTCACTTTTACTCATTACCGGCTCGTTATTGACTGATCGCGGTCAAGACTTGAATTCGACACAAGTCAAAAAGATGACTAGATCATCATGGTTAGTAGCTTCAAGTCTAAATATGAAATAGCAAAGCTAGTATACCACGCGTACGTATCAGCTGGCAGCTACTTATTACATGTAGACAGACCCACGCACATTTATACACACACATATTACGCAAAGAGCAAAAAATCATTCGAAAGTTTCTCAGAAGAACAAAAACACCAAACTACATAGGTTCATTTGGTTGACAAGATGTTTATCTTTCATTTTCCAAACTCATCTTCAATGGAACACAATCATCAATTGGTATTGTTAAAGACTGACTTTTATCGGGAGAGTTGCAAAGGAAGCAGCACACTACGGGGGCAGACATTTTAAAATAATGAATACGACGAGGTATTAAGTTAAACAATTCAGAAGGCTGGAATTTCTCAAACTGGCTATCGCGTTTAGAGGGGGGGAAAAAATTCGCGTCCCGCTGGCCTGCTTATTTTTCCTCACCGAGTTGAGGTACGACTTCCGCTCTGAGCCACACTTCAGCCAATCAGATTGTTTTACAAATCCAGTTTGGTACAATCAGATTGTACGTAACTGGAAATTTTCTCTGACTTGGTTATGAAAAAAAATCCAGCGTCTGGGACAGGCTCTCATCGCACGCTTCTGCACACTCAACGTCTCGTCATTACATCAGAATCAGATAGCCCACCCATAATGTTTGTTTTCGTTACTAGAGTGCTTAGCAACACCGTCGCAGCTTTAGTTCTGAGTTGAATACCTGCCCGAAGCGCTTATAATTTACTACAATGGCCTCGAAAAAGATGGATGCTACCCAGCAAAACGTGAAAACGAAACGACAACAAAGCCGCTCACGGGAGACGGGAGACTCCCAGGAGTTCAGCAAAGAATTTTACATAATGCAAATAAGGGACCTGGAGTCCCACCTGGAGAAGTAAGTTAACTTATAATTGAGGCTGTGAAAGTAAACATTTTGGTGGGACAAGAATTTGGGAAACGGGGCGCACATCCCTTTTGAGTGTTCCAGAGGGTATATCCGCCTTTAAGCCAAGGGGAATAAAAAGAAGGAGAATACACGATAAATGGCTCCAGGGAAACTCTAGGGTATGGTACATGCGTATAGTAAATGGAGCTGCGATGTTGGAGGGCTCCAGCAGACGGCACTATTTAAAAAAAAGGCACGGGGTTCGTTCCGATGCTCCTCGGGTGCGCTCGGCTTGACAGAACTTTTTGCGGGGGCGGCAGCCGACGTTTTTCATTAAAGACTACAGCCGAGGCTAATGGTTTCTATTTAAATGTCGGCTGCCGCCCGCCCAGAAGAATTCTGTTAAGCCTTCTCCTTCTTTTTACACTCCTTGCTTTTAGCCCAGATGCTTCGGAGGCCTAAGCACATGATGCATGTGCTAGAACGGGCATAAATAACTCTGTTTGCCGAGTGCTTGCACGTTTTTGTGGGAGTAGTCTAATATGTGTAACTTGTGGCCCATGACAAATTAAGCTTTTAAAGGGTGGGTCTTTTAAGTTGAAAAACGCTGTTACTATGAAAATATATTACCAATGTTGGTAGAAAATGCACGCACTTTGCATGTTACAAAACTGGGTTATTTTTAATATTTTTTTCAAAAATGTTTATTTTGCCGGTTTCTGCCATAATCGGTTCCGCCCCTTAAAGAAACAAATTCGGCAAGTGCGTGGTCCTGTGACTCTGACGTATTAACCATGCTACTATTCGCCACATCTGATCGTACATTTTGTGTTCATTTTGTACAGTATTTCTTGGAACTCCGATGCGATCGGAGCGATGAAGTCATGGGGTAAATTCCGTAAAACTGAGAATTGGGGTGGACGTAACATCTGTTTTAAAGAATTATTAGTCCCGACCTGTTCGCAGTCATTTTCATGATTAATAAAATGTTCACTCCGAGAGCGCTCTGCACTTAACAGGTGTTGCTTGTTCTCCCCGATTAGGTAAGACGATAATCATCCATCAATTACTCTCGGTATTGAGTGGGAAAAAAAAGTGGCACTTGACAGTGAAATAGGCTATAAAAAGCATGCGGCTCTATTTGATGTTGATTTAAGTTATGCAAACGCGTCCAGATGAATGATTGTCGTCTTACCTAATCACCTGTTAAGTGCACCTGTTAACTTTTATTTGGTGACATTCAACTTGACTAAAATGTCGATAGAGACATTTATAATATATGAAGTCCATTTTCTGACCACCACTTGACATTCTGCGACATTTAATTTCACAATTGATATATTGAATTTTCAATGACTTGTATCACTAAAACTGCTTCAGATTGTGTTTGTATTACAGGAGGTCCTATAAATGTATGTGAACTTTTATTTAGTTGCCTTGAAATTGATTTTCATTGATTCCAATGTTATACTTAACATGAAATTTTCATAACTTGTATCTTGTAAGCTACAGTACCCTTGGTCCTAATTGTAATGGCTTTGAGGCAGGGGCAAACAATGCAGTGCAGAGTAGTTGGGTACAGAACAGGATCTGGAGCCTGTGGATCTTGAGTGGAGCCCTTCGGGTAACTCACTGGAGCAGGCACCGATAGTAGGAATCGAACCCGGGTCACCCACACCGCAAGCAGGAGAGTTACCACTGGACTAGTATTTTTCTGAGCCGGACCAGTCCATCTCCTCAGCAGGATTGTCAGGAGGGCCCTAGTGATCAGAGTCCATATCAACTGATGGCTCCTCCACAAGATTGTCAGAGGTGCCCGAGTGGTCACAGTCCGAGTCGGGCGATAGTTCCTCTGCAGAAGAATCCCCCAACGGGAGATCTGTACGGGAAGAGGTGCAGGCTGGCGGGCAGAGGTTCCTCGAAGGCACGGTGGTGCCGGAGGGCTGATCAGGATGGTGATGGTGGAAGTCAGTGATGAGATCCTGGTCGAGGATGTGGCGAGCAGGAACCCAAGACCTCTCCTCAGGACCATAGGCCTCCCAGTCCACCAACTACTGCAGACCCTTCCCTCGACGGGACCGGACCAGGCGCTGCATGGAGCAGGCTGGACCCCCATCAATAAATCGAGGAGGTGGAACAGTCAGCAACAGAGGACTTTCATGGACCGGTTTAACTTTGGACACATGGAAGGTGAGTGAACCCGCATGGAGTGAGGAAGCTTGAGTCTCACCGCCGTCGTACTGATGACCCTTTGGATAAGGAAAGGGCCGATGAACCTGGGTGCCAGCTTCTTAGCCTCCACCTGGAAAGGCAGATCTCGGCCAACCTGGTAGACTGGGGCAGGGGAAGGCCGCCAGTTGGCCGAGGTGGCGTAGCGGCCAACGGCATGCTGGAGGGCAGAGGATGCCTGGACCCAGGTTCGGCAACAGCAGCGGATGAGGGCTAGGCCTGATGGGCAGGAGACCTCTATGTGTAAGGCTGGGAAAAGAGGAGGCTGATATCCAAACATGCACTGGAATGGAGAGAGGCCCGTGGCGGAGCTGGTGAGGGAATTGTGGGCGCACTCCACCCACAGGAGTTGCTTGGACTAAGAGGACACCATGCACCGGCGGGCAGTCTCCACATCCTGGTTTATCTGCTCCGTCATTAGACTGGAGGTGGAATCCAGAAGCGAGACTGGCGGAGGCTCCCATCAGGCTTCAGAACTCCTTCAAGAAGACAGAGGAGAACAGATGACCTCAGTCGGACACCACATCCACGGGGAGGCCATGCAGACAGACGATGTGTAACAGGACTAGTTGTGCAGTCTCCTTAGCTGACGGCAGTTTGGGCAGAGGGAGGAAGTGAGCCATCTTGCTGAAGCGGTCGACCACTGTGAGGATGATTGTGTTCCCGTCAGAGAGTGGAAGGCCCATGACAAGGAGTCCAAGGAGATGTGGGACCAGGGTCAATGTGGGAAAGAAGGGTTTGGAGTCCAGCAGGAGCCTGATGAAAGGCCTTGTGCTGGTTGAAAACGGGGCAAGCCTTAATAAAGGTGGAGGTGTCTTTCTCCAGGGTGAGCCACCAGAAGCGTTGGAGGAGGATGTCTCGGGTTTGCTGAGAACCTGGATGGCAGGTGAGCTTGGAGGCGTGGGCCGGCTGCAGAACCTTCAACCTCAGGGCTTCAGGGACGTACAGACAGTTGGTAGGACAGGCGCTCGGATTGGGCTGACCCTCAGCAGCCACTCTTACTCTCTCCTTAAGGAGGTTATGGGAATTAATTTTAAAATCTCTGAAACCAAGTTCAGTTCGATTAAAGCACCGTCATAAAACATTCTACATTTAAATTTTTCCAAAATATCACCTAATTACTGAGTTATTGCCATAGCAACGCACTTAGCAACCAAGACTAAAAGCTTCGGCCATCTTCAGGAATTTCCGGTAGTGACGTCAATTCAAGAACAGCCTCTTAGCTTACTGTGCGGCATTGTGTATGTAGCTCGCATGGTGTGTATTCAGACATGACACTCTCACTCACCCTCGACTCACCATGTAGTGAGTACGATTGAAATGTAACGGAGTGTGAGAGAGAGATCGACCTACCTCTAATCGAGGGAGCGGTCCCACTCCTCTCCAGGTGATATTCACAAACGCCACTCGAGCATAACTGACAGTAGTGGGCACTGGGCACCACAGGCGGTGCGTCGGCTGCTGCAAAGGGACGCTCAATCCTCACCCTTCAGTGCTGAATGACCTAAACCTGTCGCGGTTTATTTTTCTTGATGAGTTTCTTAGACTAATTAGTAAAACGACAATGAAATGTATTTTAATAGCGTTGTTATACATTGCTTCACAAAATTGAAGCATTTCTTTCGCACAAAAATGACAACGTAAATATCAGCATGTCTTCATAATTTCTGTGGTCGAGTGGCTTGAGAAAGGTGCAGGACAACCCGCGAGGCTCACAAAGCAACAAGCTGTGAAACGTGCCAGACATTTCCTTCTACATTCAGCAATTAAGAATGTAGAAAAGAATGGATTCTCGTGACTTACAGCTACATGAGCCTCGCAGACCAATCCACCCACACCCCACGAGCCAGCTGACTACAGAATTTTCCAACCCATCAGTAAAGAAAAGCATGAGAAATCCGAATGCGTGAGAGTTGACAGGTATGCGTCATTACTGAAAACTGGCCACACCTGATAATGTTGAGAGTTTTCAGAGTTTCTGCAATGGTAATTTAATGAAATTAAATTTGTATGTTATATGTGTTCTTGAAATGACGTCCCACTTCCTTATTAGTAAATTTCCCAGGAAATTTGAAGAATCTTCGGAATTGTACGAATAAATGTCAAAAATGCATTTAGAACACATTTTTCTCGCATTTATTTCTCATGATACCTTTTATTTATCTAGTCAGAACATCAGGCCTGGAAATATACGACAGCACTCACGGCATTTGCTGCCGAATTCAACAGAATTGCCGCCGATAGTTCTATTAAACGACGGCAACCTTTAGCCGGCGAAAAAATCTTGTTTGTCTTTCTTCTTCCTCCCCATTCTTTGGAATCTGGTTTAACCTTATACTCAGCAGACGACCCTGTAGCAACCCAAATGCCGTCGAACGATAATTGAAATGAACGGTAAACAAATTGGAACGCAACCCATCATGAAATAACATAGTAATAGCGCATATCATTGGAAAGCTGAGAGTCTTGGGAATCTATATAAACATAACTTACAGTGAAAAAAACATGTTTTGTTCGCTAAAACGGTCTAATTATGTCACTCTGTCACGTTTCAAAACACCCCCCAAAACTCCCCCTTGAACCGCGTCATCCTACTTTTAAACCGGTGTTTACATCCGAAGCCTGTATCCGACCCTGGCATGCTTGGTCTTTAAATGTCCGTAAGAACCCAGAAAATTCAAATATCCTCTGTGTTTTGCTGACATTATGTATGGTGGATGCACTATCGAACTCAAACAAAACAGTTTTGTTGTGAAAAAAAAAAACAAACGCAAACTTTTCTCCGGTAAAAAAACATGACATTTTGAATAGTTTTCCGTTATGTACACTGGATCGGTTTGCCGTGTTTGTTAGACTCTCACGATCACGTAGACACCCCATGCATGTCTGTAGGACCTATCGTTGTCGATTTACACGTCTTGAAAGCCAATGAGTCTTGCATACTTTTTGCTGTAGTAGAACACAAAAATGCTATGGAGATCCCTTCATCTCCTCAGCATTTCTTTTTAGACATGCTGCTGTAAGCAAATTGGGAATTTCCAGGCCTGGAACATAAATAACAGGATTCCAGCAATTTCACATAGGACTTCCCATAACGGGCGGCACGGTGGCACAGTGGTTAGCATTGCTGCCTCACAGCAAGAAGGTCGTGGGTTGGAATCCGGCCTGGGGCCTTTCTGTGTGGAGTTTGCATGTTCTCCCCGTGTTGTGTGGGTTTTCGCCGGGTACTCCGGTTTCCTCCCACAGTCCAAAGACATGCATATCAGGCTAATTGGAGACACTAAATTGCCCATAGGTATGAGTGTGAGAGTGAATGGTGTGTGAATGGTGTGTGCGCCCTGCGATGGATTGGTAAGCTGTTCAGGGTGGGTCCCTGCCTTTGCCCGTAGCCAGCTGGGATAGGCTCCAGCTCGCCCCGTGACCCTAGTGAGGAATAAGCGGGTATAGAAAATGGATGGATGGACCATAACCATAACCACTTTAATGTCCCAGGACAGGACGGCTATAACACAGGGGTAGGGAAGGATGGAAGCAGGCCCCTCAGTAGAATCTTTCAAAAACTGAAGGGACAGGGCATCAGGCTTGCCTGGATGCTTGTGGTACCCTGGGCGGCGTCGTAGAACCGAGAGATGATGACAAATAGTCTTTTATCAAGTTTATAGTTCTGTTACAATTGTGAACAAATGGTGAATCATACCAATGAAAACCAACTGCTGAAGTCTCTGTTTGGTACCAGCATAGCAAGAGACCCTGAAGATGGAGGCCCAGAGATTTAAACTAAAACAAGGTGGGATGTTCTTTAAAGTAAAGATAGAACTGATTGGATATAAAAGGACAAATGGCAGAGAAAACCAATTAATAATCAACAGAGGGGGGTTGGTGGTACATTAAAAATATAACAATGGGACTGCATTGGTTGAATAGCCAGGTACAAACAGAACGATGGGTAAGGGGGAGGAGAAGAGTGCCTTCCTTCTACCACAGCGGTAGGAGACAGTGAAGTTGAAACGGGTGAAGAAGAGGGACCAGCGGGCCTGGCGGGACTTCAGCCTCTTGACAGTATGGATGTTCTTAAGGTTCTTGTGTTTGGTCCATAGTAGGAAGGGTTCCTTGGTGCCTTCCAGCCAATGCCGCCATTCTTCTAGAGCCAGCTTCACTGCCAACAGTGCCCTGTTCCCAATGTCATAGTTCCTCTCGGCAGAGGACAGGTGCCGAGAGAAGATGGCGCAGGGGTGAAGCTTCTGGTCAGAGGTGGATCTCTGGGACAGGACCACTCCTACCCCCACATCCGAGGCGTCCACTTCCACCACAAACTGGGGATAAGGATTTGGCATCTGGTGGATGGGCGCCGAGGTGAATTTGGTCTTCAGGGTCTGGAGGGCCTCGTCTGCAGCGGGAGACCACTGGAAGGGCACAGTGAAACTTGTGAGGGCAGTAAGAGGGGCGGCTACTGAGCTGTATTTGTGGATGAACCGACGATAGAAAGTGGCAAACTCCAGGAAACGTTGCATTTCTTTGCGGGAATCTGGAACAAGCCAGGAGGTAACTACAGAGACCTTCGCCAAGTCCATCTGGATGCTTTCCATAGCCACGATGCATTCCTGGAATGAGAAAGAAGAGCCATGGAATTCACATTTCTCTGCCTTGACAAACAGGGAGTTCTCAAGAAGGCGCTGGAGCACAGACATGATGGACGTGCTCTTTCCTGGTATTAGAGAAGATGAGGATGTCATTCAAGTAAACGAAGACGAAGCGGTTGAGCATGTCTCGGACCACATCATTAACCAGGGCTTGGAAGACGGCCGGACCGTTGGTGAGACCAAAAGT
The DNA here is from genome assembly GCA_029721435.1 of Gymnothorax reevesii. NCBI lineage: Eukaryota > Metazoa > Chordata > Actinopteri > Anguilliformes > Muraenidae > Gymnothorax > Gymnothorax reevesii. Next base: position 17,835,636 of record CM056580.1, on the reverse strand, counting down.
CATGATCCGGTACTCGTAGTACCCTGCAGGGGTGTTAAATGCCATCTTCCATTCGTCCCCCTCTCTGATGCGGGCCAGATGATAGGCATTATGGAGATCGAGCTTAGTGGAAATTAGGCCGTTGCTTAAAATTCGACCAATACTCATGGATTACAATGGTCTGGCCCTATGGTCAGGAATTTTTCATCTTTTTGGCCAGGAATACTAATACTTACTCTAGGAATGCTTGCATCATTTCAAACCACCAGTGTTCAGTTATTTGTAGGGAGATGGCTTCTGCAGATACCGAAATCTGGGTCAAATTCAGAAACGATTGAAAAATGAGAGTTTTCCAGCAGGAAAATATGATATCACCATTACTTTCATTTTTATCACTCAAGGGTACTTTACCTAATGATGGGTCATCTAGGTGTCATCTGTCATTTCCTACCCTTGGTATGCGAATTAGGTGAATAATTGGGTCACCAGAGCTCAAAAAGGTCACCTCTTTGAGCTGTTTATTTTGAATCTATGCTGCTGTCTTTATCACCACTAAAAATGTTTCTCAAATTCATTTCAGCTCCTATAATTGTCTTCTTTCAGAGGCTCCATGTATCAGTAATTAATGCAACTTAGTCTGAGAACTAGGCCAAGTATGGCCCTCTATGATTAACCTAGCAAGAACAACAAGAGCAATCCGAGATCTCTGATCTCCGCCAAAGGATGAAATTGATACAAATGCAAATGCGGATCCGGATCATCACCAAAATTTAATGGAGTCGTCCCTGGACCAAGATCTATCTCTGGTAAAAATTTCATAAAGATCCATCCAGTAGTTTCCGAGAAATCTTGTCCACAGACAGACAAACAAACAGACAAATAAATAAATAAAACTAGAACGGGCACTCGGTAGAGCGCATACCTTTCGGCGACGCCACTGAATCCCTCGCCACTGGCGTTGGTTTCATGCCGATCGGATAAAAATTGACTGAGATATGGCCGAAAGTCGGTTTTGACCTTTTCGTGGCCTTGACCTTGACCTTTGACCCGATCACTCCCAAAATCCAATCGATTGATCCTCAGGTCATGCCAAATCAACCCACCAAATTTTATGAAATTCCGTTTGGTACTTTTTGAGTTATTCGATACACATACAGACAGACACACAAACAAATAAATACATGGGGATCAAAACATTACCTTCGTCAGCGAAGTCGCTGGCGAAGGTAATAACGGACCCGATCGCATTATCTCCTTGGCGGAGATAATGAAAGAAGATGATTTTGATAATTACATCTTTGATCACATTATCCCTTCTTTTTTCTCATGTTATGGCCCCAATTTGTTATTACATTTATAACACAACAGCAACAGCAAGGGATGACAAACACAGTTTTAACAACTAAAACACATTTAATTTTTAACAAAGACAAAGACTAATAACAACCTACAACTAAAGACCAAGATTGATAAATAAGAAAAAAACAGAAATAATTACAGTCCCTTTTTAGTGGGGTGGCTTGGTGATGTCCTGGATGAAGAAAATGCTCAAACACAGGCAAAGAAATCCACAAAAGAAACGTCACAGGTCTTGAACAGAATGGCAGGTCTGGTCATCTTCTTGCAATTTCTCCTACTACTTTACTGTCTCAATTCTTTTCCTTATATACTCTCTTTCAGACCCCACCCACATTTAGACCTCTTTTTTTTAACTTTCTGAGACTTGCCCCAGACATGTTCAGGACATGTCTAAACATGACTCCAGTCTGAGCTAAACAAAAAAAAAAGGTAAATACTGCCATCTAGTGGCCTATATTCACATTACACTCAGAATGCTTTATTGAGGGAGGTTCATTTTAAAAGGTAAGTGTTGTATAATGAGTGAAGATCAGCTGTTGGCATGTAGTTTGTCAGAAATGTGTGAATGAATGTGAAAGTAGAATACACATCCACATGTTCACTTAGACTGCCATCTAGTGGCCTATATTCACATTACACCTCCATTCCAAAAGGGAAAAATTTTGACTCATAAAGGCAAAATTTTTCTTTTCAATACAAAATGGTTAAGTGAACACTTGTCTATATATACATATCATACAATATTCAAACACATGATATATACATTCAAACACGGGATAAGCAATCAGCAATTACATTGTCTGTACCCTTCACATGCTTAATTTCCAAGTCAAACTCCTGTAAAATCAAACTCCAATTCAACAATCTCCGATTCTTGTTTTTCATCTTACTCAAAAACATTAACGGATTGTGGTCAGTGTACACAATCATTGGCTTTTGTCCTGTACAAACATAAACCTCAAAGTGTTGTAAAGAAAGGACCAGAGCCAACAGTTCTTTCTCTATTGTGGAATAGTTCCTTTGGTGGCGATTGAACTTCCTGGAGAAGTATGCCACGGGATGCTCAATGTCATCAGAGTCACTTCTCTGTAGGAGCACAGATCCACAAGCTTGGTCGCTAGCATCGACCGCGATGGAGAACGGTTTGTTGAAGTCAGGAGATTTGAGCACGGGGAAGTGACACAGCAGAGACTTCAGGTGATTGAAGGCTCTCTGGCATGCATCATCCCAGGTGAACTTTATGCCTTTCTTCAGTTGGTTAGTTAGACTGAGAGCAATCTCAGCAAAGTTCTTGCAGAACTTGCGGTAGTACCCGATCATTCCAAGGAAGCGGCGCAAAGCTTTTTTGTTGTCAGGAACTGGAAAGTCCATGATGGCTTGGACTTTAGCATTTATGGGTGCCACCTTACCCTGGCCTATGACGTAGCCAAGATAGGTGACAGTAGCACAACCAAAGTCACTCTTGTTCAGGTTAACAGTCAGGTTAGCCTGGGTCAGGCGCTGGAACAACGTCTCTACATCTTTTAGATGTTCTTCCCAGGAGTCACTCCATGTGATCAGGTCATCGATGTATGCACCCGTGTGTGGCAATCCGGCGATTGTAGACTGTATCATCCTTTGGAACGTGGCTGGGGCATTTTTCATGCCAAAGGGTAGGACTTCATACTGGTACAATCCAGATGGTGTGGCAAAAGCAGAGATGCTCTTGGCCCTCTCAGTTAAAGGCACACACCAATAACCCTTCAATAAATCAATCTTGGTCAGAAACTTTGCTTGCCCTACACTATCAATACAATCATCAATCCTAGGTATTGGAAACACATCCGTTCTAGTTACAGCATTGACTTTGCGATAATCTGTACAGAATCTAGTACTTCCATCAGGTTTTGGAACTAGCACACAGGGTGAACTCCAATCGGAGTTGGAGGGTCTGATAATATCATGTTTTAACATGTACTCAACCTCTTTCTCAGCAATCTTTCTCTTTTCAGGATTCATCCGGTATGGATGCTGTTTTATTGGTTTGGCATCACCAACATCTACATCATGAGAGGCTATAGTAACTCTCTTTGGAACATCAGGAAACAAATCCTCATATTTCTTGATCAACCTTTCAAACTGATCTCTCTGTGAGGGTTCTAAGTGCTGGAGTTTTACATCAAGATTTTGCAACACTTCAGTGTTTGACAATTTACATGAAAGAACTTCAGCTTTAATTCTTGGTTCATCATCTTGAAACTCCCCCTCATCTTCACACGTTTCGACCATTGGAGAATCTGAAGTGACAGCTGCAACCCTAGCATTTCTGTCATGATAAGGCTTTAGCATGTTAATATGACACAATTGTTTTGGTTTTCTCCTATCTGGAGTCTTCACAATGTAATTGAGATCATTGAGTTTTGTCAGAATTTCATAAGGACCATGAAATCTAGCCTGCAATGGATTGGACTGCAAGGGAAACAACACAAGGACCTTGTCTCCTGGTTTAAACTCACGGCTTCTAGCCTTATGATCATACCAAGTTTTCATTTTTCCCTGACTTGATTTCAAGTTCTCTTTGGCAAGGTCACAAGCTGCACGCAATCTTTCCTTGAACTTGCTAACATAGTCTAACAGACTGATTTGCGGCTCTTCCTCTTGCCATTGTTCACTCAATAATAGCAAAGGTCCTCTCACTTCATGACCAAACACTAGCTCAAATGGACTGAATCCAGTAGACTCCTGCACTGCTTCTCTAGCTGCAAACAACAGCAAATGAACCCCTTCATCCCAGTCTTTCTCATGGTCATAACAATAAGTCCTCATCATTGTCTTGAGAGTGGAATGAAACCGCTCTAAGGCACCCTGACTTTCTGGATGATAGGCACTAGAAAGAATCTGTTTTGCACCTAGTTCATACACAACCTGCTGAAACAATCCTGAAGTGAAATTGCTACCTTGGTCTGACTGAATTTCCCTGGGAAGACCAAACAACGTGAAGAACTTTATCAAAGCCTTCGAGATTGCAGTTGCCTTGATGTTACGTAGAGGTATGGCTTCGGGGAATCTGGTAGATGCACACATGATTGTCAACAAGTACTGATTTCCAGATCTAGTCTTGGGTAATGGACCAACGCAATCAACAATGACCCTAGAGAATGGCTCCCCAAATGCTGGGATAGGCTGCAATGGAGCTACAGGTGGGTCTAACTGGTGTTTTCCAACTACCTGACAAGTGTGACAGGTTTTGCAAAAGTTGGAAACGTCTTTCCGAAGCCCAGGCCAAAAGAAGTGTTTCATGATCTTATCAACAGTCTTGTTAACACCAAGATGACCTCCTAAAGGTAAACTATGAGCCATTGTTAAGATCTCATTCCTATAGACCTTCGGAACAACAATTTGCCTGACCACTGCCCAATCTGCATTGGCAGGGATATCAGGAGGGCGCCACTTCCGCATCAACACACCATCCTTGAGATAATACCCAACTGGAACTGCATCTATTTCTTTTTCAGGAAGGGCTCTCCTCTTTAGTACACAAATTTCAGGATCATTAGTTTGCTCCTCAATCAACCGCTTTCTGGACAGAGACAAGTCTCCAGACACATCAGAATCACCAGACCCATCCGGCTGGCTGAATAGAGAACTGATAAAAGTATCTGATAAGTCCTCAAACGGAGAAACCATAGTAGGCCAATCAGAGTCATGAGGCGAACCACCTGAGTCCTGACTATTCAATGTACTGGACGGCACCACAACATCTTCTTCTTTTGCCTTCTTGGCCATAGCACGAGTCACTGCGCAAGAAGGATACAGAGATGGGTCCTCATCCCCATCTTCAGTGCTCGGCTGTGAAGTAAGATGTACAGGGGGAACTACTTTGCCCCCAGCCAGGTCATTGCCTAGCAACAGAGAAACACCCTTTATAGGTAGACTTGACATAAGTCCCACCTTTACCTGTCCTGTAACTAAATCTGACTTCAAGAATATAGAGCGCAGGGGTACAGATACAGTCCTCCCTTCAATACCTTGTACAAGTATGAAATCCCCTGAAGCGGTCTCATCACGTAACTCCAAGGAGTCCATCAACAAAAGTGACTGAGAAGCTCCGGTATCCCTTAGGATATATATGGGGACAGGAGTAGTATGCTCATTCAGAGCCACAAATCCCTCTGACACAAATGGAAGAAATTCCTCCCTCACAAAGTCAGCTGTATTAGGCTTTTTAGCCCCACAAGAAGCAGGCAATTTAGCAGATTGGTTATCTACTACAGGGGTTTCTAACCTTGTTTTCACAAAGGCATTTGGTTTGGTATCCTTTTCTTTTTCTTTCTTAGCTTTAAGGAACCAACAGTTAGTTGTAACATGACCAGATTTCTTGCAATAACTGCAAACTAGACCACTTTTGTCACTGTCAGCTTTCACACTTTGATCAGACCTGTTACTGGATTTCTGAGCACCATCACCAGATTTGTCTTTGTCTTTGGGTGAGGAATCTTGGGTATCACCGTAACCCTTTTTCTGAAATTGGGACCATTTATTTTTACTGCTAGACTGAAATTTGGACTTATGAGTGAGAACATATTCATCTGCAAATTTGGCAGCTGATTGCAAGTTCAGTGCTTGCTTCTCATTAAGGTAGGTCTTAACATCATCCTTAACACAGTTCTTGAATTCTTCAACTAACACCATCTCTTTTAGTGAGTTGAAATCATCCTTGACCTCCATAGAAGTACACCAGCGCTCAAAGCAAACCTGCTTCTCATTAGCAAATTCAACATAAGTCTGATTTTCAGATTTCTTCAGACCTCTGAATTTCTGTCGGTAAGCCTCTGGAACCAACTCATAAGCTCTCAAAATAACCTTTTTGACAACCTCATAATCAGAGGAATCATCTGCAGACAAAGCCGAATAGGCTTGTTGAGCTTTACCCTTGAGGACAGTTTGCAACATCAGAGGCCAGTGTTCCTTTGGCCACTGGCAACTCTTTGCTACCTTTTCAAAACACTGGAAATAGTTGTCAACATCCTTTTCTGAAAATGGAGGCACCAGTTTTACCTCCTGACTGGCACAAAATTTATTTTTAGTTTGAATTTTAATTTTTAGTTGCTCCATTTGGAGTCTTTCTTCTCTATCGAATTTCTCTAATTCAAAATCTCTCTGTCTCTGTCTCTCTCTTTCTGCTCTTTCCTCTTTCTCTCTCTCAAATTCTCTTTGTTTTTCTTCTCTTGCTAATTTTTCTAACTCAAACTGCCTTTGTTTTTCTTTTTCTTCCCTCTCAAATTCTCTTTGTTTCTCTTTTTCCTCCCTTTCTTTTTCTCTTTCTTCCCTTTCTTTCTCTTCTTCCTCCCTTTCTTTTCCTCTTTCCTCCCTTTCAATCTCTAGCATTTTTAATTTAAGTTCCATTTCTATATTTGGATTTTCCACTGGAAACTGTTCCAGATCTCCTGGTGCAAACACATTTTCATCAATGTAATATTCAACTATCTCTCTAGCCAGTCTTGCTTTTCGCATGGCTGGTTTTACCTCTGTCAGCTCCAACTGTCTGCAAATTTCTAGCAGTTCTGTCTTTTTAAAAGACTTCAAAACCCCTACGGTTGGTGATGCCAAGAAATCATCCATTGCTGTTGTCAATATATATCTAGGAAAATTCACAAAAACAATTTCACAATTTGGAATGTTAGATTTTCAATAAATTACTCACACAATGGTCTATCCCGGACCTTGAGCCCCCAATTTGTTATGGCCCCAATTTGTTATTACATTTAAAACAACACAACAGCAACAGCAAGGGATGACACACAGTTTTTAAAACTTAAACACATTTAATTTAACAGACAAAGACAATAACAACTAACTAACAACTAATGAACCTAAAGACCAAGATTGATTATGAAAAAAAAAGAAATATTTACAGTCCCTTTTTGTGGGGTGGCTTGGTGATGTCCTGGATAATGAAAATGCTCAAACACAGGCAAAGAAATCCACAAAAGAAATGTCACAGGTCTTGAACAGAATGGCAGGTCTGGTCATCTTCTTGCAATTTCTCCTACTACTTTACTGTCTCAATTCTTTTCCTTATATACTCTCTTTCAGACCCCACCCACATTTATACATTCAAAGCCTGTACACGCGTGTATGACGGCTTTGTAATTGACTCGCTAACATTCGCTCAATGCTAAACGGTACTAGTATATCACAAACTTGCACCCCCTGGTGGAGGCTGGTGGATGTCACTCAGTTGGCCAAGGAACTTACCCCTAGCTACTGCAATGCACTTCTTGGTCTGCATTCTTTTAGCCGTTGTGACACTACTAGCACCTTCAAAGGGATCAGTGAGGTAAAACCAATCAAGATTGCAGAAAAGGCCCAATTACCTGGAAGTCTTGAAAGTCTTAGGAGAAGCATGGACAGTTTCTGAAGATCTTGTCCTTAGCCTTGAAGATTTTACCTGGTAAATCTACAAGTCAAAAAAGACCACAAATATCAAGCAAGTGGACAAGCTTCTCGATGAAATGCTCACTTCCAAGTGTGGCGGCCCAACAAAGTCAATGGATCCAAAGAGGAATGTAGATCTCTCAACCCTCCCACCCCAAGAGTATGTCTCTCTGAACATATAAAGAGGGTGAACTACCAGGTTGGAATTTGGAAGTGAGCGCATATTGCAGCACCAGACATTCCTGATCATACAGAGAGCCATGGATGGACATCTGACAGTGAAGGACAGCAGCCAAAATGGTATGAAGGTGATGCTCTACCCCCCAAGCTAGCTGACATTCTGAAGAAACTTCACTCAGAAGAAGACAATGACAGTGATGATAGTGACTCAGATCATCGCAGCAATGAGGAGGATGAGGATTAGCAGTACTCATCAAGTGAGAGTGACTAATTTGTTGGGTTGGGTGGGGAATAGATTTGCGTTGATCTAGTTTGTAAACATGTTCCAGCAACCTTAATTGAGCTGAGTATTCTCTTTGCAAACTTTATTGTGAGTAATGGTTACCAAGAATGTTGTCCAACTAATGATGATGCATCAAATGATCTGCATTTTGCTAATAGTCTTTTCATGAGACGTCAGAAGTGGAATAATGCCAGGTTTGCATGGTATATGATTTGACTGCTTCCATAATACAAGTGTACTTTTCTTGTCTTGATCTCTAACTTTTTGGCCATAATTAAGATCTTGGCTTTAGGATACAATGCATATGGTACATCTTTACCTCAGTATTCCTGGTAGCTGAACTATTGTATGGACACTAACCATGTGATTGTAAACTAATATCATCATTGTCATGCTTATGTCCTTTTCTTCTAGACTGTGTAATTTCAGTATAATAAACTCTTTCAATTAAGCAAAAATCTGCCTTTTAGTTTTTTAAGGAAGCCTTCTAGACATAATTTTGTTGACCTAATCATGTACCTAATTTGCTTACCAATAGTAGGAAATGATAGAGGACACCTAGACAACCCATCATTGGGTAAAATACCCTTGTTGAGTGATAAAAAATTAAAGTAATGGTGATATCATATTGTCCTGCTGGAAAACTCTCATTTTCAACCACTTCTGAATTTGACTGAGATTTTGTTATCTGCAGAAGCAATCTTCCTACAAATAACTGAATATCTGTGGTTTGAAATGATGTAAGCATTCCTAGGGTAAGCATTCCTGGCCCAAAAGATGAAAAATTCCTGACCATAGGGCCAGACCAATGTAATCCATGAGTATCGGTCGGATTTTAGGCCACCGGAGCAGGCTGGCTTGAGGATCAGCTGGCGAGGTCGTATCCACACAAGCAGGCAGTGTATATAATACAAGATAAAGGCCATGAGAAGAGGCTGAAGATCCTTAATCTCTTTCGTCTTTGGAAAAGGAGACTTCGGAGCAATCTGATTGAGGTCTTCAAATATGTTAAAGGGATTTAACAAAGTGAATTATGTAGGATTACTTAGGCCAGGTTTTGTTAGTAGAACTCAGGGTCCGAATGGAAGTTGGCCAAGAGTAAAGTTAGCACTGCCAGAAATAGGAAATATTTTTCCCCCAGAGAGTAAGCTCAGTGTGGAATAGGTTGCCTGATCATATTGTTGAGGCAGAAACCATGGGAATTTTCAAGAACAGGCTTGATGCAGGGCTAGACACCATTCAGTATTTGAAGTGATAGATGCAAATACTCAATGTATCTAGTAGGGCTTAACAGCCTGTTCTCGCCACTGATGTTATGTGATGTGAAGTTATGTTAATCAATGTGGAATTTGCAGGGCACAGTATAGCATGCAGAGTTATCTGCCATGAACTGGAAAGTGTTTGAAAAACAACAACAATGTGTGTCCTCACTTCAGAACTGATGATTAGCTTACGTTGCTTGTACCCCATTGTTACTGCTTGGAGCTATATTTTTTTTTTCCAACAGAAATTACAAAAGCTGTCTTCATTGTCCCAATGTTGGACCCAAGCATAAAAAGTACAACCACTTGTGAGCTTAAATAACGCTAAAGCCTGAAATAAACCAAGTGAGTTTCAGTCGCCATGGCACTATTTTTTGATATTTATATTGCTTTGATGTTGGACATCAGAGTACTGCCAGTGCAAGTTCTTACAAAATCTCAGCAATGGGTGACAAATTACACAAGATTAAGTCGTCACCCCCCCTATCCCCCCACCCAACTCATTTTCAGAGTGGTTTTGTTGTGCTATTTTTCACCTTATGGGGTATGCAAGTATTTTGATCGATTTCATTAACATTTGCTGAATTTTGCAATGAAATATTTTTTGTAAAACAATCAAAAGATATAGTCTTTGCATTGTACTTTAGATTGGGGTATCTGAAAGACTAAAACCCTTTTGAGAAGTTGTACCAGAAATGCCCTCCCCCAGACCTTTGAAATCAAAATTACGCCCATGTTGTCAACAGATGCATCAGCTTTTCATCAATCAGTGTGAACAACATCCCCCCAAAGAGGAATTGGTAGAATTTTGGGCATTTTACCCTCTGCAATGGGTAAAAATTAAATGATTCGTGTTGACAAACATCCTCATTTACAGGCTATCATGCTTTGGCGTAGTAGACATAATTAACATAAGCCTTGCTTAACCACACCACTCAGCTTTTCCGCAGTCTACGTTTATCTGACTCGTAACAAGCTTGAGGTGATTATGCATTTTTGAGATTCAAGAACGAAGCTGTCTGGACGTCACAGTCAAGTAAACAAATAAACCAATATTTCCACCGCCCCATTGATATGTATAATGGCTCGCTTTATCAATAATCATTCAATTTCTAGCAAATTTTTGCACCAAAATTTACAGTATGCCTTTTCATCATGTGGCATATGGCTGCAATGGTTTGCCAAAGGAGGGATGCTGTATTTCTAGCTTTTCCTTTGGATTACTCTTTACCAATTCAACAATTGCTTCCCCCCTGACCTCCTCAGATTTGCTTTAAAAACTCTGAGAGAAAGCAACATTAGTATGTAAGAACTGTGCAATATTTTAGGTCTGTATCTCTGATAGTTTTGCCTGGAAAAATGATAGAATTTAGAAATCATTATTTTGTTGTTTTTTGCATTTGTTTCGCTAAAGTGAAATTAAATACAGTTTTTGCATCATTATCATTCTATAATGCACCAACTTTTTGGGATTGGGGTTATATTTGAGGAAATGTGTCACAACAAATTTCTTTATTTCAAAATGTACATCATTTCAAAATAATTTGGAATTTCATAATTGCCCACGGTTTGGTTCGCAGGGTATAATTTAATTTTGTTCCATTGTCCTCTGTAGATATAAGCAGAAATGTGATGACCTGGAAGTGAAACAGAAGGATTTCTCCAATCAGTACAGCAATCTGGAGAAGGAGAAGAGGGATATTGTCCTCTACCTGAAACAAACACTAACACTGAAAGAAGATGAGATCTTTGACCTCTCTGAACAGCTTGCGAGTCTGCAGAAAGTCAAGGAAGCAGAAAAGGCATCCTTAGAGAAGCAGCTGTCTCAGCTTCGTCAGGATTTCCAGGAGAAGAAGGATCAGCTCACATCAGAAAACATGGTTCTGGGTGCGACTCAAATATCAGATAACCAATTCTTATCTCTTACTCCCTTACACAGACACAAATACATTTGTTATATTGATAGATAGATATAGATACACTTTTATTGGACCGCTATGGGGTAATCTGTCCTCTACATTTGACCCATCATATAGTTAGGAGCAGTGGGCAGCCACAGAGCAGCCCCCGGGGGAAATAATTCTAGTTCTAAGGCCAGTACATTGGTCAGGGGCACTAGTCGGAGTGTTCCTGTAATGCGTGTTTTCTGAGGAAACCCACGGGAACACGGGGAGAACACACAAACTCCACACAGAAAGGCCCCAGGCTGGAATCGACCCCACAACCTTCTTACTGTGATAATCATTCACAGTAGTGCCAAGGTCTGCCAACCACTGCGCCAACGTGCCGCCCATCGATTCCCTCATGCAAAAAGGGCCTAAGTGACATTGTGGGCAAAAATTATTATTTTCACTTTTTAGATACATCCATGTAGGACCCATCTTCTGGCAAAATTTTAGGTCTGAGTTCTTATCCTTAAGTAGTCAAAACCCCTTTTATTATCCCCTGCTGCCATGGCAATGTCCGTCCGTCCGTCCGTCCATCTGCACGTCCTGGGAAGGGTTCTTATGATCTGAAATCAACTCCTCCCACATTTTGAGAGATTTTCACAAAACTTCTTTTGTTGCGCCAAACTAATATTATGTAGTTACTGGCCCTGACGTTAAATGGTGACTGATTGTACAGTGCCGTGAAAAAGTATTTGCCCCCTTCCTGATTTATAATTTTTTTGCATATTTGTCACACTTAGATTTTTCAAATCAAACAAATTTTAATATTACTCAAAGATAATCCGAGTAAATACAAAATTCAGTTTTTAAATTATGCTTTCATTTACTGCGGGAAAAAAGCTATCCAAATCTACCTGGCCCTTTGTGAAGAAGTAATTATCCCCCTCATCAAATCATGAATTAACTGTGATTAACTAATTTTTTTTTAGTCCCCTACCGGAAACGGAGGGGACTATAGGATTGCACTCCGTCCATCTGTCAGTCCGTCTGTCAGCCCGTCCGCATTCGTGTCTGCTCCATAACTTCAATACCATATGACCTAGGAACATCAAAGTTGGTGTGTGGATGCATCTTGGGGAGAGGGTGTGTCATGTACCCTATTCAGGTCACTTTGACCTACTTTTTAGGAAATATAATATGCATACACCAGTAGGGGACATTCGCCGATAGGCGGTGCACTTGTTCATTCAATTTCATTAGCCACACCCAGACCTGATTACTGCTACACCTGTTGAAGAATTCACTTAAATAGAACCTGTCTGACAAAGTGAAGAAGGCTAAAATATCTCAGAAAGCAATTCATCATGCTGTAATTCAATGAAATTCAAGAACAGATGGGAAACAAAGTCATTGGCATCGATCAGTCTGGAGAGCGTTACAAAGCCATATCTAAGGCTTTGGGACTCCTGCAAACCATGATGAGAGCTATTATCCACAAATGGAGAAAACTTTGAACAGTGGTGAACATTCCCAGGAGTGTCGTGCCTACCAAAATTACTCCAAGAGCACATTGACATCTCATCCAGGAGGTCAAAGAACCCAGAACAACATCTAAAGAACTGCAGGCCTCACTTGCCTCACTTTAAAGTCAGTATTCATGATTCAACAGTAAGAAAGAGACCGGGCAAAAATGGCATCCATGGGAGAGTTCCAAGGCAAAAACCGCTGCTGACCAAAAAGAACCCAAAGGCTCGTCTCACATTTGCGAAAAAAACATCTTGCTGATCCCCAGGACTTTTGGGAAAATATTCTGTAGTCTGACAAGAAATAAATTGGAACTTTTTGGAAGGTGTGTGTCCGGTTACATCTGGCATAAAACTTGTGGTGATGGTAGCGTGATGGTCTGGGGGGGCTTTGCTGCTTCAGGACCTGGACGACTTGTCGTAATTAATGGAACCATGAATTCTGCCCTCTACTAGAAAATCCTGAATCCTGAAGGAGAATGTCCGACCATCAGTTTGTGACCTCAACCTCAGCGCACTTGGGTTATGCAGCAGGACAATGATCCAAAAACACCAGCAAGTCTACCTTTGAAAGGCTTAAATAAAACAAAATGAGGGTTTTGGAGTGGTCTAGTCAACATTTGGACTTAAATCAGATTGAAATACTGTGGCATGACATCAAAGAGGATGTTCCTGCATGAAAACCCTCCAATGTGGCTGAATTAGAACTATTCAGCAAAGAAGAGTGGGTCAATATTTGTCCACAGGAATGTGAAAGAGTCATTACTAGTTTTCGCGAAAGCTAGTTGTTGCCGAGGGCGTCACAATTAATTATTAGGTTTAGGAGGCAATTACTTTTTCCACATAGGGCCAGGTAGGTTTGGGTAGCTTTTCACTCAATAAATGAAATCATCATTTAAAAACTGCATTTTGTATTTACTCAGGTTATCTTTGTGTAATATTAAAATTGGTTTGATGATCCGAAACATTTAAGTGTTACAAATATGCAAATAAATAATAAATCTGGAAGTGGGCAAATAGTTTTTCACGGCACTGTATATCCTTGGGAGGGTACTTATGTTTTGGAATCAACTCCTCCCTGCCGGTCGGTGACCAGAGGGAGATTATGTCGTAGTGATGTCCGCCTGCCCGTCCCTCCATTCGTCTGCATGTCCTGGGAAGGGTGCTTATGTTCTGAAATCAACTCCCACATTTTGAGAGATTTTCATGAAACTTTACAAAAATGATAACATATTGGTTATGTACATATCGCATTTTTGTCATGAGAAACTAATACTGAATTGAGTTGCTGCCCATGACGTTAAATGGTGACTTAATGTATATCCTTGGGAGGGTGCCTATGTTCTGAAATCAACTCCTCCCACATTTTTTGAGGGATTTATGAAACTTCACAAAAATTATAAACACACATTGTTTGTGCACATAGCGCATGGGCCACCACTGGTTTGCCAATAGGGATTCTCAAAATGCTCTGAGCCATTTTTTTCCTCAAGTTTGTCATGCATTTTTTTTATACTTCAAAGGAATCCCAGCAGATTTTTTGCAGGGATCTTTTCGTCGGAAGGACCTTTATTCAAATCCCTTGTGATTTTGGTGGGACAGCCATGGAGTTTGAGAGGAAAGGGCCAAAAAAGGGTCACAGATCAAAAAAGGGTCATTTTGGGACCTTTTTTTTTTTTTAATCAAAACTTCAGTGGTAGCCAAAAACTAACTAAACTGACTAAAATTAAATGCATACTTATTACAATAAAACAGCAAAAGAGCTGGGATCTTGTCACATTTGTTTATAATGAACAAAAACAAAAATCTGAAAATAGGATTTAGGTGACAGCACTGTTCATCAATCGTCATCCAGCTGGGCCTCAGCACACCAGGGTCTGGATATTTTTCTTCCTTCATCTTTTCAGAAGAATTACTAACATTTTTAAAATTGATCTTGTTTTGACTGAGAACGGTCAGTGCCCTTGGGTGAACAAGCTGGTCACTGAGTGCAAATGGAGAAACAATCATCATAGTCTTTGAATTTTTAGCTTACTGGCCCTCGGTAAGCTGTCGTCTTTTGCCGACTGTCGTCTATTGGGCAGAACATTTTTTTTTTTTATTTTTTTTATAAATTTGGCATGTCCAATCCCACCCGAATTTGGAATGCCCAATTGGGGAACTATGTAAAAAGCTTGCTCGTATGCCACCCCTTGCTGCCAACTCAGGATAGTGAAGACAGTTCACGGCTCTCCTCCGAAGCACGTGCCTGTCAGCCACTGATTCTTATACACTCGCTGGTTGAATCTTCGCAAGTTCAGAGCGAGGGCGGAGGATACCCGGACATGAACCAAGCCGGATTCTTCCTGACGAGCGCCCGTCTGGCCAACAGGAGGCGCTGGAGCAACGAACAAAGCTGTTATCGAATGCCCAAATCCAGCAGTCCCTTCCCAATTTGTAACCCTGTAGCGCGATAGCCAATTGTGCGCTACTCTGAAAAAGCTGCCGACCCCTGTCGGGGGAAGAACATTTTTAATCTTTTTTTTTTGGCCTAATGAATGTTTCTGTATTTGTCATAACATACTACTAGACCAAATCTCCAGACATTCTTGATTGAATCGTTTTTGTCCATTTTATGGGCCCTTGAAATTTTAATCCCAATGGTAAAAGATTGGACTTAAAAATAGAAATGTCAAAAATCATTACTGAAAATCTGTCTGATTTTTTTTTTTTTCCCTTTCCCTAAATCAGGCAAGCAACTCACCTTGGTACCATCATTATACAATGCGAGTGCCATTTTGAGTCTGATGGATTAATTCTTCTTCCTGATGGAGTCTAATGGAACATTGGGTCTGATGGAGAATTTGCTAAATGGCCTGCTGAGGTCAGATGGTTGCTGATAGTTTGTGTTATAGACATAAGAAATCATATATGACCAATATTTTGACAAAGTGAAATTTGACCTCAGATGACCTTGAAAGGTCAAATTCAAGCTCAAACAAAATATTAACAATATTAAAGTGTAGGACTTGAAATTTCAAAAAATCCTTTCTCAAAAACTTTGATAATTTTTGTTTAAATCAGGCATTCAACTCACCTTGGTACCATCAATGTACAAAGCACATGCCATTTTGATTGAATCGATGGAAGTAGGTCTATCACAGGGGTAGAGAACCATCTCCTGAAAGAGCCACTGTGGGTGCAGGCTTTCATACCAACTAGGCTGCTACACACCTGATTCTTCTAATCAAGGCCCTTAACAAACATTCCAGAGGTTGATTAGTAGAATCAGGTGTGTAGCAGCTTGGTTGGTATGAAAGCCTGCACCCACAGTGGCTCTTTCTGGAGAAGGTTCCCTACCCCTGGTCTAGCAGAAGGCTCTGTACTTTAACTTTGGGTCTTATGTAGAATACGCAAAATGGGCAGTGGAGGCCAAATGGTTGCAGATAGAACTTCAGTTTGTATGATAGACATTTGGGAAATCATATATGACTTATATTTTGGCAATGTTAAAGTTGACATCAGATGAGCTTCTAGTTTA
Organism: Gymnothorax reevesii; assembly: GCA_029721435.1. Classification (NCBI taxonomy): domain Eukaryota; kingdom Metazoa; phylum Chordata; class Actinopteri; order Anguilliformes; family Muraenidae; genus Gymnothorax; species Gymnothorax reevesii. The sequence continues at coordinate 17,819,224 of CM056580.1, read as the reverse complement.
AAGAGAATATCAACAGTATCAAAAATTGGACTTGAAATTTCAAAGAATTACAACCCCAATTCCGAAAAAGTTGGGACAAAGTGTAAATTGGGAATAAAATCAAAATGCAATGACTTTCAGATCAAATGAGCCAATGTGTTATTTACAATAGAACATAGATAACATTTCAAATGTTGAAACTGAGAAATTTAACATTTTTATCCACAAAATGAGTTTATTTAAAATTTTCAGCCTGCAACAGGTCTCAAAAAAGTTGGGACACAGGCAAAAAAAGGGCTGAAAAAGCAATTAATATACAGGGCCTTCCATAATTATTGGCACCCCTGGTTAAGATGTGTTCTTTAGCTCCTAATAAATTCAGTTTTTTTCTAAATAAAATAGGACCACAGTGGAAAAAAAGGAAAATCCAGCTCAAGTGCATTTATTCAGTGTGAAAAAAATCCCATATTAAGAAATAATTCTTTTACATCAAATCATGTGTGCCACAATTATTAGCACCCCTGATGTTAATTCTTTGTACAACCCCCTTTTGCCACAAAACAGCACCTAATCTTCTGCACTCTCCTCTTCAGCTCACTCCACAGGTTTTCAATGGGGTTGAGGTCTGGGGACTGAGATGGCCATGGGAGGAGCTTGATTCTGTGTCTGGTGAACCATTCCTGTGTAGATTTGGCCACATGTTTAGGGTCATTATCTTGCTGAAAGACCCAGTGATGACCCATCTTCAGCTTTCGGGCAGAGGCCACCAGATTTTGATTTAAAATGTCCTGGTATTTCAAAGCGTTCATGATACCATGCACTGTAACAAGGTTCCCAGGGCCTCTGGAAGAGAAACAGGCCCACAGCATCACCGATCCTCCCCCATATTTCACAATGGGTGCTTTTCTGCATACTCATCTTTTGTGTTCGACGAGACCCACTAAGAGTTTTTGTTGCCAAAAAGCTCTATCTTGGTCTCATCTGACCAAAGCTCATGGTCCCACTTGAAGTCCCAGTACCACTTAGCGAACTCCAGACGTTTGAGTTTATGATTGCGAGTGAGAAAAGGTTTTTTCTGTGCATGCCTCCCAAACAGCTTGTTGGCATGTAGATAGCGCCTGATGGTTGTTTTGGAGAATTTGTGACCCCAAGATGCTACCATTTGTTGCAATCCTTTAACAGTGAGCTTTGGAGTACTTTTTATTTCTCTCACCATCCTCCTCACTGTGCATGGTGGCAAAATAACCTTGCGTCCTCATCCAGGCTTGTTTACCACTGTTCCAGTTGTTTTAAACTTCTTAATGATTCCTCTGACAGTAGATATGGGCAGATGCAGGCGAGTGGCTATTTTCTTGTAGCCATTCCCTGACTTGTGAAGGTCGACACACATCTGCCTTACTTGAATGGTGTGTTTTTTGTCTTTCCCATGATGAAGAGTGGATAAGAGAAATGGTCTCTGTGTCACGTCATATTCATACACCAGGGAAACCGGAAGTGATGATTTACCAATTAAATGTCCCTAGATACTCTGATAAACTTTGTAAACAACTGTAGAAATGACAGAAATACTTTAATTACATTTAATTCCTAGGAATTGTTAGGGGTACCAATAATTTTGGAACAGGTGATTTTATGAAAAATAATTATTTCTTAGTCAGGGATTCTTTATTCCCTTAAAATTCACTTGAGTTGAAGTGTGAGAGTATGCTTCTGCAATAAAAAAAAATTGAATTTATTGGCTTTTAACACATCTTAACCAGGAGTGCCAATAATTATGGAGGGCACTGTAAAGGAGAATCAGCTGAAAGAACATTTAGCAAGTAATTTGGTTAACTGGCATCAGGTCTGTAACATGATTGGCTATAAAAGGGATGTCTTAGGGATGCTGAGTCTCTCAGAAGTGAAGATGGCCAGAGGCTCTCCAACCTGTAAAGGCTTGCGTAAAAAAATAGTGGAATACTTTAAAAACAATGTTCCTCAACGTCAAATTGCAAAGGCTTAGAAGGTCTCATCATTGACAGTGCATAACATCATCAAAAGATTCAGAGAAACAGGAAAAATCTCTGTGCGTCGGGGACAAGGCCGAAGACCTTTACTGGATGCCTGTGATCTTCAGACGACAACTGCATCACTCACCGTCACTCAATGACATGATTCTGTCATTGACATTACTAAATGGGCACAGGAACACTTCAAGAAACCACTGTCTGTAAACACAGTCCGCAGTGCCATCCACAGATGCCACTTAAAACTCTATCATGCAAAAAGCCATTGTTGAGCTTGATCCAGAAGTGCCGCTGTGTTCTGTGGGCCAGGGCTCATTTAAAATGGACTGTTGGAAAGTGTCAAAGCGTCCTGTGGTCAGACAACTCCAAATTTGTTGGAAATTTCCAACGTTCTTGTTGGAAATCATGGGCATTGTGACCTCCGGGCTAAAGCTGACCACCCCTCCTGGTGTCAGTGTTAAGTTCAAAAGCCAGCATCTCTGATAGTATGGGGATGCATTAGTGCATATGGTGTGGGACACTTGAATGTTTTTAACAGCACCATGAATGCTGAAAGGTATATGAAGGTTTTAGAGCAACAAATGCTCCCCTCCAGATGACATCTATTCCAGGGAAGGCCTTGTCTATTTCAGCAGGACAATGCAAAACCACATACTGCAGCTATTACAACAGCATGGCTTTGTAGTAGAAGAGTCCGTGTGCTGATCTGGCCTGCCTGCAGTCCTGGTCTTTCACCGATTGAGAACATTTGGTGCCAAATTAAACAAAAAGTCCATCAAAGGAGACCCAAAACTCTCCAGCAGCTAGAAACCTATAAGAGTGGGATCAAATTCCAGTGGATAAACTCAAGAAACATGTCATCTCAATGCCCAGACGCCTCCACTCTGTTTTAAAAAGAAGGGATGCTACACCATGTTAAACAAGCCCCTGACCCAACTTTTTTGAGACCTTTAGCAGCCATCAAATTTGAAATAAGCTCATTTTGTGGATAAAATTGTAAAATTTCTCAGTTTCAACATTTGCTTCCTTATCTTTGTTCTATTGTGAACAAAATACTGGCTGGGGTCATTTGAAAGTTATTGCGTTTTCATTTTATTCACAATTTGCACTTTGTCCCAACTATTTCAGAATTGGGGTTGCATTTTTCTAAAATCATTGGATAACTTTTTTCTAAAAACAGCAATAAACTCACCTTGGTACACTTTATGTACAAGGCAAGTCCCATTTTGATTGAATCGACGGGAGTGGGTCTAGTTGGGGGTGCTGTACTTCAACATTGGATCTTACAAAGAATAAGCAAAATTGCCCGTGGAAGCCAAATGGTTGCAGATAGAGATAAAGTCTGTATTGTCAATATATATAAAGTCTTACTGTATATGACCTATATTGTGGTATTGTTTAAGTTGACTTCAGATGACCTTGAAAGGTCAAACCCGAGGTCAAGCAAATGTTATCATTTTTAAAGCCTTCTAGGCTAGAAAATATTTAAGATAAAGTGTATAAATCTATTGAACAATAAATGGAATATACATTTGGGCTTTCATTTGGTAGTCTTGAAATGACATTTGGTGACCTTAACTTCACTTAGTGAAATTTCAGTGACTTCTGTCACCAAAACTATTATTGTTAGAGCTTAAAAAATATATTAGCAGCCCAAAAACATATGTTGCTTGATCAAAACAATGTAAAATCGACACGGTGGGCATTCACTTTGATCCTTCATTCCACCATAAACTGTATGGGTCAATGAAACTAACCCCCTTCAAACTTTAACTCAGGGACACTACTTGCTATTTTACTGCAACCACTGTTTTTCACTTCAAAAAATAAAACTGATAAGTTCAAAAGCAGTTTTTGTTTAAAAAAACAAGTTCAACTCTCAGTTCAAACTGACAAGTTCATATAAATTCTTGCTTTCCTTTATGTCAACCAGTCATACTAATGCATTTCATTTGTTACCATTTTGTGTACAATTCAGGTCGTGACACAGTGGTAGTTTGTTAAAATCTTCAATCATTTTATCTGTTATGTGAGTTGTGATGAAAAAAGCACTGTATTCATACATGTACAACCATGTTAGTGGAATCTGGTTTTACTGTAAGCATATACAGTAGATTCAGGTGGGCACTGCTTACTAAGAAATTGGTCAGGAGCCAGAGCCACTTTCTGGGTGACAGCACCACATTTCAAAGGAAAAAAAAATGTTGCATTGTAGTGCTGCAGCCTAGAAAGTGGCACACCTGCTCTTGATCAATTTCACAGTATGCCCAATGTCAGTGTATTTCCAGGATCAGTGCCACTGCCTAGATGCTACTTTTAGATTTTTGTTTTGGTTAATTATAAATAAAAGAGATAAGATCCCTGCTGTTTGTTGTTCCACTGTAATATCTGGGTCTATGACTTTCACATATAATTAGCAGTTTTTGGCTACCTCTTTGAGGTTTTGAGAAAAAAGGGTCCCAAAATGACCCCCTTTTTTGGCCACAGGCGCCCCCTATTGACAAACTTCAATGGTACCCCGAGTGGACACCCTCCCTATAGACTCACTCTCAGCAAACTTTGACCTGGGACACCACTGAAGTTCAGAATCAGAGAGGTGGGAACTTGCAATTTTGTAAAGTTGGCCAAAAAGGGCCAAAAAAAAAAAAAACCTGTGCCGATAGGGGAAGCGTCAAACATGTTTGAAAAGGATTTGAGTGTTGAAATTGCCATCACTACTCAAAAGCAGTTGTATATTAGACCTATATTAAATTTTCATTTTTATTAATTTGTCACAAATCCGTTGCAGTCAATGACTGCCCGAAATATGGAGCCCATAGACATTAGATTCCGGCTTTGGTCCCTAAGATGCTGTCCTCGGTATTCACTGCTGTCATCTACAGATCCTACCTGTTTGGGGGATGTTTTACCTTTCAGCAAGTGAAATACACGCTCAGTTTGATTCAGGTTAGGAGATTGGTACTGTAATGGCCCATCCAGTAAGTTGAAGAATCTTGCTGAATCTGGTGTTTTCTCAATCTGGCCATCAATATTTTTTCATGCTCTCTTTTTGATGGGAAATTTAGACTACTTATTGCTTCCTCCATAGATAGTGATTGCTGTTTGGCCCAAATATTGAGAATTGTCATCTTGTTTGCTTACTTCTAAATTTAATGATGAGGGAATAACCCATTCCTCACTTTGAAACAGCTCAGCTGCCAAATTGAGTAATTGCAATTACGGTAAAAATGAACATGAGTGCAGACTTTCAGGAACAACTGAGGGTATCCACATCAAAATGGGTTGAACGATCAATGAATTATGCCACTTTTTATAAGAGGTCCACCCCCCTTTTTTAATGGACCAACAGTAATCAGACAATTCTAGGGATGGCAATTACATTTCCTAACTTTGCCGCCTTTGGCACTACTGCTATTATCATAAAATCCGTGCATGTGATTCACTCATGCGCTGGAGATTAAAGGAAGTCGGTTCTCCATGTCTGAATGTACACTTTGTAAAATACAGCAAACAATACTCTTCGTTAGCAACACAAGACCAGTATGATATCCAGCTAGAGTATTTGCTTTGCATGAACATATATGATTATGTTTCCAGAAAAAAATGCAGGAACAGGTCCAAAATAGTTACTCACTCGCATCACCTGTAGCATGAACATGCCAAGGGAAAAGCAGATTCGAACACAGTATACACACTGGCCGAAATCGGAAGTCTGTATCACGACGCAGATTTTCTTGCTCTTCCCTCAGCAAGGTTTGGACATTTACTGTAAATGTTAAATACAATATCCTGTGGGAAACCGCTAATATAACAATACATTTTCACACTGTCTAAATATTCATGGCCCTGACACGTGACTGCACGTATTTTAGTCATGGAACATGCAAAATCACATTCACAAGAGACATGGTTCTAAGTGGACAGAGTCAACTACTCACTTTGACAATTTCTTTTGCTGGAAAAGAAAAAGAAAAAAAGTTGTACATTACAATATTTTGTAGGGCCACCTTTATCTTTGATAATTGTGCAGATTCGTCATTGAATTGTTTTGTCAATCTTACACAATGTTACAACGTTTATTTCCGACCAGATTTGCATTAATTTTTGGCCGAGGTATTGAATGGTATTGATGATGGGTCAAACCACTCCATCAAACTTTCTCCAGCACATCTGAAAGACTTTCAATTGGTTAAGGTCCAGACTCTGAGGTGGCCTTTGGTGGCAGTGTTATGATCCAGGGTTATTTCAATTGGTCAGGTTAAGGCTCAGCACTGTTCTGCAGCAGTAAAATTAATTCAGCAGACTACCTTAGTATATTGAATGACCAGTAACCCATCAATGGACTTTTTAATCCCTGATGACACAGGCATATTCCAGGATAAATAATGATTCCTCATGAAATGATTCCCCAGATCATAACCATGCCTCCAGAGGCTTATATAGTGGGCACTCTGCATAACGGATGCATCGCCTCATGGGTTTCCTTTCTTACCCTGATGTGCCCATTGCTCTGGAATAGGGTAAATCTGCACTCATTAGACCATGTGACCTGCATCGATTGCTCCTCAGTCCAATCGTTATGTTCCCTTGCAAATGGTGTCATTTTTTCCAAGAAGCCTCATGAACAAGTGGCTGTCTTGTGTCCATGGAGATGTTGGTCCCAATCCTCCAAGTTCTTGTTGCATCGTGCGTGTGTAATGCTCATGCCTTTATAATTAAACGTGGCCATGAGTCTGCTGTTGATTTTTTAAAGATGAGACTTCACAAAGCATTTTAGTGATCTCTGTTAAGGATCAGTCATGATTTTTCTCCAACCCCGTTTTTTTTGCATGAAGTTGACTGTTCACCGCTATCCCTTAAAAGGTGCACTATGCAAATTTACGTTAACGTTCTTATTTTTCGAACAGAAAAGGTTTTATCCTACCTTGACATGTTTCGACGGGATACTCCTGTCTTCTTCAGAAGAGTCACCGATGTTACGAGTGACGCGTCTTATCAAGTTAACGTAAATTAGTTACTACAGACAGTATGAACCTTTTTGGTGCACAATGCAAGTTTGTTTACTTTCACTTCTGTTGACATTCAAACTCAAACAAAACAGAGGTAACCTGCCCCTTCCTTCTTCCCATGCTTCCATAACTGTCAACTCTTGTCGTGATATGCGGGGGCGGTTTGTTATGTTATGGGGCACAGCCTGTGCCCCTTGTGTTTATTTGCAGTTTGTGACGCCTGTGCGGTCTCCAGAGCCCATTTTTTTTTTCCAGTGAATTTAGGGGCAGGCAGCTAGTGGATCATGGAGAGATGTCGGCAAATTGAGAAAAATATATCATTGCGCAGAAAGTAAACAAACTTGCATAGTGCACCTTTTAGTTTCAATAAATTGTTGGATAGTCCCTGACCAAATTCCAGTGATTTCAGCAATCTCCTCAGCAATTTTAAATTTTTTGCGTGATGCTAGCCAATAACTTGCCGCTCTTGAAATGCAGTAACATCTTTTTCAACTACCATGAAATACGTCTTCTGAAATGGTTTTTTTTTTTTTAGAAATGAGAAGTTACGCACTGAATTAGTTAGGATTAAAAGAATTTTTGTCAGCTGAAACTTATTAATTATGACAGTAATAATTCAGTCATAGGCTCTTGAGTATTTGCTTATTTAAATCCAAATGGCGACTTTTTTTTTTTTTGGATGGGCAGTATTGAACCATGTTTCTCAACAGCAGTCCTGGGGACCCACAGCCAAACACATTTGTGTGCCAGCTCAGCAATTCAGTGAGTTCAGTGAGTCAACAAATCCTACTCATCAATCTCTTGGTAAAATGAATTAGGTGTGATGAACCAGGGCTGGCAGAAATAGACATAGTAATTTGGCTAATTTTTGATTTAAGAAACGCTGTTGAAGAGGATTTGCTTATGAACAAGATTAAATTTTATTAACAAATAGAATATTGTTAATGTGAAAACTGATTTTCATAATTAAGCATCGGAGACCAAATATGAAATTTGTAGTTTTAATTTGTAATTTAATGTCAAGTTTAATGTCTTGCGGCAGTGTTTCTTAATTTGGGCTGTTTAATTAAATGAACCGACGAACTGATGATTGAAATGAGCTGATTAACTGAATCATGCCATTGCTGAAATAAAAATATTTAGGTTTGTGGGTCCCCAGCACTGGAACTGAGAAACACAGATTTAGAAAATCCTGCTCTTTGGAAGGTAGCATTGCATTCTAACAGAAAAAAATGGCCTCCCAGGTTTTTAATGGATTTAATGGATCACACTGAAGAATCAGAAGATTATAAGGTGATCAGTTCCTCTAATTTGCTCCATGTTCTTTTTCAGTGGGAAAGCTGGCCTCTTTGGACGAGTTCCGCTTGCAGAAAGAGGAACTGATGGAACGCCTTGCAATGCAGGAGGATCAGCTGAAGAAGCAGAGCCAGGAGCACCAACTAGCTATTCATGATTTGGAGAAGAAAAATGTGCTGAACAATGATAGGTTGGTGGTTTCACATTTGCCCCTTTTCCTAAAAATTTGGAATTTCCAGTTGTATAATGATACTCCCAGCTAACACTTTTTGGTAGAGTAACACAAATGAGTAAACTATGGGAAATTATGGCTGATCAAGTAATTACTGTGAATTAATCATATTTTCAATTTTATGGAAAACTCAATGTCAACAGCTGGTTATGTCAGGAGACCATTTAGGTGTATTGGCCTTTTGTAAAGCATATTGTGCTGATTTGGCTGTTGAGTGGAGCATTTCGGACTGACATTAACCCCTTAGCTCAACTCTTATAGGGTGAAAAAAGAGATGCACCAGCATATGGCGGCTATAGCAGCAGAGTTGAAGTTTGTGTCGGAGAGGAAGATCCCAGGCACAGCAATGAGGGCAATTCAAGAGAACATATCAGTAACTGCTCAGTTGAGGAGGCTTTCACAAAAGATACAAGTTTTGCTGGAAGAGAACCAGGCACTGAAGGAGAGCGAGGAGCAGCTCAAATCAGAAATTGCGGAGCTAAAGCCTTTACTGAAGGAAGAAACAAGGAGGAGCCTTAGCAACCAGAAGGTGGGTATTGGATATCTGAGTTGTGGAGAGAAAAAAAGTTGTTGTTTGGATTTAAATAACCAAATACTCAAGAGCCTATGATTGAATCTTTACAGTGATCAATATATTTCAGCTGGCAATAATTCTTTTTTTATCCTGACTGATTCAAAGCGTAACTTTTTATTTCTTCAAAAAAAAACACTTCAGAACAGATAGCTCATGGTCGTTGAAAAGATGTTACTACGTTTCAAGAGGGGCAAATTATTGGCCAGCATCAGGCAAAGAAAACAGTGATGGAGATTGCTGAAATCACTAGAAATGGGTCAGGAACTGTTCAACAATTGATTAAAAACCTGGAAGCATAGTAGTGAACTGTCAACTTCGAGGAAGAAAGAGGTTGGAGAAAAATCATGATTGATCCTAATTGGGAATCACTCAAGTGAAGTCTTGTCTTAAAAAGAAATCAACAGTAGAACTCATGGCTATGTTTAATTATGAGGGTAAGAGCATTTCCACGCTCAGGATACAACAAGAACTAGGAGGATTGGGACTAAACAACTGCGTGGCCACAAGAAATTCCAGTCTGACACTTGCACAAATTTTCGGCCTGCAATACCCCGCAATATGGTGTGCCATTTTTTTTTTAAATTATTTTTAGGGGATTTCGTCCTTTATACAGTGGAGACAGACAGGAAGTTTGGGGAGAAGAATGGGGAAGACATGTAGCAAATGACCCTGAATGGCCTGTTCTTGCAACTCATGTTATGTTATGTTAAAATATCAGTAGGCTTTTGATTAGTATAATTATCAATGCATGGTCACTAAATTGAACCATTTATCTGATAAGGAGGATTTAGAATGCAGACCAATTGACATTGACCCGCATCTGTTTTGTGATTATATTGTTTAAAAAAAAAAAAAAACAAAAAAAGAACTTTAAGCTTGTGTGAAGCAACCTATAGAGCTCAATAATTAACACTTTTTATGACTTGGATCAGTAAATATATTAGACCTTGTGCAATTACTTGTATTGCAGCATTATAAACACAATATGGACATGGGGCTTTCATTATCATTGGCAGGCATTGCATCTCTCTCATGATGTGAAAAAACAAAACAAAAAAAAAACTAATTGAGACAAATCAACAGCTTAATAGAATTTTGGGATTGCAATTGAAGACCAGAAAGGAAAAACGAGTCCAAATTTTGCATTTTTGTATATTTATATATTATTTTCATATATCTTATTATAATATTTTATATTTTTTGCATTTTTTCAGTGCTTTGTTTCCAAGATCATTTTGAATTTTTAATTCATCATTTTTCCACAACGTGAAAATGTGACTCTGACCATTTTTCCATTGTGGGCTTCAATTGTGACTGCGATGAAAATCAGCACACACAGTGGTCAGTGGTCCCCCAGGACCGAGTTTGAGAACCACTGGGCTAGAGCCATGTTAATCGAATCCCTTGTCAGACTCTAATGCCGAAACCTCGTCTCCTGAGGTGATGTCTTTGTCATTAGTAGTGGCAAACTTTCGACTGGGGAAACAAAAGCATGCATCTAGCTTTACTGAGTACTGTAACCATGGTCAAGAGTGGTACCATCTTGGGTTGAAAGCCCAAGGACGTTGGCAGAACATCAGCATGAGGTACATCTTGCGTTGGAGCGCCGTCATTAAGACCATGTTCGCTGACCGTATCACCCGCAGTAGCATTATTCTCCACACCAGGAGAGGAAGAAAAGCTAACACTGGCACGCTCTGCGTGCTCTTGGGTAGGTCTTACACTAGACATGTCTGACCTAGCACATGCTTTGGTGATTCTAAATCTAAGCTTCATTTTTTCTTTTTCCCTTTGAACAAACTCGTACGCAAATAAGAAAAAAGTGGTTGTAGGTAACCAAGCTAACTACTGCTCACCTATTTATGATAACTGAAAGACTGTCTACGATGAAATATGGAAAGAGTACAAATAAAGGTTTAAACTGTAATTAAGGTATGGTATATTAGAATTTATTAATAGACACTAACTGTACAATCAAAAGTTAATGAGATTGCTGTCCAACACAGCAACAACTAAAAATATACGTATTTTGCAAAATCAAAATTTCGGTAAAATAATGCATTAAAGACACCTCATATTGAAATAGTTAATCAAAATCTGAATTTTTCCTGTCGTTTGTAACCGTGCGCATATTTTCCTGGCACTGCTCGGCATTTGCCATCAGTGACGTCACACAAGCTAATCTCCACTGTTTTTTGTATGGCCCATTATCGATTCGTCACCAACAAATTATCGATAAACTGTATTGAGAATATGCTGTACTATGCCTCTGTTGGCTGCAATTTCGCCTCAATGAAAGTCAAGGGATTGAATTTCCATGCGTTTCCAACAGAACAAGAGAGAAGAGATGCCTGGATTTACTTTTTTTATCAGAAACATTTCATCCCTTCAGCTTGTAGAAGATTGTGCTCTCGCCATGTCTTACTTGTACAATATGCTTCTCATCCTGAAATAATGTATATTGGGGATACTTGACCGCCAGGCCGTAGTTATCTGAGCCGTTTCCTGAGTGGCAGTGCCAGAACTGGAAATCTGTGGGCAACAGAACATCCCTTTAACAATTAAGCCTGACTGTTTCTATCATTTTCCATTATTGACACATTTTACAATTGTAGCAATAATACATTGGCAATTCAAGACACAGCTTCTCTCAACAGCAATGAAATAATGGGCCAAATTCAGTGCAGAAAAAATAGTTTATTTATGAATTGGCTTATGCTTTACAGAAGACAAACTGCTCTGAAACTTCCACGCTACCTTTTCCGCACATCTGGAGATTTAACTTTTTGCTTCATGATCATTTAAATTGTTGAAATGAAATAAAAGACCATTTGAAAGGTCTTTATGCCATTTCTTGGCTTCCAACCCCTTGGAAAAGAAAAGCAAGAGAAGACTTCAATTCTGCGTGTGAATTTCTTAAACACACATTGAATAATGATTAATCCATGTTCATATGAAACATCGCCTTTCGCACTCGGTACAGCATGGGATAATTAAAAAGTGGGACTTGGCAATTAAATGGGATTTTGTTTGCCAAATTAAAAATTTTCAGTTTTCACTTTTTTAATTAAGTGTAAGATTACAGATGACGGCATGAGAATGTAATGTGCCGGTAAAAAGCATTAGACTCATGCCATATGCGTGAGAGTTGATAGGTATTCAATTTTGAATAACGCTGATTTAAATGTACCAAATTACATGTCCAAATGAATGATTGTCAATGGCACTTTGTTAATCCCTTTAACATATTTAAAGACCTCAATCGAATCACCCCTGAGTCTCCTTTTCCTAAGACTAAAGAGATTAAGGATCTTCAGCCTCTTCTCGTAGCTTTCATCTTTTATACCTGGAATTAGCTTAATGGCTCTTCTCTGAACTTCCTCTAGAGCCTCTATATCTTTCTTAAAGTATGGTCCCCAGAACTGTACACAATACTCCAGATGTGGTCTGACAAATGTGTTGTACATTCGCTAGTGAAATGCTTGCATCGGCTGCACTCACACCACTGTTCATCTATACATAACAATACGAATATGTGCACATGCCCAAGCATCATACAAGTAAAGCCAACATGATCTTTTGCTACAAGTCAGAGCACGCATTCGCAAGTGACTTATATTTTGGATGTGTTAAAGTCTTGACCTTGAAAGGTCTAACTTGAGATCAAGCAAAATGTCACAGTTTTCAAAGGCTTCTAGGCTTGAAAATATTGAAGATTGGGAGCATGTGTATTGTACACTGATAGGAAGTCATACATGAACTTTCATGTGGTGACCTTGAACTTGACCTTCGGTGACCTTTGAAGTTCAAACTTAACATAGTTAAATTTCAATTACTTCTATCACCTTAACTATTGCATATAGAGCTTAGCTTTGTATTGTGGACATGTTGGAAATCATGTATGAAGTTTCATTTAGTGAAACTATATAAACTTCAGAAGCGAAATTTCAATGACTTCCCATCCATCCATTTTCTATACCCGCTTACTCCTCACTAGGGTCACGGGGCGAGCTGGAGCCTATCCCAGCTGACTACGGGCAAAGGCAGGGACCCACCCTGAACAGCTTGCCAATCCATCGCAGAACACACACACACCACTCACTCTCACACTCATACCTATGGGCAATTTGGTGTCTCTTACATGCCTGATATGCATGTCTTTGGACTGTGGGAGGAAACCGGAATACCCTGCGAAAACAGGGAGAACATGTAAACTCCACACAGAAAGGCTGGATTTGAACCCATGACCTTGTTGCTGTGAGGCAGCAATGCTAACCACTGGGCCACCGTGGTTTAATATAATTGAAGTTTCATATGGTGACCTTCATATTGACCTTAGAAGATTAAACCTGACCTAGTGAAAGTTCAGTAACTTCTATCACTTAAAAGGTCACAGATGGAGTCTAGGTTTGTATCACAGACTTAAAGGACGTCACACATGAACATTCATCTTGACTGTTTGGGCGACCTTTGATGGTCAAACTTGACCTAATACAATGGCAATGACTTGTATTGCCAAAATGGTCGCAGATGGAGCCTAGGTGTGTATCGGAAGTCATATGAACTTTCATTTGGTGACCTTCGTATTGACCTTCGAAGGTCAAATGTGAGCTAGTGAAAATTCAATGACTTATACCATCCAGTGATTTGCCCTTATATCAAAGGTTCATCAGTCAGGAATTTTCAAAAAAAAAAATCTGAACAGATGAATCCGACAGGGGTGTCAATGCGCGTTACGGACAGGACAGGACAAAATGTTACGGAAAGGACACTTTCGTCACTACATAAATGTCCATTAATTACCACTAAAACTTGTATTGATCAATGTTATAGATACATTTGCTTTGTGAGAGAGACAGCTATGTCTCTTTTAAGAAGAAATATGTGATTTTAATTTCAAATAGAAGACTTACAGCCTCATATCTATTAGCATGCACAAAATTGTTGTACGACGTAAATGCATGCATCTAAGTCTGGCATGACTAACTTGAAAAATGTAAATTTAAACAAAATTTTATAAGGTGATGCTGATCACGGTATATAATTCCTCCTTGTTTTTTGCACTCTTCGGCACCTTGTTTTTTATATGGATGTGTATGTTTACTGTATGTTTTCTCTGTATTGTGTTGTATGTGGTGTTGTTGACAGAATGCCCCTACACCATTTCAGTCAAAGTCCCAGAAAGGCTTGGCAAATGCTCAGACATTGGAATTTGTGGGTTCCTCTCAGTTAGAGATTCTTTCATGCATTGCTTCTGAATAAGTTGGCGACTTGTATTACAGCAAATGTATGAAATTTCAAGCTTCCAGTCATTTACAGTCATTTTTGCTCATTTACATGAAGGGTGCCATGTTTAAGCCGACTTAAGGGTTTTAAAGTGATTTTACACGCAACTGTGAGACTTCATATGACTTCATTTGTATATGTAAGTGTCATCTTGCTATGGATGTGGTCTCTTTGGGTGGCTTACTTTTTTGGTTTATTCGAACTCAAAATCTTCCCCTTTTCTAGATGCTGCATCAACTTTCATTGAAATGTGATGAGCAGTGTGTTGAGCTCAAAGAGTATGTCAAGAGTGAAACGACATATGTTCAACTACAAGAGGAAGGAAGAGCTCTACAGAAGGACATCAGCTGCCTCAGGTCAGAGAACCTAGGCTGCATTGCAGCACGTGTCCAAATGAAAATGTTGGGGGAGGGGCATTGTTGAAAGACATCATCATATTTAGAGAAGCTGCCACAGAAATACCACTGTGCACTATGAATGGGGTACAGTGCTGTTTTTCATGAGTCTGTTGCCACCTCATGGTAATTTAGCACCTTTAAATGAGTGTTTTTGACGGCACGGTAGTGAAAATGTGAAAATGTGTTTTAAAGTGCTCAAGACACTGTGCAGCTCTAACCTGATAAGGTAGGCTGTTCCACAGCTTAGGGGCCACCACTGGAAAGGATCTATCTCCTCAAGTACAGAGCTTAGACCGAGGTACTGTCAGGAGCAGCTGGTTTGATGTGCCCTGCCAGTAGAGTGAGGCTGTAAAAGCTCCAAGCCATTTAAACACTTAAAAACAAATAATAAAACATTAAACTGGATCCTAAAATTAACAGGAAGCCACTGTAGAGATGCAAGGACAGGATGTAATGTGATCACGCCGCTTCTTTAGCTGGATTTATGGTTCTGCGTCGAACCGACGCCGTCGCTATGCAGAGCCTCTGCAGCGACGCGAACTCCCACTGCAGAGCCTCAGCATTGCCTGCCGTGCACCTCGAAAATTTTCTAACTGCACGTCAAAGCGATGCGGACCGCAAGGGCACTGATTGGTCTACTCTACTCAATTCTCATGTGATTTCACAACAGGTCCTTCGGAAGCGGTTTGTCGGTGAATTGCTTCACGGCACTGCACGATGCAAATTACCTCAACGCAGAACTTTGAAAGGTCCACAAAGGTGTCGAGGCGACGGCGTGCCCTTTGCGTGGAGTCGACGCAGAACCATAAATCCAGCTTTTGTCCTCAACAGGCGCGCAGCTGCATTTTGAACTACTTGCAAATGACGCAGAGATGACTGATCAAGACCAACAAACAAAGAACTACAGTACTCTCGGCATGATGTAATAAAGGCATGAATAGCTCTCAAAATCATTTCTTGGGAGATAAGCCTTAAACCTTTGTTAGGAGTCTTAACTGAAAGAAACTCGTTCTGACAACAGAGTTGATCTGCTTATCAAACCAAAAGTCCCCATCAAAAATTACATAAAGGTTCCTTGCAAAAGGATGACAAAAATTACGTGTTTTTTCAACCATTTGACTCAATGGTTCTAATTTTGCATATTGCATCTCTGAATGAGGGTCAAATAGTCTTTCCAATGAGCAAAATAAGTCTTTAATATTTTGCTGCTATTAGTCAATCAGGTAACAAATGCTATTTCTAAGACATGGTAATGACTACTTAACCTAAAATTTGCAGGGCAAAGTATACCATGTACAATTACGGGCCGTAAACTTGAAATTATTCGGAAAACTTATACAAGTGAATCAGTAAATTCAATAACGACCCAACTCCCACTTTCAGCGTGGAGTTGGGCCTTTTTTGAATTTACTGATTCAATTTATGTGCTCACTGCTTCAAAACTGATGACTACCTCATGTTGCTCGGACCCAGTATTTGCCACTTGTCGTAATATTTGATTTTTTCCCCCCAACACAAATCACAAAAGGTGTCTTCTTTGTCCCAATGTTGGACCCAAGCATAAAAAATTCTGCCACTTGAGAGCCAACATAACACTAAAGCCTGAAATGGACCAAGTGAGCTACGTTGCCCATGGCACTATTTTTTGAGTAATTGTACTTATTTAGCCAGCAAGCTTAGCTAAACTTTAATCGCTAGGCTTTTATCAACATGTTTGATCAACAGTTTTGTGTTCGCTAGCTAACTGGCTTAACTTATTTCAACTTATTCAACTGGCAATGTTCAAACAGTACTTGGCTAACATTCTCAGCTTTTAAATAAAGGTAGCTACGACTGTCATGTTGTCTGTGTTTGGACTTCCATGCACTCGCTGCCTGTAACCTAGGTGATAGTGTACTTGGGGCTTTTGCCTGCTATGTCCCGGAATCCATACAGCCAAAACTTCGCTATCATCGACTGATGAGGGTAATGCCCTGTGAGGAGAGGGAACCTCTTTGATGGAAAATAAAATAAAATCAGTCCGCCCAGCCAAATTTATTTTAATAAGGTTGTGATGAGCTCAGAGGAATTAGAGTAATAAACGAACACCCCCCCCTCCCCGCTGTCTGGCATCCAGCGCCCCCCAAAGATCTCAAAATGCCCCCTGGGGGCGGTACCGCTCCGTTGAGAAACCCTACTCAAGACTCAACAATGCAATGTCATTTCCTGATGATGGCGGCCCATCATCACCATGGGAGGGATGTCAGGTCCGCTGGAATGAAACGACTGAATGAAAACAACTTTAAGTAAAACTGAGTGTTAACATTCAATATCGATTGGAGCACTGTTTGTCCATGAGCTTAGCGGTACTTCAGTTACTTACCAATCAAGTACCGGTACCAAAAAATACTGGTTCTGGATACCCATCCCTAG
This sequence comes from Gymnothorax reevesii, assembly GCA_029721435.1. Lineage (NCBI taxonomy): Eukaryota > Metazoa > Chordata > Actinopteri > Anguilliformes > Muraenidae > Gymnothorax > Gymnothorax reevesii. The sequence goes on along the minus strand of CM056580.1, from coordinate 17,802,032 downwards.
TGATGACTGAATGATAACAAAATTCTTGCCAGAGTCAACTGACTAATTGTTTGACTTCTGACTGAAAATGGATTATTTTTGAACCGCCATCTTTTTTGGGGACTGAAATTCTTTACATGGAGTATTTAGTTAGTTTTTAGGCTGGACCCAACTAATGCTCCGTGTAAATTTGAGGTCACTTGAGTTTTTTAATGTCATTATTTTTTTTAAGAAAACACCAACTCATTCACTGCTCATCATATCCTTTCTTGCAAAGGCAGAAAATCTCATTATAAGCCTTGCTCAAACTTTTCTCCATAGCATTTTTTTCTAGGCATTTTCATGGGTATTACAGATGTCCAGGATAATGTTGCTAATACAATACAGCAGGTTGTAGCACTTCACTACTGGCCCTCCCTGGAAACTTTAATTCTGGACTCTAATATTTATACATCTGTTGTATAATTTTCAGTAAGTATTTATGGGTCATGTGCAACAATCGTGCTGCAATATTTTGCACAACAGGCAGGACCTGGCCTCACTGAAGGAGGAGTTGGAGTGCAGCAAGATTGAGGCTAACAAACTGAGAGAAGATCTGCAGCAAGAAAAAGACATCAGGTTATACCTGGAGGCAGTGCAACAGGAAGCAGCCACTGCCCTGTGTGAGGCTCTAAAGGTAGAGAACAGAAGTGATGTCAGACATTGGTCACTATTGGAATTATTTTACTTGAAATAACTGATCTAACTAAATTTTATCACTGTTCAGTGGTATGTTCTCGCTAATGGGATGTACCACTATTTCAACTTTTTCTGCTGATGTGAGGAAAAAATATTATGTTACAGCAATTTAGTAATAATACTCACCCTTATGCAGTTTGGATAATCCTGTTAGAAACAAAATGGTGACAAAGATGGGAATTCAAGAATCTGCCTGCTGACAGTGAGCAGACACATTGGGCTGGCTTATGTAGAGGCTTTGCCATTTCCAGCAAGGGGCAGGAATTTTAGCTGTGACTATGACTACTATGAGGGTAGTACCACCATAGTTAAAGTGATGGTATTCCAGAGCAACAGATAGTGGGTGAGCTTGGTCAGGGCTAAACCTTTTGCAAGCATTGGCCCGAGGGCAGGCTGCCAGATTTAATTGTCTCTTCATACCGTCAAATATTATATTATGTTGTAGAACTGCAAATTGTTTGGAAGTTTCTGCATTCTAACTGCGTTAGCCATTTCATAATGGGCTGTTTCACAATCAAGGTACGCATGGGATTTGTGAACCCTTGAGTGAAATTTGCCAAAATAGAGAACTATTGAATTCTACATAATTTATTTGCAAGAAATACATCTAGTGCAACTAAAAATATTTATTTCATGCCATTTCCTTCGAATAATGTAAAAATGGCATTTTTTTCTCATTGTTGAAATCAAGAATAAATTATATATCTGTATGAACTATAATATTAAATGCAGGTGTAAAACATCTCTCTGAATTCAGATTCACGTGTTTAGCATTATCAGTTAGTACTGACACACTGTGAAAAAGTAAATAGAATAAATATGAGCGCGAAACTATCCTGTACATTTGTCCGTCCAAAATGTCCTCTCCGAATATAAAATGAATCTGATGAGTTAAATGCCATATAAATACAAATGGGTGATCTCTTTAGGGTATTTTTGATAAGTCAGAATGTTTGTCCGTCCAAAATATGTCCACTCCAGAATGCACATTTCACCTGATAGCGTGAATAGACATAGCTTGATTCCAATCTTTTTTCATTATTCTTATAATCTAGTACTTCCCTTGGACTGAAGATAGTCTTACCTGAAATTTGCTTGATAAATTTCATGTACTTTATACATATAGTTTATGACTCCGTAAATGTCCTCCCTGGAAACTCTAGTTTTCATGTAATATCAACCTCTGTCACAATTCCTGTCAGAATATTCGAATGCTATGTAACTTCCTCTTGAGCTATTACCATGAGCTTTGTGAATATACATGAAAGTATTGATGTTTTGGATTTAATACATATTTTTTTCCATTAATGGTCTAGAACAGTGGTCATCAACGTTGTTCCTAGGGACCCACAGTGTATGATGGCTTTTGTTCCAACCACAGTTGCAATCGCAGGATTTTAACGAGCTGTTAATTAGTATTAAGTGTATTTAATGTATAGAACAGTTATTTGCCCCCTTTACTCACAAGATAACAGAAATCGCTATGTTTGCCAACAAGAATAAAAAATGCCATACCCACATTGCAATGCATCGGAAATAACTGCATAAAATGAGGGAAAACAATGGAACAAATCAAATTAAGATGTGGTAGGCTCGTAATTGACCTATTTTTGAGTCAAACAGTGCTTAATTATTAACTAGCTTGTTAAATAAGCATATTATAATGTGCATTGTTTTGCTTATACTCCTGGAAGACAACACTGATGACAATGCAGAATACTCATTTACTTCTTTTAGCCATTATATACATATTGTCCAAAATGTGTCCCCTCTAGAAAAAATGTCAAACTATTCATACACTTTTCACTTGTCCACCAAATTGTGTCTTACTAGAAAGCACCCTGATTTTTTTCAGGGCAGGCCTGAAATATTTCATTATTCAAAGCAGAGGTATTAAATGTAAGACTATCAAGAATATTCATGCACTGTAATAATTTAAATATAAACTTACAATGATTTACAGTAAGGTTTTGCATATTAAAGAGTATTATTTTTCATTTTTGGCATTTTCAAAATATTCTAATCAGTACATCTGTTATTACCCGACACTTACCTCGCAAATGGAACAACATTTTGTCAGAAATAGCTCCATATATGTATGTATGAATTCACTATAAGTCTATAAAATATTCATTATTTTACAACATGAATTCCAAATATTTTCCAAAGATATTTAATTGTGAAATAGTATACAATAAACTCACATAGAAACTTTGGACTCATGTCAAACTTCACCCATGTGCGAGAAAATTTTTGAACCCTGATTGTGAAACCCTAATGCAAATTAATGCCCTAATGCAAATATGACAGTGAAAATAGCATAAAAATTCCGTCATAATCAATTATTATCCGTCATTGTAATTAAATTTTTTAAATGATAATCGTTAATTTTTTTAAAATAAACAGAATAATTTATAGATTACGCATTAGCTGATGCAGACAGAGAGTCATGTAGACACACATTGCGCACTGTGTTAAATACAGCACTGCGTGGATTTTCGAACTTACTGCTGTATGACCTTTGTAAAACATCACAAATGATTTCTCCCCCGACTCAGTGACAGTGGACAAATGAACATTGCTTTCAGTTATTGCTGGGCTTCACTAAGCCTAACAACCGCAGTCTCGCTAAGCGCTACGAATCTGCTTATCAACTCATTATGTCAACTGGTGCTTTCCCGACCTATCTGCATGTGTGCAAAACAGAGACGGCTTTGCAGCATATAACCAATCGCCTACCGGCAGCAGAGCACCATATTTTACAAATGAAGCGCAAATGATCATATTACAAAAATATGAGGAATACAGGATCATAGTCCAGAGATGCAAGTCTCACGCATTTTCGGCGCGAGTCTCTCACCTCTTAGCGGCATTCACGTTCCTGTGCCGTAGTCAGCAATTATTCAGTCAACGCAAACTGAAGAAATTCGCTCGCAGAATTTTAGTCATTATGCATTAAGTTAATCAGTTTCACGTGCATTACGGTGGATTTCCCCACTAGTGACACGGAAATTGATTATGACGCGGGAATTCTCACACTTGTCTTTACTGGAGGATTGAAAGGAATGGAATTGCATAAAGCCGTTCAAATGGTCTTATTTCATTTAAACAATTTAAACGACCATGAAACAAATGCATTGTGTCCAATACCTGAGTAAAGAGAAGCACGAGAAGTCCGGAGTCATAACCTTCAAGCAAGTGAAACTGAAACTTCAATGCACAAGAATTTTAATTCCACGTGAGAATCTCAAGAATATTGAATAATTGAATAATTACGGACTACGGTGAATAAGCCTAAAAAATGCGTGAGATACGCCGAATGCAGGAGACTTGGCATCTCGGTCATACAGACCAAAGACGATGTTCGAGACAATATGACACCCACCACCAATTGGACGGGGGTGTGAATTACATTTTGTCAAAATGACGGACGGACTTCAAAATGTTCTGTCATTGTTTTAAAAAAAAATTCAGTTAACGCGACCTCTGGTTCTTACCTGTAGCGGTCCAGCGATAAAAACCAATAATTATTTTTAATCCGGAAAATGAGCAAGCTTTGACAGATGGAGGTAGTAGCCGCTCATCATTGCTACTGTCACTGTAATTAGAGTTTTTACTCAGGATGCATTGCTGTAGATTTTGCTGTAGCTCCATAGGAACAAAATAAATGCACCAATGCGCTATTACGTGTTGATCCAACAGAACAGTATACTTATAAGTGTTTAAGCCGATCAGCCCTTGTACAGTATACAAGATACACGCACAACTGCGCAAGCATGAACCGGTGATGTCATGGCATGTGCCTTGAGTTAGTGTAGTGATATAAATACGAATCAAGATATCTCAAGATTAATAATCAAAATTTCAAAACCTTTCCAGTCTAATTCTTTTTGTATGATAGGGGACGATCAGAAGGGATTTATGCGAGGCTCATGCATCCGTTTAATGTAACAAGAGAGTTATGAACAAGGTATGCTCACATACCTCCAGCCAAAACTGGACCCAAACAGAATTATGGCATCTCTCAATTCCTGCAGTCATCAAAGTTTATTTCTTTCAGGGGGTGCCTGAGGGTGAAGATGCAGTGAAACTGTCACAACGTAATCAGTTAATGAAGGAACTCCTGGTACTGCTGGATCATGCTACTTTGCAGGGGAAGGGACCGGTCCTGTCCGAGTTTATCAAAGAGAGTGTCCCACAACATGAGTTCAAGACAGGGCGTAGGACTATAGAGGTAGTGGTTTCCTCTTTGTCCTCTTTCACTCCTGCACCCAAAAAGTAAAATCTACAATCTCCATCACATTTTCTTTTCTCCACTGCCTCATTTTACCAGATCACAGCCTTAGGTTATCACAGGGAGACAGCACTATGAGATGTTTGATGTTAAATAATTTTGATCATTTTAAGTATATTATAAATATGTATTCCGACTGATATTTTTTGCATGTTTACACAGTGAAATCACTACTTTGAGAAATTAATGGAAATTTGTGCGTAGTTTTTAACTTCCTAAGCCCCACACCTTAAAAAAGTTCACTTACCACAAATTTGAGTTTGGTGACCAGATACGTCATCTCAGGAAGGGAAGTTTACTGATGCAAAGTCAATGTATCAAAAAATTGCATCTGGATATACTGTAGACTTTTTTGTGGAACATAAACATTAGCCATTTCATGCTCACTTGCTGCATGGATTATGGCCTGAAACCACCATATAATTGCTGTTTGCTGTACATACATGTTTGTTTTACATTACTGGGCAGTGAAAGGCCGAATGCGAGCCTAACAGTCTACAAGTAATAGCTAAGGTTGATGCAACTTTGCTAGTCAAAATATGAACCATCATATGTCAGTCAGCAAGAATAAACAATGTCAAATGCCATAAATATAACCTTATAAATCTAATCAATCTGCAGCTCGCTACACCACAGGCAAGGCTGCGGTCATGCAAGTACTGTACACCAGTGACGGATGGTGAAATGAAAATTGGTGAAGCACTGAACATCCCTTGAAAATAATCATTGGTCTTAACCTTTTTCTTATTTAATCATTACATAAACTCCAAAAACACTCAACATTGTCAGATTCGACAATTTTCCTCAGCATTTTAACACAAACACATCATTTCAACATGAGATTCCAATTAAATCGACGTTATTCTTTTGTGGATTTTTGGCACCAATTTTTGTTTTCTTTGTTGTAATCAAACAATCATGAAGCTAAGATTTGATAGAATAGGATGTGTTTTAAGGAAGTACAAAAGTTTGCATCTTAGTTTCTTTTTTTGTTAAGTGAAAAAAATATTTTCTCTTTTATCACTGCAACATTTCATTAGGAAGGAGGCTGTGCATTTAACTCATTTAACTTCCTATTGGCTTACTTTTCTCACTGGAAAACGTGTTCATCATGAAAAATGTTTGCCAGCAGACTGAGGCTTATGAATGCTCGTTTAATCTTAATGAGCAGAACTGCCTACACCTGATCGTCCCGACTGTTTTTGGAGTTCATGTGAAGTCAATTTAATTAAATGATTCGAAGCAGGTCAAGACCAATCGTTATTTTCAAGGAATGGCCTCTGTTTCACCAATTTTCTGTCCACCAGGCACCTTTGTTACGTAAGCCCCCACTTTTGCTGACTGAATAGCACCAAAAATGACTTTATAGTTATTTACTTCGCATCATATTGACATTGTATTGACTTTCTTAAACCCGCTTCCACCTCGGGCTTATAACGAAATGGACAACCTATTCTAGCTACCTAAATTCCAGCTTGAATTTCTTGACCTTCTAGCAAATCTGATATTTCAGCAGACTCCGAAAACAAAGCATTTTCTCACTCATCCTCACTACAGTTGTTGAAAGTGTCGCACATGATTTGTATCAAATTCTAAAGTGAATTCTAAATGTGACCATTTTTTGGTAGCTCAAGACGTGTGGGGTACTGCATGAAAACCCTGTTCCCCTGACTCTGCACAGAGCATTGTCCTTCTGAAGATGGTATTACATCGATTATGAAGTCTTTTTGCAATTTTCAAGAGGCGCTCCCGGGCGAGGTTTTAATTTGGATTTTACATTTCTCATGAATAGAATTATGAAAAACTAGTGTCAGATTTAAATTCATTGGGTAAAATTACTGTGGAAGGGTTTAATGTGAGGTATCGTTCAGGAACCAGTCGCGAGAACCAAGCAGTACTGTAAAACTGGATTTTATTAAGGAAGGGGGAGAACCCCCGCAGTGCAGGAGGCAACAGTACAGAGTCCACAATCCAAAAATCAAAATCCAGAGGGCGAAATCCGAGTCATTACCAGGGCAGCAATCACAGTACTCGTAGTCAGGCAAAAAAAGGGTTTGATACACAGTTGCAGACGGTAATCCTAAACGGAGCCAAAATCGCAAAACCGGGATGGTACAGTCAGAAGTGAATCACAAAGAATACAAGGCGAAAACAAGCCTAGCACAGGGAACTGCTTAAACAGACAAACGGAAAATCAAATGCTACAAAGTGAAACAGGTGAACTGGATCAGACTAATTACAGAGGAATGAACATGAGGAAGTTCCTGATTACAAGAAATTGGCAAAAGCCAAAACGCGGACAGGGATCACGAAGACAGCCTACTGACAAACATAGGGCTCCGGTTAGGGAGTTCTACCGTGCACTGAGTGAGAGGCAGAACAGTTATTATCAAGGTGCAGAAAATCTGCTGAAGCACAGCAAAGTAAATTGAGTGAAGGCAAGGGGCGGAGACTAGCGCAGAGCGAGAGCTGAGAGCTCGTTAGTCAATTAGTACTGTGCAGCTATACAATCCCTGGTGCTTGTTGGTAAGTTAGTACTATAAACAATGTTAGTCTTGGTTTGTAAGTTTAACTAAAACAACAAACTGTTAGTATTGTTAGTAATATAGAAAAGCAAGGTGAAGGAAGTAAACGAGATTGGAAGGAATGGTTGAAATCCCAGAAACCATGAAATCACCCAAAGGTGTGGCACACAATACTGGGGCAGTGAGCGATCACATGACAAAAGAGACCAAGAGACCAAGTGCAATGCATGGTAAGACACAAAACATGGACCGGAATATAAAAGGTGGAATATGGGAACCAGTCAGAGACAAGGCAAAAACAAAACATGGCATAGAATCCAAAATACAATAGAAATCATGGTCAGACAAAGCAGAATTCATAATCAAACATGGCAGTCAGGCAGAATCATAACAAAAACATGGTCAGGCAGATCAGGATCATAACATTTAAATCTTTTTTTTTTTATTTTGGGTGTCATGGGACCTTTAAGTACTGAGGAAAGTTGTAAAGAAGTTTTTGTTCTACCTGTCATTTCTATATGCATTTTAACCCCAGAATTATTATTGTAACCTGATTATGCAGATAATTTGCAGTGATGTCTCTGTGATGCATCTGCTGTGTGTTTTTTTTCTTTCAATTGCATGGGTGTGTTATTTCAGATAGAGTTCGGTGTGTAATGGAAAGGCCCTTTTTTCAAATGTTTTTTGCTCTAGTCATAATATGAAATATTTAATTGGCTTTCATAATCATTCTTTTGAAATGTCACATAGCTGAAAAGGGAAGTGCATTGAACATGGGACTTCATTACATGTGATGGATCTCTGAATATTAACATTATTTTTAGTTATGATGCTGTCAAATTAAGATTGGCTAAATTGTTTTTGAACTGTGAACTAAAAGATTTTGGAAAGTTCTCTTGAAGTCAGGTATTCCTGTTCTCTGTATTCATCAATATAGAGAAATAAGCCATGCAACTGAATTGAAATGAAAGAAATGTTCTGATCTCAGAATTTTTCTGTCACAGGTACCAGCAAGGAGGCAGTGAGCAAATAGAAAACATGAAGAGACAGTTCTACACCTGCCTTTGAAAACTTGACATCCCTTGCTTCTTGTTATAATAAAGATGGACAGAAAAAAATTTCAAAAAATGTTGTTTTTCTGTTCTGAATAAAAATGGACTTGAACAGAAAAAGGCTTGGTGTTATTTTAGTCAATTATAATCAATTGAAAGCAGAACGTTTTTCTATAACTGCTGAACAGTTCAGACCCAATGGGGCAGGAACAAGTATGGTGTAAATTATTTTGAGGGACAGCACGTAATATGCATAGGGTCATAAAAAATGTAATTGTGACTTTTCATCTTTCTTCTATTTCTGCTTGTCATATTTAAATGTTTCTGATCATCCAGCTAATTTAAAAACAAGACTAGGTGCAACCTAGTATATGGCTGGGCCACCAAGTGCTGTATGAGAATTTGGGCCCAAGAAAAGGGTGGTAAGTGAGGCAAAGCTCACACAGTTATATGAAGTGCAAGTTTAGTAATGAGCTGGAGCTGATAAATTACTTACAATGTGGGTGGGTAGAGTGCAAGAGTGTGGAAGTGGGAGAGTGACAGTGTGTGAGTGTGCAAGAGTGAGAGTGTGAGTGAGAGTATGTGTGAGGGAGTGAGTGCGTGAAGGAGTGGGAGGGGGGTCTTGAGCAAGGAAAACATGAAAAGCACGCTATACATTTGAATAGTTTACTGGCAGTTTAAAAACCACTATAATTGACTATAATTAATAGTAGAATTACAGTATCAATACCATGTCGAATTTTTGCTTCAGAAAACATTTTTCTTACCCACTAATTGAGATACCATTGGCTCACTGTAGCTGAAGTGGTTGCAGCAGAGGACAACAATTATTTCTGTAGCAAGAGAAAATTTAGTTTTAACTGCTGAAGAGACATTATGGTCATGTATATTGAGCAGTTTGCACATTAGGCTTGGCTGAGGAGTTGTATTAGGTAACTCCTGAAAAACGGGTATTGGAGTAATCTCGTCCATATTCTAAACCACGAGCTCAGCTTGCTCGTGAATATTCAATAACTGATCCTGGTGTGTCATCTGGTGATAAAATATTGTAACTGCGTGCATGTATTTGCAGCTCCATGTCCGTTTGCGGACACATCTGCACAAAGATACCCGGCCAAGCACCGTTGTTCTTCTCGAACACACCAAATCCTGATAATCCTTAAATGATTAATTAAATTCATATTATTAATATTTTAATTTGTAACGAAGTGGCCAGTGTGAAAGTAATGGTGTGAAAGTAGACTTTTTATCTTTTAAATGTAGTACAGTGAAGGTCCCGGTTAAAAAAATAAAAACTCAAGAAAAGTACACATCCTCCAGAAAAAAAACTACTTGAGTGATGTAATGAAGTAGACATGTACACCTCTGCATGATAATGTATCCCAAGTCCCTTCATTGTACCCAATTTCTCTCGTATCCACCTTATTCCTGAGGGCGCTACTGTAGATATGACCATGGGTGTAAGTTCTAACGGAGGTAGTTTTTAGTGAGTGGCTAGTCAAGTACAGCGGCATTTCTTTCAGTTAACTTAGCAATTACAGCTCGTTTTTTTAACAAATTAACTTGCTTTTCTTAAAATGTCCCTTCAGAGCTCCGGCACAGATTGTGCTCTTCGAGGCTGAACTAACAACCAGAGGAAGCTAAATTTATGGTTTGATCAACAGTGTTTTGAGCACGGACCCAGAAAATAGGGGGATTGTCCTTGTGTTCAGCGAAATGATTTCCATCGCCTACCTACAGAAGAGGAAGCCAGAATTTGGCCGAAAAACCTGAAATTGAAAAGACCCCTGAAAACATTAGGTGCTCATTTCATTATGTCGACAAACGATTCCTACTTTATGGCTAGGCTCAGACAGACTGCCGCAGAGGAGACGCCAGGTCCTCAGAAGCATTTTGACAGCAGTGCCAGGAGAGCACAAGGTGTAGGGAGGACAGAAAATTGTTATATTCGTCCAGTAATGCCAGTCAGTGTAACTAACGTTTCATCGTGTACAGTTCAAGATGAGGCTGTACAATAGTCTACTACAATTTGAAAATAGCCTAAGGGAGAGCTGGTACAAAAGTTACATTTTTCACACGGACATCATTTTAAAAGATAACAGTACAGACCAAAAAAAAATCCTTCCCTGCCATCTGGTTTTTCTTCCATGAACATGGAGTTTTGAGGCCAATATTTTTGGCCAGCTCATATGCAAACTTTCGCACCTAAAAAAAAGCATAAAAAGGAGGTAATTTCCCAGATAAAAAGCACCTCCACTCCGGATCTGCCCCTGCTCCAACTGATCTGGCTGACATTTCAAACTTCGCCAAATGTTACAGAACTAAATCACCTATCATTTCATCATAAATATGATATGGGGCGATAAAAACAATCTTTAAATCAAAAAAGTTTAGCATTCATCTGAATTTACTCACCGCTGTGGAAAACAGTCTTCCCGGTCTTGTGCCGCGAGGAAGACTGGACGCCTCAAGAATTCTCGCGGGTCTGGAGAGGGGCGCGAGCTGCACGTGCTAACCTAGTATGATGCATCGAAGTGCAGATGGCTGTGAGTAAATCGCCGTGTTACTTTCGTCCAGAGTTACTTTCGCACCAGCGCTCCCCTACTCTGTTACAAACAATAGCCTTGCACTCCAAACCTCATTTCACTAAAAAAGTATGGGAAAAATGGATTCACTGTGTTTTACATGTTATAGTATTGGATTAGCTTGCAACTTAATACCATATAATATAGTTGGCTGGAGTAGAGCTAATCCAACTCTCACTGTCGGATGGCTTAATTTACTGTGTATAACAATCCATTACGTTTCATATGTAGTAGGGATGGTGCGATTTTCGATCAGATCGCATATCAGCGATCGAAGGGATAATCGTGATTAGTTTTTTTCATTAAGCGATATTTTTAACCTGACACGCAGACACCCCCTAACTCACCACGCAGTTTCGTTTCTCTGTGCTTTGCCTTCTTTAAGATGGTGGGCGTTGATATTTCGGTCTACATACATTTTTAATGGTAGAAAAGACGTTCCTAAATCGTAACAACCAAACTATCGGGCGTTTATCCGCCGAAGGTAAACTAAAAGCCAATTGAAAGAGATTTGTTGCAGACACAAACTGCTGGCATTTCTCCGTAAAACATATAAACGTAGTGTCAATAAAGTCATTAATTTCACTTTGATGTTATGAATACATTTTTGAACACTATATTTCAAAACCCCGAAATGTAACCCATCATTAGGCGCGTTTCCACTAAGTACTTTTCGCCTTCGTGAGCCACTATGGGTGTGGCTTGGGAGAGAGAATCCGCCCAAGATCCGCCCACATTGACTGATAAACGGCTCACGAAGTGGCTCAGAAAGTACTCACCTCAGGTAGGTACTTAGTCAGCCGCTTTCTGAGCTGAAACTCACTAGTCGATGCTGATTGGATACCGTTAGGAAGGGATGTGTACATGAGTAGAACTCGACACAAACCACAACATAAACATTGCCAAGAAATAAGCAGAGCAACATTTGAGAGAATTGAATTCAAGAATAGAAAAACAATAATGGAAAAAGTTAAAAGAAAGACCGCCGACAAGTGGGTTGACTGCGAGGTCCAGGTCCTGCTCGTCGACTGGGGGCAAGAGAGGGTCCAGACGAGCCTGGAAGGATCCAAACGAAACGAAAGCATGTGGGTGTCGCCGGAGTATTAACGTCACACTCCAACTCCATTGGTGAGCCGCTACTAAAGTACCTAATGGGAACGGAGGGCCGAGAGGAACTAAAAAGTGGGCGTCGCCAAAACACTCCGCTGCTTTCCAAAAAGTACCCAGTGGAAACACGCCTATTTACACCAATAAACTCACATCTCATGGGCCTACTTGACAGCCTTTATATCAAAATGAGATCGCCCGCTTTCAATCGGGTTTTCACTGGCAGAATCACGTTACCTGAAAGCTAAAGTAATCCATATTCATGTAGGCAAGCATGTATAGTAGTGCCAACTGTTCTCTATTTTTTAATATTACGACTGCACATGAGCCGCCGCTGCATGTCGACTCAGACATTGACAGATTATGGAAGTCGACCTGAGTCGACTGGCAGGATGAGAATTCCCGGGATTTGACCTCCAAACCATTTTCCGTTTCCTGGGAAATAGAAAAATGGGAAACCAGGAAAAAAACATTTTAAAAAAACATTTATGAGATAATGGAATATATTTAGAAAATATGTGGGCCTATTTTAGGGGAGAGTCGGTGCGAAAGTAACATAAGACAAAAGTAATATGGTGATTTACTCACAGCCATCCGCACTTCAATGCGTCAAATTAGGTGAGCACTTGCAGCTCGCAACACTCTCCAGACCCAGGAAAAATCTTGATGTTTCGTCACTTTCCCACGAAACGAGACCGGGAAGGCTGTTTTCCACAGTGGTGAGTAAATTCAGACAAATGGTAAACTTTTTTGATTTAAAGATTGTCTTGATCGCTCCATGTGTCATATTTATGATGAAATGATATGTCATTTAGTTTTGTAACATATCCTGAAGTTTGAAATGTCAGACTTTTTCCACTTTAGAAGAAATGTTCAAATGTCAGAAGTCACTGTCGGGACAGGAGTATAAACGGTTACATTCGTCCCTCTCTGCTAATGCGGCCACATTTTGTGTTTTAAAGCTCATTAAAAAATGTGTGTGATATATTTTGCAAACAGAAAATGCCAAGAGTTAGGGTCAGAAGTACCCAGAGGAAAGGTTGACCAGCAGGTTTACGAAAGGGCCTTTTTTGAGGTCCAAAGAGGCGAGAGTATAAGGAGGGCAGCAGAGGTGCGGGATGGAAGTAGCAACTGTTACGTTCATCCCTCTCTGCTAATGCGGCCGCATTTTGTGTTTTAACTCTCTATTAACCAGCGTAGCATATCTGCAACATGAAGTAAAAGGGTTAACAGCCTTTTGGTTTTGTTTCTTATTGCCAAATAAACATTTGAGAATAACTTAAATGGTATGTCACTTAAATTTTTTCATTAGCATTATTACCCAATGAAGCAGATTTCCAACAATTTGGAAAGGTGGGCCAAATGTGTCAAAATTTTTTTGTCTACTGTTTTTCAAATAATGGCCCAAAATAAACATTTTCGCATCGGGAAATAATTTTAACACAATTGGAAATGGGTTTTGTTAATAGAGGGTTAAAGCTCATTAAAAAACGTGTGTGTTTTGGTTACCGACAGAAAATGCCAAGAGTTAGGGTCAGACCTACTTAGAGAGGTACGGTTGACCCGGAGGTTTACGCAAGGGCCTTTTTTGATGTCCGAAGAGGCAATAGTATACGGAGGGCAGCAGCGGTGCATGGCGTTTGTCATGTCACCCTGTTCAGGTACTGCAAGAGGACGGCAGAGGCAGGAGGGCAGCAGACCAGGGCCCCAGGGGACAGGGCTCACAACAGAGTCTTCACGGAGGAACAGGAGAAGAGACTGCAGGCATATATAAAGAGAGCAGCTGATATATATTTTGGCCTGAGTCCAAAAGAGGTTGGAGTAACGCTGCAGACAGAGGTACACCGCTACGTCACTTGCCTATATCAAAGTCATAACAGCCTGCTCATTTTTAAATTAACTTGACATTATTTATGTCATTGATGTTATTTATTTATTTATTAGAAGTGAGAGTACATTGAATAGCAAGAGTCGTACTGAAAGCAATTTCAAATAAATCCACATTCAAAAATTCTGATTAACTGTAGGAACATACTCTCAATTAACCTCTTTTTTCATGCTGTTTTGAATGCGAAAGTTTGCATATGAGCTCGCCGAAAATATTGGCCTCAAATTTCCATGATCATGGGCGAAAAACCAGATGGCAGGGAAGGACTGGCTCACCTCCTGCCTCGAGCGCAACAAAACCCTGTCCATCCGTCGACCTCAAGCCACCAGCATTGTCCTGTTCCACCAGCTTCTACAAGACCAACGTGACCATATTTGTGTGTGCATTGAAAATGTATTTGTGTATGAAACATATTTGTGTGAGCATTGAAAATGTATTTGTATTTTAAGTCATGCGTATATATACTGAGCAACAAAAGAAACGCAAGTTAGCAAGTTGGTTAATGTACTCTTATGGTTACTCAGTCAAAGTGATCGCAAAATAAAGAAAAGTTTGATGAAACCAGTGTAAATGTGCACACGCTAGTAATAAATTTGCTTTTCTAAAATAATTACGGGCAAACTTCTTTTCCAGTCTGCCTTTAATTGACTTGCGTTTCTTTTGTTGTTCAGTACATAAATCCCCAAATACATTTGTGAATTTTTTCTGTGCATTTGTCTACTTTGAGACTGTTCTAGCTTCATAAAATGGGGCTCTCATTAAATAAAGAAAAACCCCCTGAATCCATCTGAAACCTCACTCCCAGTGAGTAGATGTGTTTTATAACTTTGCCTTTTAACGATAAGTGATTGCTGACTTTATTTACCCGAAAGTCTGACACCACGGCACACACCGTGCCGGCCACCCGCAGCGTCTGAATATGAGCAGATTATGGAATCTATCTGAGCTAAAAAACCATGACTATGAAAGCACCAAACTACTTTCCTAATCAAATTTTGTTAGTTTATAATATGAACAATTGTAAAATAAAATTTCCATGAGGCTGTTTAGCCAGACAGCGACAGATCACAGGGGTTTTCTCCCACTCATCTGCAGCAAACATCAAGCTGCATGTGGCTTGCACAGTTTATATTGTTATAAGATTGATTAATGTTGAAATTACGTTTTTGTGCCTCAATAATTATATATACCATCAGATAATACATTAAATCAGTCATGTTTGGGACCCACATGTCTCTTTGCTAAGTATGGTGTTTCCTGAACTATGACCAATGCTATGTAACAGTAGCCAAAATTATACCTTAAAACCGAATTAATTTCCCGGGATTCCTGGGAAAATGTGTTTAATTTCCCGGGATGGAATATGTCTCATTTTCAGGAAAAATATTAATCCCAACCGTCTAGTGGCAAAAGATGAATTCTGCAGTTACATGTGGTCTCAGGTTTTCGGGGCCTACCAGACCGGAGAAGAGCTCTACACAGAGCTCTTTAATCTGCGCAACTGACGAGTGAATATTAAATCCTTAATTTCAAACCCTAGTGCCGTCTCTTTTCCATAGATCTTTGTTCCTTGTGTGCCTGCTTCCTCACCAAACACTTTTCTTTGTGCACCATAAGTGGTGTAATGTAAAGGCATAATTTATTGATATTCAAGATAAGATAGGCCAAAATAATGGTACACTCCATCTGCAGTGGGCAGGTTAAGTCCTTCTACCCACTGCACGCTTTCGTACTATTTCTTAATTATGGCCACTAAGTCACATGATCACAACCATCCAATCAGCGCACTCATCTTGCCTTAAAATTCAGAATCTATAACATTTTGTCATTGGCTCCGGGTGACCCACGTGATCAAACATTATGGCTTCCTCTACGACAAGCGACGTCATGGACGTTTTGATGAAAAATGTCGAGGAAAAACTGTGCGGTATATGGGATAGACAGTTTAAGAACCTACCAGATGAAAGCTATAAAGTCTGTGCTGCTGGGGAAAAGATGTTCTCGTCTGTATACCGACTGGCAGCCGCAAATTCTTGTGTTTCGAAGGCCTGACTTCGGCGATTTCAACTGCTCGTGAGTCAGGCCTGTCACTTTTGTCACCCTCGGGCCAGGCTGCAGATCCAGCCGTCGTGTCTCCGTTGGTGACATTATTTAGCACCCAGGTTACTCATTTGAGGAGCATCGGCATCACCACGATCGATCTACATGCTGACAGTGACAACTTGGACCGGGTGTTGGAGACTGAGTCTGGGAACAGGTTTGTAAATCTGTTATAATAATTGTATAGATCTATAAGTATCATCTTAAAATTCAGTTCAGGCCATGAAGTGACAGTCTAATTATCCTGATTTAAACAGGGCTCAATTTGGGTCATGATTACGCCGGCGAAATAAGGCTACGGTTTGAGCCTTACTCGCTAGCAAGCTAGTTGTCTACCTAGCTAAAAATAGGATAGCTAGCAAGTCAAAGTGATGCCAAGCTGTGTGTCATAATTAGCGCGCCATTGTATTTAGCTACATGGCCAACTAGCTAGCGAGCTTAAAGGCTACAGTTCGCTCACAATTGAATACTCGCGAGCGAGCTGTTTTGCTAGAGACATCGATAACTATAATATTTTAGCTAGCATGCCAATGCTACGTTATTTAACATCCTAGAGTCGCTTTCACACCGGACGCGAAACAAATTTTTCACACGACAGATTACATTCCAAGTCGATTACATCGATTACATCGTCTTCCTCGTGCGAACGCATTTCCTAATCTTATATCGCACTGACATACCACGCAGAAGCATGAACGCCCTTTGGCACAATGGTATATCCTTTTTTTGGGAGTATTTTCTGCCATGATCATCGCGGATTGTTTACCGTTTACATGTTGCTTCCGCTATTCTGTCTGCTGCTGGCGACGCATTTGTAAGCTCGGCGCTGATTGGTCCTCAGTCGTCGTCGACTTGCGGTTGACACCTGGTGGCCATTATTATAAAAGAGTACGAAAGTGTGCAGTGGGTAGAAGGACTTAACCTACCCACTGCAGATGGAGTGTAAAATAATGGCTGTCCTATGTCTTTAGGCTCACCGTTGGTATCTGGGTAAAAGCCATAATACGCCCAAATTGCAGATTTAGGGTTCTTTTTTGATACCAAGTTGCTGTTGGCCATGCTGACAAGTAACTATACAGATGTGTGTGCTGTGATGCAACTCTGCCCACCCCCTCTGGCGATTGGATCACCTATCGGCGATCTCCAGTGACCATGATTGGACGATATGAAAATATAGACGAGCAATATTTACCACTGAAATATAGTGTTTCCTTCATAAATATTCTAAGAAAGTACCTTTTGTACTTGTATATCTGTTTAAAGGTACATAAGGTTGTATACTACCTCCTTTAACAAAGCGCGACTGCCCTTGTTGCTGTGGAAGTACTGCATACGCTTTGGAGCTTTGTAGATTGGTCATAGCTTCGCAGTCTGTGGCAACGGAGTCGCTAATGTAGCCAAATGTTCTAGCGTCGCCACTACTTCAGGTCGTTCTCCCATTCTTCAATAGTCGAAGGCAGTGGTACCGTAGCTTTATCCCGTGACTAAAAGGTGATGTTCCCTCATATATTATTTTCCAATTGCTCAAAAAAAAAAAAAAAAAAGGAGGATGTGCGTGAGCCGCTACCATGGTAAACAGTTCAGTGACAGGATGCAGCAGAAGTTACGGCCAGAATTCGCACAAGAGTTCATGGGACATGGAAATAAGGTGGATAGGAAGGTTAAGGAAATAATCCTGGTACCGGCTGCAAAATTCAAAAGGGAGATAGGGGCAGCTATTTATAGTAACTCCATTCACTCAGTGCCAAAACTTCAGTACAAATTTGATACATTTGAGGTTTTAGCGATGAATTTTTCAGTGCTGAATACAGGTGCGAGCCCTGCCCCTGATCAGCCTTTAACTCTGGAGACAGTCTAAAGGCCCCCTGGCTTTTACTCTGCCTTTATTCAAGATTTTTCAGAATTTCTTGCAGACTTAGTTTTAAGCTATGATAGAATGTTAATATTGCGCGGCTTTAACCTGCACTTTGAGAGGGCAGATGATTCTCTAACATCCGCATTCACAAACATTTTGGAGTCAGTTGGCTTTGCTCAGTGTTGTTGGCCCAACTCATTTTCATGGTCATACTTTAGACCTGATCTTAAGCTTTGGCATTAATATTGGGTAGGTCAGGATTCATTCACATTACACAAAAACCAGTTTGAATCCCTTTCTCCTATACTCCTGAGTGAACTAGCCAAATTAGTTGTTACTTTCAAATCATGTGCTTGTATCTTGGATCCCACTCCCACAAAGCTGATGAAAGAACTCACTCCCATTCTTGACCGCCCAATTCTTCACATAATTAATTCTTCTCTGATTTCAGGTATTGTTCCCACTTCATTTAAGATGGCAGATATCATAAGTAGACTTGATATTAAATACCATTGTTATGCAGACGACACACAGCTCTATATATCCTTTAAACCGGGTGAAAATGATCCAGTTGCTAGATTAGAGATGTGTCTTAAAGCTGTTAAAGCAATATTTATGACGCAATATTATGAATATGGATATCTTTCTCTAAACCCAGATAAGACTGAAATATTGGTGTTGGGTCCCAAATCTCTTAGAGACTGATTCATTAAGTTTTAATAATAATAATAATGCATCAATTTTATATAGCGCTTTTTTGGACACTCAAAGACGCTTTACAATGGAGGCATTATTCATTCACACACTGATGGTGGTAAACTACGTTTTTGTAGCCACAGCTGCCCTGGGGCAGGCTGACGGAAGCGTGGCTGCCAGTATGCGCCTACGGCCCCTCCGACCACCACCAAACATTCACACACAACCATACAGGAGGGAGGGTTCCTATATTGCATGTTTTGGATGGGTGGGGGAAACCGGAGTACCCGGAGGAAACCCACGCGAACACGGGGAGAACATGCAAACTCCACACAGAAAGGCCCCAGGCCGGATTCGAACCCACAGCCTTCTTGCTGTGAGGCAGTTGTGCTAACCACTATGCCACCATGCCGCCCATAAGTTTTCTCTTAACTTAGATGGCCTCTCTGTTTGCCAGAGCTGTCGTTAAAAACTTTGGAGTGACTCTTGATTCAGAACCCTCTTTCCAGGCTAACATCAACCATATCATTCAAGTGACTTTTTTCCATCTTCGAAACATATCTAAACTTAGATAAACGTTGTCCCTTCAAGATGCTGAAAAATTGGTTCACGCATTTGTGTCCTCTCGGCTGGACTATTGCAATGTCTTACTGTCTGGTTGCACTAGCTCGACCCTGAAACGTCTTTAATTAGTGCAGCATGCTGCAGCTAGGGTTCTGACTAGGACTAAGCAATATGATCACATTAGCCCAGTATTCAAAAATCTTCACTGGCTGCCTGTAAAATTCAGAATTGAGTTCAAAATCCTATTACTAACTTACAAAGCTTTGAATGACCTGGCCCCGGAATACCTTTGCAGTCTTCTCATTCCTTACTTCCCACCAAGATTACTTCGTTCACAAGGTGCTGACTACTTGAAAATTCCAAAAATATCGAGAATTACAATTGGAGGCAGAGCATTCTCTTACAAAGCACCAATTTTATGGAACAATCTCCCAAGACAAATTCAGGCTTCAGACACATTCTCTATCTTCAAAAGTAGGCTGAAAACTGGTGGGACTGACTACAACCTTGTTTTATGACATGTTCACGATATTGGAAGCCAGTGTTATGTAAATCCATGTGGAACCGGCGGAACTGAGCATGCATTAACGGTGCCAGTGGGGCTTGCTACAGCCTTAGTCACCAGGGAGGTCCATATGGTACTAGTGTTTAGAAAATCTAAAGTGATCTTCCAGCCTGGAGTAAGTGTAGGGCCTCTGTGCTGCAGGAAGTGGATGGAGGGGTTTTGACTGTTTCCTGACCAGTCACCTCCTAAATTCTAACTAGGCACATGACACAGGACTGTATTTTTTCTAATACGCAGTAGTTTTATCCAGTGCCTCACCCCATTTTTTTCGGTCTCTTTCCGAGGATCTTCCCCTCCACAACCCTGAGTCCTGGATCATCCGAGCCCTGTCCCTCACCATGAGCGCTGGCTGATGCTGTCCAGATCCGGTCCTGATCCAGTTCTGCACCATCCTCGGCATGCAACTTCTTCGAGCAACTGATGCCACTGTTTAGATGGACTTTAATGGAACTGTATTGTCATTATCCTATTTTGCTTTATCTTCTTGTTAACTAGCTAGCCCGCGAAGGATGGGCTTCCCCACTATAGCCGGGTTCCTCCTGAGATTTCTGCCCACTGGGGAGTTTTTTCTCACCACTGTTTGAGGATCTTTCTACCTGCAGGGAGTTTTTTGCCTCATTTGCTGTTGTGGGGAATAGGCTGGGCACTGCCCTTTCAGTAACTTCATCTCTCACTGTAAAGCATCTTTGTGACAGTTTATCGGTGAAAAGGGCTATACAAATAAATTGAAATTGAATGTAACACATCGTACCAATCTATCGTGAGAGTCGCAACAATGGTCGGAATGCGTTTTTAACGTCCCTATTCAATCTCGCACCCGATACTGTCCTCCGAGCTTGTTAACTTGAAATTGAAAAACAGATTCCGACCATTGTTATGATTCTCTAACGCTAGAAAGGTACGATGTGTTACATTCCTCCATCTCTATGGAAATCGCAACCGGTACCAGAGAAAAGGAGCATGGAGGACGGAAACAAACCGATCCAATCTAGTGTGAAAGAAGATTATCCCAGTAATGGTCGGACTGTGCTCGTAATGCAACAAAATCGAATGGAACTTTTTAAACGACCTGGATGCTAGCTAGGGCAAGGGCAGCATATGTATCCGCTATATTAATATTTAATCCACCTTTTGCTGTCCATTAGAAGAAAATGTGCATTAATTTTTGTAAAATGGCGACCAATACCACCAAGAAACATTCATTGGCGTCAAAAATTGCACATTGGGAACATTCTATGTGTACATAAGTGTTTTAATTTAACATAGCATTTGTCTGATTATTGCAGCCTGTTGCTAGACTGGATTTAAGTAGGCTACTGGTCGTATTACATTGGCGAAGTACAACAACGTAGTGAAGAAGTAGCTACCTCAAAGACAGGGTGTCAAATCCAGCTTGGTGCCATCTTTTACACTTAATGTTTTCTGAAATGTATTGTTTTCATTGGTGTCGGTTACAGTCGCTGTTATACAGGCGAAAATCAAAGTGGCCACCGCAGCCGCTTCCGTTCAAGCGAACCAACTCATGAACGCGCAAGGGTATAAGGTCATTTGGAAACCAGTTGGGACATCACACCAGTATTCTTGAAAATACTGAAACATAATAGCGATGGCACCACTTTAGTGTCCGTAAATAGTCCAGCTATAGTCACAGTAACAGTATATATCAATTTTTTGCAACATCATGCAAGTTACTTCCCATGTTGTACTGAAGGATATTAACATAGGACGGAATAATCACAAGCATAAATGTGTGTGGCGCGTTCAAATCCATGACCAGCCAGCCAGCCAATCATTGACATTCTTCCCTGCTGGCTGACCAATCACTGGATAGCCAGCCAACCAATTGCCGGCCAACCAATCGTTGAAGTTCTTTCCCGGCAGCCGACAAATTGTTGAAATTCTTCCCCGCCGGCCAGCCAATAGTTGAACTTGATCATTCGCGTTTATAGGGGCTGGGCGGCAGCTCACCCCAGCCCAAAAAAAAGACAAAGGCAACGTGAGTAAATACATTTCATTTATTGAAAGTGAAACGTTTCTCAAAACCATGGTTTGAACTGCCTGTTTAAGGTCTTGCCATAGCATCTCAATTGTATTCAAGGTAGGACTTTGACTAGACCACTAGAAAACCTCCTTCTTGTTTTTCAACCATTCAGAGGTGGACTACCTTGTGTGCTAAGGATCATTATCCTGCAACATAGCTCAACTGCACTTCAGCTTTAAGTCACAAACTGATGCATTCTCTCTCAGGAATTTCTGGTAGAGAGCATTATTCATGGTTCTACCAATTATGGCAGGTTGCCCAGGTCCTGAAACAGCAATGCAGCCCCAAACTATCACAGTACCACCACTGTGTTTTACTGCTGGTATGAGGCTCTTATTGTGAAATGCTGTGTTACCTTTAAACCAGAAGTAATGTGGCTCATTTCCCCCAAAAAGTTCTACTTATGACTCACCAATCCACAGAATATTATCAAAAAAGTCGAGAAGGTCAAGATATTTTTGGCAAATGTGAGATAAGCCTTTGCGTTTTTCTTAGTCTGAAGCAGTTTTCACCTTGCAGCTCTCCAAGTAATATTATTTTTGCCAATTCTCTTTCTTATAGCGGAATCGTTAACACTGACATAACAAAGGGAACTAAGGCTGACAGTGCAGGGCTCTTTTGTGACCTTCAGTATCAGTGTGTCGTTGGAGGAATGTTGGCAGACCTGCCACTCCTGGAAAAGTTCACCAATGCTCCAAAATTTGTCAACTTGTAGATAATGGCTCTCATCAAGGGTTGCTGGAGTCCCTAAGCTTTAGAAATGGGTTTTCAACCCTTTCCAGATGGATAGATGTCAATGACTTTGTTTCTCAGTGATCCTTTCACTTCTTAAGATTGCAGCATCTTGTGCAGCTTTTTGCCTACTTCACAATGCCCGGGCAGATTCTATTTCAATGATGTTTTGATTCAGCAGGGCAGGCAGTAATCATGCCTGGGTATTTCAAGTGAAACCGAGCCTGATTATCAATGGAATTAGTGTAATTGGTTGATAAATGACGAAGGGGGGCAATTACCTTATCATATCTACCTTATTCCCTGGGGCGCTGATATATAAAGGAGAATGGGAACAACTTCCTGTAAGACACCGGATGTAGCAGTGAACCATTAGTTTCTATCAGTCTTTGTTTCCCGTAGCGTTTTATTTGAAAGTTTACTTTTTTCTCTTCTAAACGATTATCAGCCCCCGTTGCATTTAAAAATGTCCTTGCGCAGCTCGGGAGCATGTTGCGCTGTTCACGGTCATACAAACAACTAGACGAAGTTAAATCCGTGGCTACAAGAGCAATGTTTTGAACATGCACGCCAGACTAACAGAGATGCCAAGGCTTACGTCATAGTTGTGAATTTCTCCTCTTAGTGGCATTCATGTTTCTGTGCCGTAGTCAGCAAATATTCAATCAAAGCACACTGAAGAAACTCACTCGCAGAATCTAAGTTATTGTGTATCATTAATCAGTTTCACGTGCATTACGGTGGATTCCCCCACTAATGACATGGAAATCGATTATGACTCGGGAATTCTCAGGCTTGTCTTTACTGAGGGATTAAAAGCAATGACATTGCATAAAAAATTTCAAATGGTCTTATTTCATAAAAACAATTTAAACGATCACGAAACACATGCATTGCTTCCAATCCCTGAGTAAAGAGAAGCATGGGAAATCCGGAGTCATAATCACTTTCCATATTACTTGTGATGAGGTGTACCTTTACGCAAGTGAAACGGAAACTTCTATGTGCAAAGATTTTAATTCCGCCTGAGAATCTCATAAAGCATTCAATGAATAATTAGAGACTACGGTGAATAAACTTAAAAGATCCGTAAGACCTACGCCGAATGCGTGAGACTTGGCATCTCTGTTAAATGCAATGAAAATGATCATTAAAACTGCCAGAACAATCAAAATTTACCTTCCAAATGATGGCAGAAGCGTGGCCGCAAGATCTGCCTTGACCCGCAATGCATGAATACCCTGCTGTTTGTATTTCACCTGATGTTGAAACTAAAACCCAGGCTCGATGATGAGGGACTTTAAGGGTTTGGCTGGGCTCTACATCCGTTTTAAGGTAAACTAGGCTTATGCCGTCGGAGGCGACGCTGGGGGTATATCCCGCGAACGCCCCCAATTCTCCAATTCCCCAATCCTTTAATAGACCTTGAATATACTCATTTGAACTTAATTTTAGGTCAATCGGTCAAATGGTTCTGAAGATATGGCCAAAATGGTAATTTTCCATCACAAAGCGCCACCTGGTGGCAAAATATTGAACCATATAGGCATGATGTCATCATGTGACACGTTGTGAGGTCATGAACTTGCAGTTGCATATAGTTTCATGTCAATTGGAGAAATAGTTCCAAAGATAAAGCAAATATGGTGAATTTTATGCGACAAAGCTCCACCTTGTGTCAAAATTTTGAACCAAACAGGTATAATGTCATCGTGGGACACATCCTCAGGTCATGACCTTTCATTTGCACTTGTTTTGAGGTGAATCGGACAAATATTTCCAGAGATATGATAAAA
Organism: Gymnothorax reevesii; assembly: GCA_029721435.1. Classification (NCBI taxonomy): domain Eukaryota; kingdom Metazoa; phylum Chordata; class Actinopteri; order Anguilliformes; family Muraenidae; genus Gymnothorax; species Gymnothorax reevesii. The sequence continues at coordinate 17,777,515 of CM056580.1, read as the reverse complement.
ACTGTGATTTTTTCAGTTTTTGGCCCCTGGTGGCCAATCTAGAAATTGTAAATTGTCCAAAATCGAATGAGTTCTTCCTCTTTATGATACTTACTTACGTGCAAAACTTGAAATTCGGAATTGAAATATTCCTGAAGTTATCGCGTTAACACTGAAATCAGTTTTTGGCCCCTGGTGGCCAATCTAGACATCGTAAATTGTCCAAAATTGAATCAGTTATTCCTCTTTATGATACTAACTTATATGCAAAACTTAGAATTTCTTATTGAAATATTACTGCAGTTATCGCGGTAACATGTAAATCAGTTTTTGGCCCCTGGTGGCCAATCTAGAGATCGTAAATTGTCCAAAATCGAATCAGTTCTTCCTCTTTATGATACTTACTTACGTGCAAAACTTGAAATTCGGAATTGAAATATTCCTGAAGTTATCGCGTTAACACTGAAATCAGTTTTTGGCCCCTGGTGGCCAATCTAGACATCGTAAATTGTCCAAAATCGAATCAGTTATTCCTCTTTATGATACTAACTTATGTGCAAAATTTGGAATTTGTAATTAAAATATTACTGAAGTTATCGCGTTAACACGTAGTGTGGCTGCGGCTGCCGGGCCAAAAACATAATATGCCCCGGAACGCCATTCGGCATTCGGGGATATAATTAGACTGTGTCCCACCTCTTTTAACAAAACGTGACCCACCTTATTACTGTGTAGGTACTAATACGCCTCAGAGCTTTTAAGATTGTTCATTGCCTCACTGTCTGAAGCGACAGAGCTAAGAAAGTAGCTAAAAATGCAACTGTGTGTTATCTTTGGCCACTTTTTCAAGTCATCCTCCCAACCCGCTATATTAGTAGGCAGCGGGACTGTAATGTTTTCTCATTTGAGCTGCAACAACTAGTGTTCCCACATGGTGTACGTCTCTAATGCTCATAGAAAGTGGATTAGCACGAATAGATAGCATGTAAACAAACGCTGGTTCGGTTCATACTGGAACACGCCCATTATTCAAGCAAGGGCTCATGGGGCCAAGAAATAAGGTGAATAGGGCCAAGTAGTGTTGTAAAACTTTTACCATTTCATAATTTATTCAAAACGTAATTTTGCTTGGATTCTCTCTGCCTAATATTAACATTATTTTGATGATTCAAAACAATTGAACGTGACAAATATGCAAAAATAAATGAAATCTGGAGGGCCAAATAATTTTTCAAAGCAGTATCGATAGTTACAACAAGTGTTAAAACGTGATCATGGAGGTCTATTTATTCAGGGACTGTATTTACCTTATTTTAAAGGGTTGGTTTAGAATTTTGTTACGGTAGGGTTTTAGGAGGCATTCACCCACTGTTATTACTCACAGTAGATAGCGCCCAGCACAGCCCCACTCTGTTGAAGCAGGCTGGAGTCCTGAACGCCGGCATGGAAGCTAAGCAATATACTGCTTTGGATGGGGCCAAAGAGTATTTTAGTCCCCAAGAATAAGGCCCATCCAAAGAACATCAGTATCTATTTAAGTGTATAGTATGCAGGGTTTCTCGCAGCACTTTATAGTTAGGGTGGCCGCCATGACAACAAATGACCCCCGCCCTGACTACGTCCCCCTGAAAAAGAAAGAAAAAAATTCTTCTGAATCCACTAATGCATACACAGTAAAATGAGGCCGCATCGTGGGACACATCCTCAGGTCATGACCTTTCATTTGCACTTGTTTTGAGGTGAATCGGACAAATATTTCCAGAGATATGATAAAAACTGTGATTTTTTCAGTTTTTGGCCCCTGGTGGCCAATCTAGAAATTGTAAATTGTCCAAAATCGAATGAGTTCTTCCTCTTTATGATACTTACTTACGTGCAAAACTTGAAATTCGGAATTGAAATATTCCTGAAGTTATCGCGTTAACACTGAAATCAGTTTTTGGCCCCTGGTGGCCAATCTAGACATCGTAAATTGTCCAAAATTGAATCAGTTATTCCTCTTTATGATACTAACTTATATGCAAAACTTAGAATTTCTTATTGAAATATTACTGCAGTTATCGCATTAACATATAAATCAGTTTTTGGCCCCTGGTGGCCAATCTAGAGATCGTAAATTGTCCAAAATCGAATCAGTTCTTCCTCTTTATGATACTTACTTACGTGCAAAACTTGAAATTTGGAATTGAAATATTCCTGAAGTTATCGCGTTAACACTGAAATCAGTTTTTGGCCCCTGGTGGCCAATCTAGACATCGTAAATTGTCCAAAATCGAATCAGTTCTTCCTCTTTATGATACTTACTTATGTGCAAAATTTGGAATTTGTAATTGAAATATTACTGAAGTTATCGCGTTAACACGTAGTGTGGCTGCGGCGGCCGGGCCAAAAACATAATATGCCCCGGAACGCCATTCGGCATTCGGGGATATAATTAGACTGTGTCCCACCTCTTTTAACAAAACGTGACCCACCTTATTACTGTGTAGGTACTAATACGCCTCAGAGCTTTTAAGATTGTTCATTGCCTCACTGTCTGAAGCGACAGAGCTAAGAAAGTAGCTAAAAATGCAACTGTGTGTTATCTTTGGCCACTTTTTCAAGTCATCCTCCCAACCCGCTATATTAGTAGGCAGCGGGACTGTAATGTTGTCTCATTTGAGCTGCAACATCTAGTGTTCCCACATGGTGTACGTCTCTAATGCTCATAGAAAGTGGATTAGCACGAATAGATAGCATGTAAACCAACGCTGGTTCGGTTCATACTGGAACACACGCCCATTATTCAAGCAAGGGCTCATGGGGCCAAGAAATAAGGTGAATAGGGCCAAGTAGTGTTGTAAAACTTTTACAATTTCATAATTTATTCAAAACGTAATTTTGCTTGGATTCTCTCTGCCTAATATTAACATTATTTTGATGATTCAAAACAATTGAACGTGACAAATATGCAAAAATAAATGAAATCTGGAGGGCCAAATAATTTTTCAAAGCAGTATCGATAGTTACAACAAGTGTTAAAACGTGATCATGGAGGTCTATTTATTCAGGGACTGTATTTACCTTATTTTAAAGGGTTGGTTTGGAATTTTGTTACGGTAGGGTTTTAGGAGGCATTCACCCACTGTTATTACTCACAGTAGATAGTGCCCAGCACAGCCCCACTCTGTTGAAGCAGGCTGGAGTCCTGAACGCCGGCATGGAAGCTAAGCAATATACTGCTTTGGATGGGGCCAAAGAGTATTTTAGTCCCCAAGAATAAGGCCCATCCAAAGAACATCAGTATCTATTTAAGTGTATAGTATGCAGGGTTTCTCGCAGCACTTTATAGTTAGGGTGGCCGCCATGACAACAAATGACCCCCGCCCTGACTACGTCCCCCTGAAAAAGAAAGAAAAAAATTCTTCTGAATCCACTAATGCATACACAGTAAAATGAGGCCGCATCGTGATGAGGAGAAGATCGGCCGGCATCTGTTGGTTAAATATGTTATGCGCCATCCATCACCTGTTGCTACGCCAACATTATTTTTTTGTACCGGGAAGAAGCTAATTATCCGGATATACAATAACCTGTCGTCATCGTGGGAAGGACATGTGGAGCTAAGATATTTATTCATCTAAACTAAACATTTGAATAGTGTCTCCTGTCAACTGCTTGCCCACATATTCAGTTTCATTAAGAAACTGAATGTTATGTTTGCTACGTTTGACAGTTGCACGCGGTTTTCTCTCGTGTACAGTGATGGATAGGAAAAAGCAGTCAAAAATATCAGGGTACTTTATTCAAAACAGCCGGCCTACTTCACCATCTGCGCGTAATAAGATCTCTTAATTGCGAGATCATGTGTATTTTTACCTCCGCTAAGGAGGTTATGTTTTTGCCTGGGTTTGTTTGTTTGTCTGTTTGTTTCCAAAGTAACTCAAAAAGTAAGAAACCGATTTTGATGAAATTTTCACAGAAGGTGGGTATTAAGTCAAGGAACAGCTGATTAAATTTAGGCATATCTAGGCCAAAGTACTGCCGAGATATATGCCAAAGTTCAGCATTTCAAGTCTTTCCAATGGGCTGGAGTTCCAATAGCAGTGCTCTTGGTTTTTGCTGCCCCCTGGCGGAGGTCTGCGCTCTGAGTGCTTTTCTAGTTTTTATCCTGAGAATGCAATGCACTTCTGTACATAATACCGTTCTCTCCCCAAACATAATCACAACTGAAAAGCGTTGGGGAATTGAAGTCAAAAGAGATAAATACATTTTCCATTCTTACATTCATTTTCATTTAACCCTTAGGGACGCTTGTGCGCATTTTACGCGCTTTTCATTCTTCATTTCTTTTTGATAATTTTGGCAGTGTTCATGCATGTAGCATGAATTTTGGTAAGATTGAGAGTTATTTGATCCTGTTATTTCCAGCTCAGCTCTTACAGTGAGGCTAAAATACACTGTGTACAAGCCATAGACTGTATAAAAAGATGGACACAGCACCCTGGTTTGAAAAATGAAGCCCGTGTGGAAGTACCATAAAATGGCATTCTATTTAATGGCCAGCAGATAGCAACATCAGAGGTTGCAGAAAGAAGTTCAATGCTATAGAAGTCTATGAGAAATTGACCATACTTTCCCACCTGATTTTTCATTTAAATAATGATTTTCACATTATTATCACCCTGACATACAAATGACAGGGGGATTTAGTCATCAGTATGTCTGTCTGTAATCATTTTCTTGCCATATTTACATAAACTATGCATCTTAGATTCACCAAACTTCACATATACATTAACCAGTATGAGTAGATGTGCATTTTACTATTTTGAGGTTTCTTGATTTCTTTTCCATGGAAACGTGGAACTTAGATTGACTTTGAGGGTGGCTGTCTTGTCCGGAGCATATTTCCTAAACCGTATGTCCTAGGTTCACCAAACGTCACAGATATATTAACCACTATGAGTAGATGTGCCTTTTGCTATTTTGAAGCTTCTACAAAACCCAAAACCAGTGAAGTTGGCATGTTGTGTAAATCGTAAATAAAAACAGAATACAATGATTTGCAAATCCTTTTCAACCTATATTCAATTGAATACACTGCAAAGACAAGTTACTTAATGTTTGAACAGGTAAACTTTGTAATTTTTTGCAAATATTTGCTCATTTGGAATTTGATGCCTGCAACATGTTTCAAAAAAGCTGGCACAAGTGGCAAAAAAGACAGAGAGTTGAGGAATGCTCATCAAACACTTATTTGGAACATCCCACAGGTGAACGGGCTAATTGGGAACAGGTGGGTGCCATGATTGGATATATAAGCAGCTTCCCTGAAATGCTCAGTCATTCACAAACAAGGATGGGGCGAGGGTCACCACTTAGTGAACAAATGTGTGAGCTGATTGTTGAACAGTTTAAAAACAACATTCATCAACGAGCTATTGCAAGAAATTTAGGGATTTCATCATCTACGGTCCGTAATATCGTCAAAAGGTTCAGAGAATCTGGAGAAATCACTGCACGTAAGCGACAAGGCAAAAAACCAACACTGAATACCCGTGACCTTCGATCCCTCAGGCGGTACTGCATCAAAAACCGACATCAGTGTGTAAAGGACATCACCACATGGGCTCAGGAACACTTCAGAAAACCACTGTCAGTAACTACACTTCGTCGCTACATCTGCAAGTGCAAGTTAAAACTCGACAATGCAAAGCGAAAGCCATTTCTCAACAGCACCCAGAAACGCCGCCGGCTTCGCTGGGCCCAAGCTCATCTAAGATGGACTGATTCAAAGTGGAAAAGTGTTCTGTGGTCTGACAAGTCCACATATCAAATTGTTTTTGGAAACTGCGGACGTCGTGTCCTCCGGACCAAAGAGGAAAAGAACCACCCGGACTGTTATAGGCGCAAAGTTCAAAAGCCAGCATCTGTGAAGGTATGGGGGTGTATTAGTGCCCAAGGCATGGGCAACTTACACATATGTGAAGGCACCATTAATGCTGAAAGGTACATACAGGTTTTGGAGCAACATATCTTGCCATCCAAGCAACCTCTTTTCCATGGACGCCCCTGCTTATTGGCAGCAAGACAATGCCAATCCACATTCTGCACGTGTTACAACAGCATGGCTCCGTAGTAAAAGAGTGCGGGTACTAGACTGGCCTGCCTGTAGTCCAGACCTGTCTCCCATTGAAAATGTGTGGCGCATTATGAAGCGTAAAATACGACAATGGAGACCCCGGACTGTTGAACAACTTAAGCTGTACATCAAGCAAGAAAGGGAAAGAGTTCCACCTGAAAAGCTTCAAAAATTGGTCTCCTCAGTCCCCAAACGTTTACTGAGTGTCGTTAAAAGGAAAGGCGATGTAACACAGTGGCAAAAAGTCCCCTGTGCCAACTTTTTTGCAATGTGTTGCTGCCTTTAAATTCTAAGTTAATGATTATTTGCAAAAAAAAAAAAAAAGGTTTTCAGTTTGAACATTAAACATCTTGTCTTTGATTTGCAAATGATTGTATTCTGTTTTTGTCAACGTTATTTACATAACGTGCCAACTTCACTGGATTTGGGTTTTGTACATTATCTAATATTCCAGGTTTCCATGGAAGCAGTGAACTTACATTGACTTTGAGGGTGGCTGTCTTGTCCGGAGCATATTTCCTAAACCGTATGTCCTAGGTTCACCAAACATCACAGATATATTAACCACAATGAGTAGATGTGCCTTTTGCTATTTTCAAGCTTCTACATTATCTAATACTTGAGATTTCCATGGAAACAGTGAAGTTAGATTGACTATGAGGGTGGCTGTCTTGTCCGGAGCATATCTCCTAAACCGTATGCCCTAGGTTCACCAAACTTCATAGATATATTAATCACTATGAGTAGATGTGCCATTTGCGATTTTGAAGTTTCTTGTTCTTTTAGTTATTGAACTTAGATTGACTTTGAAGGTGGCTACCTTGTCCGCAGCATATCTCCTAAACCGTATGGTCTAGGTTCACCACACTTCACAGACATATTAACCAGTATGAGTAGATGTGCCTCTTGCTATTTCCAAGCTTCGAGATTATTTCATTTATCAGGTTTCCGTGGAAACATTGAACTTAGATTGACTTTGAGGGTGGCTACCTTGTCCGAAGCATATCTCCTAAACTGTGTGTCCTAGGTTCACCTAACTTCACAGATATATTACCCACTACGAGTAGATCTGCCTTTTCCTATTTTGGAGTTTATTGATTCATTTTTCTTTCGAAGTTTCTATGGAGACAGGGAACTTAGATTGGCTTTGAGGGTGGCTGTATTGCTTGGGGCATATCTCCCAAATCATATGATCTAGGTTCATTAAACTTAATGCACAGACACATTATCCACTATGTTAAGATGTTTTCATGAACACAGAATCCGTTAACATGACCACTAGTGATCATGACATCTCTTCTCACACATGCAAACTCTGCATTCTAATATCTTCATCATAAAAGCTGAGTTACGATTTGTGGGGGTCGGGATATGTCATCTCCAGATTACTCTTGTTTATGCTCTTTTTCTGAGGTTTTCCATGGAAAGATGATGCATATAGTGATCATGTCTGGACAAGATATTCATAGTTCATAAAATATCATGTTGTCTGAGACATTCTTAACAAATTACTGTTCCATTTTTTTTCCATTGATTTTGCTGGGGGTCGGGGGGATATGCCATCTCCTGATGGCTCTTGTTTTTGGTAGCTATAGCAAGTTTCAAGTCTCCTTTGATATATCATGATGATCATTTTTGGAAATTATGGTCCCAAATAGACTAGAATAAAGGATAAAGCAGTCAGATACAGCCGATACAGTCAGATCCTGAGCCCAGTCCTCCCAGGATCTTCAATACACGCTCTCACAGAAATCACATCCGGTTTCGAAATGACAACATGGCGCAATTCAAATTGCCAAAATCAGGGCTTCCTTTATGGTATGCTGAAACCAATGGGTAATGTCATGGCAGCTTTGTCCATCTTTTTATTATACAGTCTATGGTACAAGTAAGTGTTACACTCAGACTGTTAAGCCATTGAAAAAAATGCACCATTGAAACCCAGAAACCCATTCAAACTGCAATTTTTGATCTCACTTCCATGAAAGCATAATACATGCATAATTTTATTATATCTGAATGTCAATCAATGTAGTTACAAGATTGTTGACTTTGTTACCTTGTTATTGCACTTTAACTGCTTTGCTCGAGGAAATAAATGCTGACCGTTGATGCTCCCCCCCGGTCACCACCTTGACTAACAGATTGTCTGTGGGGAAACCCTGGTATGACGTTCTGTTGTGAAAAATGTGAAATTTCTGCAGAAGTTACCTTGACAGCCTTGATAGCAGTTAAAAAAGAATGCATGTCTCTTATAGACTGACAGTGTCTGGGATCTTGTGTCAGAATTCTTTGGATATTATCCAAGAGGCTTTTAACTGCACAAAGTGTCTTAATTTTTCCAGCAAAAATGTTTTTGGGGTAAAGACCATGTAAAAATGCTGTTACCCAGCTCGTGGAATTTGTGGTCCATCTCTGAAATGGCATAGACAGCAAGGATATCAAAGTTCAAAGATTGAAGCATTACATAGGGGAGATGACCAATACAAACATAATACTACTTGATTGAACTAGGTCAATCAAAGTGAATCAAGTGAAGTCCAGTCCAATTATAGGCTCCAGGTCCATAATTATTGTATGCAAGACCCAAGTTTTGTGCATATCCAAGATCCCACATCTGGCTTTGTAGCTAAAAAACAGTTAGTTGAATGAGGGTCATAAGAAGAGGTTCACTTTAGCTGAAACCATTTTGCAGCCAGTGTTGGAGAAGAAATGGTGCTCCCCCAATGTGTATGTGAATGAATTCTCCACTGCATCCACAATGTCCTTGCGTTGGCATTGCCCACGCTGGCACAACTCCCGACGAGTACAACGATTCACATGATGGCGGCTCAGAGGCAAGAAGGGAACTAAATGAGTAAACAGCTTTTCAGAAATAATTCTTGACTGGAAGAATCCACCTAAAACAGCAGGGAAAGATTACAAATAACTCTAAAGGAAGCACAATTTTACCCACAGCCTAGTCACTGCACAAAAGCTTTCAGCACAATCAAAACATAAACTTTGCCAGATATTTGTTGTTCCTTTCAAACATAACAATGAGAGAATATTTCCAGATACAGTTGAGCTCAAAAGTTTCCATACCCCGCCTAAATTTGTAAAATAGGTAACAATACGTAAAACCATGAGTGGTCAGGCAAAACTCATTTCTTTTGTTTCTTATTGGATAAATCCAACTGTAGGTCATGTAGAATGGCACAATTAGCCAATAAAACATGGGAATAAGAGAGAAAACTGAAATGAACCCTGTTCAAAAGTACAGATACCCTTAGTTCTTAATACTGTGCATTGCTCTCTTTTGCATCCATAACAGCATACAGTCTTCTTTGATAATTGTCAAAGAGGCCCCTCATTCTCTCATGTGGCATAGCTGCCCATTCTTCCGTGTAAAATACCCCCAGCTCTCTTTGAGATCCCCCCAAAGCGGCTCTATGATATTGAGGTCAATAGACTGTGATGGCCTCTCCAGATCCTTCACCTTTCTCTTCTGTAAGCACTGGAGGGTCAACTTGGCCTTGTGTGTTGGATCATTGTCATGCTGAAAATTCCAAGTGTCCCACACACGGCTTTTGCGCTGAAGAATGCAAATCGTCTGCCACTATTTTCTGATAGCATGCTGCATTCAGCTTGCCATCAATTTTCAGGAGATTCCCTGTGCCTTTAGAGCTCACACACCCCCAAAACATCAGCTTTTACACCACCATGCTTTACAGTGGAAATGGTATCTTTATCACCTCGGGCCTCTTCAAACACAGCGCTCATTGTTGCGACCATAAAGTTCTATTTTGGTCTTGTCACGCCAAATGACCGTATCAAATAAGTTGTGAGGTGTCTCAAGGTGTTGTCTGGCATATTTTAGGCGGGCTTGTTTGTGGGATTGGCGCAATAATGGCTTCCTTCGAGCAACTCCACCATTGCTGAGAAGTACTTCCTAATTGTACTCCTTGAAATGACCACACCATCTTTTTCCACAGCATCCCGCAGTTCTCTTGAGATAGCTTTAGGATTTTTCTTTGTCTTCCGAACAATTCTCCTGGCAATATGGGCTGAAATCTTTCTCGGCCTACTGCACTTGGCTTGGTCTCAACATATCCCTAATTTTCCACCTCTTAATTACAGACTGAACAGAACTGACTGGAATTTTTAAGTCTTTGAATCTGTTTTTATATCCTCTCCCATCTTTAAAAAGCTGTCTTGCCAGATCAGTGCATCCACTCAGGAGCAAACAAACTCAATAACTATTCATTGACACTAGATACAATTAAAAAAGGTGTGGAAAATTAACCTTTAACAGCCATTTAGTCCTGAGCGTGTCACCTTGTGTGTATATAACAAGGTCAAACATTCAAGGGTATGTAAACTTATGATCAGGGCTGTTTGGGTGATTTCAGTTTTCAGGATTTACAAAGGAGCGAAACACCTTTGTGATGATAAATTACTTCACATGATCACAATCCTGAAATAAAAGACAAGTTTTTTGCATGATGAGTGAAATTTTCAAAATAAATATCACTTTTGAGCACAACTGTATGCATACACAGCAAAAAATAAATAAAAAAATCTTTCACCCCCCTCCTGATTTCCTCCATTTTTGCATTTCAGTTGGTCAACTTACAGTCCAGCTTTTGCAGGGAATTCAAAAAGAGTATTGAAGAGGTAGAAGATTTCGAGACTCAGCTCACCATTAGAGATACTGACTAAAGTTAATGTATTTAAAGTTAAAGTTGACTTTGAGCTAAGAACAACTGCTGAATGTTAGTGTGGTGATGATTTTTTTTTTACCATTCTGAATGCAGTACTTTCAAACACCTTCCATCTGAGTCTTTAATCAATGATGTCCAAACTTGTGAGCCCCACCCAGCAGTTTCAGCACCAAACAAAAGTGCAACCTCAAGACAAGGCCCAAAAAAAGACCAGGAACCATGGTCCAGGAACAAAAATGTGGTCTGGCTCCTGGGTGAGAAAGCAAAAATGTCCCAGCATTTCAAAAAATGTTCCGGAAAAGGTTCCCAGCAGTCCAAAACACCAACAGTATAACTCTCACATGCGGAATCCTCAACTCATTATCTCCACCAAGGAGGTTATGTTTTTGCCTGGGTTTGTTTGTTTGTTTGTTTCCCTGATGGTTTCCAAAATAACTCAAAAAGTTATGGACAGATTTTGATGAAATTTTCAGGGATTGTACAGATTGGTATAGGGAAGAAATGATTAGATTTTGGAAGTGATCCGGATCTCCGTCTGGATCCAGGAATTTTTTAAAGGATTCTTTAACATTGGGAGATAGGGCCATTTTCGACATTTATGCATATTACTCCACCAAAAATGGTCAGGGCACTTGGAAAAAAAATACAGGACAAGTTTTGAACATGTTCAACAATATATCAAAGACTGATCCTGAAAATGGAATAATTCCGGATACTATGATCCAGAATACGAAAGTAGGGGACCTTCGGAACTTTCATTGTAGGAAGAGAACAAATCAAGCTACAAACATGCGACAAACACCATTATACAGCCAAGATATTGCAGAATTAGGAAGGTGACACCAGATTCACTGTATCTTCAAAAGCCAGTGAACTAGATCCAGAAGAAAACCACCATTACGGAACATTTGATTTTCGTGAATAACTACTGAACTAATATTGATATCATTATGAATTTGGTTGCTACTGGTATGTTTTCTTGGTCAGGGAATCTCAAAAAATAGATGAAATAAATGTAGGACTAATATTTATGTGTAAATCACAACATGAGGGGAAATGTTGCATCACAAGAAAAAAAAAGCAAATGAAGCTAGAAACATGCAACAGACATCTTTTAACAGCCAAGACGCTGTGGAACTAATATTGATATAGCATTATGAATCAAATTGCCATGTTTTCATGGTCAAGGAATCTAAAAGTGAAGATAAAATAAATGTAAGGCTAATATCTACGGTGGAAGTCGCAATATGGAGGGAAATGTTGTGCTTGGCGGAGGTCTGCGCTCTCCGAGTGCTTTTCTAGTTTATTTAATGTTATTAGGTAAGAAATAACTAAATTGAGAATAAATTCAAGACCTTGAAAACTGCTAATCCAAAACTTAGTCAGTTAAACCAAGAATGGTCCTGTACATACTGTTCTTGCTGTTGAGCACAGCCTGCGCCAGGTCAGCTTCCAAATCCACTTGCTGTATATCTTCTCGCTCCTTTCCAGCCAGCCTCGTCTCCAGTGCAAATTTATTTATGATGTCCTGTCCAGTAGTGCTGCAATCACAATTTCATCAGCCAATATCACAATAAGTTCAATTGCCAGACTTGTGTCTGCACTGCTTGCAAAAGGAAGAACACATTCAACAAATTCACACTTACCGCAACAAATTTGTGCCAACAACAATCTTTTGCTTCAGTGTATGACGACTTAACGTAGAATACAACTATAACTAATCAGGGCAGGAAATTTGACATTCACCATAAACACAGGACATTTCAATTATTATGTGCAAAAGACAAGCCAGCAATGCAGTGAACATTTCCACTACAAGAAATTACATGTCAAAAAGGCTACCTGTACAGGAACAAGGGACCTCAGATATATTTTCTTTGTGACCAAGGGAATTCTGATACATGGCCAGGGGTAACCATTTCAAAAATAATTTGGGGGAGGTGACTCTAGTCATCATCTGAGCAAATCCGTGAATAGTTGGACATGGACCCAAAAATATTACTGTGGAAAAGACTTAAGAGTTGCAGTAACCAGAGCCGTCGCAAGGGCTGTGCGAAGTGTGCGACCGCACAGGGTCCCGCGCCTTTAGGGGGCCTCGCGGCTGGTGTGTGATTTTTTTAAATTTTCTTTAAATAAATTAGTAGCGTACATATTTTACATCACTGCACTTGACTCACCATGCTCCTGAAATGACAATTCTCAGTCAGTTTCATGATTTACCATTTCATCTCGATAAAAGCTTGCCCAGATTTTTTTTTTTTATGTTGTCATACGTAACATGCTCTGTCTCGCTGCTCACATGCCTTTCCTAACTGTGAGATTGCTCTCAGGGTCTGAGCAAAGCTTTTCAAAGTAATTTAAAACTACTTTCGGACCTCCATGTTGCAGGAGAGACTATGCGGGCTCACCCTTTTGTGTATCGAAAAAAAAGTTGCATACAGCATTTAATTACTGAGTTTGCGGCCCTAAAGGCAAGGAAAGTGACCATCACCTAATGAATGGTCAGAGGGAATCTGATGTTTTAAAGTTATACGGCAGCAGAGCAATTGTGACTGACTAGTATGAGATAATATACTGCATCGTAATCAAATGTTAAACTGTCGCGTTTGTCAGCGGATACTACGCCTTTGTTAAGCTGAGATTCTTCCATAAAAATGAGTCAAAATAAGCGATTGTCACCAGTGAGTGTGAGCCATTAGGTATTAGCGTTTGTTGAATAGTAACTCGTGACGCACTGTCAAACTTCAACATGCTAATGTAAAGTGAAAGCTGAGCTGATTTGATGATACAAGATTTTTTTTTTTACCTTTGAAAGTTTATGATATCCAAAAAATCATAGTTTAAATTATTGCCACATTAATGCTGTTTTAGTCTAACAAGTAGATCAGAAGGATCTAATAGCTGCGACCTCGCCTAGCATCCGTCACGTGGCCTCGTGTCCATGACTGGTGGTTTCTTGTACAAGTGTGATCTCGAAATTGGCAAATGACCTTGAAAATCAATAGGGGACCCTTCCTCTGTACCTAAAAGCTTGTTCTAAGATGTAATAGCCATCCATGAAGTTAATGTGGAGTTACGGTGCGAAAACTGTGAAATCAGGGCAAAATCGACACTTTTTTGACTGGTGTGACCTTAGGATTCGACAGATGACCTTGAAAATCAATAGGGAACCCCTCCTCTATACCAAGAAGCTTGTTGTAAGATTTCATAGCCATTCACTGAATGAAACTTGAGTTACGGTGCGAAAACCGTGAAATCGGGCAAAATTGACAGTTTTTTTTACCTTTGTGACCTTGGGATTTGAGGGATGACCTTGAAAAACAATAGGGAACACCTCCTCTATGGCTAGAAGCTATTTCCAAAATTTCATAGCGATCCATGAATTCTAACTGGAGTTACAGCGCGAAAACACGCAAAAAAGGTCATGACCTCTGTGAACTTGACCTTTGACCTCGACCTTGTGCATGGACATCACTTTGGTGAAGGTCAATAACTCCAGAAAATTTCATGATGATACAACAACAGGAACATGGTCAAAAAGGTGGCACAGACGGACAGACAGACAGAAGCGTTCATAGAGCTGCTTGGTCGCAGCTAAAAATGCATGTTATTTCACTGGGTATAACTGCTATGTGCTTGCAGCCTGACATGATTAGTGAGCGTGCACGTGAGCAGGGCCTCGCGCATCGAGTCGGCACAGGGCCTCGCACCCCCCCGGCAGTAACATTATCAGACCTGAAAGCTTCGAAAACTTCATTTGGTCTCTGAGACTTTTAATATTTTCAATGTGCAAAACCCAAAACCAGTGAAAGTGGCACGTTATGTAAATCGTAGATAAAAACAGAATACAATGATTTGCAAATCCTTTTCAACTTATATTCAATTGAATACACTGCAAAGACAAGATGTTTAATGTTCAAACTGAGAAACTTTTTTTTTTTTTTGCAAATAATCATTAACTTAGAATTTAAAGGCAGCAACACATTGCAAAAAAGTTGGCACAGGGGCCTTTTTACCACTGTGTTACATCGCCTTTCCTTCTAACGACACTCAGTAAACGTTTGCGAACTGAGGAGACCAATTTTTGAAGCTTTTCAGGTGGAACTCTTTCCCATTCTTGCTTGATGTACAGCTTAAGTTGTTCAACAGTCCGGGGTCTCCGTTGTCGTATTTTACGCTTCATAATGCGCCACACATTTTCAATGGGAGACAGGTCTGGACTACAGGCAGGCCAGTCTAGTACCCGCACTCTTCTACTGCGGAGCCATGCTGTTGTAACACGTGCAGAATGTGGCTTGGCATTCTCTTGCTGAAATAAGCAGGGGCGTCCATGAAAAAGACGTTGCTTGGATGGCAACATATGTTGCTCCAAAACCTGTATGTACCTTTCAGCATTAATGGTGCCTTCACATATGTGTAAGTTGCCCATGCCTTGGGCACTAATACACCCCCATACCATCACAGATGCTGGCTTTTGAACTTTGCGCCTATAACAGTCCGGATGATTCTTTTCCTCTTTGGTCCGGAGGACACGACGTCCACAGTTTCCAAAAACAAATTGAAATGTGGACTTGTCAGACCACAGAACACTTTTCCACTTTGTATCAGTCCATCTTAGATGAGCTTGGGCCCAGCGAAGTCGGCGGCGTTTCTGGGTGCTGTTGATAAATGGCTTTCGCTTTGCATTGTAGAGTTTTAACTTGCACTTGCAGATGTAGCGACGAACTGTAATTACTGACAGTGGTTTTCTGAAGTGTTCCTGAGCCCATGTGGTGATGTCCTTTACACACTGATGTCAGTTTTTGATGCAGTAACGCCTGAGGGATCGAAGGTCACGGGCATTCAATGTTGGTTTTCGGCCTTGTCGCTTACGTGCAGTGATTTCTCCAGATTCTCTGAACCTTTTGACGATATTACGGACCGTAGATGATGAAATCCCTACATTTCTTGCAATAGCTCGTTGAGGAATGTTGTTTTTAAACTGTTCGACAATCAACTCATGCATTTGTTCAACTCATGCATTGACCCTCACCCCATCCTTGTTTGTGAATGACTGAGCATTTCAGGGAAGCAGCTTTTATACCCAATCATGGCACCCACCTGTTCCCAATTAGCCCGTTCACCTGTGGGATGTTCCAAATATGTGTTTAATGAGCATTCCTCAACTCCCTCAGTCTTTTTTGCCACTTGTGCCAGCTTTTTTGAAACATGTTGCAGGCATCAAATTCCAAATGAGCTAATATTTGCAAAAAATTACAAAGTTTACCTGTTCGAACATTAAGTAACTTGTCTTTGCAGTGCATTCAATTGAATATAGGTTGAAAAGGATTTGCAAATCATTGTATTCTGTTTTTATTTACGATTTACACAACGTGTCAACTTCACTGGTTTTGGGTTTTGTAGTAAAAAAATACCTCTTCACTGTCATCAGAAACAGTAAAATTTTCCTATATTCAACAGCTCTATGGTGACGCATAGACTGGCCTTCAGTATTAAATTTTTAACTTGAGTTAGAGGTAATTGAATAATTTGCATAGTTTTCAACTTGCTTCAACTTGTTTCAAACCCTTTTACTTTTCTCAGCACACGGTTCAAAAGATGGCTAAAGCACATGTGTAATGTCAGTCACAGAAAACATAAATCCATTTCACTTTCACAATTATTTCACAAGTAAAAAAAATAAATAAATAAATCTCCAGAAATTCTGTTATTTGTGCTACAGAGCAAGTGTTGAAATCCATAACATCAGTCACGTCAAGTCAGTCACACCATGTTAATGTACATTACTGCTGAAAAATAAAGAAGCATTTTTCTTGGTTTATCTTCTGTGTATTTCAGCAAGATATGGGCTAGTAATGTTACAAGCAACAACTTTTTATTTCCAGTCTTCGGAAGACAGTTTTGGATCAAAGTTGCCTAAATTTTTTGCATGTCCATTTTTAATAACGTCAGTCACGTTTGAAACTTCCACCTCAACACAAGACAAACATGGAGCTAATAATGAATTCATAACATTGCCATGTCAAGCAAGGGTCATGTATAGCAAGCCACAAAAACTGCAGCTAAATCATTCATGGCATTGACAGCTGTACGATTTTCTTTTTCACATAACCCTCAATCTTGTGTGACATCAGCAATTACAGATTTACTCAATTGCAGCCCCAAACACACTGAATTTTTTGTAAATCTGTCCATATGGGGCACTATAGTAAACAAATGGTCATAACTGCAAAACAAATTGGGCAATGAACTTGAAATTCTGTATGCTTCATAATGGTGACTGTTGCCATAACAGCATACACTCCTGATCAAAATCTTAAGACCAGTTAAAAAATTGCAAGAATTTGCATTTTGCACTGTTGTATCTTAAGAAGGTTCTAAGTAGAGTTTCAAAATGCAAAAAGAAGAAATGGGAACAAGAGACCAAATGTTTTGAGCAGGCAATTTATTGAAAAGAACAATTTAACTGAAATAGGCTGTTCATCAGCTGATCAAAAGTTTAAGACCACATCCTTTAAAAGCCCAAATCTGTGGAAAAAATTTGGATTCCATGTCATTTTCTGTCAAGTCATCACACTGTCAAGACCTCTTGATGGGAAAAGCAAAAAAACTCACTGCCTTCGAACGTGGCAGGATTGTTGAGCTGCATAGACAAGGCCTCTCACAGCGTGCCATCGCTGCTGAGGTTGGACGCAGTAAGACAGTCATTTTGCATTTCTAAAAAGATCCTGAGGTTTATGGAACAAAAAAATCAAGTGGTAGACCCAAAAAATCTCACCGGCTCTGAGCCGGAGGATCCGAATGGCTGTCCGTCAAGACACGGGACGATCCTCATCCCAAATTAAGGCCATTACTGGTGCTGACTGCAACCCAATAACCATCAGACAGCATCTGCAAAGGAACGGCTTCAAAAACAAAAAACGTCTTCAAAGGCCACGTCTCCTTCAACGCCACAAAATTGCCTGTTTGGCCTTTGCAAGGGAGCACCAAACATGGGTCGTTCAAAGTTGGAAGAAAGTTTTATTCTCTGATGAGAAAAAATTTTACCTTGATGGTCCTGATGGCTTCCAACGCTACTGGCATGACAAGGAAATGCCACCTGAGATTTTTTCAACACGGCACAACGGAGGGGGCGCCATCATGATCTGGGGTGCTTTTTCCTTCAATGGAACAATGGAGCTCCAGGTTGTGCAGGGGCGTCAAACAGCAGCTGGCTACGTGGAGATGTTGCAGCGGGCATCCCTCATGACTGAGGGCCCTCGTCTGTGTGGTGATGACTGGGTCTTTCAGCAGGACAATGCTGAAATTCACAATGCCCGTCTGACAAAGGATTTTTTTCAGGAGAATAACATCACTCTTTTGGATCATCCTGCATGTTCCCCTGATCTAAATCCAATTGAGAACATTTGGGGATGGATGGCAAGGGAAGTTTACAAAAATGGACATCAGTTCCAGACAGTGGATGCCCTTCGTGAAGCCATCTTCACCACTTGGAGCAACATTCCTACAAGCCTTTTGGAAACACTCGCATCAAGCATGCCAACACGAATTTTTGAAGTGATCAACAATAATGGTGGAGCTACTCATTACTGAGTCTGTTTTTGAGACTTTAATTTCTGTTTTAGGGGTTTTTTTGAGCTATGGTCTTAAACTTTTGATCAGCTGATGAACAGCCTATTTTAGTTAAATTGTTCTTTTCAATAAATTGCCTGCTCAAAACATTTAGTCTCTTGCTCACATTTCTTCTTTTTGGATTTTGAAACTCTACTTAGAACCTTCTTAAGATACAACAGTGCAAAATGCAAATTCTTGCAATTTTTTAACTGTCTCAGCCTGTCTCGTCACAAATCTTCGGTCTGAACTGGGCTTTAAAGGCTGCTTGTATCAATGGTGAATGCCATGGAAATTAAGGTCAAAGAGCCCGAGTTTAAGGGCCTGGCTCGCCCCCAGGGGAAAGTTGCACTGACAACACCTTGCACCTGAGCAGTGTCTAATGACCTGAATTACACTGCTATGGCCCAAAAATCCAGTATATAGGCCTTTTCCACCAAAAAGCTGGCCTAAAAAAATGTAAAAATCATTTCTTTGCATTGAAATGAACATGGCAATGTACTATTATGTGCTGGAAATAAATAAACCCACTTGAACATTCTGTGGGTTACTTTATTTGGGCTGAAAACCTGATATTGATATTCATTGCAATTGTAGTGACCTTATAAGGGTCATTCCATGCCAAGTGGAAACACACCGTGGCCATCATGGTCTTGGATTTTACCTTTAACTTTGGCTTTTCCTTCATTTTGGCCCAAATAATGGATATATCGTTTTTTTTTTTTTTTTCGCAAACTGCCCTCTGGTATTGGTTTTATGGACCTTTGGAGAAATTGCCTGTAGGGGGCGCTGTGGAAAAACCCTTATATCTCTGGGCCTATTACTGATACAGGTCTGGGGTTTGGATGGATTTGTAATATGGGGCTTCCTCTAGCACCACCATCATTTACAATGTTGTATCTATTTTTTCCATGCAAACTGTGATTGCGCAAATTTGAGATTTTTCACTTTTTGTGTCCGTTTTTGTGGTGAAAAAAGCCCTAATTCTGGACCAATGGTGCTTTCCAGAATAATTCAGGTCACCTGACATGCAGCAGGTGCAAATTCATAATGATGCAACTTTTCCCCAGGGATGGACAGACCCCTTGAACTTGTCACTTTTTCTGATGTAAGCAAACTTGAAAGGGTTAATCTGATAAACTATTATATGTTCAGATTTAATTTTTTAATAAAAGTGTCAACGATCTACCTGAAATAAAAAATTTATTTTGTCGCTTCTTCAGTATCACCAGCAATTGGTGAGTAATAAGGGTCAAAAAAATGGAAAAAATCTCAAATTTGCCCAACTTCAAACACCGTTTCAATGGAAGCAAGAACAGATCAACCATTGAAAATGACAGTGGTGCTAGAGGAAGCCTCATGCTACAAATCCATCCGAACCCCATACAAACATTGACTTAAAATATTTATTGAGCATGATACACCATCTAAATGTACAATACATGACAGAGGTCTTGTCAGAGTATTTTGATGTTTGCCAGATTCCACAGATGTATTCCTCAATTACATTGGTTTCATTGTTTTTGTTTGGGGATGACATCAGTGCCTAAAACATGCCATGACTTGACTGATTACAGGAATCTGGAGTAATCCTAAATGAGCCCAAACTTGTATTGCGCATTAATTCTTCACTATAAAAGGAGGCAGTCCCACTTGGAGATTATTAGATCATCATGAGCACTGAAATGGAGGAGAGTAATTTACCTTGGTGCAGTATTGGAATCCATTTAGATGATAAATCTCATTCAAGGAAATTTACAAGAAAAACTGGACTATTGGGACCAAATACTTTCTCAAGTGAGGATACTGCCTTGATGCAGTGGAGGTCTGGTGTTCCACAGATTGATTCTGTGTGTTGTCATGAGAAAATGTTTTTAACTGGCTTTGAGAAGAATCATAGGTACTGTGCAGATCCCTGAAACATTCACCACAAAAAAGCAGCAGCCCTATACCCGTTTAGGTCATGAAAATTCTGAAACAATTTTAAAATTCATAATAAAAAAAGTATGCTGAACATCAATCTAATTTTTTTGTCAGACATTGTTTAAATTTGTAAGACTGCAAAGTAAAAATTTCAAAGAGATAAATAACTAGTGACATAGTCATTTTTTGCCCCAAAAAAAATGTATTTAGAAATTATTCCAATATGGAATGGAGTAGCCCATGGGCCTTAACGGTCACCTGAGTTGTATAAAAACTGATGTTATTGATGTCAATGGACCAAATATACCCAAAAGTATCATTTTCCTATACAAAGTATAATAAACTTCATACATGGGGCCCGGGGGCCATGAAATTCACAATGTTGACAAAGCACCTCAAGACCCTTCCATCTGTGATGAGTATTGGTTTCCAGCCTCTCTCGGTCTGGAGAAGAAGATTGTTGAATTTTTTGGCAATAAGACCCCATTTGGGCCCCAGCCCTCAGCCCCTGGGGAAGAGACAGGGTCAAAAATGTCATGGTATCAAACTGTCATCTCATGGTTATAATGCCAATCAAGGTTGAATGATTTCCAATAGAAAATGAACAAAATGTACCCAAAAGTATCATTTTCCTATATAAACTTAAGTAAATTTCACCCCCTCCCCAGGGGCAAACATAGAGGCTGAGGGTCATGAATTTCACAACTATGATAAAGCACCTCAAGAGTCTTCCATCTATGAAGAGTATTGGTTTCCAGCATATCTGGGTGCGAAGAAGATGATTGAGAATTCCACCAATTTGACCACTTCTAGCTCCGCCCCTCACAGCCCTCAGGGGTGGGAAATAATTGACGATTATGGTACATATTTGACCAAGGATGGTTCCTGCAAAAGTTTATTGAAATCGGATCAGTGGTTTCTGAGAAGTCGTCCAAAATAGTAATTGTTTACAGACGCACGACGGGCAAAAGGCGATCAGAATAGGTCACTTGAGACACGTCTCAGGTGACCTAAAAAAAAAACTTCTACAAATGATATTACATGGATTAGGCTACTGCATTTTTATAGAGAGATATATCATAAAATCACAAAAAATGAATTCTAGCCTCTTATCTTACTTAGTTCCTGAGTTACAGGTCATTTGGCATTTTTTCATTCACCCAATTTCAGCCTTGTATAAGCATTCAATGTGGAGCAATAAGTTGCCAAAGTTGGCTGAAAATGGGTACTCCAAAAAA